>VDFB02256132.1:207424217-207519083 GCA_007258455.2 Sequoia sempervirens
AAAGGGAGGAAAATTTTGATTGTCAAAGGTTCTACATAGGTCACTCTTCATCAAAGAAGTCTCGAATATCATTTTTTTGCTTCACAAGGTTAGTGGGGAATGGAAATTCAAGTGAGTTCAAAAAATGGATGTACCTTTTCATAATTATAATATTGGAAAGAAATAAATTTATTGATTACAGAGGTATTATCAGTGATAATCTACATAATCAGTTGACTTATTTTGAAGCGAATCAACACTAATAAATGAAATCTTATCTCTTCTATGCATTCACCAATATGAAGACATGGTCAGGTCTTGACACCAACGATACATATGATAACACGACTCAAATTTATAACTTTTACCTATAGTTCTAGTTGAATCAAAGTTATAGACATTTCAGGAGAGTGAATGATGCATTCACTATTTTGGTAGTAAGGACACTTCAAGGGAACATAGGACTCAAGGTATCTTCATAAGCAACTATTATGATCGAGAATTATGGTAGCTATTACTTCTAGCTCTTGAAGTTCACTTACATCTGAGTAGGACGCTATGATGGATATCCATACAAGATGCCCATGTATGTAGATGATAAGCTCATTTTTATTGAGATCTGCAAGCAAGTTGAAGTCATCAACAAAATATTAAAAGAAAGTAGGAAAACGAGAATCTCATTTCCTATTGGCCTTGCTCACTATAGTTGTAAATTTTCTATTAATGCTAAAAAAATTAAGCAATTGTTGGCAAATTTAAACATGTACTTTCACACCATGAGAATTTTATTTGATAATAAGAACTATGTCAAAGATAACTTGGATTTTGGTCTAGGTTTTTATCACTTCCTTGAAATTGAAGACTTTTGGGAAGATTGCAAAGATGATTATGAAGTGTGAAATAGAGATTGGATAGGGCTCACTTAGGAACAAATTAAATATTTCATGCTTGGTTGGGATGTAGAAGGAATTGAAGATGACAAAATAGATTTGATCAGTCCCATATATGTTGAAAAGATTCATATACAACCTTTTCCACTTCTTTTTGGGTGAATGAAGAAGTTAGATACATTGATGAGAGAATTGCTCATATTCTTAAGAGATCAAAAGATTGGGTAAGGAAGAAATTTGTTGAAGCCACAACCACAAGAACTTCAAGAAAGGAGGATACATATCTTATTCTCCTCACCATGACATACCTCATTCTCCTCCCATAATAGAGCCTTCATCTTTGCCGACTATTAATGCAATTCCGAAAGATACTTCATTCATATTTAACTCTAATCTACTTGCATCATTTGATCTATTGACTATGAACATTCCAAGTTCTTTATAGACTCTCACTACTTCATGGTTACAACAAAGCTTAGTAGAGAAAAGTACCACTCAACTAGTTATCCTAGAATTTGATACAATTGCCAACCTGATCCAAAGATCCCCCAAGCCAAAGATGACCAAAGTTACATCAATATTGGTAGTTGATTCTTCATCTAGGAATATTTTCATTGAAGTATCTCAACCCATTTTAAATAAATACATGGATGAAGCTGATGATAGTTATTTTAACATCACCAAGGTAGATCTTTCCCCTTCAACGCGCAAAGGTGATATTGACAACTCTCAAGTGTCCACAACCAAGATGATTCAAAGGATAGAGAAAGAGAATAATATGAAAGATCAACTCAAACAATAGGTGCAAGTTTTGGAATCTTATCTTAGGTTGATTTTGGATACATCTGCCTTACCCATAGATGTGTTCCCCACCTCTGCAACTCCTATTTATGAGGGAATCATTGAGAGGGAAGTTATAGATAGTGTGTATAAATACTAATCATATGGAAAGGTAACTAATAAATGGGTGGATCAGATGAAATAAATGCTTTATATTTCATTGAGAAAGATAAAGAAGTTTTTAAAAAATCAAATGTTCAAAAATAAGAGATTACAAAGATGCTAAAAAAGATGAGAGAAGAAGAGTCAGTGTGGCAAGGAATTTTGAAAGACCTCCAGGAGATGAACAAGAGAGATGTCAATATCTTGATTGTTGATAATATTTTCTCAAGTATTGAAGAGAATAAATCTTATATCTGGTTTCAAAGTGTGGAGTGGAAGCTTGTAACTATCAGTTAGATTTTAATAGAAAAAGAGAAAATTTTAGTAACTTATGAACAAGTAAAAAAAATATTCAAGATGATCTCCTACCACTCAACATATATACATTGGGAAAATATGAAATCCAAGATATGGATGTTTAGAATATCAAGAGAAAAATTTGAAATATAATTAGTGCACAATTCTTCAATAAACAAGTCTTCAGTGTGGAGGTGATGAAGACGTTGAGTAACATTTCTATCAATCACGATATGTGTAATGGTTGCACACTTGATTATTGCCAGAGTTTAGAAGATATTCAAAAGAGTCATGATACCTTGTAGCTAAGGATGATAAATTTGATTATTCCTAGAAACAATCTCATGGCCCAAGTTGTTAATCCATTCAGGATATTCAGAGTGAAATCTTCCCATCGAAGGCAATTTGCAACATAGAGGACTTCTATAGAAAGCTTCAAAGATGGTGCAAACAAAAGAAAAGGAGTTTCTCAATTACTTCAATTGTATAATTTTCTTCATAAATTTCTACATCATAAATCACTTATTTTGTTTTAATGTTATCTCTTTTAAAAAGTGATTTTTTATAAAAGGCTAGGAAATGAGCCTTCTTCGCATAAAATTTGAGAGATTTCTAACTTAAATAAAGTTAGTTTATTTCTCTCAAAATTGTAAAGGTAGTTACTTGGGTAGTTACAAGTTAGTTATGATATAATTACCAAGGAAAACCTATATATACAAGGCTTATGTTGTTTTAAAGGGACCTTTTGGATTCTCACAAATTTTCTTAAGGGATTTTGGAATTGTATAATTCTACAAAGTAATGGAGATTTTGAAGGTGCATTCATTTTTTTTCTATGTGTCATTGTTAATATTTTAATACATTAAGTTGATAGAAACCTTTGTTATCCTAAATTTTGTTTGTGAAAGGGAATAGTCAATATTCAATGAGTTACTTTTGAAAACATGTTCAATTCTTGGTATCTCAATTTGTATGTGTTATCATTTAAAATCCACAATCATTATGAAGCTTGTATGTATGGTCTTTGATCTTTATAATGTATTTGTTTAAGTTTTAAGCAAGTTTGTTGAACCCATAATAACACTTGTACATTTGTTGTTTGGGGTTTCTTTTCATTTTAGTTAAAATTGAATTAAAAATTCTAAAATAATATTATACAAGGGAGCTACCCCTCTCAAATGTAGAGGAGGGTTGTGATTTCATAAAAAATATCTCCAATTGTTGGAACATTTTGGCACTTTCCATTGGGGGTCATATAACATTTTAAGTGACAAATCCATTAAAAAATGTGTGCTCATTAATATTTAGCCTCTTGATATAAATTTCTAGTTGAGAAGAGCTCATGTAGCTACTATAGAAGCAACCCAAGGAATGATGATAGAGGTTGAAGATGACTTGTTAAGTGTAGGGAAGTGGAATAATATTTGTAGAAAGGGAAAGGACAAATGAATCCAACCACTACAAATCCCATGGTACAAAAGTTGGCCAATGAATTGCTTTTGTTGAAAAATCAATAACCAAAAAATCACCACCTTTGTATCAAGACATTTCAAGCAGGAATTTTGCTCCATATCAATAGAACAAACAACCAAAACTTCTCACTCCACAAATATTAGCCATCAAACACCCATATTTGAGTAATCGCCAAACAATCAGTATGTGTGATTTTCATTTGAAAACATATCATGATGACTCTTCATGTCCAAAAATGGTGAGGTATATGAAAATGCATCAAATGATTGAAATGATAGAAGGGTACATTGCTCCCAAGGATGAAAAAAATTAATAGTTTGGGTAAACATTAGTGAGTTTTCTATAATATGAATCTAACAACAAAGAATAAATGTTGCATGCTACAAACAATCATTCTTGCAAGGTTTTTACAAGGAACCAATGCCAAAGGAAAGAAGACAAGGCCAATGTTAATACTAATACTTCTTCCAAAGCTGTGAACACATCCTTGTTAGAATGTAGACTCGAGAAGATCTCACCTCATCTAAAAAGAGTAAACTAGGTACAAAAATTACTATCTCATTCTCTGCTCCTATTGATAATTCTTTTGATTTCATTAAATATTGTGCAAGAAGGCAAATGTAAAAATATCTCAAATAGAATATCTTAAGACTAATCCTCATCAGTTGGAGAAATTAGTTCAATATATTAAATGGGATTCTAAATCTCCCAAATTGACCATCCATCAAGAGTCTGATGAACCTGTGAGTAATGGTAGTCCAATTGAACCAGTTCTGAATGATATTCATCTTGTTGATGTAGTCAATTTAGATAAGCATGATCCATTTTATGTATCTTTGTATATAGTTGGTCACAATCTTAGTAATTTTATAATTGATTCTGGAGCTTCAGATAATTTCATGTCTTCCAAGGTAGCTCATGCTTTAGAGATTTCATTAAATAAACCTTCTAATAAGGTTTAATTTATGGAATCAAAACAAGTTCAACTTGTAGGTCAGATTAAGGATACATAGGTTGCCTTAGGAACATATCCACACAAAAAATTAAAGCTTAGCATTCTGGTGGCCAATATTCCAACTAGTTATGGCATATTGTTAAGCATGAGATTTTATAAAGACCTAGGTCATGAGATTTAATTGGACTAGTCTCATGCTTTGATATCCCTTGGTGATGAGAAAGTTTGTCTCAACTCTAAAACTAAAACAAAATACATTATTTTGAAGTCAGATGTTCCAAGGTCTAAGATTCTTTATGTAGAAACTGGTCCCGAGACTTACATGCCTACTTTGAAAGAAGAAGATATTCCAGAATTTTTCACTCCTAATATATCTTCCAAAATATGGACAATGCAATTTCATGGAAGTTTGTATTCTGCTTGTTCTGGGTTTGGGATAGTTCTCGTATCTCCTATAGGATAAAAACTCCCTAAAGCTTATAAATTAGCTTTTTAGATCATTAATAATACAATTGAATATGAGGCCTTGGTCTTAGGTTTGCAATTTAATAAAGAGAAAGGAATTAGATAGCTCAAGGTTACTAGTGATGCTCAATTAATAATCAATTAGGTCAAGAATCAGTTCCAAACCAAAAATAAGAGGCTAAAAAACTATCGAAATAAGGTTTGGGATGAAATTGAAGGTTTTGATGCCTTTCCAATACAAGCAATTCCAAAAGAAAACAATTCTAAAGTGGATTGTTTGGTTGTATCAGCTTCACTTCTAATTCCACGTCTTAAATTTGAAAAGGATTTCTATTTGATTGATTTTATTTACAAGCCAAGCATGCTACATAATGATTATTTTATAGGAAAAGTGATCCTAGATATAACTAGGATTAACTTCTTTTCACTTACTCAACATTAACCATAAATTGGCTAGGGTTTGATGATTAGCTTGTTGTCACAATGGAGAGAAAATCCCCTAGTGTTTATGTTTGTTATGAGTGTTGTGGATGATGAATTTGATGTGCGATTTAACAATACTATTTGACATACAACCCCAAATCTTGAAACTATAATTTATCAGATAGAAAAAAAAACATAAAGTTATAGAACTGATATGGATATAAGAAGTGACAATTGAGAGAGGCTTGCACTATAACTTTTAGCCTGAATTAGCTAGTATAGGGTGTAAGGATTCCCTAGACTAAACTCCTACTTGTTTGGATATGCAAATTCTAGATTGTAGGTTAAGGTTTGCACTTTGCTTCCCTAGACTATCACTAGTTGAAACCTTCAAATTTGACCTGCACACATGAAAATGGGGGAAAAGGTTGTGTTATATAGGGGATTTCCTAAATAAACCCCATTTTGGTATTCCTACCTCCACGTACAACAATTGATGTGTAAGGACCTAAACTATTAACCCAAAAGTTACCACTATTTTTTTTTCTTCTTTCTTGATTATTATCATATTATGTGCTCATTCACTTGTATACTTAGGTACTTCTATCCATACGGGATAGGCATCCATCCATCCAGGATAGACATCCAACCATACATGTTAGACATTTGTCCATACTTTTTGAAAAGCTTGATTAGAGGGTTGCGATCTTGCAAATTATTATGTAATGGAGATTTTATTTGATGGTCTAAATCTTGCTTCAAAACATAATAATATCTAAAAAAATTCTAGTAGTAGGATGAAGGAAACAAAATAACTTTAGTACCTTCATTTTAAGGTATTTCCTTTGCTTGAAGGTACCTCCACTTGAAGGTCCCTTGAATAAAATATTTTGACATGAAGTTTATTTAAATATGAAAAAATTCCTTCATTCTAAGATGCTTCCATTTGAAAATCCTTTGAATAAAATATTCTTAACTTAGAAAAATGGATTGTGAAAATTCAAAATCCAATTTTAGTTACTTTCTCCACTAAAAAAATATATATTAATAGAGAAAAATAAACTCTTTCATGAATTAAATCATGAACCATCATCCATGTTGATAAAAATACATGAAAGTGTAGTAACTGAAGTCAAACTAAGGAAGGAAATTTAATTTTAACACCATCTTCTCTTCACGAATCCAAAGGAAGTCAATACATGTTTAAAAAATATTAGAGGTTTTGAATGTCTCACTTTTGCACAAATGATCTTTTTTTATCTATGCTTGAATTACTAAAGCATTTATCAAAGGTGAAAGCTACCATAAAGTGGTTTTATGGCGCCATATTATCAATGTGAACATGAGAGCACTATAACAGAGGTTTAATATCCATCAAAGACATAACAAAAAGAGATTTTATGTTTGATTATGCACTTGTAAATTGTTCTAGTTCACATACATGCAAAGATGGGAAGCATAGACATGCACACAAAAATGTGAAGGCATATAAACCAAGCATGTGAAATTTTGACAATTTTTTTTTGAAGAAAGACGTTTGTAGACTTGCGTATAATTTGTGGAAGCATAGACAATATACGTGAAATGTGGGAGCATATACATGCCATGTGAACTGTTCAACAAAAAGTTCCAAGAAAATGCAAAGAAAATGCAATTGATATGTCTGAATCTAAATTCCACAACTTATGCAAACACCTTCCATCTTGCACCATAAATGAGAGATTTGAAATAAGATATGAAGTTTCTTTGCAAAGAAATTTCTAAGTTTTGAAGACAAATTGATTAGGTAGCATCATTCTTATTCATAATCATGATATACAAATAGCAAGGGTATGAGTTCATGTCAGTGCTAGAAAGTACAATTTATAAGATCATGGATAGAAAGTTGGGTCACATCAACCTATAAGATTTATGGAAAACCATGGAAGAGGGGAAAAATCACCATTGTCTCAAAAGATATTCGAGAGTGAATTAGATAACAATGTTGGCTATTTGATATGAGTTCAGAGCCTAGATTTAGTTTTAGAATGTACGAAAGGTTATAATCCTAAAACTAGGGAGGTCAAGAATATTAATGATAAGCTAGTGGCTAAGTTGGATGGCATTTAAACTAGAATTGTCCTCGGATTTTCTCTTAGAGACTAGTTTACAAATATAGACAAAGGAATTGCACAAGAACATTTCGCTAAGAAGAAGAATGAATGTCTCAACACCATGGCAAGGAATTGGTTACAAGTATCAAAGGGAAAAGGTTATACATAGGCCACTCTTCATCAAAAAGTCTCCAATATCATTGTTCTACTTCACAAGGTTGATGGGGAATGAAAATTCAAGCGAGTTCAAAAAATGGATGTACCTTTTCATAATTATCATATTGGCAAGAAATCGGTTTATTAATTGTGGAGGTATTATCAATGATAATCTACATAATCAATTGACTTATTTTGAAGAGAATCAACACTAGTACATGACATCTTATCTCTTCTATAATGGAAGAATAAGAAGTTTTTCATTGATATGATTACTGACAACATGAGCATGAGGGATAAGTGCATTGTATTACAATATTGTCATTGATGTCAACATTGTATTCTGGTACGAAGATCATCATGCAAACCACTTTGTATAGATTGAGCATGTTTGAAGATGGTAATCCAATAGGCATTTGCAAGAAGGTTTGATTTGGTGAAGACAAATGAAGGTCAAATTGGCTAAGGGTCAAAATAGAATTTCTTGTGTACAAGACATCCACTATTTTGGTTTACATTGGTCCCCTATGTAGAATCTTGCTCTATGGTTTTCATGTAATTCTCTTGGATGTTACAAGAATCTAAATCCATAGTTTCATAGTGTTTTGGTCTCTGATGTTGAAGTTATGAATGATAGTAGATCGACTCTAGCAATGAGAGTTATTTTCAGTTCAATATGCATGTTTTGGTGAATCTGCATCTCTTCGCGGATTTTTGGAGATGTTGGTAGGTTTCAGTAGCATCTGTATTCCAAGTGGTATGAAGTTTTGTGGTATGTGTGTCTGTTCATGGTTGTACAGTTGGTGAAGTTCTATGTTAGGTCATTACTGGTGCCAACCTAATATGTTTTGAGTATTGCAGAGTTTGAAAATGTATTGATATGTTATATGGGAGCTATTATAGGTCCATGCTGACCTATTTTGATTTGTTGTATGCTTTGAATCTTGCTGTGAAGTGTGTATGTGTGTATAATGAGATGACAAGACTGTATATTTTGTATGTTACATCTAACTAGGTTGACCTAATTGATGTTATAGGTGTTTGTCGATCAAGTAGATATATATGTAAGATCTTTTTTTGATGTTTTGAAGACAAAGATGTAATGTAATGTACATTTGATGTGAATTGTACAAGTATAATGCAAATGTAGAGCATATTAGAGTGTTAGAGCGGATCTCATTTTTTTATAATCATCTTATATGTAGGAACATGATATGCTCTAAAATGTATGTAAAACTTATATGTTTAAATGAAATATTTATGATCTCTTTTGATTTGTTTGCATTGGATTTCACTCTTCAAGGATATGAAATTTGAAAGAGGTTATTTTTTGTCACATGATGCTATCATAATTTTCTTCTCTCCCCCAAATTAATTGTATTCTTTACATGTAACTAATTGGAGGGGGCATATAAGGTCATTAAAATTTCCTTTTTGAGCATAGTTAAAATGTCTACCACATCTTCAAAGGCCATTATAGGTGGTACCACATTACTTTTGCTATCGTAAAGCAATGTCTATTGGTTTGTTGCATTAGACAGTATCCTTGTTCCACTATAGGTGGAATATTTTTCAATCCATGTTTTCTCTTAGTTTTTTATTTTGATTATAAAAAATATTCTTGTTTTTGACATCTAAATGATGCTACTCATTGAACTATTTTTCCATTTTGTAGGTTTCTAAGGTAAAACACTTATTCCAAGAGAGCATAATGTAAGAAGCAATATTCATATCCTTGTATACTTCTTACATACATTTGAATAAGTTTACTTTTGTGATAACTGCTTGATTTCAATTTGACATGTATTCTCATGGTAGTTCACATACAAATTAAAGTGGGAGAAAAGTGTAGTGGTGATAATTGTATACCTTGTACTCTTGGCTTCATTTTGGACCTTGGATAGGTTATCTTTTATGCAATGACAAGTGTACACATCGTGTATTTTTCACTTATAGTTGGCACGTTAACCTACAATTTTACTTATCTCTATATACACTTACTCTTAGGGACCAATTTTGATCCTTTGGATTCATCGATTTCACACCTTCATCATATTTACAATTGTGAAAATAACTTGGGTTAGGTGCATGATTACAAAAATTACCCCTAAAATTTCAAAATTTGAATTCAAATTTAGGACCAACCTTTCCCTTGAGACTTGACCACTATCTATCTACTTGATGTGTGAAATGATTAATTTGTGATCGTTTGAATAATATTTAAAAAGGTAACCCTAGTTCATTTTGATATGAACAAGATCCTAGATACTAGATCCTACTACCATCTAAAAAGAGCATCTGATATACATGTATTGACATATCTAGATAATTTAATACCACATTACTTGTTTGCATCAATATCTAAGGCATCTATTGAATTTTGTATTTGATCATGTTTAAAGTCATTGACTTGATAACTTTAAAAGTTTTGGCATAAGGGATGTACTATTCCTATCACATGAAAACTCCTTACGAAACAACCCACTTTTATGTGGACATGCACATAAATTCATGATAGATTAAATGCAAACATTAAGATATTTATAGATATTAGATCTACACATCTAGTCTATATTCCTACATCTAGATCAAATATGCACTTGCATGGATTGGATTCAATGGTACATAAATGATTCGATAATTAAAAAAGTGATCCACAAAGAAAGATAATTTCTTTTAATTCCATAGCATTCACATAAGCTTTACTAATTTTTCTACACCTAAAAAATTTGTGTGTTAACATATGCGACAATCTATTTGTATCAACATTCAAACTATCATTATTTTACTAATTAAATTCTATGCATCTAATTCTATTCATTTATCAATTGAATTTCTGAAAATGAATTAATTTTTAAGGAAACAAATAATATACATGTGTCATTATAATAAATTATCTTTAACCATGAGATATCTAAAGAGATCTAGGAATGATAAAATACAAAAATCATCTACGTTTTAAATGTAAAATAATAAATACAAGCACATAATTTTAGGCTCGTAAATATTTTGAAATGATTTGTTATGGTTGTAATAATTCAAGGTTATTTAGATTGATGAGCCAAAATCTATAAAATCTTTATATATTTTTTAAGATATTTTTATAATTGAAAAATCAATCTTATGAATATATATTTGAATCAATTTTACAAATGTGATTTTTTTAGTGTTATATTTGTTCTCTCATAAAAAATCAATTCTTGTGTTTGTTTTTCACATAAGAAAGATAATTATTATCTTATGTCAAATCATATAAGGAATTTCAAATTGATAATTTTTTAATAAGATTGAAGACAAGGAATAGTCATATGTGTGTCATGCTAATGATTGATATTAGTAGATGATTCTTTCTAGGTCTATGGTGTTTATTAGGTGTTCATATTATGTGATTGTCAGATGTTTTAAATGAATTAGATTTGCTATTAGATACAATATCCTAGTGCACAATTCAACTATTTCATGTTTCACATAAGTTCCCAATTTAAATTTTAATCTTAAAGCAAAAGGACATCTATATTCAAGACAATAAAACTAAATTATTAGATTACTTACAAATAAATCCTAATAAGATAAATATTAAGATACATTTTTAATACATTGACATTAACTTTTAAAAATATTATAAACATTGTTATAATATTAAAAATATAAAATAATATAATTATTTATCAAGTGAAAATGTATTTTATTTATTATTTAAAACATAAAATAATTTAACAATTTATTTTTTTTTGCTTGGTGAGGAGGAATTTTTAATTTGGCCCTCTTTAGGTGAGGCCACAAACGAGGGACCTCATCCCTAACATTAACACACAACATCAACATGAATCATACAGATCCACGAGCACAATAACCTAACAAGGGTGGAGAGGGTGAGTGCTTGCGAGTACACTAGCCCAACATGGGCTTGAAACTCTATTTGGAGCACTAAGTCACTTGGCATGAATGCCAACAACATCAACATTGAGGTTCAAATCCACGAGCACATTGGATCATGAGGGCACAAGGCCTGTTATCACAATAATCCAATAGAGATTTAAATCTTGGTGGCCACAACAACGTCACCACTTGATTAACCCTATAATTTAACAAATGTTAATCTACATAATGATTAAAATTAAATAAACTTTGTTCTTCAAGATTTATGTTATATTTATATTTTTTCCACAAATTTGTACATAAAATATTGTGTAAGTGACTTCATATAATTTTTTTGATGAATAGACAACTATCTTTATTAATAAAATTACATATAAAGATAAAATTACATATTAAAAAAAAAAAGGATGGGTGGTAAGAAGGCACACCTCGAAAGTCTAATAGATTGAGCCCAGAAAACCAAGTCACTTCATATAATTTATTAATTAATATATTATATAATTTTTATTCTTCTATAATTAAATTAAAATATATAACTATTATTAACCATAAATTTAAATTATGTTGATTTTTTTACACAATTAAATCATTTAAAAAGAAACTTTTTTATTTTTAAAGCAGATTACAATATAATAAAAAATAAACAATATATCTAAAGAAGCGGGGTACCATCAACTTTATGCCTTTTTTAAAGAATAATGACGGAAAAAACCTCAGGAGCCGAGGACTGTTGAAAACTTTGAGCAATGGCTGCTTGAAAACATTCCGAGCCATTGAATGTGTGATTAATGCAATAAATTACAGGTCTCCCGGCTCATTAAGCCATAAACAATATTATTTGTTGGATCCAAGTGGAAGGAAGCAAGCTTGGTGGAAGGGCAAGCGACAGAGCAATGGCAGAAAGTTCAGCAGAGGGATCAAAACCCCAAGCGGCGCAGCTGCTCGACTCGGTAGATGTGAAGCTCGGGCAACACTTGCAGATGAAGCCAGCCGCTGCAACACTGCTTAACAGTGGCGGCTTCTTCGATTTTGTGGAAAATGCCTCTCAAGAAGTGGTGGTGCGTTTCTTCAGGCAGGCCATAGAGCAGATCGAGGAAACCAGACATGTAAGCGACTACCACTTTAAACTCAAACCCTCAAAACCCTCCGGCTTTCTCATCGATGTTTTCTACGGCGAGAGCCGCGAGGGGCCGGAAAATATAGAGCCGGGGTCGTGCATTTCCTGCAATGATTCGGCACCTCTGTTTCCCAGCGAGGCCGATTCTGTGCGCGCAGGCGAGTGCGTCCTCAGGGAGCTCAGTGACCAGCCCTTTGTCCAATGTTCTCTGGACGCCAAGGCCAGGCCCGGCTTCATCGTTACCCCGATTCGCCATGTCGAAAAATTGGGGGATTTGGACAACGAGGAGCTCTTTGCTCTGTGGAGCGTGGCCGTCCGCGCTTTGAAGAATGAGGGCTTGAATTTCACCAGCATGATTCTCAACCACGGCAGTTACAGGAATCTGCCGCACCTGCATCTCAAGATATGGGTGGACGAACGGGAATTCGGGAGGGCCGTCGTGAGGTGGAGCGACGAGAAGAAGAGGCTGTGGGCGATTCTCCAGCGGCTCGCCTCTGCCTTGCCGAAGAAGCGTGCAATGTGTGCTGTGGTTCAGAAAGGAAGGAAGTGCAGGTTTGGAGAGCGCTGCAGGTTTGGCCATTAATGGCAGCTCTTTTCCGACTGTTTTTCCAAGAATGTTTTCTTTCTGGTTTAAATTTTGTTTCGCAACAGTGTATCATCCTTATGGTTTAAATTTTGTTTCAATACAATTTAGAAGTGGTGTAATTTGGATGAAAGTAAATGGCTGTTGTTCTTTACCATCTGGGGTTTTGGATGTTCCAGATAAAGAATATTTTACCGGCTGTTAATTTACTTACAGGTTGCTATGAACTTTTTTTTTTTTGAGAAAAAGCAAATTTATTTACAGGTTGCCATGAATTTGGTTGAGGAAAAACTATCATATAAAGTGGTTGCTGTGGAATATATGTACACCATTGCTTTTTTCAATTATTTTTTTTGATAAGGGGAATTAGAAGTGCAGGCGAGCTTTTATAATTCCTCATTTTTGGGAGATTGGGTCATTGGATAGACTATACTTATCATGTGAATTTAATTATGGGTCTTAGGGATGGTTCCTTGCATAGAGGGATGGTTCCTCGCATAGAGGGATGGGTTCATGGCATAGTGCGATGGTTAAAAATGGTGGCATTGTTGTGGCGGCCATCAGCGTTCAAGTCTCCGTTGGATCATCGTGATCGCAGGCACTATGCCTTCATTGATCCAGCTTAACCCACAGTCTCATATTTATGGCCTCTCTGGTACAATAGTTCCAAGATAAAAAGAAACTCTTACGAAACAAAAACTAAAAGAAAAGAAACCATGGGTCGTAAGGAATTAAACTTAGGTAGTATGCTGGCAAATGCTAAGCAACAACTATTTTGCGTAGCCCCCAAAGACCTTATGTTAAATTTCAGTTCACTGTTTTAAATTGATTCTCTTTGTAAAAATTGGATATTTAAATTGTTTTTGTAATTGTCTACACATATTTAAGGGTATTTATCTTCTTTGTTTGGGCTCATTTTGATTGGATTGTTTCTAATGTGATGATCAATGTATACATTTATTAAGGGTAAATTGTGCTTACAGAAATAAATTTATTATTAATTAAATGAATACAATATTTAAATAAATAATCAATTAGATAATATGAGTAATGATTGAAATTAAAAATTAAATGTGGAATTTAAATTAAATTAAATACAATACTTAACTTCACTTTGTCACTATGTTCGAACTTTAATTTAAGGCCTCATTAGATGATTGTTGTAAAATTTGCAAATTGATCATGTTTTATTGTGGTTTACATCCCATGCCTATGGAGGTGAAGTGGCACAAAGACCTAAAATTGTACCTTATGGAAATTAATTAGTACAAATTTATTTGTTGGAATTAATTTGTCTTAATCTTTTGATGCTTGAATCATAGTAAGCAATTGGTGGTTTTTATAAACATCTTTGCAAAATTTGTTGAATCACAATGGTCTTGTTCTCCTCCATCAAACCCATAGATGTGTTGGACTCGAATTTTTAATTTCAAAACTTTCCTCGAGTCCCTTCCATTTTGTGTGGTTTAGTCATATTTGATCCATTGTTTATGACTGATTTGAGACATCCTAAATGGGTCCCCTAAGTGTGAAAAGATGCAAAAATCCCTAAAAAGTCTAAGTTTGGGTTGTTTTTGGGTTTGCCTTAATGTTTTGTGTGTTTGTTGGCCCTTTTAGAGTTTCAAGGTTCTTCATACTTGCATGCCCTCCCAATTGATCTCAACATTCCATTGTCTTCATTAAATTCCTCAATGTTTTGGACTTTCATAGTTTTCCATCTCTCCATCATTTCCTCAATTCCTCAAAACCTCGACAAAAGAACAAGAAAAAGTTTAAAAGTTTGTAATGTCACAAAGTTCATTAATTCACAAACTCTACAAAAGTGTGACAAATGGGAAAGAAATCAGTTCAATGTGTCAACAAGTTTGTAGGTTTGTGAGCTTGTTGAAAGGCTGACATGGTTCTTGAGTTCACAAAAAAATTCAAGCTTTCATTATGATTTACCAATACTCATAGTTCTTACCAATAAGTTAAGGGATTTGGGAACTAGTAAGACTTGTACTAGAAGAAAATGTCATTGTCAACTATGATATCAAATGAAGGAAAATAGAGAGAATGAAAGATTATAAAACATAAAAGTATTACTCTCGTATATTCATAAAAAATCCCTTCGTATATAAATTAAAGTAAGAGAGCCTTAGCTCTTTACGTTATACACACATAAAATAAGTATTCTTCATTTTTCTAAGTGTTGTATATTTATCCACTTTAGTAAAAAATATTCTATTCAAAACTTTGTTTTGCTTTTATAGACTATGCCAAAAAACCTAGAAAAGCAAAACTAAAAATAATAGAATATATAATAAAGCATTTTATACTCAAGTTTTAATGGTATGTAAGCTTCAATTTCTCAAACCTTAGAAGTATTCAAAGTTTATTGGTCAACCAAGGTATGGGCTCCTATCATTCCATCCAAAAATGGATCTTGTTGAGCTATGGATAATAGACAATGATAATGGAGTAGAACAAGACAAAGGAGACGAGGGAAAATCTATCCCTTACAAAAGTCATTTATATTAAATAGAGTGATGTTGACATGTTGGGATATTATGTGCTACAAAATATAGGACAAAAATAATAGCCGTGGTTGGGAATAGATATTCCAATATAGTTTCTAGAGACATTTTGTTCCAATGTGTGTAATGATTGACTTTTCCAAACCTTTCCAACACTTTATTTAGATGCACTCTTGTATTTCCTTTTGGATTAAATACATAAATTACGAGAGGCTACCATTTTGATGTTTTTGATTTTATCAAATGAATCATCTTGGGTAGGAGTGCAACTCCCCCAAGGTTCTCAAGATGAAGTTTATCCAATTACAAAAGTGAGTTCCAAAACTTGGCAAACCTTAAGCAAATTTAATTTGGAGGAATCATTGCTAATTCATGGTAAATCATGAAAAATTATCCCTTGTGGATGTTCTAGTTGTAGGAACAACTACAGTTCCTCAAAGTTTATATAATGTTAATGGGGACTATTTTGGCATTAAGGATGTTTTTGAGGGCTCTAATGCAAATTGTTCCTTAGATTTTGATGGTTTTGATGATTTTGAAAATGATCTCATGTACAAAGAAATCCTTATGATCTCCAATCTATGAGCAACAAAACTAAAGTTGATTGTGGTACCATGAGAAAACATGTCCAAAAATCCAAATTTGATAAATTGAGAGAAGAGATTGCTAGTGAAAAGCATACAACCATTGATAAATTTATCCAAGATAAATTTATTGAGCTTTAGCTTGAGGATAATGGGTAGGAAGACATGGACATCATGCCCATTGTTTCTCCAATGGTCATGCAAGGCATTCCCCCCCCCCTTCCATCTCTAGAGACCATCTCAACTTCTACCAAGAAGTGAAGTAGAAAATTTAAAGTAAGATCACCTTTGATCATAGGCCAAGGAATCCATTGGTCTAGGTTTCCCACATAGACCAAGGATGCTCTTCTTCCTAGAAGGGAAAATAGAAAACCCTTTACTTGAGCCTACAAGACTTAGGTTCTAGCTTGGAGGAGGTTACTAGTGATTTCTATGAATCCATAGCTATTTTCCTTTCCTATTGAGGAGTTTTAAATAAGCTATTTGTGGCTACAAAGTTGAAGTTTTTGGATTAGGGTTGTATTTTCTCTCATAGGAATCCTCATGATATTCTACATCTCCTTGGATTTCAAGAAAGGTGATCATTTTTGTAAACATGCTTATTTCCTCTTTCACTTTGATATGGATTAGGGCCGTAAAAGATTCCCTCAATTTATCAAAAAAATATATAAGACATCAATTTGTTTGTTTGCATATCCAGATCAAATTATACACACCCTTGCTTATTCTAAGTTATGAGGTAGCTTGAGCATCTTAAGTTGAATGATTTGGATATTTTATTTTACTTATATTTAGAACAAAGCTACTAGGTAGTTCAATCATCTTGTGTTGAATATTTTGGATCCAATTTTCACTTATATTCAAAATTAACATTATATTTATAATTCAAATATCACATCCAAACTATATTTTCCTTCTTATACCTAGAAAAAACATTCAATTTGTTTGTTGACATATCTAGATTAAATGGTAGGGTCCCTTGCTTATTGTAAGTTATAACATATTACAAGCATCTTAGATTGAATTATTTGTGTAAGAGTTGGTATATAATACTCTATACCATGCAAGATTTAGTTGAGATGTAGCCACCCAAGATCTAGGAGCTTCAATGAAAGTACAAGAGAGATCAAATATGAGAGAATAATATTATTCTATCAAAGGATGCAAATGATAAAATGATAATGGATTCATAATTAATGAGAATACAAAGGGAACCACTTAGTTATAAAGACCAATGTGAGACATAGGATTGCATAAGATTATGGTGCGTCTTAATCTTATGACTTGAGGTCCATAAAGTGATAACTATCGTATGTGTACTCTAAGTAAACTTAATTAACTAGTGTGAATAATACCTTGTTGATGAACTAGTTAGGTAAAACACCATGTTCACACCAACATCGCCCTTAAGTACAACTTAAAAGAATGTGCAAGATACAATGATGCAAGGATGGGTCTCGATTATAATAACATGTTAGGTCCTCATGCACAAATGCAATTTCTCATAAATGGAGAAAAGGAGAAAATCTAGTGGGATAAAAATCTTCTCCAAAAGAGAGAAAATACAAAATTTCCTCAAATAAAAATGAGAAGAATAAAACCCCATGTGAGGAAAACGTCCCTTCCATAAGAGAGAAGAAGAAGAGAGACAATGCACCCCCCTTTAAAATAGATTATTTTGCAATAATGGTAGATGCCCGATGTTGAATGCTACATATGGTGGACCCACTACCATCAAACAACATTCCTCCGCTTAGGAAGAAATAAAATCAAGAATTTATGAAGGATGTCTTCCCATTCCTGAAAGGAAGACGAGGGAAGAAAGATTAAGAAGTGTGATGTCTCTGAATTTTTCTTAGGTGTTCTCATTTTGAGGTTGAAAGTTTCCATAATCAAGTTAGGTGTTTTAAGCCATATTGATGAAGATGATAACCCATAACCTTATGGAAATAGATGTAGGACACAATCCAAAGATAAAAGTGACTCCTTCAAATGCTTCTTATGAATCTCCAAGAAAAATCTAAATTGTGACAAATGAATATGGAGAGAAGGATCAAAAGGGCCTAAATGCTCTCCCACAACACAATATCTAAAGAAGATGGCGCAAATCCATAAGAAGTAACATCAAAAAGGAGATGAACATCCTCAACAGTATTGTCTAAGTCTATAAGATAGGACTCATAAAATAAACTTACAATGTCTGTCAAGTAATCATTCTAAGTAGTTGTAATTGGAAGATGATGAATATATTATTGTACTTAATCATTAAGATCCAATGATGTAGCAACACTAGTGTGATCAAAAGAAACAATAGACGAAGTATATGGAATATTACCACATGTCTCTAGAACCTCAGTAGATGAAAGAACTCCAAGATTCAAATGATCACATTGAATCTCCTCAAAAGTAACTACAGTAGATGTCTAAGTGTGTACATAAGATGCATTTGCTAATGTTGGATTACTAGAGTCCTCGGCCTTAAGATGTTAACTCATAGATGAAGAAGATGAAGCATGTAAATTTATATTAGGAGTCATAGAAATTGAAGTCTCTATAGGAGGATAAGGAGCACTTGTAAATGTCTTTATGTCATCATGGCGATCAAGCTCTTCCTATTCAACAATCATTGCAATTGTTTTATGGTCATATGCTCAAAACACATCAAGTGGAAAAAGACAATCCACAATAGGATCCTCTGGGAATGGATGTCCATTCGAGTCTCCATACATCTCCTAAAGTTTGGTCCAAAGGTTACAAGGGTACTCAATGCCAACAATGGTCATTTGTGTGTCAATATGACAACTATAACCAATTACTCCTAAGATATTTTTAAAGTCTCACACAAGCTTCCTCCAAATTGATGATGTAGGTTTATGAACTAGACCATAGAGATAGGGCAAAAGATGAAGCCATTTGCAATGTGTCAACATTCCATATTGCAAAGACTTACAATTCCATCTATCCAATCTTACTATAATAGGGTTCCTTTTGATAGCCATGATAAACTCCTCAACTTTAATGACACAATAGACCAATGAAAAGACTCAATCCAAGAAAAGTACAAGATTACCTCCCCAGATTTCTCAATCAAGGATCCCCTACCAATGTATGATCTTGAAACTTTATACTTAGTGTGATTATAGGTGCCACTTTCCAAAAACAATGAAGTGTAACGTCCCCAAAATTACTTGAGTAATTTGGAGGGAAAATGATAACGGTGTTTTTAAACACCAAGTCTACATTTAAAACTATAATAATAAATAATAAGTAAATATTTAATAATAAATTTAAATTATTGAAAAATAACATTTAAATTTATAATTAATCTGGCCGACCTCTCCCGGGGAACGTTCAAATAATATATGATTTTTTCTAATGCTTGGGCTGACTTCAAATCGAGAAGTATTTATATTGGATGGCGTTTCATATTTTGGTATCATGGAATCAGGGATGGGCAATTGACAGTGTAGCCTATCGACCTATGGAGGATGTAGTTCAGCCAGTGGGTTTGTGTTGGGTTTCATTATTCTTCCATCACTTGTTCATCACAGGATTCATTTGTTTCATGATTGGAGCCAGTCTATTCAGGGGCATCTTCTCCCCATTGCAACTATCACAAAACGGTCAAACTTTACCAGTTCTCCCATTCGACAATTACCTGGAGGCAATCGCTACACCATCGCTGACCCTTTCATTAGCTAAAGGACCACATGGTATTATTCTACATCGGTATATTTGCGCCAGCTATCCTTCATCTGCTTGCGACGAGTAGGAGGATCGTCATTACTCCATTCCTCGCATTCGCAGAAGGCCATCAGAGGGAATCTCCATCACATGGGAAGCTTAATTTCGAGGCAAGTTCAATGATATGTTCTTGAGCATTGGTCGGTGATACGCCAATTGACTTTATCTCGCGCCAACACTATGATCCTCGTATGTTCCGGGGATTGCTTGTGAGATTCTTATTGCTGGGTATAAAGATTTAAATCTAAGATGTTAATGATCTGTGTATTGGTCATTGATTTCACAATAAAGTTGACTGTGTTGTGCATTGCAATTAAATGATTTATGCTTTCCCATATTAGCTACAGACAAATATAAATCTTATTTGAATTATTAGATTAATTCCAGTGGGGAATATAGAAAATCGATATATGACTCTGAGCTCTCAGTTGATTAAGAATTCATGAAAATTCTGAGATTGCTTGTACCAGTGATTGTTGAATGTGTGTGTTAATTGACTGGGCATCCTACAACTTCCTCCAAATTGATGATGTAGGTTTATGAACTAGACCATAGAGATAGGGAAAAAGATGAAGCCATTTGCAATGTGTCAACGTTCCATATTGCAAAGACTTACAATTCCATCTATCTAATCTTTACTATAATATGGTTCCTTTTGATAGCCATGATAAACTCCTCAACTTTAATTACACAATAGACCAATCAAGAGACTCAATCCAATAAAATTACAAGATTACCTTCCCAGATTTCTCAATCAAGGATCCCCTATCAATGTATGATCTTGACACTTTATACTTAAGTGTGATTATAGGTGCTACTTTCCAAAAATAACAAAGTGAACTTGATCTTAGTGCATGTAGTCAAATTTGGCTAGAGAATTAAAGTACAATTTAATGATAGAATGAGACCAATATGATCACACCACTATAAAGTACACAAAAAATTATATAATTTAAAAAAAAATACACCAAAAAAGGTTACCTTATGAGTCTAAATGAAGTCCCATAAGTTACTGAAAAAATAAGAACTACTCAACAACACCTATGAGAATCTATAATTTTTGGCAAAATTAAGCACCAAAATCATAAATCATCTACACCACTACAAAGTTCATAAAATACTACCTCAACTAAAAAAAAAATCTTCTAAAAAGGAGCTTGGATGATTGAAAACTCATACTCTAAGTCAAAATCAAAATGCCAATAAAGAGGAGCAAGTTGGTTGTGAGTCGGCTTGTTGATGTCATATTGACAACATGCTAATGTCAGAAATGACTATTGATGGAATATACTCAAAACCACATGAAATATTCCACAAACCAAAAAATTATTCCATTTTCTCCAAAACTTCTTAGAATGTATGAAAACTTCTTATAATTGTCTAAAAAATATTATCTTACACGTGTAAAATATCTTCTTATTGAAGGTAGTGGTTGCAATGTTTTATGATCTATTTTGTACCCTGTTAACTGTCATGGCATTTTTCGAGCATTTCTACTAACGAGCATGACATGATCATGCATGTAGTGGCCGACTTGCACCTACCATGTGGTGTGCATTTAGGTTCTAGAAAGTACCTTGCAATACTACACTTTGCAATACTCATGTGTGTGTCTGTATATATACATATATAAAATTAAACATAAACAATTAACACATCAGAGAGACAGAGAACACCAAGATTTTTTACGTGGAAACCCTGAAAAACCATGGTGGATGTTAGTCCACAAGATTATACCCTGTTAAAAGTATAATGAAATCAATAAAGGGGAATGCACATGCATTCAAGAACACTGCCTAGAGCTCACTGCTCAATTACAAAAGGGGCTCACTACCCAACAATATAAAATAGGATTAAAATTTGGAGGGTACGAACTAAGAAAATTAGCTTCTGCACAAGCCTGATTACAATTCCAATTAAGCACAAAAAACTCCACAAACTACTTCACACTTTGCTTGATCTTCTTCACACTCTGCTCTGCAATCGAATGATATTCACACATACACACATAAGAGCACTCCCAACACATGAAGCACCTTTCCCACACATACACCGATGAAACAATCGCTCTTATATATCACACATACACCGATGAAACAATCGCTCTTATATATCCGCTACATGGGATTTCATCAATAACTTAGTCGGCCAAGAAAATAAAACATATTTTCAATTCGGCCCAAATATACAAATAAATTTTTAATGTGAATCCATCAAGGTCGGACACAACATAGTGGAGACCCAAATTAGCAACTCCAACACAAAATGACTTCAATTAATTCCTCCTCGAAGATCGACAACATGCTATCACCAACATGTTGGCCAAGAACAAGAAAAAATCAAACATACGTGAGAAAAATTTCTGACCACGATAACATCGATCAATGTGGACATACCACAAAGATATAGCACAATCTAGAAACATCCAAGAGCACCAAGAAACAATAGAGAAACATCTGCAACAACTAGAATTACCATAATTACACAATCTTCACTTAGGAACACTGATAGAGACCACAGAAACACTGTTAGACCACAACATGACAAAATCTATACGTGGACCTCTGAAACTTCTAATAGATGATCTAGATACACTCAGGAATAAACCCTTTAATCCACAACAACTGAACTTCAACGTAAAGAACAAGACACCGTCATGACTTGCACAGTTCCACTAGGAACCTGGAACACTTTCTTTTACAATTTTCTCAATATCCTCGACATATACAACCTCTAATACACCAAATTCTAATAGTGTTGACATCAATGACAACCACATATAAACAACACATCCACAACATCCAACATCTTCTCCACCATATATCTCCTCTACTTTGGAAGAGAATACAACATACACACCAACCTTTAATGAACACAATAACAAACAACCACCCGATTCCACAACAATGAAACAACTTTATGGAAAAGGTTATGGCCTCATGAAACAACTTGGATATAGTGAAAATTATTTGGCGCTCAAGAAAAATGTATCTACAATCCTATATATCCTAACACACAACAAACAACTCATGGTTGTTAGAGTAAAGTAATTAATTAACTTTACTCTCCTCTTAAGATTTCACTTTATGCACACATATTAGTCATTTAATAATTAATATTTAATTATTAAATGCACTCACCTTAGGGTTAGGTTTTCCTTTTGGTGTTAATCTCCTTTATAAGGATTGATCTCTTGTATTGTATTAACTTCTTGATTCATTTTTTAGCTGATAATAATCTTTCACATTGTCAGAGCAAAACCCTTGTTTTGTTTCCTATAGATTTCTTCTTTGTGACAAGTTTTTGCATGCAGGTTTCTTGGGCTTAATAGATTTGTTTTTCATCAAATCTTACATGGTATCAGAGCTGGATCTGCTGTAGCTTGTTCATATTTGAAGAAAAAAGGGAGCAAGGGTTTGACAGAAGAAATTTGGGATTCTTCAACAAATTTGAGAGGTTCTTGGTGTAGTTTTACAAGCGCATGCATCAAATCTGGCATTTTTTTAGCATTTTTTACAAGCGCATGCATTAGATCTGGAATTTTTTTTAGGTGTCCTTCTCTATGTTGTTCACAGTGGTGTCCTTCCTGGTATCGTTTACCGGTCTTGCACCTTATTCCTCTGAACATCGTGCATGAGTCGATGTCTGCGTTGGCAGATCTAGAAAGGCAGAACTTCAAACCCCCATGGGCGCCGTACTTTGACTTGAAAGTTTTTTTTCTGTGACTGCTATCCAGATCTGAAGTCTATTTCATCAGTAAATTCTTCAGGTACACAGAGATTTGTCTTAATCATCTACTACTTTCTATTATTTTCTAGCTTTTAGTTTGTACTGGGGATTGGATTTTTGCATTGTGGGGGGTGTTTTTTCTTTCTTTCTGTCATTTACATCAGAAAACCAGAATCTATAAACACCAAAACAAAACAAGCAAACCCCTTCTGCATCTTCTATCTAGTTCTGAAAGACCACTAAATAATAATAAAAAATTCAGAGCAGTTGAGGCACAGTTCACAGGATGGCTGATAGATCTATTGAACCTCTCACACCGCATAATTATCACACTTGGAAGGGTCGCATGATGACTCTTCTCCAGTCTCGAGGGATATGGTCCTGTTTGGATGAGGTTCAGCCTCAGTTGACTCGCGCCTTTGAGGTTATGCAGCATAGGAACAATATGGATCAGGCTATGGGATTGATGGCTTTACACATTTCTGACAGTCTCCTGTTTCATCTTGAGGGTTGTCTCACTCCTCGAGCCATTTGGACCAAGTTTGATGGACTTTTTGGTACTGTCAATCAGTTCAAAGCTTTGCAGCTTGAGGCCGAGTTAACTTCTTTGGTACCTGATTCGTTTCCCTCCATTGAGGACTTTCTGATGAAGTTCAAACAGCAAAGATCCATTTTGCAAGGTTGTGGAAAAGTTAAGACTGATACAGAGTGCATCTTCCTAATTCTCTCCAAGCTTTGGGGTCCATTTCAAATCTTCTCTTTGACCTTCTATTCCACCATGGATTCCTTGGGTGCTCGACATGTCATGCCTTCTTTTGAGGTCTTTTGTGATCGTTTGACTCGTGAGCAAGCTAAGCTCAAGCAGTTGGATTCACTTTCAGGTTCACAGAACCAAGCATTGGTAGCCCAGTCCTCCAAAGGAAAACAGAAGCAGAAACAGAAGCCTATGAAAGATTCAGGGGCTAGTGAGAATCCCTCCAAGCCACCACCTGAGTCTGATTCAAAACCACAGCTCAATTCTAAACAGGGAAAATCTTCGAAGTCTGGTGAGTCTTCCTCCAAGACTAAGAAGAAATTCGGTGATCCTTGCAGTTTTTGTGGCAAGGAAGGACATCCAGTTTCCAGGTGTTGGAAACGTTTAGAGGCTTTGGAGGAAGCCATGCAGCAGCATAATATCAGTGCACCTCAGCCTCCTTCACAGCCCACAGGGAAAGGTCATGCTCTTTCTGCATGAGCATTGTCCTCAAAATCCACTTGGATTCTAGATTCTGGTGCCTCTCACCATATGACACACAGAGAGGATTTGATCACCACTCTTGCCTCTACAGGCACTAGACATATTGCAGTTGGTGACTCAGCACAAATTTCAGTTCAAGGTTCCGGTACTGTTTCATTGGATGGTGGTTGTTTACAGGATGTGCTTCTGGTTCCTGACATTTTGACAAACCTTCTATCCGTTTATCAGATTTTCCACTCTGGCTCTGGTAAGACAGTTGAGTTCTCACCACATGATGTGGTTATTCGAGACCTTCATGATCCTGACTTGGTTGTGGCTACTGGGAGTGTGGATTCTGCATCACGCTTATACAGATTTGATGGCTTCGAGAGTTCAAACACTGTTGGTTCCTCTCTTATAGCACATGCAGATTCAGTGAGCAGGCTTTGGCATGAGTGTTTTGGCCATGTCAATTACAGATATCTATAGTAGATGAGTACTCAGGCACTTGTGATTGGGCTCCCACAAAATTCTTGTACTGATGGTGTATGTCGAGGTTGTGTTCTTGGCAAACATCATCAAGATCCTTTTCCTAAGGGTTGAGCCACTCGTGCTAGGGCACCCCTAGAGTTGGTACACAGTGATCTTATGTCCTTTCCGACTCCTTTTTCTGGGGCTCGCTATGTGCTCACTTTTATTGATGACTTCTCCAAACGTACATGGGTGTACTTTCTTAAGTACAAGTTTGATGTCTTTGACTCATTCAGGATTTTTAAGACATTTGTGGAGAAGCAATCTGGACTTTCTATCAGGAGGATACGCACAGATAATGGAGGGGAATATGTTAATCAGGCTTTTATAGATTTTTGCACTGAGCATGGTTTACAGCATCAATTTACAGTTCCTTACAACCCTCAGCAGAATGGTGTCGCTGAGAGAAAGAACAAAACCTTACGGGAGATGGCAAATTGTATGATACAGTCTCAAGCTATGAGTTCTTCATTTTGGGCTGAGGCAGTCAATTGTGCCAATTATATTCAGAATCAGATGCCTCACAAGGCATTGCGACACATGACTCCTGAGGAGGCTTGGACCCATGTCAAGCCTGATGTTTCTACATTCCGAGTTTTTGGTAGTGAGGCTTGGGCATTTATTCCTGATGCTCAGCGGAAAGCCATGGAGAGGAAGAGCCGACCACTCATATTTGTTGGCTATTGTGAGGATGTTAAGGCATACAGGTTGTTTGATCCTGATTCCAGAGAGGTCTTGTTTCGGCGGGATGTCCAATTTGATGAGTGCTATCCTCAGATGGATTCTCCATCACCAGCTTCTCCCTCATTGCCTACTCCTCCCTCTTCATCTCTTGAGGATTACTTATCTCTTGAGGATGATGTAGATGATGATCCACCATCTCCACCACCACCAGCTTGCTCCGTCTTTGCCTAGGTGGGCCCGTGTCACTTTTGATGCAGCTGGTTCGGCGTGATCGATACGTACTCGTGCGTACATCTAGTTCTAGTCTTTTGAGTCATGCCATTTCTGGATGATCCTCAAAAGATGATGGAGTATTCTTCTTTGATGAAGAATCATACTTGGGATCTTTGTCCTCTTCCTAAGGGAAGAAAGTTGGTTTGGTGCAAGTGGGTGTACGTACCAAGTATGTGCAGATGGTTCTATTGATAAGTATAAGGCATCTTGTTGCGAAGGGGTTTTCGGTAGAGGGTATTGACTACTCCGAGACCTTTGCTCCTATCGCCAAGATGAATTCTATACGCCTGGTACTTTCACTTGCAGCTTCACAGGGATGGATAGTGTTTCAGATGGATGTGAAGAGTGCCTTCTTGCATGGAGACCTACATGAGGAGATCTATATGGAGCAGCCTCAAGGATTTGTGCAGGACACTTCTTTGGTTTGCAGACTTTGGTGTTCATTGTATGGTCTCAAACAAGCCCCTCGCTTGGTATGAGAAGATGGACTCTTTCTTGCTTTCCTCTCACTTCACACGCTGTCATTCCGATCACAGTATATATTCAGCGTCAGGAGGGTGATCTTTTGATTCTTGTACTATATGTAGATGATCTCATCCTTACAGGTAGCTCATCCTCCATGATTCAGAGTGTTCAGAGAGCTTTGATGGAGCAGTTTTAGATGACAGATCTTGGTCTCTTGCACTTCTTTCTGGATCTTCAAGTTATTCAGTCTTCGGATGGGATTTCCATATTTCAGGAGAAGTATGCTCTTGATATGCTTCAGCGATTTGGCATGCTTGATTGCAAGTCTACCCCCACTCCTTTTCAGTCAGGTGTTGTTTTGTCTTCCACTTGCTCTACTCCTTTAGTAGACCCCACTTTATACAGGCAGTTGGTTGGCAGTTTGTTGTACCTGACACATTCTTGTCCTGATCTTTCCTTTGTGGTTGGCCTTCTCTCTCGGTTCTCCCATGATCCTCATGAGAGCCATTGGCAAGCAACCAAACGTATTTTGAGGTACATTTGGGGCACCACTCATTATGGCACTCACTACACTTTAGGATCCCCTCACATCATTGGCTTCACTGACTCCGATTGGGTTGGTGATGTCAACGATCGGAAGTCTACTTCTGGCTTTGTTTTTTGCCTTGGTTCTGGTCCTATCACATGGTCTTGCAAGAAGCAGTCTGCTATTGCATTATCATCTATAGAAGCTGAGTACCGTGCAACAGTGTTAGCCAGTCAGGAGGTTTTATGGCTTCGGCAGTTGATGACAGAGTTTGGGTTTCCTCCAGATAGTCCCACTATTCTTTGGTGTGACAATCAGAGTGCCATTCACATTTCTCACAATCCAGTGGAGCATCAGCGGAAAAAGCACATTGAAATCCACATGCACTTCATCAGGCAATTGATTCAGGATGGTTCTCTCATCTTGGAGTACATTCCTACCGATGAGCAGGTTGCAGACATCTTCACTAAACCTTTGGCATCTTTGCGCTATCTTCAGTTGTGCTCCATGCTTGGGGTGAAGGAAGTTGTCCTTGGGGGGTCTCAGTGAGGCCTTCCTTCCTTCATGTTTTTTTTCAGCATGTTTCTTTATCTCTTTTTGGAGAGGAGTTTTTTCCCACTGGGTTTTCTCCTTTTCTCCGCTTTATAGATATTTTGTTGTATTCGGGTACCTGATCAGGCCATGTTGCCATGACCCTCTGTTGCATTGTAGTTCCTTTCCTTTCTTCTGCATTGTTTGTAGCTGCATTGTAGCTCATCTTAAGGGGGGGTGTTAGAGTAAAGTAATTAATTAACTTTACTCTCCTCTTAAGATTTCACTTTATGCACACATATTAGTCATTTAATAATTAATATTTAATTATTAAATGCACTCACCTTAGGGTTAGGTTTTCATTTCGGTGTCGATCTCCTTTATAAGGATTGATCTCTTGTATTGTATTAACTTCTTGATTCATTTTTTAGCTGATAATAATCTTTCACATTGTCAGAGCAAAACCCTTGTTTTGTTTCCTACATATTTCTTCCTTGTGACAAGTTTTTGCATGCAGGTTTCATGGGCTTAATAGATTTGTTTTTCATCAAATCTTACAATGGTCTTGGTTATTGTCCTTTGATCAAGATCAACAAGCCTTCACTCAACATCAACAATCTCACACAACACACTCCTAAATCATCCTTAACAATCGTCCATCCTAAACTCCTCGACACTAGTGGTATTCAACATTATCCTTTACACAACATGAAGCAAACTACACCTTCTATTAATGTCCATGTCATCTCACAAAACATTCATGAGTTGAATATGTCATATTTTCTACCTTCCTATAATGGAGAGAACAAGATCTTGCAATCTCAAGAGCCTTGCGTAAGTATGACATCTACTACTAAGCAAGATGTATCTTTGACACCAACCACCAGACCACCTTCTACCATTGATCAAGAAGGCATCTTGTCGAGACTCCTCCAAGATCACTTGATCACCCTCCCTCCTAGAACTCAAAATAAATGCTTTTACAAAACTTCATTTTGTGCCTATCATCGCGTTCATGGTCACTCCACTAATAAATGTAATGCTTTGAGTTTTAAAATCCAACTTTTTCAGGAGTTTGGTATACTTCCTTTTATGGGGGCATCTAATTCCTCTAATTGATACCGATTTTCACTCTAGCACACATTTCATCAATCATTTCGGCTCACCATTGTCCCGCACTCAATGGGGGCAAAGGTTTTAGTAGCCTAGTCCTTGTATGTCATAGTTTATGATTGCCTCCTTTTGCTAGTCGTTAACCTTTCATGAATACATAAGAGAAATCTTGGGACATGGACGATGTGCCTTAAGTTGGCTTGCATGTGACATACTACCCTTATTTATGATGTAGCTTCTCGAAAACATATGACTTGGCATAGGGATTTGCGAGTAAGCTCTCATGTTCCTCTTATTCTACTTTAAAGAAATTTCTCACAATACTGGTGTTCGTAACCACTTTAAAGTGGGGGCATACATCACCACTCACATTTCATTGTGCAATTTTCCTTTTCTTGTGATTCCCTTTCTTGGAAGTATTAGGTATAATGTTTCCCAAGATGAGATTGTTTGCACTTATCCTCTCTTGGAGACATTGAGCATGATGTTCCCTAAGATGAGACCTTGCATGAATTAAGAAAAATTCCTTTGAACAATCTTTACACTATTTTGCATTAACAATGTCTATGAGTGTCAAGCATACGGAGTTTTGCTTACCTCATAGGGCTCGAACCAACATTTTCCTTTGTGGCACCTTATTAGATTGATTAAGAGGTATACCTTTGATATGGTTGAGCGGGAAGCCCATTCAGTAGCACGACTTTATCCATAGCCACCTATGTGTTTTGTGAGTGCATACCAACTAGTGTATGTTTCTCACCTTTTAGGACTTCTCACTCGGCAGACAACCAAGAGTTTTGTCACCCCAGAGTGAGTATGCATTTTCTTTTTGGACAAACAACCTAGATCTAATCCACAACTAGTTGGAAAAATGATCAAAGCTTGATCCACCTTTTTATTTTTTCAAATTGCTTTTGTGGGATAACTCACTCCACAAATGACCCAATGTTCTATGGCCCCAGAGTGAGCACATCTTTTTCACCCCGTTCTTGCCATTGCATGATTTTGTATCTTGTTGGTTTGACTTAGTATCTATGATCCTAGGGGCTTGGCCACCTCCTTTGATCTTTATCATTCTTTTTCATCTACATCTATACATGTGGACCTCTCTTGAATGTCTACTTGAGTGTGATTTTGAAGCAAGTTCATCCTCTCACTAAAGTGGAGGCTAAATGTGTCGTAGAAAAAAGTACCCTTTTCTTGACATGGGAATAATTCATGATAAATTAACTTAATGAGGCCTTGATTCAGGTATTGTGAGGCATTTTATGCATCCAGACTAGGTCTTGGACCCTTGCAAATTGTATAAAATGTATTTATTAATGTCTTGTGAAGGTGTTGTGAAGTGTTGTAACACATTTCTACAATTTTCTAGACTCTTCTCATTATAGTTCATCTAAATATTCCATTTTTATTCTTTATCAAGTACTATTTTAAAGTGTTGTAATGAATTGTAATAATATTTCATGCTTTTCTAGGCTTGATTTCACTATTTACACCTTTCTTATGCTTTATTTGACCCCTTTATGCCCTTATAAGGCTTAATTAAGTGTATTTTTGAATGTAAACCCAACAAATAACATTAAATGTGACTTAATTCTCGAAACCCACTTTCAAGTCCAAGGTGGGACCCATTTTCCATGGGTGGTGAATGAGTCCCCCTTGGCTCCAAATTCAAAATATTTTAAATTTTCTTTTAGATTTTTATTCAAAATCACTTGATGCCAGCCTGTGATTAGGTATTAACGGGTTACTAAGGCACAAGTGTGTATAAATAAGTGTTTTTCTCCTCATTTTACATCTCTCCTCATTCAATCTCCTAATCCACTTTTCATCATACATCCACCAATCTTCCATCTCAAGCCAAGCAACTTAGGGTTTCAACATTGAAAGCCATTCAAGATCAATTTTCATACATTCAAGGGCATATCCTTCATGTTTTGTTGCAGACATTCAAGATCAAACATCATAGTTGGGTAATCAATTCCATTATTCATTACATTCTTTCATCATTTTGGTTTAATTACCTAAAAGGGATTTGACCAAGAATAACCCCCATGCCCTAACATTCAACATCTCTCTCTCTCTTGTCTTGTTTGTTTGCAGATTTAGGACTCTTGGAAGCTTCAAAATCATTGAAGATCAAGTTTCAAGGTTGCTAAAGCCTTCTCCTCATTCAACAAGTCAAAATATCAACAAAAACTCATTTTTAGACTCGTAAATTAGAATTTCAGAAGTGGACACCTGTAGGAAGACTCTATTTGATTGTCATTTTTTTGTATGGTCTCATTCTCTTGTTCCATATTATCTACCCTAATAGGAGAGCTTGCAATATGGTCATCCAAGTTTTAAGTTTGTGAAGTAGATTCATCACAAGTGGGGGAGGCAAAAAAAGGACCATTATGAGTTTCAAATAGATTGTCCCAAATGGTAGGAGCATTAGGGAAGGGAGGGTAAAGACTCTCATGACTCTCAATAGGGGTATCTTCTAACACCAACCTATCCTCGTGGCATCGAGGAAGGATATTAGGAGAAGGAAAATGTTGATTGTTATTGTTATGGAGATTAGGTAAGGTGATGTTTGGAAATGTTTCTATGGTCTCATGCTCTTGTTTTCTAATGTCTTCCCAAGGTGGAAGAGGAGAGGGACAAACAAGACTTTCAATGCTTGAATATTCTTTCACCAAGATACCTTCATTACTAATAGGAGAGGTATTTGGAGAAGAAAAAGTATGATTGTTATGATTATCTACACTTGCATCCTCTTGTGTTATGACATTCTTACAAATCCGATAGGTACTAGGAGGGTATGCAACATATTTATCAAATGTTTTACTTTGTTGTCCTAGACTATGTCCATGAAAAATAGAATCATACAAGCCACTTGATATTCTAGAAACATGAAATGATTGAATAGAACACATGCTAACATGAAAAAGTAAATAAAGTGCAATGCAATGGTTTAAAATGAAATGCAATTTTCAAATGTAAAATAAAGTAATTTTTTATTACATTATGCAACAATCTAAAAAATGAAATGTTGTAGAGGCAAATGAGAAAATGAAAAATGCATGAAATTAGCTAATTTATGCTATATCTAATGAAATGCATGTTACAAAAGCTCAACCAACTAATACGGATAGGTAAGGACAATAAACAGAAGCTTAAAAATAGGGTTTCCAACTTTGTAAATGATAGTTTCAAGGGTGAAAAGGGACTAATTCGCCCAAGGTGGTGAATGAGTCCTAGTAGGGATTTTTTTTAGAATGTTCAAAAATTTCTAAGTGACTTTGATTTTTTTTCTGCTCTATGATGTAGACCTAAGATGAAAATACAAAATTTGAGAAATTTTTAATGATGTGAGATGCAAAAATGCAACCTATATGCACTTTCACTAATGCAAAATTTTAGAAACCCTAGAATGTAACTTTAACAAATGAAAAATGAAATGCAAGCTAATTCTAGGAGAATGATGGACTCCAAATCAAAAAATAATGCATTCTAAAGGCGGGTTCACCAAAATGTAAACAAAGATTTTGGCACCACAAACTCCCTAACACTTCTAGGATTTTTCACCTAAAAGGAGAGAGGTAGGCCAAAATGGGCAATGTCTACACTCAATATTGAGGAAATATGAATGGAATATTCCTAGATGAGATGATATAAATGAAAAAAACTAATGAAATATATTAATTATTAATGCAAAACTATTGAAACGCAAGTCATTTGAAAACACATTGTGAAATGCAAAAAAACCTAGAAATGAAAGTAAATTGTAACATAAATGAATGAAACTGAATGTGCACACCTGAGAACTTGTTGGAGACTATAAATGACTTCTAAAATGTTTTTGATCCTAAAATTTTTTCCTACTGGGACTCATTCACCGTTCTTGGCGAATTAGTCCCAGATCTAGGAAACTGTTTCGGAGCCTATTTCAGACAAATGGGTATCCAAAACTATACAGAACATTTTTCAAGCTTGGCAGTGGGACTCATTCACTAGTAATGGCGAATGATTCCATTTCTAAATTTTTGAAAATCCAAAAGTGGAAATAGAAGCCCTTAGTTTGCACTTCGGCTCCTGACAAGTGTCTGCCTCCAAAACTCTGATTTTTGGCACTGTAAATGACTTTTTTGTGTATATTTTGGCTTAATCAACAAGGAGATGTCTTCAACAACTTTGCAACTTATCTTCAATTATTTTGAAACCTTTAATGTACCTCAATCTGCAAACGCACAAAGAAAAGGAGAAATGTTGGATGTTAGGGCATGGGGGTTTGCCTTGGTCAAACCTCATTTTGGGTAATTAACCAAAAATGAAGAAAGAATGTAATGATGCATGAAACAATGGAGTTAGATACTTTCCATGATGATAGATCTTTATTTTCTACAACAATGAATAAAGAATCTTCCCTTGAATGTCCTTGAAAGCTATATTGATGACTTAGAATGTAAAAACCCTAGCTTGCTTGACTTGAGAGAGAAGATAAATGATGAATATGATGAATGAGTTAAAGTTATGATCAATAAGGGTTTAGAAGCTTGTATTTATAAGAAATCCACCTAATTTTCTCATTAATTTGATCCCCAAGGTTGACATGAAGGAAAATAAAACTTAAAGTCCAACTTTTCCCGCTCAAAACTCAAAAATAAACCAAATGAGACTAATTCACCACTCTAGGCGATTTATTCCCACCTGGTAGGGACTCATTCATCTAGATGGGTGACTTAGTCCCAGAGGGGCCCTTTTGCCAACTGGATTGTTGGGGAATGCATAAATTAGGTTTATATGATGATTTTATTGGGTATTTGATCAATTTAAGCCTCAGGATGCACAACATGGGGCCATAAGGGCCTATTAATGATGGTATAAAGGTCAATTAGGGATTGGGACATAAAATTCAATGTGAAATTATGATTCAATACACTTTACAACATAAAAATGAGGTCCACACAACCCAGAAAGGCACAACATCCAATGTGAATGTGTAGGACACATTACAATACCAAATTAAAGTCAAATTCAATTTGCAAGCCTGCTAGATTGATGTGATAATGCTATTAAATATATTTTACATTGTTGAATTAAGGGAAAATGGGTTCATTAAGTCTAGATAGGTGTGAAAGTCCTCTACAACACTTTACAACACCTTTACAAGACATTGAGAAATGCATTTTATTCAGTTTGCAAGGGTCCAAGACCTAGTTTGGATGCGAAAAAAACCTCACAACACCAAATCAAGGCCTCATTAAGTCCAATTTTTTGTTAATTATTCCCATATCAAGCAAGCAAAAAGGGATACTTTTTCCATGTCCACAAATTCATGAATTTCTATTGGACACCACATAACAAATGTTAAACCAATGCACTTTTTTAATAGGAATATCTGATCTCTTTGAAGCAATGCCTTATTTATCAACTAAAAACACAATCAAATTGATGAACAATGGAAATCTATACTTATACCTTCACATCCAAGTATTGGGTATTTCAAAGGTTAGACATAGGCTTGAGCCAATAACGATATAGAATAGATCTCTTTGATGAACTTAATAAGAAAAATACACACTGCTAAACAAGTTCAATCATTATATAACTTCAAAAACCATCCAAAAGGGGTCTATACTACACCTCACACAATATAGTTGTCCTTATTTGTAAATCCAAGTGAATCAACAAATTCAATAATTTTTTATAAGCTAAAATTATCATTCCCAAAATTCAATACACATTACTAATAATACTACTTACTATAATTTTAGGTGGATTATAAGCATTCCTCATTAAAGAAAAACAATAACAACATGCTAGGATTTCATGTAGTCCATACATACATATCCAAATGATATTGACACATCCACTAAATTATTTCCTTGAATATCATTATTTAGAATTCATCTATCTCTACATAAGAAAGAAACAACTTTTATTCTCACTCCTTTTAAAAGTTTGAATCCATTCCAAATGAGGTGGATGATAAAAGGGTGTGTAACTACGAAGAAATAAATTCACTAATTCAACAAAAATAATAATATATGGATATGTTATTATCTTTGATATTATGATAGTGAGAACAATGGTTTATGCGTCACTTGCTTCAATGAAGTTGTAGATCTCCATTATAGAAATATAGAGGTTGGGGTTGAATATCAATTCTCTAGTGGTACCATTAAGACTACTAAGAGGTTGTAAAACATGTTGAAAAACTAAATTAAAATAGTTACTAGATGATTCAAATATTTATCTCTTTGAAGAGACTTCCAATTCTAAAACATCAATCCTCTTTCATGCCTATCAATGAAATTATGAATAAGAATGATTATTTTATTTTCCATGTTATTCTAATTGTCTCTGACATAGATGTAAACTCTAAAATAAATAAATATGGGACAAAGGTTCTTAAAAACAGCATCAAGCTATTATATATGTTTGAATCCATTGGAAATATGAGTTAATGGGGATTGACAAGTTAAAAGGAAGGCACAAAACTCCAAGAGATGCATTTCTCATAAAAACCTATACTATGCCTATATTTAAAATGGACATGTTACTCAGTATAATGGAAAGGTGATAAGCATGTTAGTCACTAAACACCTACCTATAAAACTTGACATAAAGGAAACACAACTAAAATATTGGTTTGATCAAATGAGGAATGATGTTATCCTCTCATCCATAAAGCTTGTGGATGTGCCTTTTCTTCTTACAAGAAAGATCTATTTAACATTAGATCAATGTAAAATTATTTTAAAAGCAACTATGTGATTCACAAAATCTAATTCAATTTCTTATCTAGCTTGTCCCATCAAGTTAGATGGAAAACAATGTAAACAAAAAAGCTCTATAGAATGAGGATGGAACATGGTACTATTTAAATTATAATGCTACATTATGGATTTTGACTATATATATGTACTTAAAATTGAGATAAAATATCATATGTATAGTATAATTTGGGAACTATTTATTTCAGAAGATGCAACTACTAACCTCATGGTGATTTCTATAAAATTTCTAAAAATTCCATTGAAAAGGATAGAACTCTATGGTTGGAATATTTCATACAAGATGGTTTATTGTTCAAGTGACAATGATTTTTATACCAAAAGGCTCAATTAGTGAGAAGTTGATTATATAAAAACATAGTGGAGGTCTTGTAGGAAATTTTGGAGTGGATAAAATGTTGGAATATAGTTGTGTGAGGGCTATTATTGGCCAAGGATGAGTATGGATGTGAAAAACATAATCCAAAGTTCTAATTTTTTCTAGTATGTAAAGAAAAAGAGTTCTAGAATACAAGTTTATATCAATGATTGTAAATACCACACACACTTTGGGAATATGTTTATTTAGCATGGATTTTGTTTCAGCACTACTAAGAACACAGTAAGGTAATGACTCTATTTTTGTTATAGTTGATATATTTTATAAGTAGTATATTTTTTTTTGTGCAAGTCGAATGATGCTACACATATGGCTAAATTATTTTTTAGGGAGGTAGTTAGATTGTATAATGGATTTCTTAAGAGATTGTCTTAGATAGGGATACAAAGTTTGTGAGTTATTTTTAGCATAATTTACAGAAAAAATTGGATAGCAATTTTGATTTTAGTTTAATCTATCATCCACAAATTGATGGGAAAATAGAAGTTGCAAATAAGAGTCTTGAATGTTGGTGTAAATAGGTACATTTCCTATCTAGTTACTTAGTGGGGTCCTATTTACATATTAAGTCCACTTAGGTCCTAGGCATATTTAATGCTTAGATAAGATTTTAGCTTTTTTAGCTTTTATTAAATATTAGAGTCCTAGGATCATCTAATGTTGGCTCATGTCATTTAATTATGATATAGTCATTTAATGTTGGTGCTACATCACAACTTGTCTATATAAACAAGGTTATTGTACACTTTGTAATATACCTCATCATCATATTTCATCAATCTTAATATCAATCAAGCTCATATTCTTGCATACTCTCTCGTAGAAGGTTGTAATTGTTTTTGTAGGTGTTCTTGGGGTATAGCTAAATTTCAGCTCCTACATGGTATCAGAGCCAAGCCTTGCAAATTTCTTCTTATATTTGAGGGTAGAGCTATTTCCAGTGAGAGATATTGGTGAATTTTAGTAAGGTTGAGTATTCTCTTCCCTTGTGCCCGATGGTGATCTAGGGAATCAAAAAAACTTGAACAAAAACACCAGTTGTGGAGGGTTCCTCTTTGTGGGTTTTTATTGCAAATTATTTTTGGAGCATTTTGGAGGTAATATAAGCTCATCATTGAGTCTATGGAATTTGAGAAAGTCAAGATTGGCTTTCATTTTTTCAAAATCTAATACTTTTTGCCAAATTTATGAGGGTTTCAAGTTGGGAGGTGGTTACCAAATTTGGGAGGTAGCTGATTTTTTTGGATCACTTTGGACCAAAGTTGACCCTACCATTACATTCAGAATGCTCAAAAACCCTAAGAACGCCTACCAAATAATCAAAATTAGAGAGTTCTATTTCAAGCCCTCAAAGGTTATTTTGGCCCTCGTTGCCATTTCCATACCGTATGGATCCATATAATACATACCGTATGGTACGTACAGTTTGTAGTTGGTAAAAGGTGTTAGAGCAACACGTACATATCATATTCATAGAATATTTTGTGACTAGAATTTGCTAGTACATGTTATGTGCAGTCTATAATACTCCTCTGTCGCATTAGGTACAACTATCAAATCAAGGTTGACGATATTTTAAATATATTAAAATTTAATTATTATTGACAGTTTTAAATTTTAAGTGGTTAGCTTCTATTTTATCTTGGTCCATGATTCCTTACCATTGAGCAAGGGGGATAACTCCCCTATGGCACGTGGAGCTGCCACTAGTCTCTGCTCTATGATTTGGTTCATGCACTTTTTTCCAAATCAGTCTCGGTATAAATTATTCATTTTTTACATATTTGGAATATTCATTGATTACTTGGACATATTGTCTCTTGGTGAAGTTTTTTTTATGGCAATGGCTTCATTCTCAATTGTATTTTCAGATTTGAGATGTATCACATTAGTTTTTATCAAATATTTTTCTATTTTGCACTCTTGGAACTTCTTGTTCTAATGGTCGAACTAGGGTTTGAGGTCCTAACTTCTCATAATTATCATACATGGAAGGAAATAATGAGGAAATTTCTCTAGTCTATGGGTTTGTGGTCCACCTTGGATGATGAACAACTTGAATTTTCTAGAGAATATAAAAGATTTTCTCATAGGAATAAATGTTATGAGGCTATGGGTTTGATTGCTATGCATGTTTTTGACAACTTTTCTTCCATATTAAGGAGTGTATTACTCCTAGATAGGTTTGGGTTAAGTAAAAGGAATTATTTGGATTAGTTAGTGACATTTGTGCTATGCAATTATAGGCAAAATTGGCATCACTTTCCACAGATTCTTTTAACACCATTGGAGACTATTTGGTAAAATTTAAAGCATTAAGGTCACAATTAATTGGTTGTGGTGGAGAAAAAATTGATATAGGGAAATCATATTATTGATTTTGTCTAAGTTGAAAGGTCCATTTCCATACTTTTGTACGTCATTTTATGCTACAATGGATGGATTAGGTGATTCATTTGTCATGCCTTCTTTTGAGCTATTTTGTGATAGTTTGACTAGGGAAGAAGATAAACTTAGTCAACATGATACACACTCTAAGAATCATGCTTTGATTGCATCATGACCTAAAGGTAAAGGAAAGAAGAATTCAAAACCTAAGGAAAAATCTCATGATACACCCACCTCTCCTAGAGAGGACAAAACTAAGAATGAGAAACCCAAGTGTGGTTATTGTAATAGACCTAGACATGGTGAACAAACTTGTTACAAGAAATAGTTAGATGATATGAGGCAACTTCTAAGAGAACATAATATTTATTTTGCTTCTAAATCTACATGTTAACTTTCTTATTCTTCACAACCTTCATCTTATACACACATAAGTACCACAAGAAATACTCATGGGAGTGATAAATCTCTGGCTGATCTCTCTTTAATCTCAGGTGCTGGCTGCTTCACAGCCCCGTCTTATGCACGCCTGGAACCATGAGATGATCATGTGGGATTGATGGTGAGATCTCATGGGATGAAAGGTCACACTCTTGTTATAGCACATGTTGAATAGTCTAGAGATTGGATTATTGACTTAAGAGCCTCACATCATATATCAAGACAACTTGATAGGTTTTCATCATTGAAGCATACTTCAACCATAAAGATCTTGATGACTAATGGCGTTTATTTGGATGTATTTGCTAAAGGAGTTGTCGATGTGCCCACTAGTAGTTTTCATGATGTTATTGCATTTCTGATGTTTAGCATAACCTTCTTTCAATGTATCAAATAACGCGTACTAGTAAATTCATTGATTTCACTCCCGATTCAGTTTTCATTCATGATTTACATACTAGACAACTTGTTGTAGTGGGTAGGGTTGATTGTAATGCAAATATATACACCTTTTCTGAGTTTATTCTTGATGAGGACCACCCTCCTAGTTCAAGTGTGGGTAGTTGTTTTAGATGGTATTTTTGGTGGTTTTTTGAACCTTTCTATTCATTATCCCTTTGATGAGGTTCTATCATCTCCCGCTTCTTCAAATTTGAGTGTTGACTTGGTTTCTAAGACTTCAAATGAGCTGGATATCTTTTGTTTTCCAAATTTTCCTTTGTAGGATGGTTTCATGACAAGTATATCAGATTTGGTTTGTAATTCCTCTTCTACAAATTTGGAGGATATGTTTGAGGGGGTCACTCTCCTCTTTGATCATACACATTTGAAGTTTTCTCTTGATTTTACACATCCTTTGTTTTCTTCCTTGATTGGGGCCACACCTGATTTTGTTGAGACATCTTTGGAGATACTTGATGCATCTTCATAGGTATCATTCTTGAGGCTTCTTCCCTCTTGCTTCATCATGGAGATGAGGTTTCTTCAACATCAACCATTTGATTTCTTTCTTCCTAGAAGAAGACATGTTTTCCAGCATTAGATTTTCTTTTATCTTTAGACTTTCTTCAATGGTTATGGAGATACTTCATTATATGGGGGAGCTATGTGGTATTTTTATTTCCCTCTTATGGGAGGTAATTTCTAATGCATATATGTGATGGATTTTGTACTTGGGGGTATCATGTTGTCCTCCATATTTCATAACTTGATTATATTTCATCTCTCTTTTGGGGAGGAGTTTTGTTCCACTAGGTTTTCTCCTTTTCTCCATTTGTGAGAGATTGCATTTGTATTTGTACATGGGTACCTAAAATGCCCTCATTGTCGAGACCCATCATTGCATCATTGCATCATTTGCATAAAAATTGCTTCTCCCTAAGTTGCACTTAACGGGGTGTGTTGGTGTGAATAGGTACATTTTCTATCTAATTACTTAGTGGGGTCCTATTTACATATTAAGTCCACTTAGGTCAGGCATATTTAATGCTTAGATAAGATTTTAGCTTTTTAGCTTTTATTAAATATTAGAGTCCTAGGATCATTTAATGTTGGATCATGTCATTTAATTATGACACAATCATTTAATGTTGGTACTACATCACACCTTGTCTATATAAGAAAGCTCATTGTACACTTTGTAATAAATCTCATCATAATATTTTATAGATCTTAATATCAAGAAAATTTGTATTCTTGCATACGTTCTTGTAGAAGGTTGTAATTTTTTTTGTAGGTGATCTTTGTAAGGAAGCTAAGGTAGTGGAATAACTTCCCACAATAATTTTGAGAGGAGAATACTACAAAACTTTTATGGATCTTTAACAGTTATAGAAACTCAAATAGAAATAGACATAAATATCATGCATACCACAACACAATGATTTACGTGGCGAAAACCCTTTTGAGAGAGAAAACCCCACACTCTAAAAGTCGCCCAATATATTATTCATAAATCACAAAGATTAAAATATACTTGTAGAGCAAGCTTCTCACAGGAGTATCACCACTCAGAGATCCAGAGGCAACATGACCACTATCAGACTCGCAAAATGCATTGCAATACATAGCCATAATACAAGACCCTCATAAAATAGGGTTGCCTTCTAGGTCAATTCAAACTAATAAAATATCAACTGTCAGATATGAGACATAATGATGAATGATCCATATTTACAATAATAAAGTGTATATAAAATTTGGCCTCCGGGAGCACTGCCCTTGAGCCCTCGCCGAGGTGCGCTTCCCCCAAATCCCCAGCCAGGGGGATGATCCCCGTAGAACCCTCGTGGGGGAAATTCCCCCCATGCCCCCCCCCCTTGTCGCCGTCGGCTAAACAATACCTTATGTAATTGCAAGGTTGAGACACATTTTCTCAACAATCTTAGGCTAGAGCTAAATTTCAAAGTTCCTACACTAAAAACTTAGTAAGGTGTTTGGCTGGAAGGAAACTGAATCATTGGGACTTGATAATGACCCAAGAAAATATTCTTGCAATATAGTCAATACAAGTAAAATTTGTTTTCAAATTATTTAAATGGTTACAACCTAAGAGGATTATATGAGTTAAGATGTATAGATGATTTGGAAAAGCAAAGCATTGTAGTAAAATATTTTGTTGAGTATTTACATGAACTACATAATGAATTAAAATAGAACATGGAAAAGAATAGCATGAAATATAAAGAACATATTAAGCTTAGAAGGAAAGTGTAAGGAGAGGTTTTCACAAGAACCTACAATAAGCTAAAGTGGAAAATGATAAGACCATGTACAGTGTTGATTTTTTTTTCACAAAATACCTATGAGGTCAAGCTACTTAAGGAGTAGAAATTTCTCCAATATTTAAGGTTGTTGATTTGTATTACTATCACGAAGGACAAACAAGTCATGAAAAAAAAAATTATGTTTAATTACACAGAGAAAGAATGGACGTACATTAGTTACTAAAAGAGAAGATGTTGAATTTGAGGAAATAGTTGACACTTGTATAATTAAGAGGACAATGGGAAGAGAGTATAAGAAATATTTATAAATATGGGAAAATTGAATAGAAAAGGAAGTAAATCAAATGAGTGCACCTTAAGTTTCCAAACATGGAATCAACATTCTAGATCTTATAAAAATTTACAAGCCTTAAAAACTTGTGAACCTTTTTCTTCTACCCAATGTGTCTAATGTAAGAGAATATATAGGCTCAAGTGTAATCCTAAATAATCAAAATATTTTTATTTATTTTTAATTTTTATATTTCATTTTATGAATCTTCTTGTAGGTTGCTTGTGGGTTTTAGATAATTTAAACTTTAATAACATTTTTAATGTCTTATGCTTGGAAGCATCTATAGTGGTGTTAAAATTTTCATATTTAAAATATTTCAAAAGGTTTCGAGAACTATTTTGACCTATCAATCAATTTTAGCACTATCTAGAGCTTCTATTTCAATCAACAAAGATAGGAAGATAATACTTATTTCCATTTTAGTCTTCTATATGTTTAGTTAGAATATGATAGGGTTATTACATTACAAAAATTTGAAGGTCAAAAGGATATAAATTTTAATCTTTAAATCTTTTCAGTTGTAAATTAATTCAAAAGAAGCTAATATTTGTGTTTTTCTAATCTAATGAAGTCAAATAATGAAGGTCAATTGCCAAAGGAAATTGCAATGCTTTATTTTATGAGTTTCCTTCCTTGTTTGATGGTGTTTTTTTTAGTTGTTGGCCATGATAGATATCAATAGGGATAACTTTAAGAAAACCCCCCTTGGCAAAGGTGTAAAATCTTGGCGAATATTGTATACTTCCCGATAAAAATATTAATTTTATTGGTGAATTTTTTTGTTTTTTAGGAAAAAAATAATCTCAATTGGTGGATCTTTTCTAATCGCTAGAAGTTTGTGGAAAATCCTAGCAAATTGAATTTTTTTTGAAACCAATAAAATATTTTCATTGACAATTAAAACCTATTTTCAAACCAATAAAATATTTTCATAGCTAAATTAAACCTATTTTCAAAACAAAACAAAAAAGTTTGTTGGCAATTAAAACTTTTTTCAAACCAAAAAAATATTTTCATTGGCGAATTAAACCTATTTTCAAATGAATGTGAAAAAACATTGGTGAATTAAACATAATCTCAAACTAATAAAAAAAATTCAATGGCAAAATGTCAGCACAAATCAATATAACCACGACCGTTCAATGAATTTTTGATGGACGGTTGTAGTTGCATTCTGAAAGTAAATATCTAAAGTAGTATACTTGTGAATTGAAACCTCTAGAATAACACTAGAACCATTAGATGCAGACACGTGGTGAGATCAAGGCTCATCGCTCATTGCGGTAATGAACCCAATGGGTTGAAGGATTTTGGCAATGAGTGATACAAGAACTTAAGTGGTAGAAATATGCACGTGCGAATTCAAACCTCCGAAATAACACTAGAACCATTAGATTTCCAAAAATCAATGGTTGGCATTTTAATATTTTTTAAATGATTTAAAGTCATTACTCAATTTTTTTGAAATAATATTGTCAGATCAACTTATCAAATGGTGAATTAAATGTTAAGTGTTTGAGTATTTGATGTGATTGTCTTTGTTCTAACTTCTATATATACTTCACCAACTTGATGTTCTTCGTATCATTTATAATATATTTGGCTTTGATTTCTTTCTTCTCTATTCTGAATTTAACTATGATATGAAGTCTTCATGGCGTGTCATGCTACCCAAATTTTTTTGGGAGAAAAAAAGCGACAATGCATACAATAGATGAAAGTTGGGTATGGTTTTTACAATTCCTTGTGTGCAGGTTGAGGATGCTATAAGAATAATTGTGGGTAGGGAATGGTTTCAGAACAACCCCCATACTTTATATTTTGAGGTAGCTTCGGCTTTCTTGTCCAACTGTATGGACATTTTTCTCATTAAAGATTTGGTGAAGATGTTGGCAATATGTTATTTGTAGCCTTTCATTTACTCCATTTCTTTGTTGGAGTTGGAACTAGAGCATTTCAATTTTGAAAGTGGGTTAGCGTATGTTGGTGGAATCTTCCAGAAAATGGAATTGCATGCTTCTACAAAGCAAGCTCTTGCCTTGGTTAATATGAGATGGGGTATGCTATGTGATACAAAAAATGAATCATTAAAGATTCTGGAGTTTTGAAGGAAGGTTTTGGGTGATTCGCTTTTCTTCTCTATGGTTATTTTTTAAAATTTGATTCACCTTCTACTCGAACACCCAGTTGATGGCCCTAGCTAATGTTACAAAAAAATTAGTAATGAATTATGTGACATGTCACGTGTCTATATTTTATTGTACAATGTAACAATTCTTGTAATATGTATTTTGTGACTAGTTTTTGTCACAGTTAGTGACTTTTTGGCTAGGTTGGCTATGTACTTACTACTATGTACTTCAATATTTAGCTACTTAAATTAAAATACTTTTTGTGGCTCCATTCTTGGAAATCCTTTTTGCTTTGTTCAATATAAAAATGTGGCTTTTAAAACTAATAGTAATTATCAACATATAGTTTTGATCATGAGTGAGTGAAATTTATTGTGACTTATTAGTGGACATTGATAATGATTAAGGTAAAACAAGCCATTTAATTCTCTCTTTTCAATGCCTTGAAGTACTACATTTCATTTAATTGAAATTCTCAATCCTTTTGAAGAAAGTGTGGTTACAGTACTTTAGGTGGCGACATAGATTAATGCCATATGAACATTCAAATCGATAGATTGGATAGCTTTATATTTAAAACTGCACGATATACTATAGAATCGTAGATGATGATGTCATTAATCTAGTGATCTAGTGAAACAAATTTTTTAATGATTTCATATCATTTGAGTGGCACTAGTGATTTTGATAGCTTTTCAACTTAAGGTACAGTTTGCATGTAGCCAAATGTCAATCAAATTAAACATTTTAATTGTAAATGTAAGGATTAAGTTAAAAAAATTGATTAATTTGGTTTTTTGGTTTGTGTGAATTGCAATTATCATTATACCCAACCTCACACGTGACACAAGTAAAAATCACAAGTAAACAAGGATCAAGCTAGTAGTGGCACTGGTGGCTCATAAATAGGGATAGTGAGCACAACTAAAATCATTCGTTGAAGGCTAAAGGCTTTACTATTGAGTGCAATGTTCTGAATTGTCATAAGGGTTTTCATTCTATAGGGTTAATAAGGATTCATGAAGAAGATGATGTGGTATTGTTAGGGATATTCCAAATTCTCTTGCCTCCAGCTATTTAGTTACAAAGTAAAATACCAATTTCCTTCAAGTTTAGAATGGGTGGAATTGGAAAGAAGTTGATCTGGTTGACCTAACTTCTCAGACAGGTTTTAAACTAGGATGAGGATCTCTGGTGGAGATAAGTGTTATCCCAATGCATGGAGGTTGCATGTAAGAGATGGGAGCAATTTTACTACCCCTCATCTTTTGCATAACTCTATTTCTCCAAGGGGATAAGTACATTTTGTATCTTCGTATCTCCCATTTCCCCAGCATGGTTCACTAGGATAATTCCATGCATTTGTATTTTCGGAGCCACATTTGTATTGTGTTGTCACTAGTAGAAGCTTGGAAAGGATTTGTAATCCATTTCCCCAGCATGGCTCGCAAGGAAATCCCTATGCATTTATTTTTAGAGCGCATGGTTTATTGGGCAAGTCCCATGCATTTATTTTCAAAGCACATGGTTGACCCAGTAAGTTCCATGCATTTATTTTTAGAGCACATTATTGACCGGGCAAGTCCCATCACCATGCATTTATTTGTAGAGTGACATTTGTATTACATTTTCATCAGCGGTCTAGCAGAAGCTTGGCGCTTACATTTGTATTTGTATTATGTAAAGTAACATATGTTATTTATACAAAATAGGAGCTTGGTGCTTGCATGCTCTACTCATCTTTGAAAAGATATGTAATAATGTGACATTGTAATTCAATTGTAATAAAATAAATGGTTGTGTTATTCTTCGTTATTCATTTACAGTAAAGAATTATTTTATGAGTTTAGTGTCTATGAATCTATTCAAATCAGTTTTTTTCCTTTAAGAAATTAAGTATTATCTATTTATGAAATAATTACATGCAAATTTAAAACATAAAGCGATATAAATGAAAAAAGAAAGTTTCCATCAAATTGACATAAAACATTATAAACACTAAAATTTTACCGAAATGTTATTGATTTCTAATTTTTCATTGACCTTTTCCCTTGGTTCCCGGTATCATTATTCATTTTATTAAGTCCTTTGCATGTTAAGTTACCGGCCCCTTGGCATTGATTTCAATCCTAGCGCACTAAAGTTTAAAACAACTTTAAAACACATGTTAATTGTTTATATCATAAATTATCAACCCTTTGATGAACATTTGATGTATGGTTGTAGTTGCATTTCAGAGTGAAATGCACAAAGCACTAGGCTTGCAAACTTAAACCTTCAGAATCACCCTATAACTGTTAGATTTAAAAAGATCGACGGTTTAGAATTTGTTGTCAATGCAAGATAGCCATGTACTATTTGTGTAATTCAGAAGCAACACATTAACGTTTCAATGTTTCATTCACTTTAATGTTTGAACAAAAAACAAAATTTATATTGCTAAGTGCTAAGTGATTTTATTTTTAAGTGAGAGGGTTAGCACATGGGGAGATTTTAGATTTCTCATTGAAGTGCACCACGTAGATTATGGGTTCCATGTCCAACAAAGCCAGTCCATGCTTGTCAGTATTAATCTTTTCAAGAATCAAAATCTGGGTAAGTGAAAGAATTCTCATGACTATGTTTCATCGTTTGAAGCTTCTTAAAATATTATTTTGTCAAAATTTAAAGTTTGGGTTTAGAGTTGAAAGACTTCAGAATTAATAAAAATTAAGGACTAATAATGAATTCACAATTTCACATTGTATAAGCATATCTACCACTAGTACCACTAAAATAATGTCAAATAAAAAAATACATTATGCTATATTGCTTAAAACCCTAGGTTTCACTGATGAATACAATGATATTTATGATCCTAAAATCTATGGTATGTGTACCTTAGAACTTAGATTTTCATCTGAAAATAAGGCTTCAAAGAAAATTCAAGTTAATAGTATTAGTGCACCATGGGTAATTGGATTAGGGCGCATGATGTTACATGAGATTTTCCCTTGCCTAGAATTTATCATGGTCTTTGCCCAAAATTATGATAATAACAAAAGAGCAATTGTTAATAAAGATAACAAAGAATAATTTTTATCCATTAATGTAGAAGAACATGGAAAAGTGTTGGGGTTTACGATGGAAGAATTTGGAAATGTCCACATTGACCTAGAAAATCTTGCTAGTGATTATGAAGCAATGGATGAAAGGGAGAAAAATTCTTTCATAAATAAAATAGTTCATGATAACATACAAGTTAGAAACAAATTGAAAGGTAATCATAAGACTCCTTATCATTTTGATATTTTTAGACCATAGGTTCAGGATACTATTTCCATGCTAGCATTTTCCCTTAGACTAGATGGCAATTGGAAAGTCGGTGCAAGCCTCCTTGAAATGGTATATAGTATCCATTATGGTGTTCCACATGTCAAATATAACTTTATTGATCACATTGTAGAATCCATGCATAAACAATTTTTAATGATTAAAGGAGGCTCCACAAAGACATTTAGGTTCACAACCTACTTGTGCTATTTTTTCTATTCAAATTTAGTGGAATGTTTCAGACCAAAAAGCTTCAAATTAAGCCCTATAGTAATGCTCAAGAAAATAAAATGGCTCCAGTATATGATTGGACCATTGAGATAAGGATGCATGATTCTCGAAGGAACTACAATAATTTTGTAGACTACTTTTTGGCTCCATTGCATCAAGCAATTACAAATACTCCAATGCCTAGATTGCTTATGTCATGTAGAAATTCATTCAACTAGGAAAAAAATACAATTGGTTGATTGGTACTTAATGGAAGAATATATTGTGCTAAGATTTTATGGATCGAGAGTAGATCCATACAAACTTCCAATACATGTGATAAAAAGGGTTTTTTCATTGGAATATGTAAGGCAGATGTAGAGTATTGATGAACTACACTTTGTCAATCAACAGAAGAAGAATTTATTTCCTTCTTTACCTTTTTCATGTGGATGGTTCACATTCGAGAGAAAAGCATTTAAGGTGGCACATGATCTTTTGAAACTTTTTAATTTTGATGTTGTCTATCACTGGCAGTATGATCCATGTGAGACCATTAAATCAATGATTTTGGCCAATAAGAATGCTACAATTAGAATTCAACATCAAAGTAAACCCTTGCTTGAAAACTTGAGAAACAAGGATTATTGGGATGAGTTCAAAATAGCAATGGAGAAAAGTACTACTAAGAAAGGTATTTCTTTTGAACAATTGTTAGCAAAAATTATGGAATTGCACCAAAAGACAATTAGGAGGTACAACAATTTTTATGAAAAAAGTGATAAACCATCTAGTAGAGTAAAAATTTGAGATTCTCTAGAGAAGGAAGTTACAGATAAAAATTGGTCACGATAAAAAATTACTGCCTTTTGGTCTATGAGGAAGGAGCTAGGTGACCCAAGAGCTCTTGTAGACTATAGAGATAATGAAGAAGATCATGAGTTTAACAAATTGTGGAATATAGAGCCTCCCAATGATCATGAAGATCAAGAAACTAATGATGAATCTAATGATGGTAGGGAAGAACAAAGCTATGTCAATTTCAAACCTGGTTTAAGTGAGGGAACAAAAGAAGCATATACTTCAGGTCCAACCATAGCCGAAAAAATGGGTTATGAAGGTGGTCCTTTGGGGTCCCAAGGACAAGGCCCTTGGATGGTAACAGATGTAGAGCATAGAAAACCAATTGATAAATTTAGGCTTGGAGTTGAAGGCCAAGGGCATACAAGTACAACCAAAACAATTCAATTTGTTAGAGCTTCAAATCCTAATCCTCATGGTCAGGCACAATCACAACTAGGACATGCCCATGGTGGAGAGCGTAGTGCAACTGGAATTGCCATTGGTGATGATGGTATGGGTAGTAGTACTAGTAGTGGTCAACATGTGCTACAACAACAAATTACACAAAAGAGGACAATAATACAAGATACCACACAAACACCAGGTGATCAAGGCACACAAAAGAGGAAAAGGATTTTGATAGGTCCAAGTCACACTACCAGTGGATCCACCACAAAGGATTTATTTTTAGGTACTCCCCTGTGTTGCCAGTTAGTGTGGCTGCAACATCATTAACAACTGCAAATACTCCTATTCCTTTTCCATTCAAGCATTCCATTATTCCTGTGTCCCCAGGTTTTGATTACATTGAAGAGTTTAAGAAGAAATCAGACTTGTATAAAAAAGAAAAGAAACAACTGATGGAGAGTGTGTCTATTGTAACTTCAGAGGCTACAACAACCATGGTATTACCCACATTTGACAAAAATAAAGAAATTATGGAGTACACAATTGTTCCCACAGTTCAAAATAAACCAACAAATCAGATGGATCGATCTGAATTTTAGGTGAGCAATTTACAAAATTAATTTATCAAAGAATAAAAATGAATTGGTGTGCACATCATTACTAAAACAAGATAGAGAGAAAAAAAAGGTTGTAGACTCAAATAGAAAAGTTACAGAAAAACCTAGTAAATGAGAAAGCAAAGAGGAAAGTAGCAAATAACAAGAGCAATGAATTAGAAAAAAGAATAAAAAAATATGCCTCTACATCAACAAGCAAAGAGGATAAACAAAATGAGAGAGAAGTGAATGAATTGAAGCAAAGGTTAGATGAGAGCAATAGGAAATATGATGAGGAAAAATCCACTTCATAAAAATTAAGACAAAGCATTGTGAAATGAAATGCATAGTGGGAAAACAAATTGGAGAAAGAGAGAAAAAGAAATGAAAGATTGGAGACAGAGCTGATGGAAGCAAAAAATGAAATTAACTCTTGTGAAAATAAGTTATTTGCATTTTGTAGAGAAATAATGAGGCATATGAAACAAATTATCAGGGATGAAATAATGTAGAGGATTTGATCATTTGTGTGACTTGTTTCAATTGATTGATGCTATCAAATTACATTATAAGAAGCTCAACAAATATTTATTGGAAAACAAAAATGTATTGGCATTAGAGAAAACTGAAAATCAAGTTCAACAAATAGTCTACAAAGCCAGTGAAAATGATTTGAAATCAAAAGGGATTAATAATTGGCTTGCTACCTCAATGACATTGTCATCTATCATTCAAAAGTGTTAGAGAATGTGTGAAACAAATGAATATATGAATCTGGCTGCAAACAAGATGAAGAAGTTGGATGAAAAAGTAAGGAACTTCATAGAGCTTGGTTTGCTAGAGGCTTTTGACTTAAACATGCAATTAATTGGAAAGGATGATTTTAGAAAGAAGATGGAGGGTGCAAGGAAGATTGATTTGGACAAATTTCCTTAGAACCTAGATTTGGTGAACTATTTGGATTCCATCAAACCACTCATAACCTTGAATGCAAAATTGACTAAAGAATTCAAGACACGTTCCAATTTAAATTATGAAATGTTAACAAATCTTCAAGTTAAACAACATCAGTTAGAACAAATGACAATTCCAACAGTTGAATAGTGGAAGCTACTAGAAAAGGTGATACAACGATTTGATATTTGATAATATGAGTTTCCAAGTTCCAACTCAGCTTTGTGCAGAGTTTTCTTTGAGCAATATTTTGCATTGCCAATGCCTCTATGTATTCCTTCATGTGAAAATCAATAAAAAACTCAAATTCAGTAATGTGTTGATGTTCAATTGTCTACATTATTATTTATTATTTTATCATTTCAAGAAAAAGTTTGGTTTCAACTACTAGACACACATTAAATGAATGTTGATGTTCATTGTTGTATATGAGCTACTATTGTTAATATGTTATTAAGTATTGAGCTAAGTGATAAATCATTGGTCGAACCCTCAAAATGTCTTGTTTCACTTATCTAATATTCCTTTGGTGGCTTTTGGTCTAAATTACAAACATATGGTTTGGGGTTTTATGTTAGGGGTGGGTTTTTACTTAGTATATTTTCCCCTTGTATAAACCCTTGTCTTTTGGTATAATCCTATGTTGACCTGTTATGGCCAGTTCCAAGTTGTCTTAGTTATATCTTATGCCTTTGGGTTCATTCTGTTACCAACCCCTTGTGGTTAGAGTTCCTCGTTTACCCATTACACATATTTCCTTCATTGCTTTGGTCTGGGGATTCAATTATTTTATAAGGTTGATAATTCGGCCTTGTTTGGCCTCTACATCCTTTGCATAAAATGTTCTTAAGTTTTTAAGCCTTGGTTTTGCGTTCTTCCTAGGTGGTCCCTCTTTTAAAAAAAACTTTATGCACATGCATATTGCTTCCACTTAAGTTCTTGTATTGGTCATCGCCAAAATCCTTCAACCCATCTGATTCATTACTGCGATGAGCGATGAGCCTTGATTTTCTCTTATATCGCGCATTGTAGAAGGTGTTTGGTCTCCATGTCTCATTTTCGCGATGAGAAATATGCTTGTTTCCTTTCATATCACTTATCATTGAAGATATTTCGTTCTTTGGTTCCACTTCATCGAAGCGTGATGAACACGAGTTTCTCCTTTATATAGCACCATCATAGAAAAGTTTCATTGTTTATTTCAATTACTACAATGAGCGATATGAAGGTAAGGAATGGTGAGCTATGATCTTTCCACGTGTCTACATCTAGTGCCATCGCTTGTTTCACCCGTCACTAAAAGAATTCTCATTTCCAAATCAACTATTGTGATAAGCGATGGACTAAGGCTATATCTTTATATCATTGGGTTTCTCTCTTCACTGAAGTGAAAGTGTATCTTTGTAACACTTTGGTGACAAGCGATGGATAATATAATCAAGAATATTCCTTCCATTGGAGGTGTTGTCGCTCATTGTTGAAGTATGGACTTAAGTTCAAAGTATTACTACGATGAGTGATGGGGTTCTAAAGGGTTAATGAACATGTGGGTGGCTACGTGGAAACTCCCTAGGGTATCATCATTGTTTTAAAACACACTTTGGAAAGCATAAAGTGATGGTTGAGGAGAACCGTACAAAATATTTTTAATCAAAGAAGATCAACAGTTGGAGTTTAAAATTGAACAACTTGTCAATTCGCTTGCACAAGCTATCTATCAGGCATTAATGGAGAAGATGCTCCAATTCTAAGCCATAAAGAGGGTTGTTGATCACTTTTATTCCATAATTGAAATCCTTGAGAGCTGAAGAACTAGATAAGTGAAGAGAATAAGAAGGCGGAGCTCCAAGAAAAGAAAATTTTGAAGAACAAGCTGCTAATTTTCTCAAGTTGAATTTTGTACCTCTGTGAGTAATTTGTAGCACTAGGTAATTGAGAAAGTGAGTAGATAGCTAGGGTTTGTTATTTAGGGTTATTCCTCTCTAGTTAGTAAGGGAATTGTAGTCGTTATACGTAGGGTTTGGGGGAAAGGAGTGAAGTTTGTTTGAAATTGAGTCTGAACCTTGTGAATTCAAAGAATAGAATTGTAATTCATAGATATCTTGGAACCCTAGTTTTATTGAGCTATAACAATGAGTGAGCCCAATGAATCCTCGGCCAAACCATAGAGCAAACATACCTAGAAAAGGGTTAAAAGAACTAAGCCTCAAGATGATAAGCATAAGCCTGACACATGACTTGAAAAACATGCAAAGAAGGGAGTTGTTAAAAGGCCTAAGACTCAAGATGATAAGCCTAAGCCTGACACACTTGAAAAACTAGAAAAGAAGAGAGTTGTTAAGAAAGATTACCCTTATTCCATGGAAGAGCCCCCTAAGGACCTGGTTGTAGAGGTTAAGCTAGTTGGAAAGAGAAATATTGGTGAGGGTGCATTAATAGCTCATTTTTAGGATTTGGTTGTTGGGATTGGTGATGTGGTGCTATCGCAGAGTGGTTGGGATTTGTTTATATATGCTTTCAAGAGGAGGTTTTCCAGTCATCCCACTTGTCAATTATGGACTTGTGACATTGGAAAATTGGTGTGCGCCAATGTGTTTGTGGAGGTGGACCTGATGCTTGAATTGGCTAGGTGTTATGATCCAATTGACAGGACAATCAAAAGGTTTCCAGATTTTCTTCCTATGTTGGAAATTTCATGGGGTCAAATAATGGAAGTTTCTAACTTGAATCCATTAATTTCTATAAACTATATAATGAATATGAGAAAAATAAGTTTGCATATAGAATTTTTTTTTTCCAAGGCATGAGAGATGTGATCTGAAGAAGAATGGTGTACCTTTCAGTCCTCTTGAGTTAGAACCATTTGATTGTGATGATTTTGAGGACTATTTCAAAATCATAGAATATGCATTGTGTCAAGTCTTGCACAAGAATTTTGACATAAAAATGGATGTTGTTTTTATGGTTTTAGCAATTGATATTCATAATAAGTATCAAAACAGGGTTTGGGATTATGCTTCCTATATTGCCGAACACTTACATGAGGATTTGATTAATTTTAAAGATGCAACCCCTCCATTGTCATGCATACACTATTCTTTGTTGATGCATATGCTATTGCTACAAGGCAGAATGGTGTTTAGAAAATTTATGAAATTGAGAGAAAGGGATAACATGGATAATGAGTTTCATGTGCAATGGTGGATCCATATCTAGGATGTGCACTTTCCTCAATCTGATTATGCTATGTTTTGCAATGTTTTCAAGTTTTTTTATTGTTGGAGCAGTTGGGCCTAAAGCCTGTTTATAGAATCTCAAAAGGTGTGAAAGAAATATTGAGGCCTTTGGAGTATGAGGAGGGCACTGCACATAAATTCAATTGGGGGGATTGGTTCCTCCAATTTGACTATACTGCAATCAGAATTTATGGATCCCCAATGCCACCCCGCAAGCTTCCAATATATATGTCAAACTGACAAGCCTTCATGGAGATAATGTGGCAGCTTGATGCCATGGATAAGGCACATTTTAGAAAATCAAGGAAGGCATCCCTAGTAAACCCTTACTGTGATTTTCCCTATTTCACTCGCACTTCAAATGAAGGCATTGAAAGGTTTGGCTCTATATTAAACAATCTTAGAATGAAACAAGATATTATAAGGTTTTGTGACCCTGAAGGGGTTATTACTGCTAACAGAAGAACCAAAGGATTATCAAGGAGACATCATCAATTCCTCTATGAAGAGGATTTGATAAAAAACTTGTCTTTTGATGAGAAAGTTACAAAAAGAAAAGGTACATGGAAGAAAATTTGTGCAATTGAGGAGAAGATATTAAAAGAAAATATTTTCTACGTTTGTTCTTACTCTGAGGTACAAGACAAATTTGTGCAAGAAAAATTGATGCTTGGAGATTTTGAAGACAAAAGTTTCTTTGAAAAGGTTAAGCAAGCTAAAATAAGGGCCATGATGGCCAAAAAAAATCATGAAGCAAAAATAAGGAGCCAGCTAGCTCAATTTTTTGCTCAATGAATTGAAGTGCAAGCTAAGGAGACAAGACAACAACCTGCAGTCACCCCATTGGTGACTTATTTTGAAACAAAGCAAGGAGGTGAAGGATATGCACTTGAGGTATTTATAGAATACATCCCAATGAAGGAGGAAGTGGATAAAATATCCCCATCTCCTGTTAAGGAAGCTACTTTGAATATTGATGTCCCTCCCAACAAAATTGTAAAATGGGAGTATAATGAAGACAAGGATGATGATGTTAGGATAAAGGCTTGTGATGATTTTATGTGTGATGATGCTTTTTTTCAAACAAAAGAATTCAAAGATTTTTTTATCCATTTGAAAGGCTCTGATATAAAAAAGAGAATAGAAGAGGCAAAAGGAAAGGTTGACCCTTTGAAAGATTAAGTTGAGGAGGAGGAAGGAAAACAAATGTAGGAAATTCTTGCTTTGCCACCACAGGGTGCAAAAATCTAGTCAAAGGAAGTGGGATTCTACTATTTCCTAGATGACTGTCATCAGCCATTGCATTAGATGCAATCAGGAAAGATCCAGATGCCTCCATCTCTGAGGAAATTTTTGATAACAAAGTTTTTTTCCCAAGCTTTAGTCCTAAGTTACATACACTTTCTATTTGGTCTATGGCACAAAATACTCAGAAGCCTGAAGTGATAAAGTTTGTGGAGAAAGAGATTGGAGTTATGGTTGTTAAAAGGGCTACTAAAATGAAAGCTACTATAGCTGCACAGTTGATAATGCATGCTGCCATGTTGAGTGTAAACACAACCCAAATCAAAGAAGCTAATTATAAAAAATTGTTGGATAAGTACAATAATCTGATGGATGAGCACAACAAGGTACTTTCCACTACTTCTAGTACATCTAGGGGTTTTCCCTCTCCAACAAGTTTTGCTTCAGATTTGTCAACACAAGATAGAGAAACCCTATCTGCACTGAGAATTTAGAGCTTGAAGCAGGAAGTGCAAGCAATGAAAGAAAACACAAAGAAAGAAAAAATGGAGACAGTCAAACTGGCTAATGATATTTTTGATGATGTGTTAAAATATAGAGTAACAAAATTACTAAATAAAGTTGATAATGTGTGGGATGCCTACAAAATTATTCATGAGGCAAATGTGAAATACTTACAGGTTCATAAAGCATTCCAAACTAAGTGGAATAAGTGGAGTGCTAGTGTGCGAACATTGAAAGAAATGATGCCTTAGATGCAGGAAGACCCTGAAGCTCCCACCAACATTCCTGATTTATTGAAGGCCATTGATTATTAAATGAAATCACAACTTTTCATGGAAAGTTGGGAATGTAACTCTAGAATAAATTGAGAATGTTCAAAGAAATGGAAGGGGTTACTATGCCCAAGATATTGAATGATAAGGGTGAATTAAAGGAATTTTCCAAATGGGAGCAAGAGTTGGGAGAATTGCTTCCTCATTCTAAGATGATGTTGAGTGTTGTTGGTTATTCTATGTTGAATCTTAACATAGATAATATGACAAAATTAGAGATGAGGATGGATACATTTGTCAAAGAGGCCAGGGTTCTAATTGATGCAAGGTCCAACCAGCATAACACAAAAGTACATAAGTTGTTGGATATGCAATGGCCAATTGAGGAAGATTACAACACATGGCTTGAAAAATTTATAGATTAAGACTATGTCGAAGTATTGTGAAACATTGTATCCTCTCAGTAATAAAAATTGATGATAAGTGTGGCAATGTGGATTGGGAAATACAATTTTGGGTCTTATGTCTACAAATATGATGACTAACGGATGAGAGAAATATAATGCATAGCCTAGAACAATACAGATTAGGATTTTGCTAAAATATGGATAAAATATTGTTTTCTCCCCAATTTAAATTTGGTGACAAGGATGCAGACGTGGAAGATGTTTTGTCTCTTCTTCTTTTCTACACTTTATACTTTTTTCTCTTTTATGTTTGGTGTAAGTGGATACAATTTTGGAGCACGTGGATATTGCTACATCAACCTTAAGATGCCTTTTGGAAGGAGAAATATGATCTCCATTGACAAATGAAAATGGTTTTTATCTCATGTAACATTTCCCTCCATTTGGAAATGCAAATATAACTAAAAAGGGAATGTATTTTGTATCGGTCCAGTTGAGAAGGGACATGTGTACTTTCTGACCCAAAGCTTGTTTTTCTCCTTCGTTTCTATAAGAAGGAATTCAAGGCCAAAAGTATTGGTTTGTTATTTTGTATTGATCACAGAGAATTTTGTAAAGGGAATACATAGAACATTTTAGAGTTTTGTCTTAGGTTTTGAGTCAATCAATCTTCATATGTAATTTTGATAACAATACTAGCAATTGAATACAAAAATGGTTCAAATTCAAAACCATTTCTCTCCTATGTACTTGTTTCATGAATTATGAATAATATGATCAAGGATTATCTTATTTATCAAAGATTGTGTGAATGGTAATGCAATAGGAATTTATAAGTAGTGTGATAAGTGTTGCTCTTTACAAATGATGCAAAATCACATATCAAGTTCAATACCATGGAATACAATATAAAATATAAAATATCACAATTTCATGGAATATGTTGGTTGTTTTTTAAGAACCAAGCTGACCTTCAAAATTACCTATGGATTTTTCCATCTCCAATAATCAACAATCTAAAGGGATTGGCCAATGAACGAGTAAAAGCTACCAAACTTCTACTCTTGCACTTTGGTTCTGTGAAACCTAGGAGGGTGATCCCACAATGTATATTCAAGAACTTCTATAATTTATATTTAAATACATTGTAAACAATAGATAATTCTCATGTATTCACTCAACAACATAGTATATTAAAAGAGTTGGAAATTCTCTTAAATCATATCCTATGCTTGGAGCATGAGAAAAGTGAAATTCATTGCAACATGACTACAATGGTAACTCATCAGAAATATTTGTAAATAAAGATTGATTTGCTAATAAATTGACCCAGGAACTAAATTGTGAGTATTTTACTAAAACTAGTGCCTTATCCTAAACAAGGATTCAATCTTAAACTATGCAACTTGATAACAATTGAACAATAACAACATAAAACTTAATAAATGTTGCCTTATAGGATTTCCTCATAACATTCTCGACCACTACTTATTAAATGTATCCTAGCACAATATTCATATGAGTCAATAATCTCCTTCAAGCACTTACACTAATTCATTGAATTAATAAGCCAGAATGAAATTACACATCCATTGGAAAGCAGTGGACAAAGACAACATAATGCTTGATTATATTTGTTCATAACTCACAAAAAAATTACAAAGGAGAGACAATGGCCATGAAATTAGCATCATTTTGTATTGTATTTTCTATCATGCAATCAAAATTACATACATAGCTATATACTCAGAACTTAAGACAAAAATCAAAATATACTTTGTATTTCCTACAATTCACTGTGTCAATTGCATTTCAACGAACCCGTACTTCTGGCCTTGAATTCTTTCTTATAGAAATGAAAGAGAAAAACAAGCCTCAAGGAAAAAAGCACACATGTAACAACCCAATTGGATCGTTGTAACAAATATTCCCCTTTTTAGTTACATTCAAAGTCTCAAATGGTGGGAAAAAACTTGAGGCAAAATAACCTCCATTCATTGTTGAGATCTGGTCCCACCTTCAAAAGGCATCATCTACTTGTTACAACAGCTTCAAAATATCCTCCACACGCTCAAAAAGTGACTTTCATGAGAAAACCCAATCAACAAAATTTGAAAAGCATGAAAATAAAATAAAGAAACAAAACTGATTTGTCCGCATCAACATTTTATGCCACCAATTTTCATGTTGGGGAGAGAACAATATTTTTTCAATACTTTATCAAAAGCCTAATTTGCACTATTTTCAGACTATGCACTATTTCTCTTCTGTTTGTTACTCATCATATGAATTATCATCCCCTTACAAGCTTACTCTGTATATTTTTCCAACCAAGTGGTGTAATCCTCTTCAATAGGCGACTTGGCATCTAATAAACTCTGCACCCTCACACTATGTTGAGTGTATTTAGCATCAATTAATGCTCTGGCCTCTCTGACAGAAGTATCCATTCTTGTTTCAATCTCTATCAACATATCAATATTTGGATTCAACGGGATGTAATCAACCATAGTCAATGGAATCTTAGTTGATGTGAGCAGATCTCCCACTTCATTCCTCCATTTATCAAATTGTTGCAACTCACCTTTGTGACCCAATATCACAAGCATACCATAATTCTCTATTTCTTTAAATATTTTTAGCTTTTTTTTGAGTTGTGTCCCTAGTTTCTCATGAAATTTTGTTATCTCACTCACTAGGTCAACTACTTGTAATATTTTAGGGATATTTGTGGGTGCCTTAGAGTCTCCCTTCATTTCAGGCATCATTTCTTTTAAGGCACCTACCCTAGTACTCCATTTGCTCCATCCATTCCTAAAGGCTTCCTAGATCTACTTTATGTTTGCTTCATGAATGTTCTTATAAGCATCCCATACATCATCAACTTTATTGACCAATTTAGTCACTCTATGTTTCAACACATCCTCAAAAATATCATTTGTAACCTGATAGTTTCAAATTTGGCCTTCTTGACATTTTCCTTTTCTACCTTCAATTGATTACTTAAATCATTGATTCTCAAGGCCAAGGTCTCCTTGTCTTGTGTAGACAATTCTGAAGAAGAAGAGGATAGAAAAGATAGTGTCCTTATTGACTGGCTAGCTTGAACAGTGGATCTCATCTTGTTTATCTCATCTAAGGCCTTGTTATACTCTTTTACCAAAGAATCATATTTCTTCTAAGAAATGTGTGTCATGTCCACACTAAGCATTGCAGCATAAAAAGTTAACTTAGCTGCTTGAATATGGGTTATATCAGTGTCTCTCTTTACCACCAAGGAACCAATGACCTCTTCAATAGGTCTAGTGACCTCATGTTTTCCAGTATTGGGTGTCATAGACTAGATTGCAAGGGTATGCAACTTCGAACTATACCCAAATCCAAACACCTTGTCTTCAAACTGCTCCTTAGATATTGAAGCCTAACGGTCTTTTCTCACTACATCATATGCAATAGATGAGGTGATAGTGCATCCTGGTAACCACATGATTCCACTATCTGTGACAATTTTCTGAGCTTCAGCGGGAGTGATAGCTGCAATCTCAGCCACAATCTTTTCCTCCTTTGCTTTCTCTGCCTCTTCCTATTGAGAACGTTCAACACCAGCCCTAGCTTGTTCAAGCCTTTATTTTATCTCTTTTCTCCTCTGTTGAACCATAAATTCCTTAAATTCTTGAGTTTGCACAAACTTATCATCTACAAGGAATTCATCACAATCCTTGATCCTTGTATCATCATCATTCTTTTCATCATATTTCCACCAGACAATCCCATCAGGGGGAACTTCTAAACCAAGGGTTTCTTCAATATTAGGGGGAGGGAATTTCTTATCCATCTCCCCATCACCTGGCACATATTCTTCCATTTGTTCCTCCCTAACTTCTTGTAAATCTGCAAGTTGCTCTAGAACATCCATAACATGAGGTTGTTGTTCTAGGAGAGCCTGTGCTTTCTTAGCAGCCTCTTTTAGCTTTACCTTGAAATCACCATTTTGGTAATCCCTTAGCTTTATAAAAACTCAAGTTCAAAAGGATCTTCAATTACATCATAGGGACTCACATAGAAAGCGTTCCTCCTTATGATGTTCTCTTCAATGTCCATTATGGATGTCCATTACTTCTTTCTGTATTTGACAACCTCATCACTTGTCAAGTTTCTCAACACATCATCTATGTAAAAGAACTGGTGATGTATTCTTGATAAGTTTTTATCCATTCTCCTTCCATGCACAAATATTTCAAGGTCAAAGCTTCTAACCTTGGTAATAGGTAGCCTAAGGTTATTCACCATGATTCCAAACTTTTCATACCCTTCAGAGGTAGTAACTGTAATGTAAGCGAAAGAGCATTGGGGAGTCACCACAGTACCCTTCCTGGGCTTTCTAAACAATTCATAATCCATAAAATCAATTTGCCACATTAGTTCCATAAAAGCCAATATGTTGGAGACACATAGGGGAAAATAGTGTAGTGCCATCTTAGATCCATAAGCCCTGATCAGAGTATACTCTGAGTGGAGAAACCAATTTTCCCAATTATGTGTTGCGGTTGATCCCACTATATCTTTTGGGCGCATGATATTTTTGATTTCTAGAGACAACCTATGAATAGGTGCTACACCCAAACTCTCTAGGATACCAAACCTTATGACATTAGCAAACATGAAATAGTTGGAATTGGGATAGTCCTGATCCCATATATGTGTCCACATTTGGACTAGCAAAACATTGTTCCCATTGTCCTCAATCTTAACCTCAACTTTCTTTTCCAGCTATAGTCACCCTCATATAGAAGCATATGCATTAACAAAGAGTAATGGGAGAAATGCAGAGGAAGCACCCCCTTCCTCAAATTGATGAAATCCTCATGCATTTGTTCAACAACATAGGCAGCATAATCAAAACTAGTGTTCCGATTATGAGACTGTATATCCACTATCATCAACAACAGGTCAGGGGCTATCCTCACCTCAAAATTTTGAGCCAAAAATTGATTTAGGAAATACTAGGCATTCTTGAAATAATCCACAAACTCTTAACATTCAAAGGGCTCAACATCCTTAGGGAGAAATCTTTCCTTACTCCTATGTCGAACAAGCAGTCTATTTCTATATGCAAATATGTTGTACTCATATTCACCATATAGTTTTGCACACTTAATTTTTACAATATAATTAGGATTCAACCCAAATATCTCCACAATCTTGTCCCTTGTCACCTCAAGGATTACATCTCCATTTTCACTCTTGTTTTTTCTTTCAGTAGGATTATAGTTCCTAGCTAATTCCATCATCACATCCACTTCTACAAACACATTTGGAACCACCAGATTTCAAAGGTTGAGCCCCCAAAAGAAACATGCTAGCTTCGTAGAATTCTATCTATTAAAAGCATACAAGAATAGTTGCCACCCACTTTGAGGCTGGGCCAATTCTCCAATCTCACCAGCATTATCAATTATCCTAGTGGTCACGACAACCTAACCCGTAGGTCTCTTGCCATTTCATGACCCTCCTTCCTTTACTTCTCTAGAGGCCCCTTCCATGGACCTCTCTTGTTCTTTCCTTACACTTCTGGACTTGGTAAATGTTGCAAGGGTATTTGGAATTGGATTAGATACTACAAGTGGCTTTGAGGCTTAACCATGGAGGAGACATCTTGGGTTTTAAGCCTTTTAGCCCTGTTTTGCTTTGGTTTCCTCTCTGATATGATGCTTCATTCATTGGGTTCTGAGTGTTGGAAATGTGGTGGAACTAGGGTTTACAATTTTCTCAAGCAAAAAGACCTACCCAGTTGTAAAAACCCAAGACACAACTTACATAACAAAGTATTCCCAAACCTCACACAATGCTCATCACCCCAATTGAAGATAATCAAATGAATAAAAAATAAGAAAATTACCTCCCAAATTCCCTACTACCCTTTCAAACTAGCACAATTTAGTATCTTGGGTAGGAAAAGGTACAACAATTTGCTTACCCAAGCACACAGTTGATACAATTACTATTGTAATTGCTTGTTGGAGTTCTCTAAACTGTTTCCTCAACTTCTAGCTTTCTTTTTCACTTTTGAGTAGTTCCAAATGTGCAAGAAACAAGATAGCTACCTTCTTTATGGCTAGGAAATGGAACGTATCACCATTAATGTTTGATAGAAAGCTCACGCGAGCGAACTGAAATTTAGCCATTCATATTCAAACCCTAGTTGTTGATTATTTTGTTTTAAAAATGCATCAATGGTTCCCCCTTTCAACTCACTACTTTATTTTTTTCTTTGAACGATGTCCTCAAGATGATGCCATGTTGTCCTTTATTTAGAAACTTTTGCTTGTCGTTGATACACTTTACCCTTCATATGTTCCATCAGCGATGCTGGCATTTGTGCAATAAGATCTCAACCATTGAATTTACGACCCATCCTTGATTACATTCATTACCCATTGCTTATCATTGATTCATGCTTTGAAATTTGGATCATATCAGTGATGGGAGATAAGATGATGGAACAAGATTAAGACATGTGTACTTGTATGAAAATAAAAGGTACAAAATACATCACTCACAAGAGAAACTCAAATCAACAAGAGAAAGTTTAGACAAAAAGACTTCTTCGCTCATCGTTGTGAAAATCAATACTTGGAATGAATTCACGATGAGCGATGTAAGGCACACCAAGGACCATCACACATTGCTAATTATCATTATAGAACTTGCAAGCAATTAGTGACAAGAAGGAAGCTAGTAGCAACACCTAGAACACTTGCATCGTGTATCACTAATACAAAACCTAACATTCAAAATCCATCTGCAATACGCGAAGCACAAGAGATACCGCTCATCACCAATTTGAAGAAGACAATCACACAATCATCCACGATGAGCGATGAAAAGAAGCAAAGCCCAAAGGCTATCGCTCATTGCCAATTCAATATTCAGAACTCAAGAGTAATTAGCGATAGCGAAACACCATTGATACAAAGAGAAATAAGAGCATTGTACATCGCTGATTCAAATCCAAAGTTCACAACGCCATCCACGATGAGCGATGGGAGAAGGTGGTAAGTGGGACTTAAGTGAATTTATTTTGCACATGCTCACAAGATGTACTAATGAAGGGGACCACCTAGGATGACACATAAAAGGCCTCAAAGGACTTAAAGTCATATAATTGCAAAGGATGTAAAGGACAAATAAAATAAATTGACCAACCATATAAAAAATGACCACCCTCGAACCTAGGCATGAGGGACTGGGTAATCCATGAGTTCAAATGACATAATATGTTTTAACATGACTAACAATGAGTAGCAAAAGGCCAATGCCAAATTAGAACCTTGGCAAAGATGCGTGCTCAAGGGTTATTTAAGAAGGATCCCAAGTAACACAAAACCCTACAACAATGATGATAGACAAAACCCCAGGCCCCAAGGATAGATGCAACAAAAATTTTGCAAGATGACAAATGGAACCAAGATAAAAATTCAAGGATTCCCTCATAATACAATATAAAATATCATCAACTACAGTTTGAAATATGATTCATGAAGTGCAATGATTCAAATTTCATGGAATACAATATAATTATCATCAACTATAGTTTGGAACAATGGAAACTGATTCATGAAGTGTAGTACAAATACCTAAAAGCTGCTAATTTACTTCCATTTCCCAAATGGAGTCAGGGTCCTCAAACTAACATTCAACTTGAGATAAAGTAAAAGAGTCGTCTTGATTCTAATTTTTCTCTTCATTTTCTTCAGCTTGCATCTCAAATTCAACATTCATTGTGTTACTATCATTTGTCCCACTACCACTGCTAATGCCACAACTACCAACATTTGGAATTGGAGTGTTGCACACCCGGTCCCTCTTCTTTCGCATGTGGACCTCCAAATTGTGAGTTCCCTTTCAAAAGGGAAATTTTTGACATTATACACAGTTGCTTTCATCCTCAATTAGTTTTCCAAATTCTTGTCTAGTTTGTTTCTTAACTTTGATTTCAAAAATTCCAATGAAATGAAAACTCTCTCATCCTCCACCGACCCCAATATCATTGCTTGACATAAATCAACAGGTTTGAAATATTTTGATATCGTCTCACACAATATTTCACTCTGACCTAAGTTTTTCCAAACCTTTGTTATTGATCTCAGTTCAAAGGCCTTCTCCATGCCCATGGAATTATATTGGTCCCTCATAGTTATTGAAAAATTCTTACATTTTTGTCTAAGCTTATCTACATTTAAAATTCCTTCTATTGTCTACTCATTGTAGGTTACACTTTTCAAAAATTGTTTGATCAAGATATTTACTTTAACATGAAAATATTTTGGGCTATCTCGATTTACTCAAAATTGAGGAGAGATAATACCCATGGCTTCAAGCATTTCATTTCGAGGGAATCTTTCATGAATCTCTAAGGACAGAAATTTTGCAATCTCCTTCAAATTATCACTAACAAATTTAACAATGCTATTAAAATCTTCCTCTTTAACAGGTACTTCTCTACTAGAGCACCTGGTTGTCTTACAATGGTACGTTGGTATCTCATATCCACGTAAACAGATACATAAGTGTCCACTTACATTAAACTGTAAATAATTATCAAGATTATTCAAATCAGTAATTTTCTGCCACATGAAATAATTTGGGCTTTCTTGTGTTAGATCTAGATATAGATGATCAAGGGCCATGCATGTATGTCTACATAGTTTGGCATATTCATAAATATACATAGTCTTATCTTGGGCTTTCTTTGCAAGATTGTTCATTTCATCTAGTATGGGGAGAAGACTAGCTAAAGTCAAGAGTGTCTCTATATCGCTTAACCTATGTAAGAGGTCATGAGATTTGTCTACTGTGTTGCAATGCTCTTACATTACTCCAATCAAGGATTGATATTCTAAAAGAAATCGTTGCACTAGTCCGTGTAGTGAGATCCATTTGGTATTGACATCCTTGAAAAGCTTGTTTCTTGTTGTTATTCCCTCAGCAAAATTTTAAAATTCTGCAAAACATTTGGGACTTCAGCAGAAGTATGCGTAGAGCTTGCAGACTAGATTTTAAAATTTTGATATTGTAGGAAAATTTCTTACAATTTTGAATGCTAAATTAATTCTATGGGCCATGCAGTGAATTTCGAGCATGTATGGTGCATAAGTATTTTGTAACTTTATGCAAACACTGCTCCTTTGACCTTGCATCACTGTAGCTCCATCGGCTCCTACACACACCAATTTTTTGGCAATTGTCAACTCATCCATACCTGCAATTTCATTCAAAGATTTCTTAACTAGTTCAAATAGATTTTGTGATGTTGTTTTACATGAGCTTGGAATACATGTTTTACAGTATACACATGCATACAAACCCAAGAAGTATTTTCTACCCCAGTAACTTCATCTAAAGATAATACAATGAAGTTTGACTCTTTTGCTTTCTCCTTTAAATCTTGCTTTTCCACTACAGGAAGACTATTTTCCCATTCCCATCCAACGTTTACTGACTAATGTGAGCCAGGAAAGTGAGGAACACCCAAAAAAGATAATAAATTAAAATATTCTAGGTAGTCTACCATAGGACACCCTTTGGACAAAATATGAAAAATAACACTCATCTGAACAATTTTTGACAAATTTGCTCCTTCCATTGCTTTTCCAAATTGAACCTCAAGTGTACCTTGGCATGCAACAAGCTTCGACGTTATTTGCTTATGCCTTTCATATTTCGTATTTCGCGGCATACTTAACATGAAGACATTCTTCCTTTGATTTCCATTGTACGATTGATTGGTCCTTTCCGTCTATGATTTTTTTTTCATAAACTTTATCAATATGATTTTCTATAGTGTCAAGCTTTAGCTGCAACTTCTTGTCTCTTTTACATTTTCAACTACAAATCATACACATGCATATTGTTGTAGTTTCAACATTCTTTGCTTTCCCCACTAGTACAATGAATAGGTACTTTGACAACCAACCAAGTTGAAAATTCCTCATCATTTCCCACTCGTGCCCCACTTTTGATTTTCCTTTTCTTTTCTTGCTACCAACATCATCCTGATCCAAGTCAATTATCTCATTCTGGCTAACTAGGGTATCCCTTGGAACATCTTCTATGGTATTTCCATCCTCATTTGACACATTTAACTCAATGACAATCTCACCTTGACCTTCCTGTGGTAGTGAAATATTTTGAATTCCTTCTTTATTAATATTTGGTGGAAGAGTTGATGATGTAGCTCCATCTTGATTTGATGGATCAAAAGCATTGCCGATTCCAAAGTAAGATTGTATGGTACCTCTATGTTTTGGGCGTTTTGATGGCCTCCCAGTCTCTTCACCACCCTGAGGAGTCTTACCCTTGTTGCTCAACATATTCATCTCTCACTTCGAATAAAAGTTGGAAAAAAGAGTCTTCTTGTTTAAGAAGGATAGAGAATATAGATCCCATTCCCTACTCAATATCATCTTTAAGATTGAAGCAAGAATGGAAAAGAGATAAAGAAATCTTATAACACTATGAAGAAATGATCACTCACCCTTAAGTTTAGGTTTTCGCTGACTTGTTATTTGTTAATGTAGGAATGCCTGTGTTGTAAGTTTGTAACTTTCGTATGATCAAATTCAAGGTTCCAAGTCCAACTTCCAAATCGAGAACTGAACAAAATGTGTAAGAATAAACGACAGTTTCAATTGTATTTATATCAATCCATATTTGGAAAATTTCGCGCGGGATTTTTAAATGGTATATTAAAAATTTGGCAAATCTTGTGTGCTTATACAACAATACGTTGTAATTTTCAAGGTGATTATGGCCCTACAATCAACATGGAGGTGTCACGACAATTGGTGAACTGTGTCCTCAAATGTAATTATTTTTTAATGTTATTGGTGAAATGGGTCCTCATAAGCAACTATTTGTAAATTTTAATTGGCAAAATGGGTCTTCACAAGCAACTATTTGTAAATTTTAATTGGCGAAATGGGTCCTGATATAATGTTGTTTTAATAGTATTGGCGAATATGTAGGTGTTTTACTACATGCTTCTGGGATTCCAAGCAAAAATATTAATCAGTTCATTTGAAACACATCGTTTGTTATGGCGAATTTGTTGCTTAAATATGCCTCATAAAAAAAATCGTTAATGAATGGACATGCATTGGACCGATAATTCATAAAATCCAGGCGATTTGGACACCTTGTTGGGTGTGATTAATTTTCTAATTTTGACTTGGTCGATTTCTAAAATTTTCCAATTGGTGAAGATTTGCCACTAAAGTTTTCCCTAGATATCAATTTTCTATTTTGATAAAAAAACTCTAGATGTGTGATATCTTCTTCTAATTAGTTGGTCATTAAAATCATTTGGGAGGCCATATAAATTTATTGTTGGTCATGTGGAGAAATATTTGAGGGAAAATACTAGTTTTTTATAGGCTTAATGAAAGGTTTTTGGTTGTCTTTGACTATGTGGTAATTTCCTAGAGGATAAGTGGCAATAAGGAGAGAGGGAATGTGAACAGTTGTACACTAAAAAATGAGAGAAGGTGAATAGTCTTTAGGAAGATAAAAAATAGAGAATAGATGGATAGAAAGCAACAGATGAAAATAATGGATGAATGTAGGATTAACTAATAGGGGAAGTAATAGATGGCGAAACTTGAAGAGAATAGTTCAGAGAAGTTGAAGAAAGTGTCAAGGTAAAATAAAATCATAGTTTGTGATCATTGGCTACAAAAACTTCTCATGAAGGAAAATGAAAACATTTAAGTAGGAAGTTACCATAATATATTGGTTATAATCATTATAGGAAAGGAAAGTTACATATTTTTATATACAAAATATTAGTCTTTTGAATGCATTCGAAGTGTGAATAGACTACCACTATGGTAAATTTTATTCCTTGAAGTATTTTTTTTAGTATATGAAGCTACACAAAAATTTAAATAAAAGTTATCAATTCAGTTTGGCCTTCAAATTATTTAAGTGTGTTGATTTGCAGTTTATAGCTATTAGATTAGATTATTTGAAATAAGACCACCTAGTCTAGACTTGTACCGTTATCACAAAGATGTAAAAAAAAATCTCTTTTATTCACTTTAGACAATAATTTACCAAATAATCCATAGAATTTATAAAATTCATCTTCCCAAATCTAAGAAAAATTATTTTTAACTCCATAGGTAAAGTTAGAATTTTAATTTAAAATTAACTCAAATTAAGATATTAATGAAATTTATAAGCATTTGTTTTACACATTTTTTTTTGGGAGATTCCTCCTGATATTTTTTTCTATGTATTTATACCTTTGGAATGAAAATACATTGGATATTTATAGATTTGAAAATCTTCAAATTCTTGACACTAATGTGAAGGTGACTTCTCGCTAATTTGTGTTTGCAATGCTTATTGTTGTTCTATTTATAATTAAACCCCATATTTTATGGATTGTTAATGCCAAAACCATTTTTAAGGGATTTTCTATAAATCACCATAAAATATTCAACTAATTATACTATTTTTGTTTCTTTCTTGTTCTATATAAGTCCAAAGTAATGCTGAAAATTTATGACAACAAAGAGAGGTAGATTAGATGGTCTACTTTCATTTTTATATACAATAATAATGTAGTATTAAAAAATAAACTATATCTTACTTGTTTGCAAATAGGTGGAAGTTGGCGTGTGACATGAGGAGTTGTCAATTTGCTCATGTTGTCTCAACATTCCTTATATTTTAAGAAGGTTGTAAAATTGATTTGGGTAGGTTCATCCCCATGCTATTAAAAAATTGTGTACAATGTGAGAATTGTCTAAATGATTTGTCAAAGCTTTGCCACGTATGATAATCCAACATACATTAGAATGTCACATACTGATCGTAGTTGTCTTAAGTTGGAATGATACACAATAGAAAGACCACCAAATGAACTTTGATTGTGATATGTAATGCCTCATGTAACTTGTTGTTAATACGTTCTAATAACCTTAGTGAAGCTCATTTTATCAATCCTAGAATGTATTAGCAATTCAATTATAACTTGTATTAAAATCTCAATATCCAATGATAGAATAATTCTCAAGTAAATAAAATAACTTACAACTAAAATCTCTCTATTTTTTAAAAATCACATTTAAGATATTGATAATAATTAGTATTTTCTTAATTTATATACAAATTATAATAAAAACACAAGTATTTAATCCAATAAAGTTTGAGAAATATTATTTAAATAATTTTATACTTAAAAACATTTTTTACTTTTTTTTTTTCAAGGGGTAAATGCTTTTGACCGGAGCTATGAACCGGATACAACAATTCAACAATACCACCCCAACGGGGTTCGAACCTTGGTGGCAAGAACAACAATGCCACCTATAAACCATCACACCATGCCAATACCGGCAAAAAAACATTTTTTACTTTATTAATAATGAAAACAAACATTTCCCGGCAGCCATGAAAATCCTATCGTGGAATGTCAGGGGCTGCAATGCCCTTGACAAAATTCGTTTGATCAAGCGGTGTTTTGATCAAACGAGGCTGTGTATGGAAAAATAAGGAAAAGGATTTTGATAACTTTCTAAAATGTTTTGGAAGATGGAAAGAGTGTCTCTCTGGGGTTGTTGGGGCCTCTGGTGGCCTTGGGATTTTGTGGGAGGATGCTCTAGTGAATGTCAGAGTGGAGAGGCAAGAACATTACTGGCAATGGGTGACTGTGGTTTCAAAACAACTAGGAGCTAGCTTTGATATCATCAATGTTTATGGCCCTCCTGGTGGTGCTCAGAAATTTCAGCTATGGCAGGAGATTTATCTTGTTCTGAATGATGAAAGGGACATAATCTTCCTCTTAGGGGGTGACTTTAATGCCATCCTTCAACCGTCTGACAAGTTGGGTGGCGTTTGTTGGGCTAGTCAAAGCCAGAAGGATTTTAGTAATTTTGTAATGCAGAATGGGCTTATTGAACTCCCTTTCAAAAACGGGGTCTTCACTTGGACGAATAGGCGTAGTGGTTTTATGAACATTGCAGAAAAACTTGATCATTTCTTTTTGGCTGGGGACTGGGCGGAACAACATTGGTTATGTGAAGCAGAGGTAACTCCCATAACAGGATCGGATCATTATCCGATAAGTCTGAGAATTCAAGACGAGTTAAAGTCGGCAAGATGCCCTTTCAAGTTTGAAGCAATGTGGTTGCGGGCAGAGGGGTTTCAGGAGCTTGTAGCTGATTGGTGGGAAAATGCACCGGTAAGATCTGGTTCCAAAGCTTTTGTCTTTGTTAAGAAGCTACAATTTCTAAAAGAACAATTAAAAAAGTGGAATAGAGAATCTTTCAAAAATATTTTCTCTGAAAAGTTAAGACTGGAAGAGGAATTAAAGATTCTTCATTCGAGAATTATTGAAAATGGGATGTTTGAAGAAAATTTTGAAATGGAAAAATCTTTAAACAAGTCTTATTTTGAGATCCTTGCCCGCGAAGAGGGTTTTTGGAAGCAGAAATCAAGGGAATGCTGGTTAAAAGCAGGTGACACGAATACAAAATTTTCTCACAATTCAATAAAAGTCCGCAGAGCTAGCAATAAGGTTTTTGAAATCAAGAATGGTGAAGGAGTGCTACTGAAAGATGAAACTCTAGTAGCAAAAGAAGCAGTGAATTTCTTCTCAGGTTTATGCAAGGAAAACAGTAATGGTGTAAATCATGAATGGAAGATCCTGGAGAACATTCATAATCTGGTTTCAGATGCACAAAACATCATGTTGATGGAAAAAGTTTCCTTAAAAGAAGTTAAAAAAGCTATTTTTGGGCTGGGGGGAGACAAGGCTCCAGGGACGGATGGTTTCCCTACCTTTTTCTTCCAGTGCCTGGGCCTGGCGTTTGATGATTTCCGTCCAATTTCGCTTTGTAATACAATATACAAAATCATTTCAAAGGTGATAGCCAATAGGCTTAAAAAGGTTTTACCCTTGGTGATCTCAGTTGAACAGAGTGGTTTCTCTCCAAACAGGTCAATTTTTGAAGGCATGATTGTTGTTCATGAGGCTATTCATTCAGTAAGGATGGCAAAAGTGGAGAAGTTTATGGTGAAATTGGATATCAAATGGGCTTATGATGAAGTGAATAGGAGCTTTCTCCTAAAGGTCCTAGAGAAGTTTGGCTTTTGCAGTGAGTGGGTGCCCTGGATTCAGAGCTGTATCAACACTCCTCGTTTCTCTGTTTTGCTAAATGGGAGCCCCCAGGGTTTTTTTGAATCCAGTAAAGGTATCAGGAAAGGAGATCCTATCTCTCCTTTCCTTTTTATTATTTTAGCTGAATCTTTGGGGAGGTTGATAGTTAAGAAAAAAGGCTGTGGGCAGTGGAAAGGCATTGTTGTTGCAGAGGGAATTGATCCGATCTCGCATCTTCAATTTGCTGATGACACTTTTCTTATGGGGGATGCTTCCATTAGAGAAGCTCGGGTGATGAAAGCCTCTTTAGATGAGTATGGGGAGGCCTCTGGATAATGCATCAATTGGCGGAAATCTGAGGTCTTCTTTTTTCATGTCCCAATAGCAAAACAGGTTGAAATATGTAGGATTTTAGGTATGCGGGTAGGTTCACTACCTAGTAAATTTTTAGGTATTCCTCTGATTGGAGGATCTAATAAAGCTGGTATTTGGAAGGATTTGGTGGATGACTGTTTAAACAGAATGAGTGGGTGGAAAAGTAAATGGCTAACAGTTGTTGGGCATCTACTCTTGTTAAAAAGTGTGATCTCGGCCATTCCTGTATTTTCCATGATGTGTTTGAAAATTTCGAAGAAGGTGGTAAATTCAATTGGGCAGAGAATGCGGAAGTTTTTCTGGAATGGGGCAAATGAGCATGATAAAATACCCTTGTTAGCTTGGGAGAAAATTTGTAGATCAAAAGCAAAGGGTGGGGCTGGTCTTAGAGATTGGCACCTAATGAATGAAGCTTTAGGGGCGAAGTTGGTCTGGAGTATCTACACAAACCCTGATCTATTATGGGTTAAAATCTTAAAAGTGAAATATTTAGATTCGATGGAGGATAACCAGATTTTCACCATTAGAAATCCAGTAAAGGGTTCAGGAATTTGGAACTTTATTGTTTCTTGTAGGCTGGTGATTGTAAATCACATCACTTGGCAAATTGGGGATGGTTTAAATGCAAAGTTCTGGGATGACTCGTGGAATGGATACCCAATTCTTAAGGATGCTGAAGGGGCACAAGAGCTAAGACAGTTTTTTATCCAAAAATGGGGTGACAAAGTCTGCAACTATTTAGAACCTAAGCGGGGCCCATTGGGCCAGGAATGGGGTTGGAAAGATGTTAGTTGTGATGAGCTGTCTGGAGCCCAAATACAGAAAATGCAGGATCTTTTGAGGGGGCACCAAGTACTCCCAACAAACACTGTAGATAAAGTGGTTTGGTGTGGGTCTGTAAATGGGCAATACTCGGTTAAAGTAGGGTATCAGCTTTTGGACTTCGATGAGGAGGAAGTTTTTTGGGCAAAAAATTTATGCTGGAGTAAGGAATGTTTACCCAAAGCTGGTGCTTTTGCATGGCTGGCTGTGAAGGGAAGAATTCTCTCAGGGGAGAGGAGGAAACGTTTGGATCTAGCTGGACCTACTAAGTGTGTCCACTACGAAGATGCGGAGGAATCTACAGATCACTTACTTTTACATTGCAAAGTGGCAACCTCATGTTGGGATTCCCTTCGGTTAAAACTTGGTTGGCAAGGCCCCTAGCAAAATACATTAAAGGGTGTTTTTGAAGGGTGGCCACGTCCTTTTGACAAGTCACTCTTTTCAAGTTTATGGTTTGTAAGCTCGTCAATTGTGATTTGGGAACTTTGGAAGGAACGCAACAAAAGGATTTTTGAGGATAAAAAAGAAATAGTTACTAGAATCAAAAATAGAATTGATCTTGCAATAACGGAAGTGGTTAATGCGGTGGTATCACATTTTCAGTGCAAATTTTTTTCTTTTTCAGGGGAGGATAGCAGGTTTCAATGGTTGTGGCCAGGGCTAAAGGTAAATTTTGGGAATATGATGGCGGAGAAAGGTGAAGCTCAATTTTCGCAGAAAATAGTTGTCTGGGAAAAACTGAAGGATGGCTGGTACAAGGCAAATTTTGACGGAGCTGCAAAAGGAAACCCTGGTCCCTCAGGCACAGGGGCTATTATTCGAGATAGCTAAGGTAATTTGATTGGTTTTGGGGCCCGAAAGCTAGATGATGGGTCTAATAATGTTGTGGAAGCAAAGGCGTCCCTTTTGGCTATAGTTTTAGCAAAATCGATAGGAATTAAAAATTTACATTTAGAGGGTGACTCGCAGGTAATAATCCAAGCAATAATCAATGGTGGCGCTTTGGCTTGGCATTTGCAAGCTTGTGTGCAAGCCATCATAGGAGTATTAAATTCTTTTGAAAAGTTTGAAGTAAGTCACATACGGTGGATGGGTAATGGTGAAGTTGACTACCTATCCAAATGGGCGGCGTCATTTGATGTAATAGGGGAGACAAGGAAGGAGGACTTTCGTCAGGTGGATTTGTCGGCTTTCTAGCTCCATTTATATCCCTCCTCTATCTTTGGTAGCGGTCACCGCGAAAGTTGTCATCATGAGTTTTTATGTGCAGTGATGGAGGACGGTAGCTAGTGGCTTGCCTTAATGCGAAGTACTTGTGGAGGACAAACGGTAACGATGAAGTCAGTGGTTGGTGTTTTTGTTGCAGGTTGTTGGAATTCGAAAGAGACAACTTGGTTGCTCCGCGCCGGCATTTGGGATGGCTGGTTGTGACACTTTGCAAGGACAGGCTAGGATGTAGTATTTTTAAATGGCAACCAGGATGGTATATCTGGTGATGACATCACAGGATTTTAAAGCTTGACAGGGGTCGGACGGATTGAAATGATAGCTTTTGTTTCGAGGTGAAAGTTCTTTATTTCAAACAAATGCTGCATTTAGTTTGCACTTCAAATCTATTTTTTGGTGAAGTTTAGTGCGTAGTGAAGGAAAGTGTGGGGGGCTGGTATTTTTTAAAGCTGTGATAATGGAAGCAATGTATGGTTTTTCAACAAAGCTCCAGCAGCAAGGTTTCTTTGGCCCTATATCGAAATTCAGATTGAAATACCTGTTGAAAAATCTGAAAGATGAGGTGATAGAAGCAGTGTTGGAGACGCTGGGACCATATTTCATGGAGGCCACCCATCGAGGACGGTTGAACACCGATATAGCTTCGATGTTGTTTGCGTGGGGTATGGAATTGGGTGAGGAAAGCAAAATAGTAAAGTGGGTAATGAAATCTTTGTTTGAGGAGGAGCTGCTAGGGAAAATGGAGTCACTGGTAGAATGGGCAATCTCGGGGAGAGGGTATGATGTCTCGGAAGGCATTGAGGATATGGATGAAGCCATAGAGGAGGGTTTGATCCTGTTTGTGAGGTGGCAGAGGGGAGTAGATAGGGATGAGTATAAATTGGAAATCCTCACGGTGTGGGAGAATCTAAAATTGTTGCTGCGACAGCTAGAAGAGGAAGAGAAGCGGGAGGGAGGTGTCCTGTCGAATAGACTTCCAAGGCGAAGTCAGTTTGGGAGCAGGGGAAGAGTAAGGGGAGGGAGAGTTGCTCGACAGGGAACTTAGTATGTTTGAATTCAGCTACGAAAGATGGGGTAGAGACTTTTTGGGAGTTGATGTGCAGCGAGAAGGATATGGAGGCTTGAAGCGAAGAAGTCAAAGAACTGGACAGGCACAAAGGGAGCTGGAAGGCGAACGGCGTTGGTGGTGGCGGTCTTTTTGTTGTGCTGATGGCGGAACACTCAAAAGAAAGTTGATTTATCCTCAACACTTTGTTATTAGCTATTTTTTGAAATGTATTTACAGCTAACTCTAAAATTCTATATGAATTTTGGGTAAACTGGGGTTTTTTTGGGTTGTCTGGGTTGCGCTCTCCGTTTCAATGGATTAAGCTTTTGGTATTAGGCAGAATGGCCTATTTTTGGCACTGTATATGTAATTGCTCCTTTTTTAGTATTTTTAATATAATAATAAAGTTTACCGACCAAAAAATAATGAAAACAAACATTTTCAATTCATTCAAATATCAATAATAATTAAGTAAAAATTCATTAGACAATTAATTTTGTGGATGATCTCTCCATCAAAAAAATTTAAAAATAAATAAAAATAAAAATTAGTAAATATTAATAAAAAATCAAAAACTAATTTCTTTATGTAACTTTTAATCTAATTAGCCAATAGGCTATATTGTGAATGCAGTTGTTAGGGTAAGAAATTTCTTCCCACCGACCAAATTTGTTTCGCATAGAATTTTCTCATTCCAAGTCAGAAAGTTTTTCCGTCTTACTAAAGAGTGCGCGTTACGACAGGGGCATGTTGTTAAATCAAATATTAGAATAATAATTTTTTATAAGGATATTATTCAAGTCTAGGAAAAATGGGAAAAGTATTCTCCTAATAATTCAATTAGTTCGTTACAGTATACATTTACCACAATATATATTTTTTAACTATCAGCTAATTAATTATTTTTATTTGATTTGTAATAATGTTAAAAGTGACTTATTAATGTTTTTTAAATTAATTGATTTGTATTTATAAAAATTTGATGGGGTATTTTTAAAATTTTAGGTAAAGTGTAAAATATTTTTGTTATTATATTTTTTATATTAAATTTTATGTATATTTTATGAGTTCTTTTAAATTGGAATGTTTTAAAAAAATAGTGAATAAAATAATTGTAATGGTGAATAAATAGATTGCATATTACTTTTTGTCTAGAAACAAAATTTGCTTTGCATTTAATATTGAGATCTTGGAATCAAATTAGAGTTCAAATGCATGCGTGAAATCTTGTCTACCCTACAACTTGATATTTTCCTTCTTGTTTTACTATGAATAGATTAAGTAGCAACTATAAGAGACTGGTTTTGGGTTTCATCTCATTTTCAGATTTATAAATTAATATATTTCTGTAAAAATCTATACATTTTATCAATTTTGTTTATTTTATAACTAATTCACCAAATAACTAGATACACTTACACTATTATTTGATTTTAGAATGAAATTATTTGTTATTTATACTTTCACTAATTAGATTTGATTGTACTTAAATTTTAATTACATATACTATAGACGTCATCCTTACAGCCGTTACGAAAGATCATTGAAAGAAGAGAAATACGAAAGGAAATTTCCTATCTATTGTAAAAGTTAAAAAGAATCCAACAAAAAATACGTAAGAGATGTGGAAAAAACCTGGAAAAAAGCAGGCGCGCTTGCCGTGCTAGTTAAGAAAGAATAAAAGGGAGCACGCCTGCGTGCCAGGTAACTTCCAATAAAAGTGCGCCCGCCAGAATTGACTTTAGTAGATAAAGTAGGCACGGCAATGTGTGATCACATTGCTATGATATATAGCACGGCAATGTGTAATCACATTTGTAAGGTTGAGGTGTAGATCTGAAAATTTTGGGTTAAATCCTCTGTTTTCTCTCTGTCATTAGTAAGCCTTCTCTTTTGGGTTAAATCCTCTGTTTTCTCTCTGTGATTAGTAAGCCTTCCCCTTCAGATCCAGATCTAAGATGGAATACTACAGGCCTCCCACATCTAAACTTGCCTTCGAAAGCGATAAGAGGTATCATGTATTTCTGAGTTTCAGGGGACCAGATGTGAGGCACACTCTGGTTGATCATCTTTATGAAGCACTCTCCGCAGCCGGACTGAATGTCTTTTTAGATAGCGAGAAACTGGAAAAGGGAGAAATTATTGACATGACCTTGGAAAGAGCAATCGAGAGCAGTGCCATACGCATTCCTATATTTTCCAAACGCTATACAGAGTCAGTATGGTGTCTGAAGGAGGCCGCTGCAATGTTGAGCACCCCTGGTTTGATCATTCCTCTTTTTTATTACGTGGATCCAACTCATGTCAGATATCCTCAAAATGAGAACAGTCCTTACTGCCAATCATTTCTAAAACATTACGGCCATCCAGATCGACACCCAACAGAAGAGGTTGATGAGTGGAAGCATGCCCTTCATCAGATCTGTTCTCGATCAGGCTGGTCCATGGATATCACTCAAGGGTAAGTAATGAACCTCACCTTACTCTCGCTTTTCTGTATTTTTTAGTTACTTATTTCATGGCTGCCACTGGATATTAGGTAGCACAAAGATGCCGCCACTCAATATATAATCGTGTCCAAGCATAGGGTTTAAGGGAAGGCACTTTGGGCTTCTAGATTTCTGCTGTTTGCATAGCTGTTATTGTTGTTATGCTTTGTCCTTGCAAGCTTTCTCTGCACTGCAATTTTTTTTAATCTGTATTTTATAATAATAAAAAAAAAAAACTCTACTTTTACTTCTTCTTTTTCAAACAAGATATGTTTGTGTAAAAATATTTTTATATTTGTTTGTATTTTAAGTTTCAAAATTTAATTTTTTTTTGATTCAACTATCTTCACACTCAAAATATTTTTTAGTGAATTTTATCATAAATAAAGATAGATCAGTTGATTCAAATTGTAATAATTTCACAAGATATAAGCTACATTCAATCTACATAAAATTCTTTAAACATTATTTGGTAGACTTAGAAATGATAAAGATAAAGGTAGGGTTTTAATCTATACAAACTTTTTACAATGTCTAACTAGAGTTTTAATATAAAAGCTTTTATTTTTTTAAACCTTCAGTTGAAAACACCATTTTAATAGGCAACATTCAGTCAAAAACATTAGTCTCTCCTATACGACAGGGACTAATAAAGGTAGATCAATTGATTCATATAGTAAAAAAATTCACAAGATATAAACTACATTCAATCTACAAGAATTTCTTAGACATTATTTGGTAGATTTAGATGTTAAAGAAATGATAAAGATAGAGTCAAGGTTTTAATCTATACAAACTTTTTACAATGTCTATAGCGAGAATTTTAATATGAAAGCTTTTTTTTTTTTAAATATTAAAAGAAAAATGGGGTCCTCACATGCACTTGAGTATTAATGAGTTAGAAGAAAATTATGTATAATGTAAAATTGAGAGACTAAGACCAATTTAGAGGTTGTTTACACTAGTTTTGACATATCTTCACTTTCATTTGATATTAATTTTGTTGAGCTAAATTTATAAAAAGTAAAGGTAAAGATAGTTTTTTAGGTCACTGTGAAACAAGACAATAAATTGGTATATAAAAATCCTCTCATACAAGTATCCTTAATATAAATTTATTTTCATTTATCTTATTGTAAAGAAAAATATTTTAAAAGTTTGGCATTTACTTGTTCTAAATTAGAATTAATTGTTAGAATATTTCAGTCATAATTTTGTGACTTGAATTACTGAGTTATAAGCATTTTTTAAATATTTCATTTTATATAGTATACTTCAACTTCAAATATAGTTTAAATCTATTATTTATTTTAAAGAATCTTATATGATATATCTTTTATTTAAGATTTTCTATTTTTATTTAAAATTTATTTATATATAATAATAATATTGTTTTAATCAATTTCTCACCTCTAATTAAATTTTAAAAAACAACTAAAAATTATTTGTCTAAAATATTTTTCAAAATTTTAAATAATTTCAATTGACAAAATTTTAATCAATTCTTTTCATATAATCATAATTCAATTTTAAAATATATTTTTTGTGTTTTTTAATATATTAAAATATATTTTTATATTTTTTAATTGTCAAATATAATTATTCAGTTTTAAAATTTATTTTATATTAACAGATTAAAAAATATAATTTAATTTTGAATTTTATTTCTACAGTTCCATATTTTTTATTTGATTAATTTTTTAATTTCTATTCTATTTAGAAAAATAGTTAACTGCATGATAAAAATACAAAATAACAGAACAAAACACACAAAAGTAATATAATACTTTTTAATCTATTAATTCTTAAAAGATAAGTTATATTCTTACATCTAATTCTTGTCCGATAATTTTTACATATAATTAATTTATTTTCAGATTTTGTCTCGAATAACTAAATGAATATTTTTATTCTTTTTAACTGTTTTTTTCCAGAATCTTTAAAATTTAAACGGATGCTGTTTCGCTGATTATGATTATTAGACTGCCTATTTTTAACAAATGCTCTTTAATATGTATAAAAAGAATACTGTATTTTCCAATATTTCTCTTTCATATTATTTGTGAATTTTGATTTACGGCTTTGCTTGCATCTCTGTGCAAAGAAGTATATTTGGATAATACGCAGTTCTGCAATTTTTATTGATAATCTGGCTATTGCAGTTTTGAAGCTCGGCTGGTAAAGACGGTGGTGAATGATCTGATTAGGACATTGGATAGAGTGCCGTTACAAGTTGCCAAGTATCCAGTGGGAGTAGACAGCGTGAAGAATGCTCTCATTCAGGAATTACAGCTCAAGTCAGTGGATAATGTTGTTAAAGTTGGAATATGGGGTATTGGTGGTATTGGCAAGACCACAATTGCCAAGGCGGTGTACAATCAAATTTATGCTGATTTCAATGCTGCTTCCTTCCTCTTTAATGTCCGCGCCACTGCTGCAGAGACCAATGGTCTTTGTAAATTGCAAAAGAAAATTCTCAAAGATATATTGAAATATGATGGAGCAGTGGATAGTGTTGACGAAGGCATATCTTTGTTGAGAGAACGTTTGGGAGGGAAAAGTGTGCTGCTTATTTTGGATGCCGTGGATACTGTTGTACAATTGGACGCTTTGGATGGGGAATGGCTGGCTCTTGGTAGTAGAGTTATTATAACTTCTAGAGACAAACACGTTCTCCATACGGCTCAGGTCCAATGCATCCGTGAGATGAGCGGATTGGAGATAAATGAAGGTCTCCAGTTGTTCAGCTGGCACGCTTTTCTCAGAGCATGTCCGAGTTCCAGTTACGAAGATCTGTCCAAAGGAATAGTAAAAGCTTGTAAGGGGCATCCTCTTTCCTTGGAAGTGATTGGATCCTACTTGTATGATAAGAAGGATGGCACAGGTTGCTGGACAGAAGCCTTTCACAACATTACTCTCCACCCAAACTTTCAGAAAAGAGTCTACAAGACACTCAAAATCAGCTATGATGCTCTTAGTGATGAGGAAAAAGAAATATTTTTGGACATTGCTTGCTTGTTCATTGGAGAAGACAAAAAATATCCCATTGTTTTCTGGAAATCCTTGTACAAGCTGGTAGACACTGCCATATTAAATCTTTCAATGAAGTTATTGATAAAGATTGATGACGAAGGAATGTTTGATATGCATGACCATTTGCGAGACATGGGGCGGACCATTGCTGAAACAGAAAAAAAGGGTACTCGACTATGGGAGGCTAGCCATTTAAGCACCCTATGCAACAACACCAATTTCTCTCGACTTCGACTCAATGGAAGCAGTCCACAAAGGCTTGAAACGCTTTACAATCCTGGTCTTCGCTATCTTCATTTGCAAAATCTGTTGATTGAAGACATAACAGAGGACACACTAGCCATGCTTCCTGCATGTTTGATATGGTTAAGGTTGGAACATTGCACCTTTAAATTTGGGATGAATAGAGCAGTGAAGAAGCCAAGTCATTCCAGGAGTTCGAGTAACATTTGGCAAGTGAAGATTATGGAACTAAAATTTTCCACTAATATCTCTTCCCTGTTTTTAGGAACACTTCCTAATACACAGTTGCAGTACTTGGACTTGGAAGGGTGTGAAGACCTAGATAACCTTCCTAGTAGTATTGGCAACCTGTCACAGCTGCAGCACTTGAACTTGCAACGGTGTTGGAATTTAATTAACCTCCCTGATAGCATTGGCAACCTGTCACAGCTGCAGCACTTGAACTTGGAATATTGTAGAACTTTAAATAAGCTCCCTGATAGCATTGGCAACCTGTCACAGCTGCAGCACTTGAACTTGCAACATTGTAGGAATTTAATTAACACCCATGATAGCATTGGCAACCTGTCACAGCTGCAGCACTTGAACTTGCAACAGTGTTGGAATTTAATTAACCTCCCTGATAGCATTGGCAACCTGTCACAGCTGCAGCACTTGAACTTGCAACACTGTTGGAAATTAATTAACCTCCCTGATAGAATTGGCAACCTGTCACAGCTGCGGCACTTGAACTTGCAACAGTGTTGGAATTTAATTAACCTCCCTGATAGCATTGGCAACCTGTCACAGCTGCAGCACTTGAACTTGGAATATTGTAGTAGTTTAAATAAGCTCCCTGATAGCATTGGCAACCTGTCACAGCTGCAGCACTTGAGGTTACAAGGGTGTAAAATTGACCGTCCTCTTCCTCGTACAATTGGCAACTTGAACTTGCCACGTCGACGGTTTAAATAAGCCGCCTATCAGATGAGCATTCCTCGATTGGAGCGTTAAAAAATTCTAGTGGACCTTCCCGGGTTGCCAGGACAGAAATTGAAATATTTTTTCACAAAACTATGTGGTGAGGGAGTATTAAGTGGAATTGCCTAAAGAGGCTCAAATTTCCTGTCACTGCTATTATTGTATGGGACGGGGATGCATGCTTACACGTATTGTTATTTGAGCCCCTTTAGTTTTTCTATGTTGCACGAAAATGCAGAACGATGCGTTCTGCAAAAAAAACAATTTGCCTAGAACTTTTATTGTGCCATTTTTTTTCTAGGTAGTTGGATTTACGAAAATAGTGACTGCTTCAAGGGGTTAAAGTCCACGTTATATTGTCACATTATTGTTATAAGTTTTTTAAATAAAATTATATAAAAAATTTAAATAAATATAATTATGTAATTTCATGAATGATTTTTTTTTAAATTAAAATTTGAATTCAGTTTGATTAAATCTTTATTAAATAATTGTAATGTGTTGATTAACTCTATTTTATTTTAAAAGATCTACAAAGTGTGGAAGAATTTTATAGGGAGATGGTTCGATGGTGGTGTGGGTTTCTATCATAGGAATAGGAGTTGACAGCCTGGGCCCCACTTGTCGACAATCTATATATTAATGTTATGCATAAAATAATCCATTTTTTCAAACTTTATTTATAATATGCTAACAAAAGTACCTATTACATCAACTATGGGTCCAATCAATGTTTGGGTAATTAGTTTCCTTTTTTTTAAATATGGGTGAATATAAATAAATATTTATATATCCAATATAAAACCAATTTTACAAAAAATATTGATAAAATATTTACATAACTAGTATACATTTCATCTATCATGGACATGACATTTATCCAACTTGCAGAGACATTGGACCAAATTACAAATACAAGTTTTCCAATTTTCAACCTTGGTTAACTAACGTCTAACTTCATCATGTACAACCACTTGAGCGTTCTCTAGATTTACCTTGCAATAACTAAAAAAAAGTATTAGGCTTACCATTATATATTATTTTACAATAAACAACAATATAAAACATTATAAACAAGGCCTATAACTTCATAATGATACATGCTATTTGTTTCATGTTATCTAAATTTTCAAATACAACCCAATTTAAATTTTCTTGCACCTTTGAAATCATACTTATAAATGCTATTAAGTCAATCTTTCAAATCATATTAATCATTAATAAATATTGTCAACCTCATTCAAACCCTCACACAACACCTCAAATCAGAATGATACGTAGTATTCAAATTATATTTCATATCACTTCTCTCATTAACTTCAGCTATGTCTAATACAAACTTCCTCCAACAATTCAAATACTCCCACTTGCTCCATATAATTCCCTCAAATGACTATAAATTCAATTTGGATTCTGCATTGCACATTACACAATTCTATACACATGTTGTAGCTTCCAAAGTATGCATATTTGAGAGTTGTTATAAGAAAATAAAATTGATTAAACTATTTGATTTATCTTTATGATTCATATATGTCCAAGTATGTATATATAAGAGTTGTTATAAGAATAAAATTGATTAAAATATTCTATTTGTATTTATGATTCACATATTTAATGTTTTCTTTCAAAAATATTAGCACTCATACATTTCCTAGTAGTCTTAATTAAGAGTCGTTGTAAGAATGTTTAAATTGAAATGAGCTTTAAATAAATGGTGAAAGTGAACTGAAAACTAATTTAAATACCACGTATCATTATTGATTGCATTTTACACATACAACTAAATTAACATGTTCTACTATTTGCTAAAGGTTTCCTTAAATCTAAAATGAATAACATATATCATTATGACTTATAGGGTGTTGTTTATGATTCAACATTAGGAATATACATAAATGTACACAGTATCAATTGAAGCCTTTTCTGGCATGAGAATATTGTGGACATAGGTTCCTTGCTTACTTATTCATCACCACAACAATACACTTATCCTAGCCCGCACCATCACCAAGTCCTCTCCCCTATATATATTTCACTATCATTGAGCTTTCTAATTGTGTTGTAATTTGTAAAACATGCTCATCCTATTGTATAAATCAAATGTATGAATCATAAACATATAACCAATTGTTAGTAACTACTATATATGCTTATAGTTTTTTCAATGCAGATGAAGAACAAAGCCTAAGCCAAAACTAGGCAAGGTGTAAAGAGATTACGAACAATAATGCCTCTACAAAAGAGAGGTGCTAGACTACCAATATCTTTAGAGGATGAATTTATTCCCATTGGCACCCACTTGAACCTATGATCCAAGTCAATGCATCTGTTACAACAAAATATTTGAGTGCAATGAGAATGGTCTATTGATGTTATGGAAACTACCATGAAAGATGATGAAGATAATGGATTTTCAATGAGGGGGCATCAAAGAAGTGGGGCCTTCCAACAACCACATTGACTAATTGGTTGACTGGTGTAACTTCCACCAAAAGGAAAGGACTCCCAAATGTTTTGAATGAAGAAGAGGAAAAGTTTTTTGAATGGCGCAAGGAGATGGTTGCAATTGGACATGGATTTGAAATTATGAATTTAAAGGTTGAAGTACCACAATTATGCCAAACAAGGAAAAATTCATTCAAGGATGGACTACATAGTAAGTCTTGGTGGACATGTTTCAAAAAATGACACCTTGATCTTACTTTGACGATATCAAGAAGACTTGATATAGATAGGGCACTTAATTTGAGGTTTGCAATGGTTGCAATATTCGATCACACTGTCAAGGCTAGATGAACTAATCCATATGATGCATTCATATTTGGAACCATGATGAGATTGACATTCAAGCTAGTAGAAATGGTGCAATGCGAGTGCTCACCAAAAAGGGTAGCATAAGTGTTTCATACATTATACCGAAGAGCCAAGAGTGGATAACAATTTTATGTTGTGTTAATGTTGGTGAATAAAAAATTCTTAGTTTTTACTTGTTTAAGAGAAAGAAACAACTAAAGAATTACATTGCCAATTGTGTATCAAGTGCATGCATGGTTGCTCAACCCCATACTTGGATGATAAAAGATATCTTTCTCAATTGACCGCGCCATTTTACTAGTTATGTACTGGGGGATGTCTCACCCACTAATAGACACATGTTAATATTTGATGGCCATGACAACCATGTTTGCTTCTCAACTGTTCAAGAGGTGTAGTCACTTGGTACTGACTTGCTAACCCTACCAGCCCACACATCTCAATGTTAGCATCTTCTCAGCCTTCAAATCATATTTTAAGAGTGAAAGAGCAATATGGAAAACTAAGTATCTTAATTTAGAGATTAAAAGGGTAGAGTTGGCAACACTAGGAATCCTTTCATTTCAAAAAGAATTTATTATGGATAACATTAAATTTGGTTTTAAGAGGATAGGTATTTGGTCCTTAAATCCAAATGCATTTATTGAGGGTATGACCAAGTGACACATTTGAATATACTACCCTTGAGGATTCTTTGATGCAGGAGCATCCGGGTGCATGGGCAGTCTTGCACACCAAAAATATTTATTTTATTCTCCTATGATTTTTGGCTCATTTTTGTGTTGTGGGCATGATTTTAATCTCTTTACACCTTTCTTTAGCAACCTTTGAATATATTTGTATTCATATATTTTATTGGCTTGAAATTCAAATGAATTAGCATGACATTTGATAAAATGAAATTCCACATCCCAGCTAGGAAATATATTTTTTATTGCTCTTGTAACTCCCTAGATTAAATAAAAAGAAAGAGAATAAAAGTTTGTGGGAGTGGAGGTACAGAAAGAGGGAGTGGAGGACAATTTTGTAAAAGATTTGAATTTATTTTTGGCAAAAACATTGAAGAGAACAATTAAGGGGTTGAATGCATGAATCCCATGCCTAGAATGGAGGAAGAGGTTTGACTGACATTTGGGGAGAGGAAGATTGTTAGAGTCGTGACTGTGAGACCCGGTTTCAGTAAATTGGGCATAACTTTCTCATACGGTAACAAAATCAAGAATTTCAAAATGATTCCGAAAGCTAAGAATGAGGCGCACCAAACCTAAAAGGTGTTTTAAAATATTTGTGATGATTAGGGAGTAGTGATGGACAAAAGTGAAGGGTTTGTGGAACTACAATGATTTTTAGTGATTTCTTGCCTATGGGAGTTTGCATATGGGTTTTGAATCTTGTCTATAATTTATTGTAGTTGTAGATGGATCTTCCAATTTGGATTGAAATGTTGATTTTTCTGATAATGTAGACTTTCGGTATTTCATTGAATGCAATAAAATATTCTATGCTGGAATTTTTATTTAAAAATTGTTTTAAGTGTTGATTTTGTGAAGGATGGTTGCAACAATTGAAAAACCTCTTTAGTTTCTCAATTGTTGACTGCATCAAATGGTATCAGAGCTAGAAGATCTTGAGAGTATAGAGTATGCACAAGGATCCGTAGGTGAAGAGTGTTGAAGAGTGAAGCGGTGAAGTTGTGAGAGAGAGAGTTGTGAGAATGTTTGTTGCAGGTATGAAAGAGGATTTGTGACTATATCCTCTAATAGAGATAAATTTGGGTAGAAGGTGTAGAGTTCCTCCACTAAGAGAGGGTAGACCTAGAGGAAGCATCTTCCAAAGTCTTTGTTGGGTAGAGGATAGTTGTGTGAGTGAGATTGTTGCGAGGACTTGTAATTGTAGAGAGACTTGTGAATCTCTAAAATGACTATGAAAAAGAAGACAAGACTGGTCATTCGAAGACTTGTGAGAATTTTATTTTGGGAAGAGTATTGGTAAAAAGTGAGAAAAAAAGTTGATTGCAGAGTTGAAGAAGATAGAAGTAAGATTGGATGCCCTTGAAGAAAGCTTAGGAATGAAGAAGCAAGTTATATAAGAGGAAAACTAGAGGTTTGGTAAAGAGGACAATAAAAATGTAAGGAAAGCAAAGGTGCGGAAACACTTTCCTAATGCTAATTCTAAGAAGAGAATGTAGACATATGGTTCAATTTTGAATTATAGTTCATTAAATATGCACATTAGTAGAAAATAGATCAAAACAAATTTAACACAACCACAAAATGGACACCAAATTTAACGTGGGAAAAACCTTTCGAAAGAAAAACCCACCACACCAAGCAAAAAACACTTTGTATTACAATGAACAAAGTCCACATACAAAGTTATAGTTTGTCGCTCTCAAATTTCTATTCACACTCTCAATACAGGCAACATTACACTTCCTGATCAATCTCGTTCTCTCTCATAAGACTCACAACTGAACTCAAAACACTATTACAACACACTACACATTATAGCATTTTCCCTATTTTGAGCATCCTAATCAATCTGCATCAACAGACCCATACTCAGAAACATACCAATTCGGTTCCCATTCGTTACAGCAAAAAATTGTCAATCAACAGTTTCCTTATCGAGTTTTCGCTAGGACAACTTCAAACATCCCACCGATATGAAATTTTCCTACTGATGTTCGCATTACCATTTAAACAATTCACAATGCATCGGTCTATCAATAAGAACAACTTTCACATCTTGGTGATGGAGTTACATCTTGACGATCAGTCTTACCATCGGCACATCGAGGGGACTAGCTTTCATGTCCCAGTGATAAAGCACAATCACAACGATGAAGTACTAACCAGTCGATGTGGTCCCATTGTAAGCTAGCTCTAGCTACCGCTTTCCAACTGTCAGCTCGGAACCCACCACAGTCATCATTCCATCGGGAGACCAGGTTGAACATCCCGACGATGACCTCAAGTCTCATTGATGAAGGAACATTATCGTCCTATTGTTGCGACACGACTCACAATCCCACCGATAGAACAAGTCATTAGCACCAAATCATCGGGTCATTGCGGGGACAACCTTTGGAGTCCCTCCAACCAAGTAATGTCTCGGCGATGAAGAACTACGTAAATACATGAAGACTAATCGAACCATTGTTGGGACAGAGAACAAGAGCCCGCCGATGGGGCACAATCTTGCCGATCAAAGGCAAAAATGTACACAATGCTTCCAATAACTAGCCAGTAAGTTGAGACACATTTCCAACATGCTCCTGGGCACTTGACGAAGACTTACTGGCTTCTCTAATACTCGAGATTACTAAAAGTCATAGGCCCCAAGGCCCATCAAACTGGCACACCACCTAAACTTGTCTATGCTCACTGGTTTCATTAACGCATCTGCAACATTTTCTAGAGTATCCACTTTTTCAAGACTGACCTTTCCATCCTCCACCATATCCTATACAAAATGATACTACACATCAATATGTTTCATCCTAGCATGGAAAGTTGGATTTTTTGCCAAACAAATAGCACTCTAACTGTCACATCAAATGGTAATTTTCCTTGTATTGAGCCCAATATTAGAACACAAATGTCTAAGCCAAATGAATTCTTTACAGGTGTGTGTTTCTGTCATATACTTTTCCTTCATAGTAGATAAAATGACTATAGCCTACCACTTGCTCATCCAACTAACTACACCACCATTCAACGTGAAGATGTATCCACTAGTGGATCTCCTATTGTCAATGTCACCTGCCAATTAGAATCCACATAACCTCGTATGTTGATGGATCTTTGCGACCCAATCGAGTTACCATGATAGCACAAAGCATACTAAGATACCTTTTAAATATCTAAAAACTCTTTTCACAACATCCTAGTGTGGTCTACCTAGGTTTTCCATAAAATGGCTAAGAACTCCCACTACTTGGGAAATTTCTAGCCTTATATAGACCATTGCATACATTAAACTACCAAATACACTTGCATAAGGCACTTTGGTCATGTCCTCCATCTTGGTAGGAGATTTTGGACAACCTTCAATAGATAGCTTCATTCCCTGCAACACTGAAACAACTAGCTGCTTGCAACCAGTCATACGAAATCTCTCCAGGACAGTATTGATATACATACTCTAGCTGAGCCAAATATTTCTACCTCCTCTATCCCTTTTTATTTCCATCCCCATAATATACCTTGTTGCACCCAGATCTTTCATTTCAAACTTTGTTGACAATTGAGATTTTAGATCAGAAATCATAGTCTTACTATTTCCTATGAACAACATGTCATCAACATATAGGGAAATAATAAGAACTCGATCATTTTTCAGTTTTGAAGTACACACAATGATCAGATTTCGATCTTACAAATCCCAATGATAACACAAACGTGTCAAAATTCTGGTACCACATTCTAGGTGATTGTTTTAAACCATACAAAGATTTCTTTATCTTGCAAACCATATTGTCTTTACCTTTTTCCACAAAGTGCTCAAGATGGGACATATAAATTTCTTCTTCAATATCTCCATGAAGAAATGCTATCTTCACATCCATTTGTTCAATCTCTAAGTCATACGCTGCTGCAAGTGACAAAAGAAATTTGATAGATGTCAGCTTAGCTACCAGAGAAAATATTTTTCCATAATCAATTCCCTCTACATGGGAATAGCCTTTCGCAACCAACATAGCTTTATACTTTTCAACATTGCCATCCAAACCAATTTTCTTCTTAAATACCCATTTACAGCCAACAGGCTTTCTACCTTCAGGCAAGGGCACCAAATCCCAAGTTGTATTCTTTTCTAATGATGCCATTTCCTCATTCATGGCTTCCAACCAAGAATTTGAATCATACATTTCAATTGCCTCTTTCACAGTCCTAGGCTCATTAGTGCTTATAATCAAAGCATAGGCACAATTTACATCCAACATGGAAAAACCATACTTTTCAGGTTGTCACCTTTCACGTGTAGACCTTCTCAAAGGTTGAGGCTGAGGTTGTGGTTCTTCTTCTTCAAAACTCTCAGAGTTGTTGGAACTCTCCCCAGTTTCAAGTACACTTCGTAGTTCCTCTTTATCTAAAGTTTGAGGAATTTCAACTACTTTTTCTTTCTTTTCTTCTTTCATCTCTGACTATAGATCGACTAAAGAAGGTTTCAACTCATGAAAGATTACACTCTGTTGTATACAACCTTTTCAGTCACAGGATTCCAAAGCTTGTATCCTTTCACACCAATGTCGTAGCCAATTTGAAGATACATTTTACAGCTTTATTTTTCAATTTAGATATTTTCTCATTTGGCACATAAGCATATGCCTCACATCCAAAGACTCTTACATGTCTTAAAGAGGGATTCTTACTAGACCAAGCTTCCATATGCATTTTATCAACAAATGCCGAAGAGGGAGATCAATTTATTAAATAACATGTTGTAGCCATAGCCTCAACCCAAAAAATTTCTCCAAACCAACATTGCTCAACATACTTCTCGCCCTTTCCATCAGCGTCTTGTTCAACCTTTCAGTAACTCCATTTTGTTGTGGAGTGTAAGGTGTTGATTTATGCCTTTTTATTCCATGGTATTTGCAATACCTTTCAAAATTTGCAAAACAAAACTCACTGCCATTATCTTTCCTCAAGAATTTAATTTTTCTTCCAATATGATTTTCAACCAAGTTTTTAAACTCTTTAAAATGACTGAACACTTCTTATTTACTTTTTAGAAAATACACAAATTCCCTTCTCGAATAGTCATCAATAAAAGAAACATAATATCTTGATTTTGATAATGAAGGAACATTTACTGGATCAAAAACATCAAAGTGAATATAATCCAAAACACCAGAGGATCTATGAGGACTAGAATAAAATGAAACACGGCGTTGTTTTCCATATATAAAATGTTTGCAAAAATCAAACTCAAGGTTACAATTATCAAGCCCTTCAACCAGGTTTTTATTTTTCAAAGATTTTAATCCTTTCTCACCGATGTGGCTAAGCCTTTGATGCCAGAGCATGGTCTTTTTTTTTGGAAGTTTCACCTCCAAAGAGTTTGCACCCAGAGGAACTTCGTTCTCCTTCTCTACACGAGCATCCTTTTCTAACTTTACAAAGACACTATTACATTGAACAACATGTGTGTCCATCTTGTATAGAGTACCAATTCAAGCACCCCTTGCCAGTACCATTAATCCTCTAGTCATTTTATAGCCACCATTCAAGAATGAAACTTGCATGCCAACATCATTCAACTTACTAATAAAAAGTAAATTTTAAGCCAAAGCTAGTATATGCATTACACCATCAATTCCTTTGATTCATCCGTCAAGAAATTGAATTATGACTCTTCCACAACCAACACTTTCAAGAGATGAGTCACTTGCAAGATACACCTTTCCACCAACATACTTTTCGTACTTCATAAACCAATCTCTGTAAGATGTCATGTGAAAAGATGCACCTAAGTCAATTAGCCAAACATCACCCGATGCCTGAGTCGCCAAGGCTGCAATGAAGGCATCTGCATCGCTCTAAGAAGAATCATTATCTAAAGAATTGTTTTTCTTCTTCTTCTTCTCCTCTTTTCAATCCTTACGGACATGACCAGGCTACCCACAATTCCAACATTTTACCTTGGACTTCTTGCCAGGAGACTTTGATCTCCCTTCATAATTAGATTTAGACTTCTTGTTTTTCTTCTTTCCTTTCTCCTTTGATCTGCCTCGAACAACAAGAGCCTCCTTTTCCATCTCAAAATATTTCCTTCTCATCTCTTCTGACAGCAATGGAGCAACCACATCTTCTATCTTGAAAGTGGTTGTCATACTCCCAATAGCCATCACTAAATGATCTCACGAGTCAGGCAAAGAACATAACAAAAGCATACAATGATCCTCATCATCTATCTTCACACTTATTTATGTTAACTGAGCAATGAGCATATTGAACGTGTTCAAATGATCAACCACAGATGCCCCTTCCTCCTTTTTCAAAGAGTACAACTTCTTCCTCAAGAATAACTTATTCACCAAGGACTTGCCCTGATAAATGTCACCAAGTTTCTTCCACAAAGAAGACGCAAAATTCTCTTCATGAATGTTCAGGAGAACAAAGTCTTCCATCTACCAAGACACAACAATCCAGAGATCTCTATCTACCAAAAGGTCTTCCATTTTGAGTTTCCACAACTCAAAATTTCCACCATTTAACTTTTCAATTTCTATCTTCCATGATGTGCTTGTCATCTTAATCTACAATTGAGATTACTAGATTTCTCTACAAGACTCTACTCTTCAGAATTGGCACAAAAAAGTCGTCCAAACCATAAGGATAACACAACTGGCTACGCTCTAATACCACTTGTAAGGAAATCAAAGGTGCAAAAACACTTTCCTAATGCTAATTCTAAGAAGAGAATGTAGACATATGTTTCAATTTTGAATTACAATTCATTAAAGATGCACATTAGCAAAAAATAGATCAGAACAAATTTAACACAACCACAAAATGGACACCAAATTTAATGTGGGAAAACCCTTTCGGGAGAAAAACTCACCACACCAAGCAAAAAACACTTTGTATTACAGTGAACAAAGTCCATATATAGAGTTACAGTTTGTTGAGCTCTCAGATGTCTATTCACACTCTCAATACATGTAGCATTACAATTCCTGATCAATCTTGTTCTCTCTCATCAGACTCACAATTCAACTCAAAACACTATTACAACACATTACACATTATAACATTTTCCCTATTTTGAGCATCCCAATCAATATGCATCACCAAACCCATGCTCAAAAACATACCAATTGATTCAGTTCCCATTCATTACAGCAGACAAACTGTCAATCAACAATTTCCTTATCCGGTTGGCGCTAGGACAACTTCAAATGTCCCATCGATATGAAATTATCCTATAGATGTTCACATTACCATTCAAATAGTTTGCAATGCATCGGTCTATCGACAAGACCAACTTTCACGTCTTGGCAATGGAGTTACGTCCTGACGATTAGTCTTACCATTGGCACATCAAGGGAACTAGCTTTCAAGTCTCGACAATAAAGCAGAGTCACAACGATGAAGTACTAACCAGTCAATGTGGTCCCACAGTTACCAAGGCAGCTCTAGCTATCGCTTTCCACCTGTCAACTCGGGTCCCACCACGGTCATTGTTCCATCGGGGAGACCAAGTTGAACATCCTAGCGATGACCTCAAGTCCCATAGACAAAGGAATATTATCATCCTATCATTGGGACATGACTCACAATCCCACCGATAGAGGAAACTCCTGCCGATAAAACAAGTCATTAGCACCAAATCATCGGGTTGTCGCGGGGAAAACCTTTGGAGTCCTATCGACCAAGCAATGTCCTTGTGATGAAGAACTAAGTGAATACATGAAGACTCATCAGACCATTGTTGGGACTGAGAACAAGAGCCCACCAATGGAACACAGTCCTGCCGATCAAAGGGGGAAATGTACACAATGCTTCCAATAACCAGCCAGTAACTTGAGGCACATTTCCAACAAAAAAGAATAATGTATAAGTGCAATGTTACAGACCTGTGATGGAAAGAGCATGGAGAGAAATACATGTGGGAGCAGCCCACACATTTGTAGTTGTAAGAAAGGAAGAAAAGAAGAGAAGCACGAAGATAGAATGGAGAAAGAAAGAGGTAGCAACAGATGTGCATCTTGTTGAAGACATAAAAGAGAAGAAAAATGAAGTTGCGTGCACAAGAAAAGAAGTTGTAACAACAAAAATAGAGGTATTATCTCCTCCTTTTGAGTTTTGCAAAGAAATTATTAACATTCATTTGTATGCAGAAGAGGCAAAGGAAAGTATTGGAGAAGATGATTTCAAAGTTGGGGCAATGATTGGTTCATGTATCGACATAAATATATTGAAGAAAATGAAGCAGTTGAGTGCAAGGGATGAGATGAAAGAAGAAAAGAACAATATTGCAGCAGATAATCAAGAAGAAAAGATTGGGGTAGCAACAGAGGAACAAGAGATTACACAAAGTGAAGAAGAGTATATGGGGAAGATAGAGAATGAGGAAAGTGAAGGAGCAGTGGGAAATAAAGAAGAAGATGAATTATTAAGGAAGATTACAACAGTTGAAAAGGAGTGGCTTGCATTAACAAAAGGTGAAGCAAAATTTGTAGCATTGAAAGATGAGGTAAAATTTGTATTTTGTGATTTTTTTGATGAATTTATTTTGTATGCAAGTGATATGGTTAGAATTGAAGGGTATGAGGATATTGAAGAGGATGTTGTAGTAAGAGAGAAAGAAAACAAAATATAGGAAGAAGAAAGTGAAGAAAAAATAGGTGAAGGGAATGTTCATAAAGAATTTATTGATTTCAATGATTTTGTTAGCAATGATTTATATGTAGAAGTTAAGAGTGATAAAGTGAGGTGGGAAGATGAACCTTGGTGTAGCAAGATGAATTACATGAGAGGAAGAAAGAGAGGAAAGATGAAGAAAGGAAGAGATAGGAGGTTTCAAAGCATGGAGAAGAATAAAATTCAAGTAGATAAGGAAGAGAGGTGGATGATGAACAAACACAGGATATTCAAATGTTCATGAGTTCTCACTCATGGAAAATTTCATTTACCTGAGTTGTTTGATGCAGGAGAATCCGGGTGCATGGGAAATCCTGCACACCAAAAATATTTATTTTATTCTCATGTGATTTTTGGCTCGTTTTTGTGTTGTAGGCATGATTTTAATCTCTTTACACCTTTCTTCAACAACCTTTGAAGATATTTTTATTCATATATTTTATTGGCCTTGGCCTAAAATTCAAATGAATTAGCATGACATTGATAAAATGAAATCCCACACCCCAACTAGGAAATGTATTTTTTATTGCTATTGTAACTCCTTGGATTAAATAAAAAGAAAGAGAATAAAAGTTTGTGGGAGTGGAGGTGTAGAAAGAGGGAGTGGAGGACAATTTTGGAAAATATTCAAGAATTTTTTTTGGCAAAACATTGAAGAGAACAATTAAGGGGTTGAATGCATGAATCCCACACCCATAATGGAGGAGGAAGAGGTTTGACTAGCATTTTGGGGAAAGAAAGATTGTTGGAGTTGTGACTGTGAGACCCAGTTTCGGTAACTTGGGCATAATTTTCTCATACAATAACAAAATCAAGAATTTCAAAATGATTCAGAAAGTTGACAATGAGGTACACCAAACCCATAAGGAGTTTTAAAAGATTCATGATGATTAGGGAGAAATGATGGACAAAACTGATAGGTTTGTGGAACTACAATGATTTTTAGTGATTTCCTGCTAGTGGGAGTTTG
>VDFB02256132.1:207519183-207532381 GCA_007258455.2 Sequoia sempervirens
ATGATATGCTCATTCCTTTCGCCAATAATCAGTTCCTATAATAAGAGTTGTTGGGTTTATTCTAGGATAGATAGAAGACATTATACTTTCTCACTACCAATCAAAGCCCTTATGAGTAGTAGTATAAAAAATGTACACAATCAAGCAAGCAATGCAATGATAGATATAATCTAGGTATAATCTAATATTTGAACTTAAATTTAAATGACTACTTACTAGTATCTATTTATTGGTAGTTTCTTTCTATTAGCAAGCCGATTTAAATTATTTGGTTTTACAAATTTTAATAATATAAATGAAAAATATATATTTTTTTTGGTCGGTAAACTTTATTATTATATTAATAATACTAAAAAAAGGAGCAATTACAAATACAGTGCCAAAAACAGGCCTTTCTGCCTGATAACAAAGCTCAATCCATTGAAACGGAGAGCGCAGCCTAGACAACCCAAAAAACCCCATTTTACCCAAAATTCATACAGAATTTTGAAGTTAGCTATAAATACATTTCAAAAAACAGCTAATAACATAGTGCTGAGGATAAATCAATTTTCTTTTGAGTGTTCCGCCATCAGCACAACAAAAAGACCGCCATCACCAACGTCGTTCGCCTTCCAGCTCCCTTTGTGCACGTCCAATTCTTTGACTTCTTTCGCTTCATGCCTTCATATCCTTCTCGCTGCACATCATCTTACCAAAAAGTCTATGCCCCATCTTTCGCAACTGAAATCAATCATACTAAGTTCCCTGTCGAGCAGCTTTCCCTCCCCTTACTCTTCCCCTGCTCCCAAACCGACTTTGCCTTGGAAGCCTTTTCGACAGGTCACCTCCCTCCCGCTTCTCTTCCTCTTCTAGCTGCCGCAGCAACAGTTTTAGGTTCTCCCAAGCTGTAAGGATTTCCAATTTATACTCTTCCCTGTCTACTCCCCTCCGCCACCTCACAAACGAGATCAAACCCTCCTCTGTAGCTTCATCCATATCCTCAATGCCTTCTAAGACATCATACCCTCTCCCCGGGATTGCCCATTCTACCAGTGACTCCATTTTCCCTAGCAGCTCCTCCTTAAACAAAGATTTCATTACCCATTTTACTATTTCGCTTTCTTCACTCAACTCCATACCCCACACAAACAACATCGAAGCTATATCGGTGTTCAACCGTCCTTGATGGGTGGCCTCCATGAAATGCGGTCCAGTGTCTCCAAAACCACTTCTATCACCTCATCTTGTGGATTTTTCAACAAGTATTTCAGTTTGAACTTTGATATTGGGCCAAAGAAACCTTGTTGTTGGAGCTTTGTTGAAAAACCATACATTGCTTCCATTATCACAACTTTAAAAATACCAGCACACCACACTTTCCTTCACCTCGCACTAAACTTCACCAAAAACAGATTTGAAGTGAACTAAATGCAGCATTTGTTTGTAATAAAGAACTTTCATCTCGATTCAAAAGCTATCATTTCAATCTGTCTGACCCTGTCAAGCTTTAAAAACCTATGATGTCATCACCAAATATACAATCCTGGTTGCCATTTTAAAATTACAACATCCTAGCCTGTCCTTGCAAAATGTCACAACCAACCATCCCAAATGTCGGCGCAGTTCAGCCAAGTTGTCACTTCTGAAACCTAACAACCTGCAACAAAAGTACAAACCCCACGGACTTCATCATTATCGTTTGTCCTCCACAAGTACTTCGCATTAAGGCAAGCCACTACCAACCGTCCTCCATCACCGCACACAAAAACTCATGATGACAACTTCCGCGGTGACCACTACCAAAGATAGAGGAGGGATATAAATGGAGCTAGAAAGTAGACATATCCACCTGACGGAAGTCCTCCTTCCTTGTCTCCCCAATTACATCAAAAGACGTCGCCCATTTGGATAGGCAGTCGGCTTCACCATTACCCATCTGCCAGATGTGACTTACTTCAAACTTTTCAAAAGAATTTAATACTCCTATGATAGCTCGTACACAGGCTTGCAAATGCCAAGCCAAAGCGCCACCATTGATTATTGCTTGGATTATTACTTGCGAGTCACCCTCTAAATGTAAATTTTTAACTCCCAGTGATTTCGCTAAAACTACAGCCAAAAGGGCCGCCTTTGCTTTCGCAACATTATTAGAACCATCATCCAGCTTTCGAGCCCCAAAAGCAATCAAATTACCTTAGCTATCTCGAATAATAGCCCCTGCTCATGAGGGGCCAGGGTTCCCTTTTGCAGCCCCGTCAAAATTTGCCTTGTACCAGCCATCCTTCGGTTTTTCCCAGACTACTATTTTCTGCGAAAATTGAGCTTCACCTTTCCCCGCCGTTATATTCCCAAAATTTACCTTTAGCCCTGGCCACATTCGTTGAAACCTACTATCCTCCCCTGTAAAAGAAAAAATTTTGCACTAAAAATGTGACACTGCCACATTTACCACTTCCGTTATTGCAAGATCAATTCTATTTTTGATTCTAGTAACTGATTCTTTTTTATCCTCAAAAATCCTTCTGTTACGTTCCTTCCAAAGTTCCCAAACCACAATTGATGGGCTTACAAACCATATACTTGAGAAGAGTGACTTGCTAGAAGGACGTGGCCACCCTTCAAATACACCCTTTAACGAATTTTTCTAGGGACCTTGCCAACCAAGTTTTAACCGAAGGGAATCCCAGCATGAGGTTGCCACTTTGCAATGTAAAAGTAAGTGATCTATAGATTCCTCCGCATCTTCGCAGAGGACACACTTAGTTGGTCCAGCTAGACCCAAACGTTTCCTCCTCTCCCCTGATAGAATTCTTCCCTTCACAGCTAGCCAAGCAAAAGCACTAGCTTTGGGTAAACATTCCTTACTCCAGCACAAATTTTTTGCCCAAAAAACTTTCTCCTCATCGGAGTCCAAAAGCTGATACCCTACTTTAACCGAGTATTGCCCATTTACAGACCCACACCAAACCACTTTATCTGCAGTGTTTGTTGGGAGTTCTTGACGCCCCCTCAAAAAATCCTACATTTTCTGAATTTGGACTCCAGACAGCTCATCACAACTAACATCTTTCCAACCCCATTCCTGGCCCAATGGGCCTTGCTTAGGTTCTAAATAGTTGCAGACTTTGTCACCCCATTTTTGGATAAAAAATTGTCTTAGCTCCTGTGCCCCTTCAGCATCCTTAAGAATTCGGTATCCATTCCACGAGTCATCCCAGAACTTCACATTTAAACCATCCCCAATTTTCCAAGTGATGTGATTAACAATCACCGGCCTACAAGAAACAATAAAGTTACAAATAGTCGAACCCTTTACTGGATTTCTAATGGTGAAAATCCGGTTATCCTCCATCGAATCTAAATATTTCACTTTTAAGATTTTAACCCATAATAGATCAGGGTTTGTGTAGATACTCCAGACCAACTTCGCCCCTAAAGCTTCATTCATTAGGTGCCAATCTATCAGACCAGCCCCACCCTTTGCTTTTGATCTAAAAATTTTCTCCCAAGCTAACAAGGGTATTTTATCATGATCATTTGCCCCATTCCAGAAAAACTTCCACATTCTCTGCCCAATTGAATTCACCACCTTCTTTGGAATTTTCAAACACATCATGGAAAATACAGGAATGGCCGAGATTACACTTTTTAACAAGAGTAGATGCCCAACAACTGTTAGCAATTTAATTTTCCACCCACTCATTCTGTTTAAATAGCTGTCCACCAAATCCTTCCAAATACCAGCTTTGTTAGATCCTCCAAATAGAGGAATACCTAAAAATTTACTAGGTAGTGAGCCTACTCGCATACCTAAAATCCTACAAATTTCAACTTGCTTTGCTATGGGGACATGAAAAAAGGAAACCTCAGATTTCCGCCAATTGATGCATTGTCCAGAGGCCTCCCCATACTCATCTAAAGAGGCTTTCATCACCCAAGCTTCTCTAATGGATGCATCCCCCATAAGAAAAGTGTCATCAGCAAATTGAAGATGCGAGATCAGATCAATTCCTTCCGCAACAGCAATGCCTTTCCACTGCCCACAGCCTTTTTTCTTAACTATCAACCTCCCCAAAGATTCAACTAAAATAATAAAAAGGAAAGGAGAGATAGGATCTCCTTGCCTGATGCCTTTACTAGATTCAAAAAAGCCCTGGGGGCTCCCATTTAGCAAAACTGAGAAACGAGGAGTGCTGATACAGCTCTGAATCCAGGCCACCCACTCACTGCAAAAGCCAAAATTCTTTAGGACCTTTAGGAGAAAGCTCCTATTCACTTCAACATAAGCTCGTTTGATATCCAATTTCACCATAAACTTCTCCACTTTTGCCATCCTTACCGAATGAATAGCCTCATGAACAACAATCACGCCTTCAAAAATTGACCTGTTTGGCGAGAAACCACTCTGTTCAACTGAGATCACCGAGGGTAAAACCTTTTTAAGCCTGTTGGCTATCACCTTTGAAATGATTTTATATATTGTATTACAAAGCGTAATTGGACAGAAATCATCAAACGTCAACAACTCATTTCTTTTTGGGACCAGCGCAATAAAGGTATTATTCAGGTCCTTCAACACAAAACCACTCCTCCTAGATTCTTCCACCACTTCCCATATATTTTATGCCAGAATTTTCCAAAATTTCTGGAAGAAAAAGGTAGGGAAACCATCCGTCCCTGGAGCCTTGTCTCCCCCCAGCCCAAAAATAGCTTTTTTAACTTCTTTTAAGGAAACTTTTTCCATCAACATGATGTTTTGTGCATCTGAAACCAGATTATGAATGTTCTCCAGGATCTTCCATTCATGATTTACACCATTACTGTTTTCCTTGCATAAACCTGAGAAGAAATTCACTGCTTCTTTTGCTACTAGAGTTTCATCTTTCAGTAGCACTCCTTCACCATTCTTGATTTCAAAAACCTTATTGCTAGCTCTGCGGACTTTTATTGAATTGTGAGAAAATTTTGTATTCGTGTCACCTGCTTTTAACCAGCATTCCCTTGATTTCTGCTTCCAAAAACCCTCTTCGCGGGCAAGGATCTCAAAATAAGACTTGTTTAAAGATTTTTCCATTTCAAAATTTTCTTCAAACATCCCATTTTCAATAATTCTCGAATGAAGAATCTTTAATTCCTCTTCCAGTCTTAACTTTTCAGAGAAAATATTTTTGAAAGATTCTCTATTCCACTTTTTTAATTGTTCTTTTAGAAATTGTAGCTTCTTAACAAAGACAAAAGCTTTGGAACCAGATCTTACCGGTGCATTTTCCCACCAATCAGCTACAAGCTCCTGAAACCCCTCTGCCCGCAACCACATTGCTTCAAACTTGAAAGGGCATCTTGCCGACTTTAACTCGTCTTGAATTCTCAGACTTATCGGATAATGATCCGATCCTGTTATGGGAGTTACCTCTGCTTCACATAACCAATGTTGTTCCGCCCAGTCCCCAGCCAAAAAGAAATGATCAAGTTTTTCTGCAATGTTCATAAAACCACTACGCCTATTCGTCCAAGTGAAGACCCCGTTTTTGAAAGGGAGTTCAATAAGCCCATTCTGCATTACAAAATTACTAAAATCCTTCTGGCTTTGACTAGCCCAACAAACGCCACCCAACTTGTCAGACGGTTGAAGGATGGCATTAAAGTCACCCCCTAAGAGGAAGATTATGTCCCTTTCATCATTCAGAACAAGATAAATCTCCTGCCATAGCTGAAATTTCTGAGCACCACCAGGAGGGCCATAAACATTGATGATATCAAAGCTAGCTCCTAGTTGTTTTGAAACCACAGTCACCCATTGCCAGTAATGTTCTTGCCTCTCCACTCTGACATTCACTAGAGCATCCTCCCACAAAATCCCAAGGCCACCAGAGGCCCCAACAACCCCAGAGAGACACTCTTTCCATCTTCCAAAACATTTTAGAAAGTTATCAAAATCCTTTTCCTTATTTTTCCATACACAGCCTCGTTTGATCAAAACACCGCTTGATCAAACGAATTTTGTCAAGGGCATTGCAGCCCCTGACATTCCACGATAGGATTTTCATGGCTGCCGGGAAATGTTTGTTTTCATTATTAATAAAGTAAAAAATGTTTTTTTGCCGGTATTGGCATGGTGTGATGGTTTATAGGTGGCATTGTTGTTCTTGCCACCAAGGTTCGAACCCCGTTGGGGTGGTATTGTTGAATTGTTGTATCCGGTTCATAGCTCCGGTCAAAAGCATTTACCCCTTGAAAAAAAAAAAGTAAAAAATGTTTTTAAGTATAAAATTATTTAAATAATATTTCTCAAACTTTATTGGATTAAATACTTGTGTTTTTATTATAATTTGTATATAAATTAAGAAAATACTAATTATTATCAATATCTTAAATGTGATTTTTAAAAAATAGAGAGATTTTAGTTGTAAGTTATTTTATTTACTTGAGAATTATTCTATCATTGGATATTGAGATTTTAATACAAGTTATAATTGAATTGCTAATACATTCTAGGATTGATAAAATGAGCTTCACTAAGGTTATTAGAACGTATTAACAACAAGTTACATGAGGCATTACATATCACAATCAAAGTTCATTTGGTGGTCTTTCTATTGTGTATCATTCCAACTTAAGACAACTACGATCAGTATGTGACATTCTAATGTATGTTGGATTATCATACGTGGCAAAGCTTTGACAAATCATTTAGACAATTCTCACATTGTACACAATTTTTTAATAGCATGGGGATGAACCTACCCAAATCAATTTTACAACCTTCTTAAAATATAAGGAATGTTGAGACAACATGAGCAAATTGACAACTCCTCATGTCACACGCCAACTTCCACCTATTTGCAAACAAGTAAGATATAGTTTATTTTTTAATACTACATTATTATTGTATATAAAAATGAAAGTAGACCATCTAATCTACCTCTCTTTGTTGTCATAAATTTTCAGCATTACTTTGGACTTATATAGAACAAGAAAGAAACAAAAATAGTATAATTAGTTGAATATTTTATGGTGATTTATAGAAAATCCCTTAAAAATGGTTTTGGCATTAACAATCCATAAAATATGGGGTTTAATTATAAATAGAACAACAATAAGCATTGCAAACACAAATTAGCGAGAAGTCACCTTCACATTAGTGTCAAGAATTTGAAGATTTTCAAATCTATAAATATCCAATGTATTTTCATTCCAAAGGTATAAATACATAGAAAAAAATATCAGGAGGAATCTCCCAAAAAAAAATGTGTAAAACAAATGCTTATAAATTTCATTAATATCTTAATTTGAGTTAATTTTAAATTAAAATTCTAACTTTACCTATGGAGTTAAAAATAATTTTTCTTAGATTTGGGAAGATGAATTTTATAAATTCTATGGATTATTTGGTAAATTATTGTCTAAAGTGAATAAAAGAGATTTTTTTTTACATCTTTGTGATAACGGTACAAGTCTAGACTAGGTGGTCTTATTTCAAATAATCTAATCTAATAGCTATAAACTGCAAATCAACACACTTAAATAATTTGAAGGCCAAACTGAATTGATAACTTTTATTTAAATTTTTGTGTAGCTTCATATACTAAAAAAAATACTTCAAGGAATAAAATTTACCATAGTGGTAGTCTATTCACACTTCGAATGCATTCAAAAGACTAATATTTTGTATATAAAAATATGTAACTTTCCTTTCCTATAATGATTATAACCAATATATTATGGTAACTTCCTACTTAAATGTTTTCATTTTCCTTCATGAGAAGTTTTTGTAGCCAATGATCACAAACTATGATTTTATTTTACCTTGACACTTTCTTCAACTTCTCTGAACTATTCTCTTCAAGTTTCGCCATCTATTACTTCCCCTATTAGTTAATCCTACATTCATCCATTATTTTCATCTGTTGCTTTCTATCCATCTATTCTCTATTTTTTATCTTCCTAAAGACTATTCACCTTCTCTCATTTTTTAGTGTACAACTGTTCACATTCCCTCTCTCCTTATTGCCACTTATCCTCTAGGAAATTACCACATAGTCAAAGACAACCAAAAACCTTTCATTAAGCCTATAAAAAACTAGTATTTTCCCTCAAATATTTCTCCACATGACCAACAATAAATTTATATGGCCTCCCAAATGATTTTAATGACCAACTAATTAGAAGAAGATATCACACATCTAGAGTTTTTTTATCAAAATAGAAAATTGATATCTAGGGAAAACTTTAGTGGCAAATCTTCACCAATTGGAAAATTTTAGAAATCGACCAAGTCAAAATTAGAAAATTAATCACACCCAACAAGGTGTCCAAATCGCCTGGATTTTATGAATTATCGGTCCAATGCATGTCCATTCATTAACGATTTTTTTTATGAGGCATATTTAAGCAACAAATTCGCCATAACAAACGATGTGTTTCAAATGAACTGATTAATATTTTTGCTTGGAATCCCAGAAGCATGTAGTAAAACACCTACATATTCGCCAATACTATTAAAACAACATTATATCAGGACCCATTTCGCCAATTAAAATTTACAAATAGTTGCTTGTGAAGACCCATTTTGCCAATTAAAATTTACAAATAGTTGCTTATGAGGACCCATTTCACCAATAACATTAAAAAATAATTACATTTGAGGACACAGTTCACCAATTGTCGTGACACCTCCATGTTGATTGTAGGGCCATAATCACCTTGAAAATTACAACGTATTGTTGTATAAGCACACAAGATTTGCCAAATTTTTAATATACCATTTAAAAATCCCGCGCGAAATTTTCCAAATATGGATTGATATAAATACAATTGAAACTGTCGTTTATTCTTACACATTTTGTTCAGTTCTCGATTTGGAAGTTGGACTTGGAACCTTGAATTTGATCATACGAAAGTTACAAACTTACAACACAGGCATTCCTACATTAACAAATAACAAGTCAGCGAAAACCTAAACTTAAGGGTGAGTGATCATTTCTTCATAGTGTTATAAGATTTCTTTATCTCTTTTCCATTCTTGCTTCAATCTTAAAGATGATATTGAGTAGGGAATGGGATCTATATTCTCTGTTCATGCCCAAACAAAGAAGACTCTTTTTTTCAACTTTATTAGAAGTGAGAGATGAATATGTTGAACAACAGGGGTAAGACTCCCTCCCGAGGTGGTGAAGAGAGGCTGGGAGGAGCCATGTCCAGCATACTAAAAGCCTTGAGGTACCTTCCCGTCTTTACTTTGGGAATTAGTGTCTTTTGATCCCGTAAAGATCAAGATGGGCTACATCATAAAATGCAGCTCAACTGCAAATAAATTAATAAGAAGGAATTCAAAATATTTCACTAACAGGAAGGTCGGGGTGAGGATTGGTAATTGGAGTTGAAATGTGTGTCAGGGATGGAAATACCCATGAAAGAGATGTTGAGGGATACCTAGGTTGCAGAATGAGGATGTTGACTTGGATAGGGATGAGTGTTTGAGTGGCAGAAAAGAAAAAGGAAAATCAAAGTGAGACACAGTGGGAAATGTTAGAATTTTCAACAAGTTCCCGGTTGTGAAGTACTGTTCAAGTGGCTAGTCAGAGAAAACCAAGAATGTTGAGCTGGCTGTGCGTGTATGGTTGTAGTTGAAAATGAAAGAATGGCGAAGTTCCGCGACTAAAAACGACCTGCGCCAGAAGATAATGCTGATAAAGTTTATGAAAAAATCATAGGCGGGGAAGGACCGATCAATCGTCCTGATGGAAATCAAAGGAAGAATGTCTTCATGTTAAGTATGCCGCGAAATACGAAATATGAAAGGCATAAGCAAATAACGTCGAAGCTTGTTGCATGCCAAGGTACACTTGAGGTTCAATTTGGAAAAGCAATGGAAGGAGCAAATTTGTCAAAAATTGTTCAGATGAGTGTTATTTTTCATATTTTGTCCAAAGGGTGTCCTATGGTAGACTACCTAGAATATTTTAATTTATTATCTTTTTTGGGTGTTCCTCACTTTCCTGGCTCACATTAGTCAGTAAACGTTGGATGGGAATGGGAAAATAGTCTTCCTGTAGTGGAAAAGCAAGATTTAAAGGAGAAAGCAAAAGAGTCAAACTTCATTGTATTATCTTTAGATGAAGTTACTGGGGTAGAAAATACTTCTTGGGTTTGTATGCATGTGTATACTGTAAAACATGTATTCCAAGCTCATGTAAAACAACATCACAAAATCTATTTGAACTAGTTAAGAAATCTTTGAATGAAATTGCAGGTATGGATGAGTTGACAATTGCCAAAAAATTGGTGTGTGTAGGAGCCGATGGAGCTACAGTGATGCAAGGTCAAAGGAGCAGTGTTTGCATAAAGTTACAAAATACTTATGCACCATACATGCTCGAAATTCACTGCATGGCCCATAGAATTAATTTAGCATTCAAAATTGTAAGAAATTTTCCTACAATATCAAAATTTTAAAATCTAGTCTGCAAGCTCTACGCATACTTCTGCTGAAGTCCCAAATGTTTTGCAGAATTTTAAAATTTTGCTGAGGGAATAACAACAAGAAACAAGCTTTTCAAGGATGTCAATACCAAATGGATCTCACTACACGGACTAGTGCAACGATTTCTTTTAGAATATCAATCCTTGATTGGAGTAATGTAAGAGCATTGCAACACAGTAGACAAATCTCATGACCTCTTACATAGGTTAAGCGATATAGAGACACTCTTGACTTTAGCTAGTCTTCTCCCCATACTAGATGAAATGAACAATCTTGCAAAGAAAGCCCAAGATAAGACTATGTATATTTATGAATATGCCAAACTATGTAGACATACATGCATGGCCCTTGATCATCTATATCTAGATCTAACACAAGAAAGCCCAAATTATTTCATGTGGCAGAAAATTACTGATTTGAATAATCTTGATAATTATTTACAGTTTAATGTAAGTGGACACTTATGTATCTGTTTACGTGGATATGAGATACCAACGTACCATTGTAAGACAACCAGGTGCTCTAGTAGAGAAGTACCTGTTAAAGAGGAAGATTTTAATAGCATTGTTAAATTTGTTAGTGATAATTTGAAGGAGATTGCAAAATTTCTGTCCTTAGAGATTCATGAAAGATTCCCTCGAAATGAAATGCTTGAAGCCATGGGTATTATCTCTCCTCAATTTTGAGTAAATCGAGATAGCCCAAAATATTTTCATGTTAAAGTAAATATCTTGATCAAACAATTTTTGAAAAGTGTAACCTACAATGAGTAGACAATAGAAGGAATTTTAAATGTAGATAAGCTTAGACAAAAATGTAAGAATTTTTCAATAACTATGAGGGACCAATATAATTCCATGGGCATGGAGAAGGCCTTTGAACTGAGATCAATAACAAAGGTTTGGAAAAACTTAGGTCAGAGTGAAATATTGTGTGAGACGATATCAAAATATTTCAAACCTGTTGATTTATGTCAAGCAATGATATTGGGGTCGGTGGAGGATGAGAGAGTTTTCATTTCATTGGAATTTTTGAAATCAAAGTTAAGAAACAAACTAGACAAGAATTTGGAAAACTAATTGAGGATGAAAGCAACTGTGTATAATGTCAAAAATTTCCCTTTTGAAAGGGAACTCACAATTTGGAGGTCCACATGCGAAAGAAGAGGGACCGGGTGTGCAACACTCCAATTCCAAATGTTGGTAGTTGTGGCATTAGCAGTGGTAGTGGGACAAATGATAGTAACACAATGAATGTTGAATTTGAGATGCAAGCTGAAGAAAATGAAGAGAAAAATTAGAATCAAGACGACTCTTTTACTTTATCTCAAGTTGAATGTTAGTTTGAGGACCCTGACTCCATTTGGGAAATGGAAGTAAATTAGCAGCTTTTAGGTATTTGTACTACACTTCATGAATCAGTTTCCATTGTTCCAAACTATAGTTGATGATAATTATATTGTATTCCATGAAATTTGAATCATTGCACTTCATGAATCATATTTCAAACTGTAGTTGATGATATTTTATATTGTATTATGAGGGAATCCTTGAATTTTTATCTTGGTTCCATTTGTCATCTTGCAAAATTTTTGTTGCATCTATCCTTGGGGCCTGGGGTTTTGTCTATCATCATTGTTGTAGGGTTTTGTGTTACTTGGGATCCTTCTTAAATAACCCTTGAGCACGCATCTTTGCCAAGGTTCTAATTTGGCATTGGCCTTTTGCTACTCATTGTTAGTCATGTTAAAACATATTATGTCATTTGAACTCATGGATTACCCAGTCCCTCATGCCTAGGTTCGAGGGTGGTCATTTTTTATATGGTTGGTCAATTTATTTTATTTGTCCTTTACATCCTTTGCAATTATATGACTTTAAGTCCTTTGAGGCCTTTTATGTGTCATCCTAGGTGGTCCCCTTCATTAGTACATCTTGTGAGCATGTGCAAAATAAATTCACTTAAGTCCCACTTACCACCTTCTCCCATCGCTCATCGTGGATGGCGTTGTGAACTTTGGATTTGAATCAGCGATGTACAATGCTCTTATTTCTCTTTGTATCAATGGTGTTTCGCTATCGCTAATTACTCTTGAGTTCTGAATATTGAATTGGCAATGAGCGATAGCCTTTGGGCTTTGCTTCTTTTCATCGCTCATCGTGGATGATTGTGTGATTGTCTTCTTCAAATTGGTGATGAGCGGTATCTCTTGTGCTTCGCGTATTGCAGATGGATTTTGAATGTTAGGTTTTGTATTAGTGATACACGATGCAAGTGTTCTAGGTGTTGCTACTAGCTTCCTTCTTGTCACTAATTGCTTGCAAGTTCTATAATGATAATTAGCAATGTGTGATGGTCCTTGGTGTGCCTTACATCGCTCATCGTGAATTCATTCCAAGTATTGATTTTCACAACGATGAGCGAAGAAGTCTTTTTGTCTAAACTTTCTCTTGTTGATTTGAGTTTCTCTTGTGAGTGATGTATTTTGTACCTTTTATTTTCATACAAGTACACATGTCTTAATCTTGTTCCATCATCTTATCTCCCATCACTGATATGATCCAAATTTCAAAGCATGAATCAATGATAAGCAATGGGTAATGAATGTAATCAAGGATGGGTCGTAAATTCAATGGTTGAGATCTTATTGCACAAATGCCAGCATCGCTGATGGAACATATGAAGGGTAAAGTGTATCAACGACAAGCAAAAGTTTCTAAATAAAGGACAACA
>VDFB02256132.1:207532481-207652481 GCA_007258455.2 Sequoia sempervirens
TTTAATGCAAGAGGTCAGCCATATAAAAGTCGCAACTCTTCATAACAAATCGTGCCCATATGATGTCGGCCTTAATAAAGAGATCGCGCCTTATCATTAAATCGCACCTTCATAAGAAATTGAGCCTCTACAATATAGATCGTTGTCTCTATAAATTAAATAGCTTTGGCTATTATTTAATTTATCTAATGTAAAGGAAATTGTTGGAAGAATAATATTGACGCTGCTCAATGAACATCAACACTCCCTCTTAGCTAAGGAGTATACTTCCAGCTGCACAAGACATGTCACCTCATCGTGATGTCTACCACCATGGCTACAACCATATGTGGAAAAGAATAATATCACCTCATTGTGATTTTAGATATCACCTCAATGTGATATCAACCACAATGGCTACAACCATGTATGGTGTGTACAGGTGTTCATCACTTGAGTGATGTTGTCACCTTAACATGACTTTCACCATGGCTCTCCCAGAGGGTGAAACACAAGTACAAAAGTCATCACGAACTTTCTCACGTGATGTTGTCATGGAGTCACACACATGACATCCACCATGACTCTCTCAGAGGGTGGAATCAAGGGATTTCACCTTGAACTTCTCTTACTGTGAAGAACTCATTAATCAAGGGATTACACCTCAAACTTCTCCCACAGAGAAGAACTCGTTAGTCAAGGGATTTCACCTCAAACTTCTCTCACAAAGAAGAACTCATTAATCAAGGGATTTCACCTTGAACTTCTCTCACAGAGAAGAACTTATTACAGAGGATCACTGATGTTGAGACTCTTTCTCAGTTAAGGCTAGATTCTCCACCATACCAAGCTTATCTCAAAAGTACACAAACTTTATTCTAGAGAGAGTCTTGGTGAGAATTTTTGTCGTCTACTCATCAGTGCTAATATACCTCAACTGTATAGCCTTCCTCAATACCATATCTCTAATATAGTGGCATTTTATCTCAACATGCTTGGTTCTATCATGAAACACAAGATTGACATAAAGCTTCACACAACTCTGGTTATCACAATGAATGATAGTAGGCTCCATTGATTGTCCAAAAAATCTTGCAAGGAGCTTATGAAGCCACACTGCTTCCTGAGCTGCCATACAAGCTGCAATATATTTTGCCTTTGCTATATTCAATGCTACAAATGACTGCTTCCTGCTGCACCAGGAAATCATAGCAGATCCCAAACTGAAGCAACAACTAGAGGTGTTCTTCCAATCCGTGACACTCCCTTCCCAATCAGAATCAGTATAACCATACAACTCCAAGTCCGCATCTGAAGAATATATCAACCCATATCCAATTGTGCCACACAAGTATCTTAGGATATGTTTAGCTGCAACAAGATGTATTTGTCTCAGTTCACACATGAACTGACTAAGAGCACTCACAGCATAACAAATATTTGGTCTAGTGTTAACTAGATACATCAAGGACCCAATCAACTGTCTATACATTGTAGGATCCGCCAAGTCTGAACTAGCTACAACCTCCTTCAATTTATGTAGGTTGGTCTCCATAGGTGTAGACATGGATTTGCAATCCATCATACCAAACCTCTTAAGTATATCAATGGTGTACCTCCCTTGACTTAGAATCATCTCATCTAGTTTCTGCCAGACTTCTAAGCCAAGGAAGCAATGCATAAACCCAAGGTCTTTCATCTCAAACTCAGAGGCCAACTCTTTCTTACATTTGATGATCAAGTGCTCTTCTCCAGTAAGAATCAAATGATCAACATATAAAACCAAAATCAATGATTCACCACCAATTACCTTAAAGTACATATTAGAGTCAACATCATTCTTCAAGAAGCCCAAACTTGACAAGTAACGATCAATTCTTTCGTACCATGCACGAGGAGCCTGCTTAAGACCATACAATGCCTTCTTCAGCTTGCAAAAATGAGACTCCTTCCCATGTACCTCGAACCCATCAGGTTTCTTGATATAGACCTCTTCCTCAATCACACCATTTAGAAAAGTTGTCTTCACATCCATTTGATGAATCTTCCATCCCCTAGATGTAGCAATGGCAATGATAGTCCTGACAGAAGTATAGTGAGCAACATGAGAAAAAGTTTCTTCATAATAAAATCCCTCTTTCTGTGAGAACCCTCGGGCCATGAATCTTTCCTTGTACTTCTTTATGCTCCCATTAGCTACATGCTTGATCTTGAAGAGCCATTTTGAAGATACCACCGATTTTCCTTCGGGTCTAGGAACAATGTCCCAAACATCATTCTTGAGAATTGATTGGTACTCCTCTGACATAGCATATCTCCAAACTTGTTGACTGGAAGCTTCCTCCACACTAGAAGGCTCAGATTCAATAATCTGACTCATCAAGGCAACATAACTGGAGAACTTATGTGGCCTTTTACTTTCTTTGAGTGTACCTCCAGGAGCTGCGAACCTTTCAGCCTCTTGCATAGTTTTCCTAGCCCAGAGAGGTCTCTTTCTTCTAATCACTATATTGGTAGGCCCATCAGTAGGTTCCAAGGGCTCAACTGGATCAACATCTTCCTTCGGTTCTGAATTCTCCCTCTGAATCTCAGGAGTATGGTCAACTTCCATATCTTGAGGAGACTCATCATAGTCAATCTCCACGAGTTCCCTTGGATCTTCTAAATGCAACATCTTCCTCGAGTGTGACATATCTACTAATTTCAATCAATTTATGACTTGGAACATATATCTTGTAGGATTTTGATGTCTTACTGTAGCCCAAAAATATTCCCTTCTTGCCAGAAAGCTCCAACTTAGTTCTCTTTTCTTTTGGAACATGAACATAGACAGGACATCCAAAGATCCTCAAATGACTAACCTCAAGCTTCTTCCTTGTAAAGACTTCTTCCAGAGTCATATTCTCCAAGACCTTGTGAGGACTTCTATTCTGAACATATACTGCAGTCATAGAAGCTTCTGCCCATAAGAAGGTTTGCAGATCCTAGTCATGAATCATGGCTTTCGCAGCTGCCATGATTGTCCTGTTCTTTCTCTCTGCAACACCATTCTGTTGAGGATTATAGGGAACACAAAACTCCCTCTTAATCCCAACATCAACACAAAATTTTTGAAAGCTACTAGAGGTGTATTCTTCTCCATTATCAGATATGAGGATTTTGATTCTTTTACCGGAAAGATTCTCTACTAGGGCTTTGAACTCCTTGAACCTTTCTAACACTTCCTCAGACTCTTTAGTTTTCAAAAGATAGATCCAAGTCTTTCTAGAGTGATCATCAATAAAAAGAACATAATACAAGAAACCACTCGAAGAAGGAACATATATAGGTCCACATAAATCATAATGAATAAGGTCTAAAATACACTTAGATCTACGTTCTCTACTATGGAATGGAGCTTTTGAATTCTTACCCTTAGCATATCCTTTGCAAGTTCCTTCATGCTCCTGATTGAACTTAGGAAGTCCCGTGACCATCTTCTCCATGATAGGTAAGCCACTGAAGTGAAGATGAGCCAATCTTAGATGCCAAATATCACACAAGCTTGAAGAATCATTAACTAATGCCTGTAGAGGACGCGTACATTGCCTATAGAGGCTTTCATGTCTAACACCAATTACTTGAGAATCCTTGAAAATGAAATTCTCCATCCACACAAGAACTTTGCCTTTGGAGAAGGCAACTTGATATCCTTTATCTTCTAGAGCTGAAATGGAGATGAGATTGCGCTTGATTCCTGGAACATAAAGAACATCTCTCAACTGAAGTGTAATTTTGAAATCCAAATGATGAGTAGAGGTCCCAATCCCTTTCATGGAGTAGCCAACGTCATCTCTGATAATGACTTGATCGGAAGAATCTTTCTCCACCAAACTTGATAAGTGCTCCTTAAATCCAGTGATGTGTCGAGAAGCAGCACTGTCGATCAGCCAAGTGTTGGTATCTGTAGGTACATTGATTGACAATGTCGAATAGAACAAGTATTCACATGAATCCTTTTGCGGAGAAGCATCATCAACATTTGCAACTGTGGCTTGTTGCTTAGGTCTAGATGGACAATCCTTAGCAAAGTGACCATAGTTGTCACATCTAAAGCATTGGATCTTGGACATGTCTCTCTTCTTCTTGGAAGTGGGAACATCATCATTTCCCTTATCTCGATTCCTCTTGAAGAATCCTTTCTTTCCATCTTTTCCTTTCTTCTTCGAAGCTTGAGAGGTGAGAACATTAATATCGTCATTCTTTGAACTTTGACCAACGCCTCTAGCCACCAACCTTGATTCTTCTTGAATGCAGTCTACCCTTAGACGATCAAACTTAGGCATTTTTTTATCTTGCACTGATTCCTTGAATGTAGGATTCCCAAGACAAAGGAAGACCATTGAGAGAAATCATGGTCAAGTCATTGTCGTTAACCATATGGCCAATTGTTGAGAGTTGATCTCTCAAATCTGGAATCCTCATGAAGTATGCAATCACTGATTCTCGTTTTGCCATCTTTACATGGTGTATTTGTTCCTTTAGTGCAAGTGCCCGATTAGTATTGTTGATTTTGTACATTTCTTCCAATGTTTTAAACATGTCGCTTGTCGTCTTCAACTTAGAGACAATAGGAACGACATGATCCTTAACAAGATCAACCAATATTTTCATTGCCTTAATATCTTTCTTCTTCCACTGCAACTTCTCTTCTTCCTCCTCAGGTTCAGGAACACTGGACTCCACAAACTCACCCAAGTCATTCTCTTGCAAGGTAAGCATGATCCTGAATCTCCATGATGTGAAGTTGGATGCTCCCTCGGGTCTATCCTCAATCTTAAGCCCATTCACCATCTTGACTAAAGTATAGATAGACAAAGAAATATAAATAAGAGAGTAGAGTATTGTTGTAAGGAAAAATATGATCATGATCTCCTCAAACTTGCTTTGATACCATGTTAAATTTATGATCAGATTAAGAACACAAAAAATTAATTCAAAATCAGACACAAGAACACAACATATACCTTGGGAAAACCCTCCACTTGAGGGAGAAAAACCCAACAAATAATATCTCTTATATTATTAAATCTCAATAGAAACTCCTTTACAATGAGGTTGATATGAAGGCCAAGATATAAGCACCAAAATTATGATGCAACACATAAATATAATGATGCAAATCTCTGATAATGTATGACAACCTTCAATAATGTCAATCTTCTCTTATGGATGAAGACACACTAGATATGAATGAGAATGGAATGAATATGAATGAATAATGAAGTGCAACCAATGGAAATATATACAAGCTGGAGATAGAGACATGACTCTTCATAACCAACAAGTCGGCCTACATCCAAAAGACGCGTTTCTTTAATGCAAGAGGTCGGCCTTATAAAAGTCGCAACTCTTCATAACAAATCGTGCCCATATGATGTTGGCCTTAATAAAGAGATCGCACCTTGTCATTAAATCGCACCTTCATAAGAAATCGAGCCTCGATAATATAGATCATTATCTCTATAAATTAAATAGCTTTGGCTATTATTTAATTTATCTCATGTAAAGGAAATTGCTGGAAGAGTAATACTAACACTGCTCAATGAACATCAACAAGCGCCCGATGTGCCCCTATTATTTAGGAACTCATAATGGACGCTCTCACATGCTCCTAACATTTAGAATTAATAACAAATGTCAATTAACATGATTATTTCATCAAATATTAAAATCTTCCTAATGCTAGTGTTGATGAACACATTCCAAGGACTTAGGAGATATATGAAATAAATAATGTTTAGGATTGCAATTAAATGGCATCCTATTTCCAACAATCCTGACTAGTTCATAGTTGAGCTTAAAGTTCTGTGTCAGACCTATGATTACAAGAATGATAACCAAAAACTATAACTTTTTCCCTCCATCTTGAAGGACGTTGCAATGCATTGGTTCATGAGATTAGCTTCAATATCAGTAACCTCTTGGGATGATATGGAGTTTTGATTTTTGGAAAATTACCAGAGTTATTGTAGAGTCAGCGATAGGAAGGAAGAGTTGTTCAAACTCAAGCAGAAGGAAGATGAAAGCCTGGAAGATTACCTAGATAGGTTTATCTTCTTATCCAAACGATGTGGTGGAGAATCCATCAATCTAGAAATACTGAAAACTATATTTCTCAAAGGACTGGATGAAGATGCTAGGAGAAGCCTTGATTTAATGGGAAAAGGAGATGTCTCCCAACTTGGAATTGATTATATCATTGAATTATGCCAAAATTTCTCTTGTACTCAAGGAGTTATCCCTAAGTCTACTCTTCTAGACGTTCCAATGAAATAGGAAAACTACGTGAGGAGATAGAAAATCTTAAAACTGACATTCTCGTTCAACTAAACACCACACTGGATGGAATATAGGCGAAAACACGTAATCATGAGACCTTATCCATCTATTGTCCTAGGTGTCGAAACAAACATATGTTAAGAGAATGCCCCTTGGACAAAGTTGATGTTTTCCAAGTTTGTGAGAAGAGTCATGCTACTGATTTAATGCAATTAAAAATTTTGAGAAAAGGACAACTCAGGTTGAAGAAGAGATCAATCTTGTTAATCAAAGACTTGGAGGAAATTTTTCTTATGGCTAGAACTCAAATCCCACTTGGCGACCTCCAAACAATTGGAATAATAATCAATGGGCAACACCTTGGCCTCAAGCACCAGCTAACTGGGGAGCTTACCCTTAGGGACAACTTGGAGGGAAAATCAATCCTATGGAAATCCCAAGTGGTCAAACCAGACTTAACAACAATGGTATCCTCAAAATTATTCTCCTTAGTGGAATGAACCTCAAAATCCAAGAAGGATGCCTAATCAGTAGCAGAATATTTTACCATCCCCTTAGAATCCTCAACAAAATGAGTAGGTCAACAAACCAAAAATTCCAACACAACCTATCTCGAATCCAAAGAACAATCCTTAAAATACCCTAGTGTATTCTATGGAACAAGAAAATGTGATTGGATTGAATGCTATCTATTGTGGAAACCTACAGTTAAGGTCAAGAAAAACACTCTAGTAGCCTACCATAGTCAAGATCCTGGATGAGCCAATTAAAGAATCTGCTGAATCAGCTAAGATACCTTCCACACCTTTAGAGCCAGACCCAGTGAGTAATCAAGACAAGATCCTTCCATAATCCTCAATTGGAACTTCCGAGTTACCTCAGGAGGAGGGTGGTTAGTGTCAAACTGATCTTTTATAGAAGGACTCCATCTTAAAAGAGAAAGCTCAAATACCAACTCAAGCACCTTTTTTCAGAGCATCTTAAACCTACCACTTTGAAAAGCACTCCAAAAATGACCTCATCCATTGAAACTGCGCTGATACAAGAGATTAAACAACTTCAAATCGAGGTTCCCTTGTTACAAGCAATTAAAGAGATTCCTAAACTAAACCAACTGATCAAACAATTGTGCATCAAAACATCAGGAAGGAAACCAAAACATATTAATTCTATTCACATAAATGATTATCTAGCTAACTTTTTGGCTGGAAAAACATAGATCCAAAGTATGATGACCCTGGTAGTCCTTTAATAACAATAGCAATCAATAAGGTAGCAATACCTAACACACTCGTGGACTTAGGAGCAACCATTAATGTAATGACAATCAACGTTATGGAAAAATTAGGACTCATTGATTTACGTCCCACAACCACAGTGCTGCAGATGGCAAATCAATCCATAGCTATTCCCAAAGGTGTCATAGAAAATGTTATTGTTAAGGTCCACAGTTGGGAATATCTAGTAGGCTTTCAAATAATCCAGTCCCTCACACCAAAGAATAGTTATCCTATAATCCTAGGAAGACCACAACTAGCTACAATTGTAGCCAAGATTGATTGTAGAGAGGGAGGAATGACCATTTCACATGGTCTTAATAACAAACATTTATTCTTGTATCCCCCTGTCAAACCTGTTAAACATAACAAAGTTTGGGTTGATGAACTATATGGTCCCAATGAACAAGAGAATCTAGCCTCACTTGCTATGGTGGTCATTAGACAATATGGTGAAGAGAGGTACACTCTTCTTCCCATGTACCTTAAAAGGAGAGAGGTGATTTCACCTACTAATATTAAGTGGTCTTACAAAAGAGTAGAGGGATTGGTAGATATTTTGTAGCAGCTTAAGACTGTCTGGATGGGAATGAGGTATAGGCCTCCATTACCTATTTCACCACCCCTTGCAATGCATGTTACTACAAACTAGAACCTTGAGAATGTACAGTCATGGAAAGCAAGGGTCAGATTCAATGAGGTTTCCATAGAAATCCTGATGATTGGAATAGAGAAGTAGAAGATCCGTATGACCTCAATGCTAAGTATGAGGAGTTAAACAAGAACAGGGGAAATTGAAGGCATAGGACATAGTGAAGAGTAGGACTTGCTCAAACCTAGGAGGGGGAGAGTGTGACGAGGTATAAATAACCTCATGATTATGATAAGCCAAATACCCTTCCCTATTTCTCCCAATCACTTTTACCCTACCAATTGTTTACTTTTAGGATTAATAATTGTTTAACTTTTCGTAAAAAGATCTATAATCTTTATTTCCTAAACCAATTGAAATTGGTTGACTAATGTTGATGTAATGGTGTGGTATTAAGTCATTGTACAGGTCATTACACACAATCCGAGTCGACTTTAAACAAGAATTCAATTGGTTGAGGATAAAGCTTCGAAAGACTAGGTGCCAAAATTTTTGGAAGTGCATAATGGAACAAGTCTTTTAATACTTTTTGTTTACTTTCTATTTAGAAACTTTATGGCTTCTCTTTGAGCCTTTTAAATGCTTTATGTTATGGACCTCATTCCGTTTTTTAGTTAAAATTCTGTTAGAAGACTTTTTCAATGGTGATCTTCCACCATTTGAAATCTAGGATTGTGTTAAGTAGTTTGGTATTTATGTAACCGCTAGGAACAATGAAACAATGATACTGTTATGCTGTTATAATATGTTTTGAATCATGTCTCTATGTTATACTTTTTCTAATGTGAATAAAATAAGCTTTGCCAATCTTATCCCAAGGTACGAGTTTTGTGCAATGGAATTGTTATGGATTAATTCATATTGAAGATACAAAATGTTATGTGATTTGAGTTAAGCATTAAAATACCTGAGAGCTGACCACTTGAGGGAATCTCCTACGATAGATAAGTATCTTTGTTTTCAATTATGTTACTTTTATTTTGTATATTATAAATGTTAATAAATGTTATTTGTATGTGTCGAGTTCTGTTAGTTACTTCTGCAGGTCGTAGTTCAAGTTTGCAATCTTTTAGTTTTGTTTATTTGGAATTCTGGAGCACCCACTCTGGTTATTAGTTGTAGGCTATTAAGTTTGTTTTTTGTTAACAGTTAGATGCTAGTTGATGGTTGTTGTCATTCAAAATTTATAGTTTTATTGCAAGCATTTCTTTCTAGATAATTTTTATGCTTTCTGGTTTAATCATTTCATGCTTTATAGCTTAACAATTTCATGCTTTTTAGCTTAAAACAACTTTATGCTTTCTAGTATAAATGGCCTTTTTAGTTTAAGTTGTGTTTACAATTGTTCCAACATTAAGAAATTCTAGGAGAGTTAGTCAAAATGTTTCCTATTACATATAGCCTCTGAACACTACCCGATTGATATATTTGATGCATTTTCAACTAAAGTGATAGGAGCTCACGACGGTCTGTCACAATCTCTTTATAAAATTTCCTAAGTTTAATTTTATTGTTGTATTTCTTGTTGTAGTGGTAAATTTTCATATCCATGCTATTGCCTGTATATTTTTATGTTTATTTTGAGATAATGTCTTGATATGCTTTGTAGCATTGTAAATTGTCACCCTTGACAATTTCACACTATATACCCCCTCAAGTGCTTGGACCTAATTATACAACTAATTTCCTAAATTATGCATTCTATGACCCATTTGGATATTTATCAAGAAAACTCATTTACAAAACCAATGCAAACATTTAATATTTTGGTCCTGACACTTTACACTTTACAAAATAGGGCTAGGACTAAGTCACCCTAGGCAACTTGGTCCCCCCTATTTGTCCTCCAAAATTTAATATGTCAAGAACAACAATTTACTATTTGAATTTCAAATGTAAAATGCCAGTTATCGGGATTTAATTTTCAAAAAATTAGATTAAATGCCTATAAATACCTAGTCATGTAATTATTTGAAAACTAATTGGAAAATATTAGAGCACTATCAAGCAATCAAGATCAAGTCAAGAGCATTCAAAAGCAGATTTATTGCAACAATTCAATATCAAAGCATCATTCCAATGTGTATCTGAGTTTTTTCATGTCTATCTTATCATATTGTTTGTGAGATCTAACCCTTGTAGGTCTTCAAGCAAATCAATCCAACAAAAATCAAGCCTTGAGGAGATTTGTATGACTTCAGTCCTTTAAGGAAGTCATTTTTTAGTGGTGAGTTGCAATCCATTATTGATTCATCATTCATTTATCATTTAGCCTCTATCCCTTGAAATATAAGCTCTCTTTCATTGGCATTTCCATTGTGGAGGTGAAAACACCAACATGGGGTTTGACTGAGGCAAGCCCCTATATGACACAACACTTCTCCTCTATTTAAATGTGCAGGTTTTAGATTTGAGGAAGATTGAGAGAAGTTTGTAGGTCGATCATTCATTATTGTATTCAAACCCTGCACCTTGACAATATATGAGAACTCAGTTATCTTTACACCCGACAAAGATCTGATAGCGCGACATCTGGGGAAAGAAGGCTCTGATTTGGCTCTAGAGGATTGTGAAATCCAGTCACAAGGACATTGTCACCATGGGCAATTTAGTCCTCCATTTTTAGCCCAAAATTCATATCATAGGTGCACAAAACTTTACTCATTCTAAATTTATCTGTGACCATCTAGATCTGTTGTTTTTACAATGTAATAGTTATTTGCATCATTAGCCTAGTCAAATCATTGCAAAATCCATCCCAAGTTTGGTTAAGGGTAGGTTGACTCACCTTTTAGGTTGTAAGCCTGTATTATACCTTATCCAAATCCATCAAACCCTCGCTACCTCAAACTCTAAATGACATGCTATGGAAAAGCACCATTGTTATCCTAGGTGAACTCTTAGGGTTTCACTCTTCCACCATTTCACATTTACATATCAATAAATAGTGCAATATTATGTAAAGTTGGGGTCATTATCTTAACCCCCACCTACCCTTGTGTACTCACATTCCCATACATTAATTTGTATCTTATCCATTTTGCATATCTCCACATATAGATCATATTTATTGCACCTACCATGATCATAATCCCTAGTACAATAAAAAACAAAGGACTTCATGTTTCTTTCCATCCATATTTTGGGTATTATGCGTCATTAGACATTAAACAATGGATGATTCTATTAAAGAGAGTTTCACATTAATTCCAACTTTAGTAGAGTTTATTATTTTTATCTCTAGTCTTCTATTCCAATCATTTTTATGTCACTATTCTATAAGTAGTAATTATGAACATCTAAGTACAAAATTATAGACAATACACACATATTCTTCACTTCATGATATATATAAATTAAACCTAAACATGAAAATCTAATACTCTTAGAAATTATGTCGTCTATTTCCAATGCTTGAATAAAGGCTACACATAATACTATCTTACTCTTCTAAGAATCCTCCATACATTATATGTGGCTTGAAATAGTTTAGCCATAACAAACAATAACTCTTTCCACACCTCTTTAAACTTTCTAAAAATTTAGAAACACAAGGTTTAGTCACTATGTATTGTATCTATACTAAACACATGGAAAACACCATGGAGCTAAAATGCATGATTTTGTTACACAAATAAATAAAACATTACAATTTTGCATTGTGCCCACTTTCTATGAATAGGCAATCAAACAACCAGTATATCATTTTAGTCCATAAAATCCTAGAGTTTGGCAACTCCTTCAAGTGACCATGAGCCTTTTTGATATTTACTTTGTCACTAAAAATTGTTCTTCCATCAACATGGTGATGAGTTGTCCCAACTTGTCATTCATGGCCTTCTTTCAAATATGAGGAATGTGAAGCCAAATGTTTCATATCGAAAGAATCTAACATCACTCTAATTCTTTCCTTATCAATGAGGAATACTCACGTTTCACTCCTCCATACATTTATTTATGATAAATGACTTGGTTGTGTTGCATGATAAACATGGTTGAATCACTAGGGGGGCCATTGCATGATGTAATGTAGAGAAAACAACATGTCATCCATGTTCAAAACTTGAGGACTAACAATTATATACCAAGGTACTCTTGTACATTCATTAACAAGTTATGCTCACATTAAGTTTATGGGTCACAACAGGTCTTGTTAATATGGCACATTAGGCAAAACTCTTGCTAATATGTATAAGTGAAAGAGAAATTGAGCTAATATTCCACTCTTTCTTAGGCCAAGATTTAATAATGCAACCACCTTGAGACCTTGATGATCAACAAATTACTCCGATATTTCTTGTTAATTGTGGTAGGCACCTCCAACTACCCCTTAACATGGCATGGATCATTTTAATTCATGAATACTAGGTGCTAAAACTTGAGATAATACCAACTAAAGATGTCTTATTGATATTTGTACCTCTGACACCTTCACTTAACAAAACTATGCACACAAACAACATAGTGTATACATCATGCTTAGATGGCAAGACAAGGATCATCTACATGTAAATCAACTACAAAATTATAAATTCTTTCCATCATAATATATTGATTCTCCTCATTATATTTAAGTGACACATTTGGAATGCCAAAGGTTCAAATAAGTTCTCTTTTTATATTTATTTAAATTTCTTGCAATTTTTTTTTTTTTAAAATTCGTTTGTATATTATATTTCTCATATTATTCTAGTCCACTACATAAATATAAAGATGCCAACATTTATTTCAGAAAAAAATTAACATTAAACATTGAAAAATTACCTTTTAGCTTATTAACCCTGTTTCAAATTAATCAAAATAGGCCTTTAATTTTTATATCTCTATTTCAAATTAATTAAAAATCAATTTAACTTATTAACCCCCTTCTACGTGCTAGCTTCAAACTGTTTCACCGCCACATTTGAGAGTAGAAAATTATAAATAATAATAATAATAATAATAGTCAGAAAACAAAAGGATTATTTTTGAAAACTGCAGATTCCAGCTTGCAGGTCTTTTTTAATTTTAATATATCGTATCAATTTTGACTAAACCCCAGCCATTCGTTCTTTATTTCCTTCAAAACCATCAGACCCTGAAAGTTCAAACCCTAAATCGAAACCCTCGCGTAATGTTATGTTGGAAGGCACTTCCTGTTATGGAAATCGCTCATATTTACGCCGACAGGCGTTTGTCTTTGGGAAGCAGCGGTCTTTCGTACACTAGACGTGGATAATTGGGTTGAAATGCTGTTCAAGCATTGATCGACCATTGAAGGAATCGCTGCCAAACAAGTTTTTGAAGGTTGGCACTGTGGATGAGGAAAGCATGTATTGGCGGGTGGCAGGAGGGATGTATTGCTTCCACGCTTTCCCCAAATTCCGGTCTCACGAACAGTGAAAGGAGCTCCTTATAAATTTGTTCATTTTCTGGTTTCTCTCCTTTCCAATATAAGTTCGTAAGGAATACGGCTGCAGTTCGCGCCAATTCCTCGTATTACTGACCGTAGAAGGTATGAAACTTGAAATAGATTCAATTTATGACTGATCATTACAGGTTGGATATATTTTTGGGCTTAAGTTATTGTTTTTGATGCTTGAGATATCAATTTGCAACGAAATTTTTTCCGGCTGCAACAGAATCATGCATGGCTTGAGCGAAGAAAGGCGATGCCATTTTTTTTGCCGTTATTTAATCTGGGATTTAAATTACGTATGCTAAATTTGTCAAATGTGGACCTCTTTAGTTCAGATTTTCAGTTTGTAATACAATCAGGGATTGTTTTTTCCCTACATTTTTCAAAATATGCTTGCTTGCCGTATGCCCAACGTTTGATTTTTTCGAAGAGAGTTGTCAACGAGTTAAATGTCAATAAAAAAATATTGTTGTTAAAAATGGGTTTAAAATTGTTTGGGGGCCACATTTGTGAAATATGGATCCCTGAATCCCCGTAGAATGTTATAAACCAGTTTAAACATAGAAAAAAAGTAGTTTAAACTGTGCATCGAATTTCTGGATGCTAAATTTGTGAAATTTGACCCTGAACAGAGATGTTAGGTGCGGGTAATGATCTTTGTGTTATATTGTGGAAATTATTATTATCAAAATCAGGAACAAAAAATTTAATGCTAAATTTTTGAAAATTTGAAACCTGAAATTAGATTTTAGGTCTGTATATACTAGCACAGTTTAATATTTGAGCAATTGCTTTAAATGTTAAAATATTTGTTTGGCATATGCTTCGGGTTGTCAAATATCACCTCTACTAAAATTAGGGCTTAATATTTTTGATGTAAAATTTATAAATTTCGGAAGCATTTACTCAGATTTTGGATGTGTAATATGATTATGTGGTTTGCTATTATTTATCACAATTCTCTAAATTTTTTGATGCTAGAGTTCTGAAATGTGAAACCAAACTTTTGATTTTAGGCATATGACATGATCATAGTACTACACTGCTACACTGTAGATATTATTAAAGTACTTAAACCAGGCCCAAAAAATTTTCATGCTATTTTTTTGCTGTTTGGAATCCTGGATTCAGATTTTACTTTTTAGGCATTGATTGATAAATGATATTCTTTTTTGTTTTTTGTTTTTTTTTTTTGATGCATGTTTAGAAAGCAAATTGAAGTGTTGGACACTTATAACATTTAATATTCCATATACATAGCTGGAAGACTCGTGCAGACTTGGGTTGGCTTGTGAGTCCAAAATGAAATTGTGCCAATCCTTCAAGACTCATTTGCTGAGTTGCTTCTATATACTCACCATTACTTTGCCAAATTTTGTCAAAAAATGTGCCCTTGTTTGTTGATTGGACTCACAATTTTTATAGTCAGACTTGGTTGCATGAAAAACGTAAACACATGCGTTTAGATAATTGAAAATTGTAGAGGATAAATACCAGCTGCATCATAAGAGCTCAATTGCAAGCTATTTGTGCAAGATCCCTAGACAAGGCATCAAATTTTGTCCAAGTGAAGATGGTAATGGCATTCTAGAAGTACAAGTCTTGGCATATATTGAAGGGAAAGAAAAAGCAAACCAAGCAGTAGGTCGTAAATCAAATCATCCTTTGTTAAAGAAAGGATCTCGAGGGATGAAGCCCCCTCCATCGCCTTCTCATTTTCAACCTACAGAGAGCCATCTATTTATGTCCATTCCTGAAGAACAACTTGTGGCCTCTACACATAAGAGATCAAAGTCACTGTTGAAAATGGCATTTTAGAATGAGGTTAGAGAGATTGCCGATCAAGACATAGTGAGATGTGTCTATGCGAATGGATTGATATTCAATGTTATTCATTCGCCATATCGGCAAAAAATGGTGAAATCAATTAATGAGGCTCCAAAAGGGTATAAGGGCCCATGTCTTGAGAAAGTGCGTAGCACCTTATTGGATAAAGAGATGAAACTTGTAGAGGACTCGTTGAAACCCATAAGGGATTCGTGGTTTGAAACAGGGGTGTTCATGATTTCTGATGGATGGAAAAATACAAAAACTTGTCCATTGATCAATGTTATTGCAGTGTCCCCAAAAGGGGCAATGTTTTTGAGAGCAATGGATTGTGAAGGAGAGGTGAAGGATGGTGCATTTATTGCTAACATTTATTTTTCAAGCCATTGATGAAGTGGGCCCTCAAAATGTTGTGCAAGTTATAACAAACAATGCCAAAAATTGTAGGGTTGTTGGGTTATTGGTTGAGGAGTGTTATTCACATATTTTTTGGACACCTTGTGTTGTCCACTCCCTCAACCCAATGCTGCAAAAAATTGGCATCAAAATTGATTGGATCGAATAGGTGTATGCTAAGGCCGAATAGATCCAAATGTTTGTCACCAACCACCATATGTCACGAGACATATTTAGAACATTTTCAAAATTGGAGCTGTTGAAGGTAAGTTAAATAATAGACATGTTTCACTTTACCTTTTAATTTAATTTTTAATTTTAATTTTTGTAAATTTAATTTTTTTTTTTTTTTTGAATTTTGATTTTCAAATAGGTTGTTGAGAGCCACTTTGCCTCTAGCACAATTGTGTTGAGACAACTTGTGAAGGTTCGTGAGACACTTTTTAACATGGTCATTGTCCCAAAGTGATCCATATGGAGGCAATCTAGCACTACAAGGGCAAGAAAGGTTAAGAAAATGATCCTAATGACATTTGGAGGGATTGTGTTGATTATTTTCTTAGTTTCATCAAGCCCATATTGAGGATGATTTGTTATACCAACATGAATAGGCCTTGTTTGTGTGAGGTATATGATGGCATCGACTCAATGATCGAGAAGATGAAAGTCATCATAAATGCAAAAGAACAAGATCTTGAAGAAAAATTCTTCAAAGAACTACACAAAATCATTGTAGAGAGATGGAACAAAATGACCGCTTCCTTGCATCTTCTTGCTTTTGTATTAAATCCCAAATATTATAGTGCTCAACACCTTTCTGTGACAACAAGAGTTGTCCCCATATAGAGATGCTGAAGTCGCTCAAGGGTACAAGGTAGCACTTATCAAACTCTTCATTGATCATGATAGACAAGATGCAATGAGGGTTGAGTTCATGGGTTTTGCATGCTCCAACGATTGTGGTCTTGATGTTCTTCGGGACAAGTATATAGTCGATGCTCATAGTTGGTGGTACTTCCATGGCCAATCATACATGTACCCACAACCTCTTGCGATCAAAGTTTTATCGCAAGTTTTATTAAAAAATATCTTTTATCTTTTAAGTTTTATTTATATTTTAAAAATTTAATGTTATAATTTAAATATTTAAATTTTGTAACTCTTAACTCTCTAATTTTGTCTACAATAAAAAAAGGCAGAGGACTTGGTGTATGTGCATTCAAATTTGTGTCTCCTTACACACAAACAAAGTGGCTACAAAGAAGGGGACACAAGGAAGTGGGATATTGAGCCAAAGCGTATTGATTTGGATGCTTCCACTACCTACTTTTCTACAGTTGATGTTAGCAATGACTATGAGCCAACTAGTGAGCATGAGAGTGTTAGTGCCAGTGGTACTATTTGTGGTTCTTCTAATTTACCACTACATACATCATCTAATATGGATGGTGATGATATTTTTGACGACCCATATGATATTTGATCAATGATGGTTGATTGTTGACACTTGACATTATTATTTTTTAACTTTAATCTATATAATGACATTTGAGTTTGACTAATACTTGACTATTAATAGGGTGGTGTATTTTGCTATGTTATTTGACTATTAATGTGGTGGTGTATTTTGAACTTAATTACTATTGCAAATATGTATATATTTCTGATTTTTATATGTTTTTGTATTGACAAACCCAAAATGTACCCAACCCCAATTTTTTTTTTGATCAAACCTGTGAACCAAACCCTCAAACCCAAACTTGAACCGGTAACTTAGCAATAGAACAAAGGGATTTACAATTGCAAGCATTACAAAATGCCAAAATAAAGGGATTCATAATTGACTAATTGGGTTTGTGCCAAACGAATGGACCAAAAACTTATGTGGCATTTGTGCAAATTGCATTTGTAAATGAATGGGTCAAAACAAATGGCATTTATGCAAATTGCATTTGTAAATGAATGGGTTAAAATTTTATGGTGTTTGTGCAGTTTATGAAATCCACAATCTCCTTTCCTAAACGTTACATTCTATTTTTAATAAAATATAATGTAAAACTAGCCTTTATGTTTTAATTTTTAAATAAAAAACATATATTAATATAATTATATAAATTATTATTTTTTATTATATAGAAGTAAAGGCTTTATGTAATGTCCCCTTAGGGGAAATATTCGATTTTTGCCCAAAAATAACATTTCCAACAATATAATTTATTTCACAAATAGTATTCTAAAATTAAATCATATAAAAGTTATTGGACTTACGAGCAAATGAACAATTAAAATACATAACATCCCCTAATTGAAGCTAAATAACCAACCATAGTTGGAGAGGAAAGCACGATAGGGCGCTTGGAGACTGTTGATCACAATTAAGCCCAAGAGTGTGGTATAACACCCTCTGGCCCACAAGTGGCAATAATTTCTGTCCATCCAACATGGGATGGCCTACTTACATTGTGGAACCGATTTGCTATCTCTCCCAATTGTGTTTCCTTACTAATCCCTTCTTGATTGCTTATAGGGAAACAAATAGATTAAGATAAATAACATCACCTAATTGAATCTAATCTACAACTTCATTTCCAATAACCAACCATGGCAAGGATTGGAGAGGAAGGCACAATAACTCGCCTGAAGACTGTTCATCACAATTAAGCCCAAGAGTGTGGTATAACACACCTTGGCCCACAAGTGGCAGGAACTCCTGTCCATCCAACATGAGGTGGCCTACTTACATTGTGGAACTGGTCTGCTGCCTCTCCCAGCCGTGTTTGCTTACTAATCCATGCCTGATTGCTTATAGAGAAACAACTAGATTAAATCATTAATTATAAGAGCCTTAAATAGATTAGCGATTCCCATTAGTAATTATATTAAAGATACATAAGAGATTATATATATATATATATACACACACTCCATCATGATGCATACCACTCACTTATATATCTTATCTGATCTCCTACTTGATTTATCTTCCCAAATATATTCTTGCTAATAATTAATCCAATAGATCTTATTATTTCCAATCCTTATTTCTCTTGTTTCCAATCTGCTTACTTGACTTCCAATTGATTTTCATTCTTCCCTTCCTTGATTTCCAATTTGATGCTTTTTCCAATGCATTTGTTCTCCCTCTTATACCTTCAAATGAGGAGGGGTCACATCCTTTCATTTAACAAAGGACAGATCCTCTCCCCACCAAGCGCTGCCTCTTAACTCTTTTAATTATTAATTATATCTCCTTGTGTATTGCTGCATTAAAAGTTACCTTATATTAATTCCTGCTTTCCTTTTCTAATGTTGATCACTTCTTTTTCTAGTTAAGAATCATTGCTGCCTTTTTAAATTTTGTCTTTTTCTTTAGTTTGTCTTATGTGTTCTTTGTCTTTTTCCTCAACTAAACTGATCACACCTTTTCATTTATTAATTTCTGCCCATCTTTAATGATATTAATTGCTGCTTGTTAATTAATACCCCTTTCTTGTTCGATAATATTGGTTAAATATATGGCTTTTGTCTTGATAAGTGAGAGAAGTTGGCTTACCTTTGGATATTAATTTAATTCACATTGCAATGTAGTCGGCCAGCAATCAAACATAATGAAGTCGGTTTCTATTTCGGGGGCATGACACTCTATTAAATATTTGAACATTGAAATATGTTACAAATGTTACCTGTAGATCTGGAAATCATATGACATTTTCAATCTTGGAATTATGACAAATTGATAATCAAAATAGACTTGTGTTCTATAAATGCATTAATTTCTGTTTTTTTTTTGGCCTGAGTTTCTTGAGTTTTTCTGAATTTTGGCCTAGTGTTGAGTCTGAGTCAAAATTTTGGTTTGTCGAGTTGGAGTTTTCTAATTATAGTATTAGAGGCCTTAGCATAGACTTTTTTATGTAACTATTTCATGCATTAAAGTATATTATAATCATTATCATAATTTTGATCGCTTGAATTTTAAGTTTTTTTTAAAATCATAAATTTTTGGCACTAGAATTTTTAGTCTATTTGTAGAATAAATTTTTAAAATATTACTTTTCCATAAAAATAATATTAAAATAATTGATAAGAACCAAACTAACATAATGAGAGGGAAGTTAATCAGTTTGAAAATGAGCAAAAAATACAAATTTGGAGCAAAAACAAGGGAAATAGTTCAAAACTGAGATCATGAAGAAAATTATGAGAAAAACAACCCTGGGTAGCAAAGGAGCTAGACAACCCAAAAGACATTGATTTCACATTAGAGATTAGGGTTTTTATCCCTATGCAGCTATTGGAAAAAACAAGAGTATTGCTCGAGTAGACCACTCCAGATTCAAATCCTATGGAATTTGGTCAGCTAGGGCTACCATTGAAGAATGGATCAAATCAAATTGGGGCAACAAATTCAAATCAAGTTCCTCTTGAGAGGATTCTTTCTGCTTGAATGCCCCAATAGCTAGGAAAAGGTGGGGATCTAGAATAGCGATCCATCATGGATGGAGTAGGTTTATCCATGATAAATTGGAACCAAATTTTGTCCCACTCACAAGCCAAATCTAGGAGAAGCATACATAGATATGATTCTTCAACCTTTTAGAAGAATATTAGGACCTAGAAGTCCTAAAACAAATCAGAAATTCACTAGGGCACTACTATTGTGTAGATGACAATGTTAGTGAGATTAATTCAAGGGTTTATGCAAGAATTTGCATTCGAAAGAATCTATTAATATCCATCCCAACATTCATTCTACTTGAGGTAGATGACGACTTGTAAAGACAGTTTGTTGAAATTGAGAAAATGATAGTCTTTTGCCATAATTGCAACTCAGAACCATCAAACAAAGAATTGTCTCAAAACAAGCAAGAAATCCATATGGAGATGGATTTGAAAGGACAAAGCCCCAAACTTTGGAATTTTTTTTGCCCCCTTGAACATGAAAATTTTGAATTTGGAAATGGAAAACATGGAAACATCAAAACCAATCACCTAATGTTTGAGGAGCTAGATAGTCTACCCACTGTGATGTGAACAAACAAGAAGGCTTCAAAACACCTCCCATGGATTTGATGGTGGAATTTCGGGAGAAGGGGATTACCAATGAACTAGGCTTGGAACCGAGAGAAATTTGTCCAAATTTGGAGGAAGAAGATACTTTGGTTTCCATTTAAATCCACACAATTTCACAATTGGAATCAATTAAATCCAAAGCTAGCATAGGATTGAAAACCAAATGGGTGAAAAGACATAGGAGATAAGGCCATCTCACAAGCTAATTTGAAGCTTGGTATGGTGACTCAAGGGTCAAAATTCTCCTTGCGTGTGTAGTGAGGATCCTAATGTTAGAGGCCTCAACATCATTAATAAGCGATACTTTGTCAAGTGTCAAACTCAATTTACAAAAACTAGATGTCACACTCCTTCAAGAAACAAAATTGAGCATAGTGGGAAGTGAAGCACTCACAAAGAAATGACACAAATGGAGAAGTGTTTTGCCCAATTAGATGAGTCCTTAAGGGGTCTCAAAGTTCTTTGGTATGCTTACTTGATGCGGGCTCTAATTGACAGCTATGTTGTGTTCACAACTTGACTTCCAACTTGAATTTCTACCTCCTCAATATCTATGGCCACACGGATCACACATTAAAAAAAGGCTTGGAACTTAATCATTGTTGTTTCAGAAACCATAGAGGATGATAAATTCATTGTGTGTGGGGATTTTAATGCAATCTCAAGTGCAAGCAACAAGCAAGGAGGTATGATAGGAGCAACTCAATCATAGGAAGACTTTATCTACTTCATCAGTTAAAACAATTTGCTTGATGTGATTCCAAGAAATGGATCCCTTACATGGATAAACAGGTGGTTGGGCTTCAATGGCATTATTGAGAGGCTAGCTAGATATGTTCTCTCTCCCAAATTGTTAAGTTTGGATGCAACTACTATTTGCTCAATCATTCCTAGCTCAACTTTAGATCACTACCCATTAAAGTTGATTATTGAGGAAGACTTGCAAACCCTAGATGCCCATTCAAATTCAAAAACATGTGGTTTAGACATGACAAGTTTCTAGATTTGGTGAAGCAATGGTGAGAAGGTTTACCAAAAATCTTGGGCACAAGGATGTAATTTTTTAGGAAACTACAAGCCCTAAAGTCCATCCTAAAGGAGTGGTATAGAACAACCTTTAGGAACACATTTGAGGAAAAAGAAAGGATTGAGGTGGATTTGATAAGGAACATAATGGACCGAGCCTTATTTGTATGGGTGAAGTGTATTCTCATAGAACATAAGGATATCCAAGCAAAAGAGGAGATTTTTTGAAGACAAAAATCCCACAAGTAATGGTTTAAGGATGGGGACAAGAACAACGCTTTATTTCATAATTTGAGAAAAGCATGCCAATCACATAATTACATTTCCATCACTATCTTGTTTTAAATCTTGTTGAACAATCTAGATCTCATCAAAGCCGAAGTGGCCAAACACTTCAAAACTCTCCTTTGACATGAAGAAGCCTCAAATTTGTTTGCTCAAAATGTATTCCTGCAAACAACCCCCAATTGTATTTTAGAGAAGAACAACACAATGTTGATGAACCCATTTATAGAAGAGAAGATCAAGCTTGCTCTTTCCCAAATGCATCTAGATAAAGCCCTAGGACTTGGTGGGCATCCAATTGCTTCATTTCAAATGTGTTGGCATATTGTGGGTAAGGAGGTGGTGGAACTTGCTGTTAATCTAGAAGGAATAGGAAAGTACTAAAATCTCTCAACACCTTGATTGATTTGATCCCTAAGAAAAATTTCCCTGTCATTTTTTTGGTCTTAAAGTCAATCTTTCTCTACAACAAGATATACAAAATCCTCTCCAAATTGATGGTCAATGGACTCAAGATACTACTTCCCTCTCACATCTCCTTAGAGCAAAGCAATTTTGTGTTGGAATGAGCCATCATTGAAGGTATAATCACTACTCATGAGATTATGCACTTGATTTCGATGTCCAATGTGAAAAACATGATTGTGAAACTTGATATAAGGAAAGCATATGACAAGGCTGACTAGGGATTTCACATGAAAATTCTTGAAAAGTTTGGCTTTGGTTTGAGGTAATGTGAATGGATCTTTGAATTCATCTCCACTTTACAATTCTCCATCCTCTTAAATCAAGGACTTGTGGGATTTTTTGAAGCCACCAAGGGGCTTAGGTAGGGGGATTCCTTGTCCCCCTATTTGTATATTCTCATGGCAAAACCCTTAGGGTGTTACATCATATCCTCCTAGGCTAATAATAGGTGGAAGGTCGCTGTTGACGGGATGGAGACTCACTGATTTGCAAATTATACCATATTATATTAGGAAGCCAACATACTCGAGGCAACAAATTATGTGAGTTTGTGATGAGCTCACTTTGCTCGTTTGCACATGTTTTATTACCTTTTAATTCATACTTCAGTTTCTATTAATTTATATGAATTCTTTTTGTTCCAAATTATTTACAGATACAATAAAATAGTGTACAATAAACCATAACACTAATGCAATTAGTTTATGTTGTGTTGATAATTGTAGTTGAGTGTTATCCTAAAATAAATAAATATCTAAAATAAACTATGTTTATTATGTATTTCGTTCAATACATTCTAATTGATGAATGAGCTTCATTGAGTCTAGGTGGTTGGCTTGCATTTACAACTGTTGCTCCATTATCCTTGTTGGCTATTTGGGCTAACTCCTACCTATCGAAGACATGCTTATGCATGCTAGGGCTTCATAAGAAGGCTACTGGATCTACCAATCTTTGTTGTAGTCAAGTTTAAACATTACGTGGGCCTGCCTTGGGATCTACAGGATCCACATATTGAGTCAATTGATTTGGTTAGTTGTGATAGTCACCATCAACTCCTCAAAATGTTGTGGGATTTGATAGTTCATAAGTCCCAAGGTTGTACAATTGAAAGAGCATCGATAGACATTTGAGACATTGATCGCCAGGGTATAACATTCATTGCAGGCCAACATTCAGCTACTAGTGGTATGCTTGCATTCAAGACAGTGCACATGTCTCCCTCAGGAAGAGGGAGGTGGATCATCTACATGTGATGGCAACCTCTTATTGCTAGACATTTTAATCAACAATGTTTTCCAATTCCTTCCGTGTACAATCTGTACATTGCTTTCTACTACCAATTTAAAATAGAGTTTATGTTTATTTTTAATTTCTCGCTTAGCAAAATAGTGCACTCATTGCAAATACTTGTTGGTGTGATTGCATAGTAACTGCAATTGCTAGTTGTGTTGTTGACATAAAATCTAATATTTACGTCAGTTTACTTTGCCATTAAATAAAGGGATTTAATTTAGGGAAAGGTTTGTATTGGGTAAAATTTGTTGCAGGGTTGGACCTTTTATCAGGAAGTTTAGTTTTCTAATTGAGTGGATAGCCTCATGGGCTACAATGATTCCATTCATGATGTTCCTTCTCGGTATAAACTTGCTTTCTCTTGAGAAATAATCTTTGATAAAACTCTTTTTAATTTGTTTGCCATGACTTTTGCAATAATCTTATAAATAGTATTATAGAGTGATATAGGTCTGTAATCCGCGTATATTGTGCATTCTTTATTCTTGGGTATTAGCACTATGTTAGCGTTGTTAATGTCTCGCAACATCTTCTTTTTCCATGGTTCTTCTACCACCCTTGAGATTTCATCCCCCACGAACTCCCAACATTCCTTGTAGACCAAGGCTGGAAAACCATCTGGACTCGGTGTTTTTTCTGGGTTTAATTGGAGGAATGTGGTTGCTTTCACTTCCTCCTTGGATATCGGGCTGTTTAGAAATTTGTTGTCTTCATTTGTCACCACCGATGGTATCCAATCGACCATTCTATGCTATAACAGGTCTGAGGAATCCCATCCACCTAATAACTTTTCGAAAAAATCTACCCCCACTTCTTGAATGTCTGTGGTCTCTGTTTTGAAGGTACCATCCATTGCTTTTACTCTTTCTATTCTGTTCCACTTGTGTCTAATTCTGGTGGTGTTGTGGAAAAATGTCGTGTTCGCCCTCCGCAAGTCATGTTTCCCTGGATTTAGATTTCTAGTAGCTTTCCTCTCTAGTTAGCACTTCCCTGTAAGCTGCCATTAAGGACTTCTCAATTTGATATTCAAATTTTGTTATCTTGTTTTTATCACAAACTCACTTAATTTCTTGAATTCCCTCTCTAAGCACTCCTTTTTCGTGAAATATGTTTTTGAAGGAAGTTTTGTCCCATTCCCTCAATTTCTCTTTTAGTACTTGCAGTTTTTTGTGGAACTTGAACATTTTTGTTTTAACCATGGGAACTGAATTACCCCACCATTCTTGCATTAAATCTTTGATCTTCGAGGCCTGCATCCACATTCTTTCGAGCCGAAATTGGCATCTTGGAGCCAGTGTGTTTTCCTCTATGCTTAGCTCAATTGGATAATGATTCGAGATCAGAATTGCCCTTATCTTTGAGGTTGGGAGGAGTAACCAAAGTGTCCAGTTGTTTGTTAGTAGAAAATGATCTAGTCTTTTTGCAATATATGTAAACCCACTTCTTCTGTTGTTCCAAGTGTAAGCTCCATTGGTAGGGAAAATATCAATTTAATTATTATTATTGACAAAAGCCATGAAATCTATCTATGTTTGTGTTATTCTTTTTAATCCCCTTGATTTGTCTTTGAGATCCAGAATTGCATTAAAGTCGCCTCCCAATATGGCTTTCCCATTTATTGATTGTAATTTGTTACTCAAGGCATTCCATAGTTTTTTTTTTCATCCGTCTTTATGGGACCATATACAATACAAATGATAAAATTCAAATTTGAGTTTAGACTTTGTACCTTTGTGGTCATCCAGTTTGCATTTGTGTTCATTGGTTCCACTTTTAGTTTGCATGCTTTCCACAATAAACCTAAGCCGCCAACAACACCATTCGCTTCTAGGAAGACCCATTCCAACCTTTGCAATGTCGTATAAAAAATTCTTCATCCTTATTGCTTAATTTAGTTTACCGTAGCAATATCAACTCTTTGTTTTGGTCGTCCAATTGGTGCTTAACCAAGCATTGCTTGTGCCCCTAACATTCCATTTGAGGATCTTAATTGCCCTCCAAGGGAGGTGTTTCCTCCCTTGGATCTCAGCAGGTAAGTTCTGATTGGTGCTTGATTATTGTTGAGGGCTTCTTCCTCCCTCTTTTGTTTGTTTGATTTTCTCCCAACTTTGGAATTCACCTGTCCAGATCTCAACATCTTCTCGCCGATTGGCTTATACTCCTTGGGTTGATTATATCTATCTCATCTGCCACATCTTCCTCCCCAAATGTTGATTCAAACCTGGTGTCAACATCCATGTTGGCATTTTTATGTTTCTCCTTCTCATCTGTTTCCACCTCAACCAAGGCATTTCCTGTTGTGGGATCCTTGTCTTTGTTTGTCTCCTTATCTTTCTCATCAATTTCCTTATGATCAACTTCTGTTTGTCCTGCCATCTCACAATCAAATTCCTTATTGGCTTCCATTGATTCTTTCTTTACCCGGGTGCCATCTTGCTCATGTTGATTGATCTGGTGCTTAGCCATGATTGATTCAGATTCTGTACTTTTATCAGCACCATCCCCTAATTCTGCACTGCTTTCCTTGATCACCTTTTCTCTCCATACATCTCAAAATTTCATCGAGTATCTTCTGCAATTTTCTTCATTGTGATTCTGTGCTTTACATTTCAGGCAGAAGAATTTTGGCTCCTCGATTTCTATCTCCTGAACTCGTTGCATATCTCCTGCTTGTAACTTTACTTTCTTTGTTATTTCATCAATTGTCACGACTTGTATCCTGGCACACAATTTCGTAGATCGACCTCCAGCGAGTGCCCAATTTGATCCTCGATTTTCGCCAGCAACTTCCTGACTAGTATTCATATGGCAGATTGTACATTCTTAACCAAATAGGCCCTTCCGTTGGTGAATACTTTAACAGGTTGAAGTTCAAAACCCATTTCTGCAAATACAAATATGAATTCCCAAATTGCTAGCCATCAAATTGTATGATGTGGTCCCTCTGCTCGCCAGATTTGAGGACGACCACAAAAACCCCTTGGGCAAAAAGTTTAGGACCGGATCCACCTTCCATTGCGAAATTACCCAATTGGCTCTCTTTTTGTGTAAAATACTTTACCAAGAATCAGCCAATTAGAGCAGTCTCCTCTAATTCTTTAGAGTCATCTGTAATTTGTTCTGTGACATCCTCCTCTGTCTGTCATTGGTTCCTCTTCTTTCATCCTGCTCACAATCTTGATTTTTTCTTCTTGTAATTTCCGCTCCTTGCTCCTGTTCGCACCATCCTGGTTTCGCCACCTTTCATTCTGCCACCTTTTGTTCTGCTCTGCTCTTCATATGTATAATATATAAAAGTATATTATTATGTATTATAATATATTAATATATTATAATATATAAATATGTAATATAATATATTATAATATATAATAATGTATTATTATATATATTAATATATTATCTTACATATTTATATATTATAATTAATTATTAATATATTAATAATATATTATAATATATAAATATGTAACATAATATATTAATATATAATAATATAATATATATTATTTATATTAATATTATAATATATATTAATATAATATAAAAATATATTAATATGTTAATATATTATATATTAATATATTAATATATTATAATATTTAATAATATAATATATAAATATTTTAATATAAATATAACGAACGAACCAGATCCCGCATCCGGCATGAACTGGACCTGGATCTAGTGGCTTAACCGACGGATCCGGTAACATAGCTTGTAATATTCCATAGTTTCAGTTCACATAAGCTTCCCAATTATGTGCTGGATATCATGGAAGTTTTGGCCCTAGTGCCTGGAGAGCCTCCTCCAGTTGGTATTGAGCCTGGACTATCTTTATTTTACAGAACTGTTGCTATCATGTTTTGCGAGTTTTGCAGAACTTGTTATATTGTGTAAATGCCAAACTACTTAGAGAACAATTGCAATAAATATTCTGTAATTTTCCAACTCAGGTTGTACAGAATCAATAAGGATACTTGGATCTTTCATCTTCACTAGTGCCATCTGGCTATTCTATTAAAATCTCTGTCAAGTCCAAAATCATATCTGCTCTCAAAAAATTCTCTAACCTTCTTTGACAAGTTTTATTTCTTCAAAGTATCCTTTCTACCTATGCTTATCTTATGTGCATTGTCAATTTACTTGGATAGTACTTGATACAGTCAAATAAAACCCACAAAATATAACAATGGATTCATAGCAGTGAGCAGTGAAAGCATAGAGATTCATACACAATCAAAATTCTATCCTCTATTTTGTATTTTGAAACAATACAGCAAAATTTATGAAATAGAGAGTGTGCTGTCAAACTGGAGGTTCAAGCTTGCTGAACATATGTGTAGTAACCCAATATAAATATATAGAAAATAAACCTAGGAAAGACTAATGACTAGTCTGAATACTTAGAAAGTAAGCCCACAAAAGATTCTAACAGATGTATACATTTTATTTTGTCTGTTTGAAATGCATATACTCAGGGAACACTACAACAAACTTGCACTACTCACTGACACTAATCTCTTTGCATAGTCCTTTCTGCCACCTGGTACTGCTGAAAACCTCAGAATGATCTTGCTGTTTCCTTGCACTGCTGAATACCCCAGAATAACCTTGATTCTTTCCTATGCTACCAAATATCTCAGAGGGTTTCCAACCTCATGATAGTCAATCTGAAAAAGCCTGAGGATTTTGTCTCAAGCAACAAGCTGCTGTATACCACAATGCATAGCTCACTCTCTCCCTCATCATTGGAGTAGATCTCAATCAAATGCACTTGCCTCTTTCTCAAGTACTTGTGTGTCATCGGCCCAAAGCTCTTTTACATTTAAAGTATAATTGTTTTGTCAGCAGCTCATTGCAAGTCATGTCACCTAGTTACAAACTCTTAAAGATGTCTTGGCTCCTGATGAACCATGAGTTGAGAGGGTGTAGGCACCAAATTTTGTGGAAAAGATTTATGCTGGGTCCTCTGCTGCTGCTGTGGTACGCTTTTAAGTTTTACCCACACCTCCAATGGTGGACTTTTGAAAGGATCGACTAGATGTAGTGGTCTCTCATGTCAACGATTCCAATGTCAAGACCCTTCTGATGGCTCTTTCAACTCTTCCATGAAAAGAAACAGTAATTGCCTTATTGATACATTAGGTACCATTACTGCTATCCTTTGAAATTCAGCCACATAATCACCCACTGAGCATTTCCTTGTTGGACTGTTTATTTATTTTTATAATATATATATTGTTTGTTTTCCCATAGGTTGGCAATATCACAGCTCTGATACCACTATAATATCCCAATTTAAATACATAGAAAGTAAACCCAAAATTCTAACATCAGATGTATATATTCTATTTTGTCTTTTTGAAATACATATGCTCAAGAAACAATACAACAAACTTATACTATTCACCGACACTAATCTCTTTTCATGATCTTTGCTTCTGCCTGGTACTGCTGAAGACTTCAGAATGACCTTGCTGTTGCCTTGCACTGCTGAATACCTTGGAATAACCTTGATGCCACCCTTACTACTGAATATCTCTGAGGGTTTCGGTCCTCATGAGAACCAATTTGATAAAGCCTGGTATTTCCTCTTAAGCAACAAGCTGCTGTAGCAGCGTCCAATTTCCATAAACAGAATGAAGTTGTTGTGTTTGTAATAGTCAATGATGCCTTCTCTTCCTAGTGCTACCTATATAATCTTCAGGTCAAGAAATCCACAAATTATGGGAATTAATCCCACTTCAATGCTAACTAACTGACAAACACTCCCCAAGAATTTAAGGAAATACCTGACTGCCTGAATCCTTATTTAACTGAAGCAAATTCCTTATTTAACTAGCGATAACTAATGGAATAACTGCAGCATACCTTATTTAACTGACACAACTAAACTAAATGACCAACTAAAACATTAACTAAATCAAACAGCTGACAGGATCTAGTCAACCCCAATCCATGTCAACTACCAACAGCTCGGTGTTTGCTGGTCAAAAAGGTGACTTTACAATACATGACTTCAAAAATAACTTCACAGAATATAACCTTACCTTTAACCTAACTGTTAGCTTCCTTGCTTTATTAATAAGTTAATAACTCTATTTTAATTACTAGCCAAAGAAAAGCAAATTTGATCTACTCTGCTCAAATTAGGGGTACACTATTGCATCACAACTCTTTTTAAAGAGCTTTTCTGGTTCTTAAATTTTGACCATTTCTTTTTCTCAAGGGCACTTTGCAACTGAAATACTACTCAATACTTTTTGGAGGGATATATGATTTTTTTCATCCTCTCCAGGGTTGATATTGAAAGCCTTGATAAAATGATATACCTATTTCTTTTGACAAGAATGAAGGCTTTGGGTAGCCTCATCTGGTTTGGTGACTCTGTTATTTACATTTTCTGCCTGGTTTAATGTTTTAAGCATTTTAGCAATTTTGAAATTTAGTTATAGTTTTATTTAGTTGGTATTGACTTTTTCATAAACCTGTTGAAGTTTAGTCTCATTATTACCTGCACCCTTAAGCATAGTTTTTCATTCAAGTCATTCCATGTTAACATTTGGTTCCTTTTAATTCCATCTGTTTTTATTTTTATGGCTGCTTAAACTTTTCTTTCAAGTTACAAAATTAAGTTTTTAAAAGGTTCTTTCTTTGTTGCTTGGAACTCCCTGGAACCTGTGGATACTATCATTGTATTCTATTAACCTGCATGTATGATTGATATCTTGTCTTTTGATTCCAGGACCACTGTTCGTCTAGAGGGAATTACCAAGTTGGTTATGGCAGAAACAGCATCAGAGCTGAGGAAGCAGATTTTACTTAAACACGGTGAACAGAAAGCTGCAACTAGCTATGATGAGGAGAGGTCCATCCCTGTAAAGGAAGAGTTAGGAGAAGATTTGCATGATGGACTGAGTTTTGGGCAATTCATGTTGGCAGGATCTGTTGCTGGAATGGTAGAACATATGGCTATGTTTCCGGTTGACACTCTGAAAACGCGCATGCAGATGTTGGCAAGTGCAGGTGGCTCTTCCCATTCAGGCGTGGGAAAATCCCTACTGTCAATTGTGAAAAAAGAAGGACCTTTTGGTCTGTACAGAGGTATAGGAGCAATGGGCTTGGGAGCAGGACCGGCTCATGCTGTATATTTTTCAGTATATGAGGTATGCAAAGAAAAGCTTGGAGGCAATAAATCTGGTCACCATCCTTTGGCACATGCAGCATCTGGGGTGATTGCTACAACTGCAAGTGATGCAGTCTTAACACCTATGGATGTGGTTAAGCAAAGGTTACAACTCAGGAGCAGTCCATATAGAGGAGTTATGGATTGCATTACTAGAGTTTTTAGGGAGGAAGGAATAAGGGCTTTCTATGTATCGTATAGGACTACAGTAGTCATGAATGCCCCCTTCACAGCTGTGCATTTTTCAACTTATGAGGCAATGAAGAAAGTTTTAAGTGGAATATCACCAGAGAGTGCAAGTGAGGAGAATCTTCTTGTTCACATAATGGCAGGAGGGACAGCTGGAGCTTTAGCAAGTGCTATAACAACACCCTTTGATGTAGTCAAGACTCGGCTGCAGTGTCAGGTCTGTAATTTTTTTCCTTCTGTCTGATGCATATGAACCTAACTTTGTGAGTGAGATTTTAGAAGTTAGGAGCTTGGGAGGGGTGCTCTTATTATGATGTAGGCATGCCAACCTATGAGTACTCAAAGTACTAACTATCACCTGAGATGATATAATAAATATCACCTACAAGTCAGTTACTTGTTTAATGTTCTGTGAGCCTTTATCATGGTTGCTTCGATATTATATCTGCTTTTTTTTGTCAGAAAGGTTTTGGCATCCTTTGCCTTATGAAAAACTGGCTATGATTATTTGTGAATGTTCATAAGCCTTTGGGAAACAAGCCACACCATACAAAAGATTAATTGTAGCTTGTCCGATGTGAATTCACATTATTTATTCCCTTGGAAAGTGCATTCTGAATCTTATTACAACAAAGAAGTCCTCTTAATCCTAGATTTCCTTCCATTATAGAGTAAACTTGAGAAATTCTGCAACCAAAAAGAGCCGATGATCAACATTAGAAAGAACACAAAATGTCCCTATATCTGCCCCAATGCTAGAAGAAACCTCTGCGGGCTAAGTTATATTCATGTGTTTGTGTGTAAGCCTTTCAGGTTTCATATGGGAACCACATGATTTGCCTTAGTAAAAATTTGATTGTTTAAGAAAGTCACTTACGCATGAAAAGAAATTGACTTAGTTCAACCCACATGTCTCTCTGTATCTAAATGAAGAATGAGGGACACCCACCCATCAGTGATGAGGAATGACGTGCATATGTGCTATATGCAAACTACAATTTTGCAGGAAAACTCATTGATACTATTACCTTCCAATTATGTTTGAAAGGTCCTCCTATCTATTGCACTTTCTTTCAATTGCCTCTTAAAACTATAGCTTTGCATTTACCTAGATCAATCATTTAAAAGCAATTCAGCCATTATTCATTAATAGTAAAAGAAATCTTATACAAAACAAGGATAGAAAACTATTCAGATGAACAATGTTATTTAAAGGAGTTGTAGTATGCATATGGAGTTGACAGAATAAGCACAACTAAGCAAGGATTTGTCCAGTAAGTACAAAGACCTATTAATGCCAAGTTTGGAAAATTTCACTAGTTCACTAGATGACCAAGTTGAATTAAAAAAAAAAATAGAAAATTTCTGTCATTAATTTTCTGTAACCACACGAAGTAAATAATGATATAATTGAAAAGAAAAATCCATATTTGAAAAAAAAGAAGGTATAGAGTAACTTGCCTTAGGTGGATTCCAAATTTCATTTTCCCTGATACTATACTCGATGAATTTTTTTAAGCTTAAGTATATCAATAGCCAAATTTGGCAATATAACCACCTGTAGAAACCTCTGCTTATCAAATCCTTTATGGCATTGTGCACACACAACTGTCAGGTCTCCCATGGCTAATACTATAGAAACCCACTCGTAGTGTCTTGACACTTCTACACCTACATGGAATGGCTCATAGTTGCCTTCTACCCAAACTTCTTTATTTTTGCGGGTCTACTAGAAACATTCAAACACAAAAAACCATGCCTAAATCATTCTATCAAGGTGATTGAAATTTGTAGAATTTCATTTTCAACTATTTATATTTAAAGTCTTCATGGTTCATACCCTTCTATTCTCCACTGCCATAGAAAAATCATTGGCACCCGTGAATCAATTGTCTTTTAATTAATTAAGACCTGCAGTTAATATAAGATTGTGGATCCTTATAGTCCCTGTTGATACCCATGTTTAGCCTCTATTCTTTTCACCACAGCACCCTCAAGTAGACAATAAAGTTTTTCCTCTCCCACAATGAGGTAACAACCCCCCACTCTGAATCATAAGAATGAGCATATGTCTACGAAAGCCTCCTACACACTAAATTTAAGTTCATGGTAAGCAAACAGAATTGTGGACTCCTGTAAACCATCTTCCTTGTAAGAGGTCAAATGCTCTCCATCTTTTAACCAGCAAAATACTTTTCATAAACTTCAACCTTCTTATTTCTCTTATGGAGATAGGCTCCCACCACTTCCAAAAAGAGAGGAAAGCAACTGCATTTCTTCACAATCTCCTCCGCTTGAGGTCTTTCTTCCAGGATGGAGCCTATGCCTTTCTTTATATCAATTTTCCTGCACAATACTTGACTTCCTGCCTTTATCAAACTCAATGTAGTATCCTTTACAGGGTTTGATTCAGCAGCCTTAAAAAATGCCAGTCATGATTTTTTCATGGATTTGAAGTTTTTCAGTCACTAAAGTGAGATTTAATTTTTGATATCCACATTCAGTCATTATTAAAAGAACGAATCCTCAGAATTGCAAATTGAGGAATAGAGGATTTGCAAACCTAGAAATAAAGGAGTAGAGAAATTGTAGAAGATTTGCAAATGGAGAAATAAAGGAATTGCAATTCCAGGAGTGCAAAATCTTAAGATTGTAATTCCTTTATGTTTTGATGTAACTCCATACTTTGTATGAGAGTAATTTTGGAAGCCCTCCAGATTCAAACATGCCATCACTGAATCTGCCAGCTTAGTTTTCTGAGATCCACCTATTCCATGTACAAGTAGACCCACAGCTGGCTTGTCTTTGTTACACTCAAAGAGTTTAGCTGCCTCAATAATCGTCTGAGCTATGATAAGGAAAGGTTGTTTGGCCAGTAGCAAGATCCCTGCTTTCAACATGTTTCTTTGGGTGGCAAACAGTTTGGACAATGCATTGTCTTCCCTCGTCCATCGATAGAAAGTTATATGCTTTTCCCCCTCACCACATTGCAATTGGTTTTGTCCCCACGTTTCAGAATAGCCTTCTACGTGGCATAAAAAAAATCTAATATTTGACACCTTTCCTCTTAAAGATCTGTGCATTTACAGTAAGTTAATATATGCAGCTACAATGTGTCATAAGATCATTCAAGGTGCAAGCTTTCAGCTTTAGATTTAATGACGTCTACCCTTTTGTTGAGCTGTCCTTAGTTTTGGAAACTCTTTTTTTTTTTACAAACATTGTTCTCTAGACATCAGGCCACAAATGTTTCTATGCCTAAAGGTAGTTTTTTAAATCTATTTTTGAGCATAAAAAATATGCCTTCAAAACTGAGCTTACACGTCTTTGGACAGGTCTAGACAATGGTGACGTTTGTACACAAATAGGGCACACAGTAATGTTAGAATGAGTGATGTTGTTTCTAGCAATTCCCATGAAAGACACATTGACGTCAACTCTAAAAAGCAGTCGTCAAATTTTATAACATGGGAGAATGAATTTCTTTTTATATTCAGAGTGATTAGATGATATGTTCCACATAGACACTTAGTATCTTTGTGCAAAGCCAAATAATAAGCACTAGGTATGAGTTCTTGGCAGTAAGAAGAGTAAAGATTAGGTTTGGAGGGGCACATTGACCCCATAATTATAAGAGAGGTAGATTAGAAAACATGCATTTTAGAGTCTAGTGGTTTAACTGGTTTTATAAATGGCACAAGCACCAACAGCAGTAAAGAAAATTAATTCAGAGAGACATTAACTTGGCAGTTGAGTGTTCTAAAGAGATTGGAGGAGAGAGACATGGATATACACGAGGGTCTATTCAGAGTGTTGGCCTTCCAAGTTTAATACATTCTTGAGCATAAAATTGTTGCCTTAACCACCATATTCCAAAACAAATCTTAAGCATCAGTGGCACCAAAATTTAGGTTTTCTCTTAGAAGTTTTTAGGAACTAGTTGGAATGTGAGGTGAATAGTTGACTTGTATTGGTATTTTTATTTTGTCAAAATTTATTTTAATATTAAAGCACATCTTAGTTTTGATTTCTTGTAAAACTTTATTGAAGGAAAAAGCATTTATATTATGTTTATGTAAGCTTTAATTTAAAAGTTTATATTGTATGAGAAGAAATAATTTGTTTCGCATATGGTTGCCTAAATTTTTCATTTGGAGTTTTTCTTTCAATTGTATTAATGACTTCAATTGTCACTTTTTTTCACATTCCATTAGGTAAGTTCAAATACAAACGAGAAAATTTCAAATGTAATGTCACACTTAGTTTTATATGAGAAATATGATTTCTTCTCTTTGTAGTTTCAAGTTAGAGTTTTAGAAAATGTGTGGAATCTTTCTTTTATTGCATGAAATTTGATTTAGTATTTAGTACAATTGATTAAGGAATATTAACTTATAATTACACATAAATATTAACAATATATAAAATTGATATGCATTAGTATCATATTTATAGCATATTAATATCATACTATAATTCTAATTAATAGTCATAAATTTGTCTTAATAGAGTACTATCATAACTGATAGATATGAACATTGGACCTATTCATTGGTCAATGCATAGAGAACTACTGTTTAGAGATTTTCTTGGTTAATTTTTATGAAATATGTGAAGATTTTATTTTTTAAAATATTTGGAGAAATAATGTACTAGAATATTCTGATAATAGCATTTTATTCATTTAAGGAAATTTGGGGAAAATAGTTTTAAAATTATTTTTTTAAGAAAAGAAATTATTTTACTTTTCATTCGACAAGTAAAAATGTAAATAAATGTATTTGGACTTGGAAATCATTTTCATTTGTAAATATGTTTCATGTTTTAGACTCAAAAGTTATCATTAGTGTAGACATTTTTTTATGGTGTATCAATTTTTTAATAAAGTACTTATAAATTCAATTATAGACCTTTTTTCAAATTTGTAGGATACTCTATATAAATTATGATCGGCATAACCATTGCACCTCCTTTCGGTGCAAATGCTAGTAAATATCACCTACAAGTCAGTTACTTTTTTAATGTTCTGTGAGCCTTTATCATGGTTGCTTCGATATTATATCTGCCTTTTTTTGTTAGAAATGGGTACTGTTTACTAGAAGTTGGCTTATATAAGCCCTTTATAGGCTTTGGGGCTCCTTTATTTGTATTGCCTAGAAGTAACTGGAATTATTGATCAACACCCTCTGACATAGTCAAGACTTAGCTGCAGCATCAGGTCCATAAGTTTTTTGTTTGTCATATGCATATGAACATAACTTTGTAGGGTTTTAGAAGTTTGGGAGTTTGAGAAGTGCACGTTTATTCTGATATAGGCATGTCAATCAATGAGAACTCAAAGTACATACTATCACCTGAGATGACATAATAAATTTCACCTACAAATACGTTGCCTTTTCAATGCCATGTGAGCCTTTATCATGGTTACTTCAATATCAGATTAGCGTTTTCTTGTCAGAAATGGGTACTGTTTACTAGAAGTAGGAACATAGAATTCTCCATTGGGCTTGGCATTCCTTTATTTCATATTTGTAATATGCATTGCCTAAAAGTAACCACAATTATTTATCAACACCCTTTGACGTTGTCAAGACTTGGTTGCAATATCAGGTTCATAAGTTTTTCCCTTCTTTCTTATGCATATGAACATAACTTTGTGAGTGAGGTTATAGAGGTTAAGAGTGTGAGAAGGATGCATTTATTCTGATATAGGCATGTCGACCCATGAGAATTCAGAGTGTTAACTATCACCTGAGATGACATAATAAATATCACCTACAAATCAGTTGCCTTTTTTATGTCATTGGAGTCTTTATAATGGTTGCTTCAATATTATATTATATTAGCCCTTTTTTATGTTTACTAGAACCTGGACCATATAGCCCTTTATAGGCTTTGGCATTCTTTTACTTGTATTGACTAAAAGTCTAAAAGTAACTGAAATTATTTATCAACACCCGTTGACGTACTTGAGACTCAGCTGCAGTGTCAAGTCAGTAATTTTTTTCTGTCTTATGCATATGAGCATAACTTTTGAGTGAGGTTTTAGAAGTTAGGATCTTGAGAAGGTTGCATTTATTTTAATATAGGCATGTCAACCCATGTGAACTCAAAGTACTTACTATCACCCCAGATGACATTATAATATCACCTGCAAACCAGTTGATATTTTGATGTTATGCAAGCCTTCATCATGGTTGCTCTAATACCAGATTAGCTGTGTTTTATCAGAAATGGGCACTTTTTACTAGAAGTCGGACCATATAACCCTTTATAGGCTTTGGCAACCCTTTATTTGTATTGACTAAAAATAACTGCAATAATTTATTCAAAGTTCAGAACATTTCCAGATAGCATTTATAATTCAGGCTTATGCTTTTCAGCTTAGGAACATATCATATTCTTGTAGATATTATATTGGTCTTTAGTTGCAACATGTGTTTTAATGATCTGCATCTGGTTTAGACAAAAGCAATCTGTTGGCATTTTATGCTAAGTCATTTGAACTTGATTTAAAATTTCTCATGGACATCTCCTTTTTAACCGTAAGTTAAAGTGTCTGGTAGACAAAAGTTGTTACATACCTCAGGAAGATTGCTGTTTGGGCAATTTGACAATTTTAACATCTTTCAGGCACTTAATACTGGGATTTCATTGTTATGATTTGTATTTTGTTTTGTGCAGGGTGTATGTGGAGCAGATAGATTTACCAGTAGCTCAATATGCAATGTGGTACAAACAATAGTGTCAAAAGAGGGACCCACAGCTTTATTAAGAGGGTTGAAACCTAGGATGTTGTTTCATGCACCTGCAGCAGCCATTTGTTGGTCTACATATGAAGCGAGCAAAAATTTTTTACATCATTGGAGTGCGCATTCATTGAGTTAAGAGTGAGATGTCAAACAGCTCCATTTTTGTGTTTGGCTGGTCCTTACAATACAGTTGTGAAGAGGTATGTCTTAAATGGCATATATTCATTCACTCAGTTAAAGGTGACCTGACAGTGCTTGTAGTAGGGAGAAACTAAAGATTTGTAGTTTTTGTTTGGCAGAATCTGTGACAATAAATGTGGGAAAGAGGTATCCGTTTCCCATTCCCTATGAAAGAGGTATCCTTTCCAGATCTCCTTTCTAAATTTATTCATCAATCAAACACGATCGTGTTTCTAGGTTTATGTATAGCTTTTCCCTAGCTCTAACTAACTTGGGTGTACAATCATTATTAATGTGCAGGCTATGCAGTTTCATTTGTTTCCTCTAGTCAAATAGGAATTTTGGATCAAATTAAGTTAGAAAGGTTGTATTGAGACAACTAGACGCTTCTCAGGATGTCTCGAGTTGTAGGAAAGGTGGAAGCCACTTATGGCAGGTGTATAATCACCTCTCACAATGTTCAAGTACTAGAAGTCTGTAAGATGCGGCAAGGAGATGTACAATTATATTCCCATGTGAGACCAACTTGAACGTTATTTTCCCATCCTTTACCAAAAACTCCTGCGAAGTTAGATTGGATATTACATGCAAATGTCTCCAAATGTGTGCTATTTGTAAAATGGCACTTGCATAATTAGAGCCACCTGTGGCAAAATGATATCCTCGATTACATTCTGCCTCTGGCAGATCCATGGTAGTCAATTTTGAATTTGTTGTTTAGCTGCCAGACAAGCATCATATTTGGTTGGAACTTGGAACAGAAGGTTATCAAAATTATTAATAACTATTGCAGTTATACTTTTTCAAATAAGTTATGTATAGTATGTATTGACATATTTCCCCCCTTGTAATCTATAAAGAAAATTGTCAGGCGAGTCATCAACATGGATGGAAATGTAGCATATTTTACATTTGTGCCAACTAAATTGAAGAATCTTGCAATGTTACGATTTTATGTGGAACAACATTTAAAAATTTCCAATGTTGACAAGAAAATATTGCTCAAGCGACGCGTCTTATGTGGAGAAAACATTGGTACTTTATTAGAAAGCTATTTGTCAGTTCAATTTGGGGTATAAGTAGAGTGCTTAGTCAAGCAATTGCCTTGTATTTCTGATAATTTGGTATAGCTGTGATTGATTCAAATTAAATTTTTTGTAGATGGCTATGTAGAAACTTTCATGTAAATAATAGATTACTTCTGAGGGGGTTGACCCTTTTTCAAAGCTTTGCATGCATACATTGGAAACAGATTAATACAATTCCATTGCTTGAAATGATTAGGTTAATTTTGAAAAGGAAATAAGAAATTATATTAAGGAACTCAATCACGAAAGTAAGGTTTGCTCTTAAGGAGATAGAAATAGGTGTACAATTCCTTGTGATTAGGTTCATAACAGATGAGCATAGAAGGGATGCCCATCCATAGCCAAGAAGAGCAAGGATAGGGGTGGGTGATGGTTTTTTTGAAGACACGGAATTTTGCTGAAAGTATGTCTTTTTAAGGACATGGTGCTCATACTGTGTGGAAAAAGTGGTGGTGTGATATATGTCTTTTTAAGGACATGGTGCTCATACTGTGGAAAAAGAAGTATGTCTTTTTAAGGACATGGTGCTCATACTGTGGAAAAAGAATGTCTTTTTAAGGACATGGTGCTCATACTGTGTGGAAAAAGTGGTGGTGTGATATATGTCTTTTTAAGGACATGGTGCTCATACTGTGGAAAAAGTGGTGGTGTGATATGTAGATTGTTTATTATGTTATGCTCATCAAATAAAATCCAGCCAAAGCTATAATTATGATGGATGATTTTTGAGGTTGCGAGAAGGCTACATACAAAACCTAATCAATAGGTATGTTATGATGATGCTTTTGATCATTAAAAGTAAAGCAATGAGTTAATGTTCGAGTTTTTTTTGGTAATTCTTTGTTGTTTGCATAGGGTTTGAGTATGGATTAAAAAAAATTATTTGGAGCACTCTAGCCTATTTCTCCTAGAGGCTAAAATGAATGATTAGAGAAATAATTTAAAAAATAATAACTTAAGTTTGTTTTACTTAATGATATAGCTTTATAAAATGATCACGTAAAATTTCTTTTTAGGAGAGGGTCAATAAGAAGATGTTAGGATACAGGGCCAAAAGTAATGTCTTTTTGGAGGGAAAGTAATAATAATATAATATTCATTTTATTTTAAAGAATCTATAAAAGCGGAATTGAACTCAGAAGTGATGATTTAGTCTATGAAATCAAACTTTTTTTGAGGTTGGATGTATATTCATTTTTTTTCAAAATATATTTTTCTTTGGAGAATGTATTCAATGATAAAAATCCTCTTATTCATATTTATGAGTGTGTGATAAGGTTATTTTTTTTCTAATTTTGTAGTGGTCTGGTGTGTTCCCAAATCTTTGTTGTGTGAAGTTGCATTGTGTTTTTCAGTTTTAGTGATATTTTCAACTATTTTTTATTCACTGTGCAATAGTAAATTTAATTGATTTTTTGGATTTGAGATTGTTGGTACCATATTGTTGAGTCGTACCATTTAATAAATTGGTTGCAACCTTTGTAATTACTAGATGTACTATTTGAGGTCGTATCAATTGTGCGTGGGAAGTTTCTTGTAATAAATTGTCGTACATTTAGTAAAAGGGATTGCAATTAATATAAGTATCTTTTAGTGTTGCTGTGCTATACATTATGAATCACAATTGTTATGTTTGCATTCTTAATGCTACTGTACATATGATATGGGAATTTCTTTATGAGTTGTTTGTTATTTTGTAAGTGGAATCATAGCTCTTTTGTGTTTGTTTGTTTGTTTTTTTTTTCAGTTTATTAATCTTAATTAAGTTTGTTGTGTATATTTGCTACTTATTGCATTTACAATATTTAGAAAATTGTAACATTTAAGGGGAATTGATAATAATGGATTCTTCTTCGTGTTTCCATTATTAATGATTTATGATTTGATAATGTAAATTTTTTGTGGTTCTTCATAAAAAATATTATATTTTTTGTAAATGTTTTGGAAGGTTTGCAATTAGAACAAATGGTGTCCATTTGGTGATTATAAAGTGTTGGAATTCGTGCATTGTTATTAAAGATTTTTCAAGTGGTCAAAATATTTAGTTTGGGACATCATGCTCTTCTAGAGTGGATTAAGAGGTTGTAGCTAGGTATAAGCTCACTCAAGGGTTAGAGAGTATTGAATTGATATTAGTTGTGCATCAAGGTAAATGCTTTGAACTATTGAAAGGAGAGGCATCAAGGTACACTTATGCCGATTGTAGTATTCATAAAGTACTTTCAATTGCAAATTGAAGCAGGACAAAATTAAAATAGATGTGTGACATATCTATCATAGGAGGGTTTCCATTTATTTGCATAAATGATGTGTACTTGGTTTAACAGTTGTTTGGCTATTGCGGGCATGATAGAAGCTATATTTATAGCCGCTTTTGAATATAATTATCTTAACAATCTTTAATGCCCAAGATTGGAATGTCTAAGTCACTTATCTTTTTGTTCCATTAATCATGGTTATTGCTTGATTACTAATTGAGATTGAATAATAGATAAGAAAATAATCTAGTAGCAATAAGAGTGGTGAGGAAGCCCACAAAGTGATGGAAATCAAAGGAGGTGAATGGAGCCTTTGGTTCATTTATATTATTATCAAAATCAAATCATGTTCGTATTAGATTTAAATCTTAAAAATTGGTGGATGGTCAATGGAAGGTAACTTTATTTTAAAGGGAAAACCATTGTATAACAAGGCATTGTGTAAGATTTCTAAGTGAGAAAATGATCCTTGAGGAAATGTTAAATACTCCAAGACATAAGAATGCGTAGTAGTTCTATGATAAGGCATTGGGTGAGATTTGTAGTGAGAAAATGACATTTGAGGACTACAAGACAACAATGGAAAGTAGTAGGAAGTTTAGGCTCATCCTCAAGACAAGCAAACAATTAAGAACTTAAGGGTAGCGTTTGAAAAAGTTTCTAGGAAATTGAGAAGGATATAATTTTTTTAAATTCAAACATTTTCTATTTGTTGAAACTTAAGCACTATTTGTTGAAACTTAAGCACTATTTGAAAGAAGCCCTTTAAATGCAAATTAACAGTGAGAAATTGATTAATTTGTGACACAATCATGGTAAGGGGGTCTAATGAAAGACTATGAAAGCATATAGCTAATGACAACAAACAACACGTGTACACAATGAATAAGTAAAATTCTCACAATGGAATTAATTTTAATGCTTTAAAACAAATTACATGACAAGTTTCATCAACTTCAACAACATTAGACATAGCTCTTACAATATATAGATCTATTAGTCCCTACCTCATAATGATTAATTCTCGAGATTCAACTAATTTGTAGTTGTTAATTCTTAGCTCTTTAATTCTCAATATTTTTTACAATTGATTTTTGTGACCTTTTATAAAAAAACAAGATGTAGTAAGATCTGTCAAATAACCAAAATGCATTGCCCTAGGCACTCATGATAATGATCGATGGCCCCATATTAAATGATTTTTAACTCGTATCCACCTTGAAATTGGGTGCACCTACCTGAGACTTGTAGAATGAAACTCTTTGGATGTACATCGAGATATGGTTAACAACACGATGCGGCTCCTCATATAAACCTTAAGAAGATCAAGAATTACATAGGTAACCTCTTTATTTGGCTTATGAATCAAATACTTTGGCGCATAGTCCAATCAAGGCACCATTATATAATGAAAATAATGTGACTTACAATAGAGCATCAAATACAAATTTAGACACATAGATATGTTCATGATGCTCATAATATGCTCAGATTAAATCACTATGATAATTGGACACACAACTGATATTGCACATCGCTTATTTGTACTGATTGGCTTGAATTTGTTGTATTGAAACTACATGTAACAAAATGTAATTGTAGACTCTCCAAATGATAGAGACACACACATAACACATTTTGGTTGATATAGGATTGCTTTCTGTCTGAGACGTTCTAGGTAAGTGATTTGTGAGCTAGTGCTTACAAATAAGGGCTGAATGAATAAACCATTCCTTATTTTGATAACCCAACCATAGTGTCCCCTCAACATGTAAACATACCTTCAAAAATAAATCTACAATTTTCTTTTCACCTCTGCCATCTTTGAAACTAAAACCTGAACGAACTTCATTCACCAATTACTCTCTCTTGTACTCTTCTTTACTCCGAAGTAATTCTTTCATCAATACATACGCTCATATATTTACATTAAATTGTATCTGTATTCCAGTCATCAAGTTTTTTCAAATATATTTCTATCTTATCTTCCTGTTGCATAATCTTCTCAACCAATCTATACATAAATTTTTGTAACAAACGAATTTTACTTTTATTAGCAAACTCTGTATACAATCTTCTCTATTTGTTCTGCAATACTTGTCCCTAGCCTATACCAACAGATTCTGTGTACCTTCCACTATTTCCTCTTAACTAAATCTTTCCGAACAATATCTTTACTCTGTGTTGTTCTTTCTTACCTTCAATTTTTTGCTGTATTGATTCAAGCAATTTCAAGTCATCATCCTTACATTCTTTTTTCAATCTTTGACTCAAAGTCATCATTCTGTCTAATCTGCAATATTGGAAGTTTTGCTTACATTCAATCCACTCCCCATATATATATATATATCTGCAGAACTATCTCTCTATTTTTCTTCCCTTATATCTTTTGTAGTAACATTCTATTCACATTCTCCCGAGTTTTACTATTGCCAAAACTTCTCTAAGCATTTTGTGTTACCAGTCCTCTTGTATCCCATTGCTACACTACAGATTTCCATAACATTATTTCAACCAAACTCTAGTAGATATTCTTCCTATGACTTCTACTTTGCCTTCCAACCTTCTGGGAATATCCTCCCGATAATCTACAAGTATTCTGCATCTTCTTGTTTCACCCTTCTTATAAGTATTTCAATATTTTTTGCCTTGTCTATCCAAATATCTTTTACTGTGGTTTAAATAATTACACACCTTCACTTTTGTATCACCTTTCCATAATATTCTATCGTAACTTTCTCCAATTTTGTCAATTGCTTTCCTAAATTTGATCACTTCTTCCTCCCGGTTTCTCTTTTACAGCGTGCTTTACGATTAATCTTTTCTTTTGCTGTGATGATAATATCTGAATTTCCATCACACTCGTTGAATACCACTACACTATCCATTCATACACTATACTTCTTTCTTATCATTTGCATATCACTTAACAATCAAGTCTTCTTGCTTCAAACTCTACAATTTCTTTACCAATTCCAACTAAGAATCTATAACTATGAATCCATTCTTCAACTATGTTCACATCCACTTCTCTGCAACCTTCATAGCTTAACATTCATTCTTTCACATCTCAGTTAATACTGTTTTCCTCCACTTATGCATCACTCTTCTAGAATTCCTTATCCATATTCATCCATCTGCCCAAAGTATGTTGAAATTTGTTATTCAATCTTTCTTTCACTTTCCTTTTTCAAACTAATTGGCATATTTCTTTCACTGTTTGCAATCTTGTGACACTAAGAATTTCTGCATTCCCACCTTTAAATCCTTCACATAACAATCTTCTATTATCACGTCAACATTCCATCTTTCAACATTACTAAATTTAACTTGTGCTCTCAAATCCAATATGTTTCTCCCTTTTTCTAACACATCCTGCATACAAATACAATTCTTCCCAATCATTCTATAAGCTATATTCATTTAGTTGTGTTATTGCGAACTTACCCTTATCGTCTGCCTCAATCTCGTAACTCAGAATTAATTTCTTCTGCTTTGGACTGTATTCTCTTTTATCCAGAGTAGTTTTCAAGTTCATTATCTTCTTACTTTCTCCAATCAATTCAATTTCTTCACATCCAACAATCACCTTCTGCACAACCGCCTTGTCAGAATTACATCTACTACACCTCATCTCTTATGTCTTCTATCAGACTCATACTTATCATATTATCCTTATACTTGTGTTCCTTTCCAATAATTCATTCCAACATGGATTGTATCCATCACACTCTACCATCTTCCACAAAATGTTCCAAACTTTTATGATTATTCGATTCCTGATCTCATATCTGCCAACCCACTGACAATCTTATCTGTAGCCTCAATATTCCTCATATCTTCTTCGTGTCATTCTCTAAGCTATTATTCTTTTCATTCCTTAATATCTAACACTTCTACTTTTATATCCTATAATTTTGATATGATTTTAAAAAAAAAAAAAAAGTTGTGAAATTATGGAAAGGAAATAGAAAAATAAAGGACAATATGATTTTTGATTAAAATGGAGATTAATGAAGAATATTTATGAAAATTCTTTTAAAAGAGAGGAATAATTACATTTATTAAATAATAATTAAAGACAACTTTTGTGTAAGGGTGTGATAGTTTTAAAACCAACCCTTAAAACTTATATAAAACATTTATGTTAGACTTATAAAAGGCATGGAGATCACTCGAAGAAGAATAAAGTGCTTTGGTGGGGTTATAGGCATTGAAGAAGGGGCACACGTGTGTCCAACTTGAGGTACATAGTATATCTAGGATTTTCTTGGCTAGGTCTTTGTAGGAGTAGGTAGACATTGTGTTTTTACATAGGTCCTTCAAAGTGTGCCATAACAAAAGTCAATACTATTGAAATATTTCTAGGATGAGAGTAGCCTTTCCAAGTGCTCTAAGACAAGAGACATAGTAGGAATTGTAGTGGAATTCAAATTAAATTGTTTATGTCGAAAAGCAAGGTTATGCAAATTATGCCCCTCTGTACAAAGTCATCATGGCTCTTTTTGGAAACATAAATGCAAAACAAAGGGAAAACATCCAAAATGGAAAAAATAGAGAGGATAGATTTTCATTGAAGCAAAAGTCTAAGTGGAAGTAGTGGTTCCAATTGATGTAAGGGACACAGTAGTAATCATAATCAAAATCAAAGACAAATTTTGAAGTGTAAGTTGAGATCATTGTCTCCTAGGTACAAGTCTAATTCACGTTCATCATCACTGTCATCTTCCTTATAATTTTCAAGGTCTCAATGACATTATTCACTTGCTGAACTATTGATGGAGCTGTGCAAAATATTATAATTCCAAATAGATACAAATAATTATGGTTGGTTGGGATGAGGAATTCTGCAATTAAGTTTGATTGCAATCTACAAGTGATGGAATTTTTGAATAAGCATCACAATGAAATTTAGGAAATAACTATTTGAGGCTTTCAAGGTGTACATAGTGAGCTTGAATGAACTTACAAATGATAGACCTACTCATGGTGTCTAAGAGTAAAAGGTATTGTTTAAGAATCAATGAGTAGATAGTTTGTTATATGAGGTGGATGTAAGGTACTATCCTCTCTCAAAATGATAAATGCTAATGTAACAAGATGAAGCTTTGTAGCACAAAGTCTCTAAAATTTGTGGAGAATTGATCTTTTGTTTGCATATTTAATTAGCCTAATTCCAAGTAACATCAAACCAAGTAGGACTTGCTTCCTGCCTCATTCAATAGGGAAAATTTTCTATATGATACAATCAATTAATGTTATATATATATAGGAATAGATAGGAAATTATCACATCCTTTAACTTTCAACATTGGATAGGAAGTGCTTGACATAAAAAACATCCTTCTAGTGATTCTCTAGGTGTTTATTACTTAAAATGCAAGGAAATTACAAATAACATCAAGCTTATTAACTCCTCATATTTACCCATTACTTATACATGTGGAGACAATTATAAATGATGAGAGCAATAAATGATTGGATTACTTAAAAGGTAGATACTTGTCACAAATCATACAAGGTATAGAAAAGGCTTCAACCAAAAAAAAACATTTTTGATTAACTCAATTATATCAACATAGTCTATGAAAATGTGTGCATTTATGTTGATATAGATAAATTTCTCTATTACATTTTGGGTTTCAATCTCTCCACCTAGATTAGAGTATGCTAAAAGGGATACTATTCAAAAAGCAAAATAAAATAATAGAATACATATATGTATCGAATGACATTAAACAGTTAGTGTCAATGTTTAGAAATATATTTTAAAATTAGGTCTATAGATGTTGAATATAAGAGAGAAACACATATTAATCCATACCTTATTATTATTAAATTAAATATTGAGAAACAAATTTATTTTTTTTAACTCGTTAATCTACACCTAGTAAATAAATTGAAAATTGGGCTTAAAGAACATTAAGACTATGAAACTAGTTGTGCCTATCTCTCGTAAAAAATGAGACTCAAGAAATTAATGACAAAAATTTGGAATATATGCAACATTATGAACTAGAGAAATATAAAAAAAATATTTATAATGAAGAATGGAATATAATGATGCACAATTATTATATTTATTTTTCAAGAATCTTATGTGAATTTAGTTAATTGGTTGGATAAGGTAGTGGTACTATGTATTTTGTTACCAAATTCACATTCATATTTGTTACTTGTATATAATCTAGGTCTCATTGTAAGCCCATTACCTACAAGTTCTTGGATCATTTTCATCCTTTAAACTTGGGACACTACGATGCTATTATTGGAATGAAATATAATGCTTTTATAGGGCGTGAAATTAAATTGTTTCTCTTAGGATCTAACATGGAGACATGCCAATTTATTTTGCAGGGGGAGAGACAACCTCTAATTTTTTTATTTTTAATTTTCTTAATATATAAGTTCAACAAGAGCTAGATATTAGTGTAAACCTATTATATACAAATTTAAGGATTTCTTCTATGAATTGCTTAATGGGTAGTAATTGTTTGCACATTTGAATTATAGGATTTTGTGTCATTTTTAATTTTTTTGTACTTTTTTATTGTACTTGATCAACTCAATAACTTTGTACATGTTTAATATAAGTATTGTAAAGAGAAAATATCCTTAGAATGCTATATCATGTTATTAATTACCTATGAGTCTATGACAAGGTGACATATGTTGAAAGATGTTTTGACCATATTAGGTGTTACAAACACTATTGATAACAACAAGATTATTTATATTACATCCTTGTTAGAATCAAACTTGCCTCAAAACTTTGTTTGAAATGATATATACTTTATTTAAGAGTAATTGTGTACTTGTTTCCATTAAATTGTTGAAGAAAAGAGGATACTCATGTAGTTAAGAATGCATGGTTATCATCTTAGGATGTTTTTGAGTGTTAGAAATAGGTGAATTAATAACACATGTTATGCATACCATTCACTAATAATCTTCTATGTAATAATATGATAATGTTTTATTATTTTTTTAATTGAAGAAGATTAAAACACTTTTTACAATAAACATTTACATGAATGACCAAATTGTAAAAGTTACAACGTGGAAGATTTAGTATATAAACTTGCATTATATCTTTTAAAAATTATGGTTTTCTTCAAATTTAAAAATGCATCTATAGTTTTAATCCTGTTATTTATTAACACAACATTTCTATTTGATCTAATTTTCTATAAAACTAATCTAGAAATACTTATTGGATAAGATCTACAATTTGTGAAATAAAACTATAAATAAAATTGAAGTGATACATTTACTATGATATTGATAGTGTTACATCCACACTTATTTAACCAATTGGTTTTGGTGAGTTATGATGTAGATTCAAATTAAACTACTGAGGACAACAACTAAATTACTAGGGAAGAAATGTTAAAAAACTTTATCCTCAAGAATAAAGTTATGAAAGAATCAAAAGGGGATAGAAAACAAAGGATAACACAATCCTTTGGTTAAAATGGAGATTAATGAAGATTCTTTATGAAAACTCTTTTAAAAGATGAATAATTATATTTATTAAATAATAATTAAAGACCACCTTTATGAAAGGGTGTGATGGTTTAAAAACCAACCCTTAAAGCTTGTATAAAGTATTTATGTGAGATTTAGAAAGGGAGCGAAGATCACTCAAGGGAGAATAAAGTGGTTTGATGGGACTATAGGTATTGGAGAAGGGGAACACAGGATTGTCCTACTTGAAGTGCATAGTACATCCAGGATTGTCTTGGCTAGGGCTTTTTCTGTGTAGGTATAATGAGAGTAGGAATACATTGTGTTTTTACATAGATCCTCTAGAGTGTGCTATTATGAGAGCCAATGCCATTGAAATATTCTTAGGATGAGAGTGACCTTTCCAAGAACTCTAATTCATTTATAAGTACTAAAATTATTCTATTCAATGATATTCATAATTAAGTATAAATAATATGCAATTCCAATTTTCTAAAACATTTTATTTATTCCATTGATATCTTGATCATATTGTTGAATGCTAATTATATATTTAAATGATCTCAATGTTTTAAAGTCTTAAACTAGTTAATGATGATAATTAAGCATTTTTGTGCATTTATATTTGAAATATAGATATACTTTACAATATTTAAACTTAGATAATAACATTAATAAATCTATTTCCATTTAAAATAAACTCCGATATATTAAATCTATTCGATTCTACACTTTGGAGAAAATTAGCATTACCAATTTCATACAATTTTTCATACTTCATCTATAATCAACTACAAATTTTGTAGTCCATCTCTCCTTATTTCATCTCTCGAAATATTTTCTTTACTAACTTTTATCTTCACAACCTTTTAAAAAACTTCTAAATTATCACTATCGTTTTTGAATTCAATTATCTTTACTTAAAAATATTTTCTTTTTTCATTTGCACTATCACTACTTTTTCCAATCTTCATGACCATGACTTCTATGCCTTCTAAATGTCTTTCACTTTCACATTCTTCTTGATTATTGACTATTGGTTATCAACTCTTTATATATGTCATCTTTTAGTTCACTATAATCCAACACATCAACCATCTCACCCTTTTATTTAATCCTATTAATCACTCTTTCATCATAGCTCTCAAGGCTTCTTTAGACATTATTGTTCCATTCTTGGAAATATTTTAAAAATCATCATATAATCTAATTTTTCTCTTTCTTAGACATCCCTATATAATTACATTGATTTCTTCATTTCTTTCATGTATATAAAAAGAAATATAGAATTTCTTCTTTCATTCACTTCGACAATTGTTAATCTAGCTTGAAATTTATTTATCAAATCAAACATTTCATCTACTTTATTGGCAATAACAATATTCTTAACATTCTTGGTTTCCTTTGGACTTCACATTCTTTTGAACAATCATTTGTTTCCTACAAGACAACTTTTCTTCTACTCTTCTTGATGTTGGTTCTCTTGCCACTAACTTTTTGACTCTTTATGTGCATCCACATATTGTAAATCCTTTCTTTGCTTACTTTGAGCTTTCTCCTTCCCTCTTTATTATTTTTTTAATTTATATCTATAAGTGTGAAAAAGTAAATAAGTAAAAAAACTAAAACACTTCTTAATGAAACATTATATCAAGATTTAACAACAATTAAACTAATTTAAAGCACATAAAACTTGAAAGCGTCTCATTGTTTCCTATCTCCGAAGATTTATTAAATCACAGAGGGCTCTCAGATTTGGTAAGCACTATGACTGTTAAAATGCCTATCTAGAGAATGGAATGATGCTAAATGCAATGATCTAATGATTGATAATGATTTCTAAATGATATTGATGCTACTGTAATCTATTTTGACATGAAATCTAATAAAAGAAAGCTACAGTAAATCTATGATGCATCTGTGATATGGATTCTAATGACGCTATGCTATTGCTATTGTTATTGCTTGATTGTTATTCCTGCAGAGTAAGTTTGCATAAAATTGGGATTTTCTTGAATCATTTTCATGTTTCAAAAGGCTGTATATATAGATTTCACGGTAGCACAACAAAGGCTTGGATTCAATCTGGAGAATTGAATGGTGAGAGATTGAGAAGCTTGAGCTGATTATGGGAATGGTTTCTCCCCATGAAAACATCAAGCCAGATGATAGGAAGAATAAAAGGAAATGGGATTGAGAGGATTTCCTGCAAGTTTGTCTCCACAACTTCCCGTGAATATCAGTTGAATTAATTAGATTTGAAAAATCTAATTTTATTGGTGAGTGAATAGAGGAATATTGCTTTATGCCTTTATTTGAATAATTTGATTTATTCAAAATTAGCAAAAGGGAATAAATAATTTAATAAAACAAACTATAGAATTTTTTTATTAAATAAATATAGAAGGGATATGATAATTAAATAACAAAGTATTTAACCTTGTTTAATTAAACTAAGATTGAATGATGTGATAATTAAATAACACAAACTATTGAAGTTGTATATTTAATTAAAATTGAAGGATAGGAGAATGAACTATAAATAAATATTTCTATTTATTGAATAGTAGTAGAATTTAATTATGATAATTAAATAAAACAAAGTGAAATTTGTTTATTTAATTAAGACGAAAATAATAGAATAAAGATTGAAGAATTTAAGATGAATTATATAAATAAATATTTCTATTTATTTAATAGCAGACGAAATAAAGGTTAATTAATCAAACAAATCATATTTAATTAATTATATTCTCCAGGCCATTTTTAGGTGTATACAATATCTAACATTCCTTCTTTACTCCTTGTTGGTATTTAGTGTAACTTCTAATTTATATACTACAATCTTCATCATCAAATTCTCTTTTCCCATTTCCTTTTAGGTGTCTTTTCAAATTAACAATCCTAACTCTAGAACTCAAATTCATTCATCTAGTCTTCATGACAACTATAAATCATAAATACTTATAAATTGCATTAAACCTTGGTGTTCAAGCTGCTCACATAAATTGCTCTTTACAGGAATCTTATTCGCTTTTCAATGTCTTCACTATTCACACCTTAGGTAGATTTTCTCATAGATTGGTGCTTTATCCAACCTCTTCTTTCACAATCACCTTTAGATCTCACTTTTGCACTTACTTTTATACACCATTAACATATTGCCTAACTATCAATATTTCTATTTGTAAGACGATCTACTTGACTTGCTCTTTTTAATTTTTCAAATTTCCTCTCAATCGACAATCTATTTGCTCAAATCCTCAAATTTCTTTCCTTCATAATTTTGATGTTGTCTACCTCAAATTTGACACTCTATTAACAACCTTAAAAATATTGGCTATCTTCTAACCAACAATAATGTGCTAGGAGATTCCTTCAATTTTTCCTTCCTAAAATTGATTTCTTCTAGATCCAATGCAAACTCTACCCAAATCACACAAATGGAGGTTGCTCACAAAAAGATATAATTATACTAAACTTCAAACTCTTGAATCCACACTTAGATTTTCATAATTGGATCTAACCTCACTATATTCTTTTAGAAGTTCATAACCTTGCCTTGATGCACTTATTCTTCCCTTCTTTCTTCACCTTATTCTCATCACTTCATAGAAAATATACTTTCTTTGATAACATTTGACATAATCATAGTAAGGGGATTTAATGAAAGACTATCAAAATATGAAGTCAATAACAACAAATTAACTTTTACATATTGGATAACTGGAATTCTCATAATAGGAATTGATTCTAGTGCTTGAAAAAAAAATTAAATCATCAACTCACAAGCTAAACAACATTATGCATATGTCTATAAATCTGTTTTCCCCAATATCAAAAACATTATGCATATGTCTTACAATACATATTTGTTGATCTCGAAGTCACAATAGCTAATTTTCAACTCTATTGATTCCCAACTCTATAAATCCTATATTTTTTCACAATTTTTCTCATTTTATAAAAAAATATGTAGTAAGATGAAAAATCAAATAAAGATATAATATATCACCCTAGGCACTCATGATAAGGATCAATGTCCCCTTATTAAATGATTTCAGCATAGAATCTACCTTGGAAATGAGTGCACCTCCTTGAGACTTGTAGAATGATCATCTTTATAGGTACATCAAGTTATGAGACAAAAATTGATGCAACTCATCAAATGAACCTTATTAAGACCAATAATTACATAAGAAACTCTTTATTTAATGGATGAATTAAATGATTTGGCATAGTCAAATTAAGACACTACTATCCAATGAAAACATGATACATCTTATAATAAAGCATCAAATACAACTATATACACTTGGGTATGTTCATGATGCTCAAAAGACCCTTTGTTTAAATTTTTATGATAATTGGACACACAACAAATACACACATCTCTATTTCTACTCACTTGATTGGAATGTGGGTTGTAAAATATAATCATATCCTCCCCAACCGATAATATTCTTGCAAAGCATCTATAAAAAATGCCAAAGACAAAACATATATTTTTGGTTGATATATGAATGCTCTTTGTCTTGGTATTCACTTGTAGTAGTTTGATATATTTGTTAATGTTTAATTTTCTAATGGATCCACAAACATCAACATCTTTTTTGGAAAGTTCTTCAAGTTTGTCATCTCTTGTTAAGGTATTTATGAGTATCTTGTAACTATTAAAATCTTACTTGAGATGTGTCCTTTGTGTAATATCAAACAACTGCAAATGTTCTTTCGTTGAATTAATTTCTTTAGGAATTTTCTCAAGTATTATGCAAGTACAATCAATTGACTTCTCTTGGTAAGAATGCACATTTTATTAGGTTATCTAATGTCCAAGCCATTTTTGAAGAACTACATCAAATTATGCATTGTTTGAATTCATCTTATGTATGTCCATTGATTGTGATGATGGTGGCACATATCGAAACATCTAGAATAAATTTAATTTTTTTGATACATAAGTAAGGATATCTATTGGGGTCCTTGCCCATGACCAAAAAACCAAAGATATATAAGAACAACAAACCAATTAGAGAGGCTAAGAATACATCATAAACCCCTACTTGATAAAGCGAAGGGAAACTAAAAAATAAAGAACCCAAATAACCAACCTTAACACAAGCACTTTGGAACCAATTTTGCCCCCCCAAAAAGCCTCATCTACCTCTTAATAAAGGAAGGAACCATCTCAAGATTAATTTGTGGTTAATTTCATTTTTTGTAGGAAAGAAAAGCCTACATAGTCCAATGTAATGCATCTTCAATGGCATCTCTCTCACCTCTAGATGCAGCCTTTCTGCTTTTGATTCCTTGCCTCTTCTCTTCTTCTTGGTAGATAAGTTATACAAAGAAATAATTGGATTGCCCAAGTTATCCTTTATATTTCCTTTGCTAATCCTTACCACCTTCACCAAAGCATTGAACAAATAATATGATGGAAGTTGTTCATTGAAGATTGATTACCATTTGCAATGCCATCCATAGTTTTATCCATGTTTTATTAAAGGACCACAATTTAGTTTAGTCTTTTATCTAACAAACTACAAAATGGTACATTGGGTAAAAAGCTAAATTATTCTTATGATTAAAACATATATTCATCCTTGCTTTAATCTTTGTGTCAATCTTTAGGTTGCCTTGCCTCAAAATATTGCCCTTATTTTTATATTTTTTTGTCAACTCAACTGAAATCTTAAGTGAAGAGGGAAAAGAAAAATCCACTTTTTAAAACAAAGGTCTCCAAACTCGTCTTAGTGAGAACAGGTGAGTGACATTCCAAAACCATAGTGCAAGAAATCACAAAATAGCTCCATGACTTTTCCAAACATCAGGTTACCCAATTAATGAATCTATTTCCACAAAGTTGACACTCGAGATACCATGTCATTACATCTAACATTTATTGAATATTAGGATATGATGAGTGGGAAGAAATTGAGTGAGAAATGGAGTAGGGGGAATGGTTTCAAATTAGATGAAGATGATGGAGATGGAGATGTTGACTTAGGGGATGAGGATGAAGATGCTTCTTGGGACAATGTTGAAAAGGATGAACTATTGCTAGACATTCTACTTGAGGCTCAATTGTTGGGAATTTTTCTTGGGTAAAAGTATAAACCTGTGTCACACTTTATAAAGGAATCGACTAACAACAAATTTTTTTTTGAACTTCGACCACATAAAGTGTTCTTTATGTTTTAAGTTTTAAAATGATGTAAACTAATGAAATGTAAAAATCTTGATGAAGTTTATTCCTGTAATTTTTCAGATTTTAAAAAAAAGTTGATTTTTTTTTATCAATTTAATAGCAAATTTTGGAATGTGGAAAATTTTAGGAAAAAGTGACGTTCACTTGACGTCAAGAAACAAATAGAAAAAACTTCATTTTACCCTAATTTTTTCTCGAAATAGGTAACTTCAATATCTAGTGCATGTATTTTTTTTTTGAAATTTTGATGTATATTTTTCTCGTAATAACATTTTAAAGTGAAACTTGCCAGAATTTGATATTTTTCATTTGACATCAACTATTGTCTACTTTTCAATCATTAAAAAAAAACAAATTATACCCTTTTGAAGAGGATTCTCTCCTCTAGTGCACCATATATATTTTTATTTATTTTTAATATGTTTTGATTTTTTTTTTAATTTCTAATGAGCCTCTTTTTTAACTTTAACAACCTAGTTGCATTATTTTAAAAAAAAAAAACATATATTAAAAAACTAATCAAAATATAAAAAAATACATATTTAGCTTCACCACTTTGAGCTCTACAAAAGGCTATTTTTCTTTTTTCCTTTTTAAAATTCATTCTAATTGAAGAAATACTCACTTGAAGTTGAAAGTGTCAGAAAATTTTGAAAAAATCTGAGTTGGCTACCAAATAGGATACCACATAGACAATTTCACTAGAAAGGGTTTCAATAGAAATGGTTTCGACCAAATCCCTTTCTACCGAAACCCCGCACATAAAATGAGCCACATTTCAAAGCGGCAAAGGGAAAAATTCAATTTTCTTGGTTTCGGGCAAAAGGGTTTCGCTTGAAACTCTATGTGCAACATATAAGCCACGTGGTTTCGAATGAAACGAGTTTGACTGAAACTGTTTAGGTTGAAATAATTTCGCTTGGAACTATTCAGTTGGCCAAAAGTATGACACAACTTTGTACTTTTACCCTCTTGTCCTCTTTGAGGCTTCTAGGCTCACCTTGGTGACTAATGAGCCTTCTTCCTATTTAGAATTTGGACTATGTAAGTGATTTCTTCCCTTGTTAGTAGCTTCCCTCTCATCTATCTTAATTGCCTAGGAAAGCTCTTGGTTTGCAGGTTCCTTGAAAAGGAGGTGTCACATATGCCTTCTCCTTCATGATAGGTGGATATTATACAAGATTGCATTGATGGGGTTGTCATTTCACCCCAAGACTCTGATGGATTATTTCCCATTTCCATTCCTTTTGCACAAGGTTTGGAGTCTCCTAGTCATGGTGATGGTTTGGATTTTGGAATGGGGGATGCTTCTCCTATGGGTGATACACATATTAGGAAGTCTTCATATGAGGGTGAGGGTTCTCCCTTTCCTGGTCTTGTTCCTTGTTGGGTTTTTGAGTCCTTTGCTAAGGATATTCCTCGTGTTAGAGTAAGGGGGCTACAATCACTACTAATCATTCTTAGGGGTCTCTTTGAATCAAGATGGACAATCTAGGTGTATATACTTTTGAGTTTATTAGTTCATGTGATCATGTCTCTCACAATAAATCCCTTCCATTTGAGTATTGTTCACAATCCTCCTAATAAATGAAAAACCAAATGTGGATATTGTGGGATGAAAAGGCATACAACAAAATATTGCCTTCAACATCAAAGTGTAGAAATGAAGAAACTTATTCTTGACCATGTTATTGCCTTACTTGATCATCTAATTCCAACACATGCAAAAACACCATCCAATATCACTAAGGAATCTTATGAGATACCATCATTTGGGGATGAACATTGTAGTTGCATGGCTTTCATTGATATCTCATCAACCATATCATATGTTTCTACATTTGAATCCAATGTTGACTCATCCATGCATTTTAGTGATTCTTTGCATTAGGAAATTGATATTACCATTCCAGATCCACCATACTGGGATGTATATCTACCAGACATCACATCTTTGTTTGTAGAATCCCACCTTGTAGATTTAGATGACACTATTGAGGATATTCGTCTTCTATTTGATGTCAGCTTTGATGGAGTTTCATCGTCATTTCCATATTTGGCTCTTTCCTTGCCTAGATTGGATTTTATCATGACAAATTATGCACATATTCATGAGTCGACCTATTTGAATCAGTCATCATCATCTACAACAATATCACATTCACATAAGTCCAATTAGCATCATGCATCCATGGTTTGTGTTCCTAAATCGCATATGGTACCTGACCCATCTTATCAGCATCTGTCACACATCAAGATTGGCTTGGAGATCATTGAGCATAATTTGAAGGAATCATTGGAGTTACTTGAATCTTTGGATCATATGCAAAATTTAGAGACCTTTATTTTACTTCCGGGTGCATATTCCTATATGGAATAGGAAGTCATCTTGCAAACATTTGTGGTGTTGTTTCTTCCCAAGGGGTGAAATGTTGTTCAGTGATCATGGATCATCTTCAACATCTAGTGTTGCTCATATACTAGCACTATAGGCATCATTTTGAGGGGAGGTTGCATGGTTTCTCTTCTATCAATTTTGGGAGGAAGCATTTCCTCAAATGGAGTTCATCACCAATTTTTTTGGGGGGTCACATAGACCTTCTCTCTTTTCTCTCCTATAGTGGAAACATCCATTGCACTTTGTGCTATGCGTAGTCCTTGGGGGGGTCATTATGAGTCCTATATTCTTCACTTGCACATTTTATTGCATTTGCATAATTTCTCTATTGGAGATGGGTTTTTATTTCCCACTCTAGTTTTTTCTCCTTTACTCCACTTTATGAGAAATTTATACATGAGTACCTAACATGTCCTAATTTTCGGGGCTCATTGTGGTGCATGCATTACTCCCTAGGTTGTACTTATTTGGGGGTGTTAGTGTAAATAGAGTCATTATTTACCTAGTTAGCTTATCACCTTTCTAGGATGGAGCTTTTCACCCTCATAGCTTAAGTTTAGTTAGGTTTCTTTTACTTTTATCTCACTTCATAGCATTGAGACACGTTTCCTCATCATTTGAGACACTTATTGACACTTGCTCACACATATCTCAAGTGAGCTCACAAGTGTCCCATCATTGGAGGGCTAGGCAATCATTGTGTTTGACTTGCCTACCTTCACCATCTTGCCTATATATACAAGGATTTATCATTGTATTATACACTCTTCATATTTTCACTTGTGGAAGGTTATCAATTTGAGCTCTTTGATCTTGTCATTCTCCAACACTTTGTGCCTCTCTAAGGATTCCTGATGTGTTGGTGGATAAAGCTTCTACTAGTGTAGTATGCTTTTATTGGGAGGTATTTTGGTTATAAACAAAACATAAATGTTATTCATAGGAGGGCATTCAAAATATTGAATGTTTTAGGTATGCTTCATGTGGAAACTTTATTAAATAGTTTCATGTTATTCTCCTTTCAATATATTAAGGAATACACCATAGTTTTATAGGGAGGTCCCTAGTTTCTTGGTAATGCAAATATTCTTTTAAAAATATAAACTATTGGTTTTAATGCCACCAAGGTTAGCATGGTTTCTATTTGGGTTAGAATCCCAACGCTCCCATTGGAATTCTAGGATGAAAGTATCATTCAAGGTATTGTTGATACTATTGGTCAGTATGTATCCATTAGCAATGTTACAAAATCTAGGAAAAAGGTTCTTTTTTGCTAGATTTTGTGTATGTCACACAAATGATAAGGTGTTGCCAAAAAATATTAAATTACATGCTCTAAACTTGGTGTCTAAGAGTAGTAAATTCATTATGAAACCTCTCCATTGTCCCATTTCCATAAATTTGGGCACTTATCCATGACATGCCAATATATTCTTCATAAAAAAGAGCACTCCAAGACGAGGTAAGATGTAAATGTTTCGGCCCTTGGGCCTTCCCTTAAGGAAAAGATGTTTGATGAGTACCCCCAATCTCAATAGAAAGGGATAGTGCTGGAAACCATAGTGGGGGGAAACATTAGTAAAGTTTGTGGTTCCCCATGGAAGGAGAAACTTGAAGTTGTGATTGAGAGTCCTTTGACTAAGATTGGTTTTTATTTGAAGAAAGGTAGGACAACCCTTGTCTGTCAAGTTCCTCTTTAAGTCCTTATGACATTTCTTTGATGTCTTTGTAGCTCGATGTTTGGGGTCTTTTTGACCCTTTTCTTTGTTGCTTGTTGTTCCTTGTTCCTTTTTGTTGATCTTGTTGTAAAAGGTGTTGGGGTCTTATTGGGAATCAATTACTTAGGATTTAAGGGTGACTGCCTTTGATGGTGTTCTGGCGTGGTTTCTCAATCATGGGTGAATGTTGACTAGGTTATAGAAACCAAGTTTTTTATTGACGTGTAGTGGATGAAATAATTATTTTTTCAAAGAGAATTTCAAAAGGGTTTTAGGTGCCAAGTAAAATGACACAATTTTCTTACTTATAATTATGGCGATAACTCTCCCAACTACCTTCCATGAATGTTGTGGCTCCCCACCTACCAAAATTCAATGCTACTATTGTTGTTTTATTGAGACACACATTTTGGGTTGGATTGCTTCTCAACCATGGGTCTTTTTCTACCACAATGTAGTGATTAGGGTTAGATGTCGTGCAAGTGTTAAAACACATTTTTTGGATCATTTTAGCAAGAGGTTGGTTTTTTTGGTGGCAATTGGAAACTATGTAGGTGAAAGGTTTGTATTGGGCTTCAATCATACCATATCTAGTTTCAAAAAGGAAATGAAGTAGTTGCATGATAAAATAATACAAGTATTATGCAAAGAGTGTCTCCAAACTATTTGTATCTCTCTAGAGAAATCTTCACTATTGTAAGGGTTTTTGCTTGTAACATTTGTTGACATGATTGTAGTGGGCAATATTATAGGTATTGAAATAGTCATATATTGGATTCATATGAAATTATGTAGTTCAGTTCTAGATCACTAAGTATGCTTCAAAGCGTATGATGCTTGTAATTTTATGGCACATGTTCCAAGATCAACTTTGTTATTTCCTTTCATTATTTTCCTTCCTACTATTTGTGACTCTATAGCCCAATCCAATAGGCACTCGTCTTTGGTCCACTTGATCACTCTCACATCATTCAAACATAACATTAATAAGTAGTTTAAAAAATAAATGAATCCTTCTTGTACATCCATGACTGTCAATATAACCAAGGAATTATTCTTAAATGAACACTCTATAGATGTGTTTCATGTGGGTCATGATTGCATAGTTATATCAACTATATAAAGGTTTCATGCAACTAGTCTCTCTTGATCTAGTGACAAATTTTGGGTTGACGGTATTTAAATACCTATTAAGGTACACCCCTAGGAACATCCTCTAAAGTCTAAGCTAAGCTTGAAGCATATGAGGGATAACCCACTCTTGTAAATTTTGTCTTCAACACTCCATGATCTATTGATGAGTTGATTTCACTCACATGATGACAACCCTGACCTTGTGAGTGAAATTTAGTTCCAAGAAGGGGAGAAATGGTTTTGAGAACCAACATGTCCTCTTAAAGCCCATTTTTAGTTCATAGCTATGATCAAAGTCATTAACCTTAATCAAAAACATTGGAGATACCACAAATTTAGAATAAAGAAAACGTGTTTAATAATTGTGCCCAAGTTGGTAACATTGGAAACATCTAAAAGGGTAGCTCCTCAAAGTTAGTAAATTGAGTCCAAGAACCATACTTCAATTAAGTTTTGATAGAATAAAAATTTGTTTGGAAACATTAGTCAATTTGCAAACCTTGGTGAACCTCTTCCCAAATCGGATCAATCTTAACAAATTTTCTAACCTTTTATGCTAAATATTTAATTTTCATAACTAGAAGAAGGTTGTTAAAACTAATCCATAATATAAATTTGAAAATGTCTATTGATTCCAGATTAAAGAAAGGTTTCCATTGTTCCATAGAATCCCTATTAAAAAAAAAAAACCTTAACTATTTGGACAAATAAGGACAATAAACTTTATACTAGGTGTAACATAGAAAAAGGGAACCCTAAGTCTAATTTCTAAAACCTAGGGTTAATTTCCTCCTTTTTCAAGGGTACATTAGGATGCAAAAAAACAAGGTGATTAGATTGACTTTCAACCATTAAGGTGAGCCAATCATACCTAGATCTGCATCTTTTTGAGCCTTGGAAATAGATTGGAATTGATTTTCCTTGATTAACCTAATTATACTATGTACCCTAATATGAAAATTGCAAGATTTTGACAGTTGATAGACTATAATAGGGATTTGTAGGCAAATCTGAGAAGGGTAGAGTGTTGTGTACCTGTCTTGAAAATTTGGTATCAGTCAAAATAGGAGGACATAGGCACCCAAGGGTGTCTCTATCCTTGTAGGGGTGTCTTGGATCTATTTTTGTAGTCCTTTGATGTTGGATATGAGCTCCCGATTCCTGCTTGTAAATTTGTCATATCATTGTCAGATAATTCTATAGGTGAGTTTCTGTGAGTTGATAAGGTGTAGGATTTTGAATGCAACAATGGAAAATGGTCTTCAAATTTCCTTCAATCCTCTCCAATCTTGAAACCTTCACATTCAAAGAGAGAGGAAAGGTTGTGCCATTTAGGGGTCTGCCTTAGTCAAACACCGTGTTAGTGTTTCCACTTCCACAATGGCAATGCCAATGATAAAATGATAAATGATATGAAGGAATGATGAATGCATAAAGTGCTATAACTCAACACTCTTCAATGGCTTCCTTGAAGGATAGAAGTCATGCACATCACCTCAAGGTCTTGGATCTTACTTGCTTGAATGCTTGAATTTCTTGGAGACCTACAATAAAGGTTAGCCTTCACAAATAATGATAACATAAACATGCATAAACTCACATAGGATTTGACATGATGCTTGGATCTTGAATTGTTGCAATGAATATTTGAAATGCTCCTTTGGACTTGCTCTTAATGCTCTTGATCATAAGTTTTCCAATAATTTTCCTAGATCTTTCTTGTTAGTTTTCAAACGATGCAATAACTAGGTATTTATAGGCATTTATTCAATTTCCGCAAATTATATCTTGATAGCCAACATTTGCAATTTGAATTTCAAATGTTAAAATATCAATAAGGAAATATTCAAATTTAGATCCTGACAAAATAGGGGGACTTAGATGCCCAAGGGTGTCCCAGTCATGACCCTATTTTCTAGTATTCTAGGTGTCAGGGGAAAAACATTAAATAATTTTGCATTTGTTCAATGTTTGTAGTTTCTCGAAAATTGTTAAAAATAGGCCATAAAATGCATAATTTGGGAATTTAGGTGCTTAATCAGGTCCAAAAAATTAAGGGGAGCAAAACATAGTGTGAAATTGTCAAGGGTGACAATTTTCGATGCTACACTAGGATTCTTCCATTCATCCATAAAAAAATCTTCCAATGATGAGTTTCTCCCCATGATTCTAGACAAATGAGGGATATTCTACGTAGAATTGTGTATATGGGCTTGATACTTTTATCTGAAAGATGGAGGATTTGAGAATCACTAGCAAAAGTGATGTGGATGTCACCCAAGGAGAAAGGTCAAGAATCAATCTTAGACTCCTCGACTAGTTTTGAAGAAAGACATGCAAGAACTCCAAGACTGGTGCCTTATCAGGGAGAAGAAACAAAAACTCAAATTGACCGAGTGTTAAGGAATAAGATTTTCTAGAAGATGACAAGTTTTTTCTAGAAGAACTAGAATCTTCTAGAAACTAGAAGCAACTAGAAGTTGTCCAAGGAAAAGAACATTCTAGTTTTAGAATTCTCTAGAATATTAGAAGTTTCTAGATTTTAGAAGCTCTAAGTATTAATATGAGGTTTCCCATTAGAAACAACACTATTGCTGTTGTAATTTATTGGATTGTATGTAATAAAAGCTAGATAAATGTAATTCATTTCAGCCATTTCTCACTATTTTATGCTTTGTTTTTGTCATGTTGTTGTTATTTTATTATTTGGGAATGTTTTTACACAATATCAGAGCTAGACATTTTCTAATAGGGCTAAGATATTGCTAGATTGAAGTTTGTTTAGCAAGATAATCTTTGAAGTGGTTTAATCTATTTTTTTGAGGGCTTATTTTTTCTAACATGACCACTACAAATGAAAGTTTTCCAATCTTTGATGTCCAAGTGATTTTGTAGATTGGAAGATTGTAGTCAAAATATTTTGAGAGAAAAGGCTCTATGGAGCATAGTGAATAAAGAGATTGGGGAACCTCAAAAAATAAAGAAAAGGAGTTATAGAAATGCATGTTGAAGCAAGCTAGAGGAATTATTGATAAGGCTTTGAGGCCCAATCTCAAGAGAAGATTTTTTAATGTTGATAATCTAATAGAACTATGAAATTTTTTAGAAAAATATTATAAAGATGTAGATATTGCTAGTGTGTTTAGTATAGAATTCTTTGGTGAACATAGACCCAATTGATTTTGAAAAATGGCTAACTACTTTAATGAGGTTACATATTTAAATACCAAGCTAATGAAAATAGGTGCCAAATATACAAAAAATATTTTCAGTTGATTGCAATGGTTGAAAGCAAGCTTCCCCAACCTTACAAGGTATTTAATTAATCAAGGAAAAGGGTTATTCAATTAAATCCTAATATCGCCCAACAAACTTTTGATCAATTTTGTAAGTCAATTTTAGATGAAGAGGTTAAGCTCATTAAAGAAGGTTATTTTAAGAAGAATCATGCATATGCAGCTCTAAGGGTAAATCATTTTCTAGATATGTTGATGGAAAGAATAATTGGAAAGGATATAATAAATTTTGAAATAATGATGGTTCTAACTAGTTTTCTAGAAATGACGGTGTAGAAAAGTAGTTGAAAAGAAAACCCATTATTTGTAGGTATTGTGGAGGTGAGAATCATTTGAAAAAAATTGTTTGAAGAAGAGGAACAATGAAAGACAACAATACAAGCCTAAGAAAGAAAGGTTCAAGGAAGGAAAGACATATTAACAAAGTTTTGTAGCCATCTCTAGGAAAGTAAAATCAAATAAAGAGGTAACTTCTGAACCTAAAAAAAAATCTAGAGCTAAGGTGGGGTACTTTGCTTTAAATTCTAATAAAGAATGGATTTTAGATTTAGGAGCATCTTTTCATATGACTATGGATAAATCTTTATTTATTGATTTTCATGAAGGAAAGAATTCAAATCAAGAAATTATCATTGGAAATAAAATGAAATTGTCAATTCTAGGAACAAGGACTGTTAGTGCAACAAATGAAACTTTGAAAAATGTTTTATTTTATGAAGGATTGGGGGTGAATCTTATTTTAGTATATAGAATTTCTCAATTTGGACTGAGTTTGTTTGTTACCATCGATCAAGTTATTGTAAGAGATAAAAAGAACCCAAAAAATGTTATTGTTATTGGTAGAATTGACCATAAAAGTGTCTCTTTAAATTTGTTGGATTTGTTGATGATGAATACACAATCTCTCATGCTTTTATTGCTCAAAGTGATTATATGTCAAAACTATGTCATGCTAGACTTGGGCATACAAGTTATAGAAAATTACAAGATGTGGTTAGAATGAATATGTTTAGAGGTTTCACAAATATATCAACTTTTGAAGGTGTATGTGAAGGATGTATCTTAGGTAAACACAATTGAGATCATTTTGATTCAAGAAAAGCATGGAGAGCCACTCATCCACTACAACTCATTCATAGTGATTTATGTGAACTGGGAAATCCTTCCATTTCAAGTGCCATGTACCTTCTCAATTTTATTGATGATTATAATATGCAAGTGTAGTTTTATTTTTTTGAAAGGAAAAGTGAAGTATTTGAGGTATTTCAAAATTTTAAGGCATTAGTTGAAAACCAAAGTGGAAAAAGAATTAAATGCTTAAGGACAGACAATGGGGGTGAATACTGTAATATGCATTTGAATCATTTTGTGAAAAATATGGTATTAAGGTACAAAGAACAGTTATATATAACCCTCAACAAAATGGAGTAGTTGAACGAATGAGTATAACTCTTTTGAAAATGACACATTGTATGTTGCATTTTAAAAGTTTGAATAATAAATTTTGGGGTTTGGCTGTCTCTTATGTTGCACATATTTTGAATAGAATCCCCACCAAAGCTCTCACAAATATCACTCCTGAAGAAGCATGGAGTAGAATAAAGCTTCAGATTTTATATTTTGAAGTATTTGGGTGTATTGCTTGAGCCCACATCCTAGAAGAAAATAGGAAAAAGCTAGAACCAAAAATTCAAAGTTTTTGTTTATGGGCTATAGTGAAGAGTCAAAGGCTTACAAATTGTATAATTTGACAACAAAAAAGATCTTTATTAGTAGAGATATAAATTTTGATGAACATTCACAACTTACAACCACAAACAATTTCCACATTTAAGATATTTTACAAAGAAATAAAAATCCTATTAACAAGGATGATAAGAGCACTACTACTAATGAAGAACATATAACTAAGTCTTTTGACTAGTTATTTTCTACATGTGATGATGAAGAAGAACTTCTAGATAGACATAAGACAAATATTATTGAAGAGATATATATAGACAAGGCTAAAAATTCCAAGGAATGCCATTGTTCTCATGGTGAAAGTATTACAAATAAATGATTCAATCTAATATGAGAAAGATAGAGGGAAGAAAGAATAGGAGCAAGCCATGAAAGAGGAATTTGATGCATTACTTAAGAATAAAACTTTGGAAATTGTGCCCCTCCCCAAAGGTAAGAATGTTATTGGTTGCAAATGAGTTTACAAAACAAAATTCAAATCAAATAGAACTATAGAAAAATACAAAGCAAGATTGGTTGCTAAGGGATTCAATCAAAAGGAAGGAGTTGATTATGGAAAAACATTTTCTCTTGCTATCAAAATGAATATAGTTAGAATTATTCTTTCATTGGTTGTAAGTCTTGGATGGCATATTCATCAAATGGATGTAAAAGGTGTTTTCTTAAATAGAGATTTAGCTGCAGAAATATACATGATGCAACCACCTGGTTTTGTAGATGAAAAACATACTCACCTTGTTTATAGATTAAATAAATCAATTTACAATCTAGAAAAAGCACCAAGAGCATGGAATGAAAATATTGACAGATATTTTCAACTTCATGGGTTTAAAAGGTGTAGATCTAATCCAAATATTTATGTGAAGAAAGTCCAAGATGAGATTATTCTTGTTGCAGTTTATGTAGATGATTTACTCATTGCTAGAGTGAATATTGGGATAATCAATGATTTAAAATCAGATCTTAAAAAGGAATTTCATATGAGTAATTTGGGAGAGTTAAACTATTTTCTTGGTTTATAAGTTTCTAGACTACATGATGGATTATTCATTTTCCAATCAAAATATGATTCAGATAATTTAGAAAATTTTAACATGCTAGAAAGCAAGCCAACTACTCCCTTTCAATATGGAATCAAGATTACTAAAGAAAGTACTTCCAAGAGGGTAGATGCTACTTTATACAAGCAACTTGTAGGAAGCTTGGTTTATCTAACTCATTCTAGACTAGACATTTGTTTTGTAGTTAATCTAGTATCCAAATTTATGTAGGAACCTAAAGAAACTCATTGACTGGCTGCCAAAAGAATTTTGTGGTATGTTCGTGGAACAATACATTATGGCATCCACTATGTATATAAGTCCTCAATTTCTTTGGTTGGATTTACATATTCAAATTGGGGAGGTGATATAGATGACAAAAATTCTACTGGTGGTTATGATTTTTGGCTTGGGTCAAGCCCTATTACATGGATCAACTAAAAAAAATAACTACATCATTGTCTTCATGTGAAGCAAAATATTGAGCAACACAAGAAGTAGGAAGGAAGCAATTCAGATTTGAAATCTTCTATTTGAGCTTGGTTTTTCACAATGTTATGCTACTCCTTTGTATTGTGACAATCAAAGTACCATACAGGTTACCAACAATCTAATTTTTCATGATAAAACAAAACATATTGAGCTTGATATTCACTACATATGAGATCTTGTTCAAGCAACTATTGTCAATCTACAATATTGTCCAAGTGAAGACCAAACAACTGATGTATTTACTAAGAGTATGATTGAAGCCAATTTTTTGAAATTGCAAAAATGCTTGGTATATTAGAGGTGAACATTAAGGGGGGATAGTGGTATAATGTTCGCATCTCCTTTGATATTCTATCCAATATTAAGTGGGGGTGTTAAGGAATAAGATTGTCTAGAAAGTGACAAGATTTTTCTAGAAGTACTAGAATCTTCTAGAAATTAGAAGCAACTAGAAGTTGTCCAAGGAAAAGAACATCCTAGTTTTAAAGTTCTCTAGAATATTAGAAGTTTCTAGATTTTAGAGGCTCCAAGTATAAACATGCGGATGTCCATTACAAACAACACTATTATTGTTGTAATTTGTTGGATTGTATGTAATAAAAGCTAAATCAATATAATTTTTTTCAACCATTTCTCACTATTTTATGTTTTTTTTGCGTTGTTTGTTGTTATTTTATTATTTGGGTATGTTTTTACACTGATTAGAGAAAGTCACTTTGAATGAAAAGGGAGACAAGAAGATTCTTCCTTCAAAAGTTGGATTACAAAATGGGCCACAATTGAGAAAAGGATTTAGAGAATTTTTGTAGGATTGATAGAAAGCCCACTCAAACTAATTGTCCTACAAATATGTGCCCTCAATGGAACAATTCATTGAATTGGAGATATCATTCTTAGGAGAAACATTGCCATGAGAGTCATTTGTAGATTGAGAGGCTATATAGAGAGCCCTATTTTTCTCACAAAAAAACCTTCATCCAAGAGAAGAAAGGAAGTTGTCCCATCACATCCAAACCCTTCTTCCATTCATCACCCTAGAAAACCTAATCTTCCTCAATGATTTACAACTTGTATTTTGGGGATCTTGCAAAGATTAAAACAATAATCGAGATGCCACCTCCACACTATATCAATTATTTGTATTCGTATGTCAATTGGTTTACTTAAAAAATTCCTTAAGGGTTGTGCATGTAAGGAAATAATTTGACATTTGGCTAGGTTCTCTAAGGTCCAAGTCACACCCGAAAAAATCAATCACCTATATTGTGTGCCTCATGACCCTTATTTATGGTCAAGAATTCAACTGGTATGCATCCATGGAAGCTTATGGTATTGGTATATATTGATGCTACTAGAAGAGAGGTAATTGCACATTTATGTCAAGTTGGTTATGAGGCTTAACTACACACTAGTCAAAATATATGTTTAACTTTAATATTTTCAACCACAAAGCTTAAGAAAATGTAAGGAAAATATCTAAAGTCACCACCAATTTTGATCTTTTTGGTTACTTTTTGAATGAATCAATGATAGTTGTAAAATTGTTATTAGACAATGTTCTCGCATGAATTTGATTTAAAAATTATAAACAAGATATCTAAAAAGGCATAGTTATCATTGAACATGTGTTAATTTTATTCTATTTAATGATTAATGAGAGACAATTAAATTTTAGAGGTAAATTTAAATCTCTAGAAAGACTCGTGAAAATGTTAAAATTATGGTAAAATTGGGCATCCTAAGAAGAATTTGATTTTTAAAAAGGTTGTCTTCAAAAAGAAATTTGAAAATGTCCCTTCGACATAAATGAAGACCTCTATTGAAGAAGTAGGGGCTCTGTACTTGGCATCTTGAAGTACACACTCAAGCAATAATTCATAGTCAATCAACTTGGGTGTTTCCTTTTATATGACTTTCCATAGGGAGTAGTTTTAGGAATATGAAAGATATAATGGGAGTTACTATCTTCTTAGGAGACGGACTAGTTATATAAGATCATACAAAATGGAAGTGTTAAAGTGATGTTTAAATATGGAAGGGTTAAAATTCTCATTTAGGTTATTTATATTCCAAGGTTGACTAAAGATTGATAGTTGTAAAATTAGTGATGCATCCATGTAGGTAATATTGAATAAAGATAGTTGTAAAATGGTTTGAGGAACACTAGTGTTGGAAATAAGAATTCAAATCAGAACACTTTTCCAACTTGAGGTAATAATCATGAGTAATATATATAATAGCTCTATGTTTCTAGAAGTTGGCAATGCAATAGACATAATTTGTATGTTGCATATAGACAAGTCAATGCTTTGGCATGAATAAATGAGACATATTGAACAAAAAATCCTTTGAGATTTGCACAATAATGGTAAGAAATTTTGTTTGCTTCTTATAATTTGATTACTATAAACATTGTCTATACATAAAAAAGTAAAGGCATATTGTTCCCTACTGATGCTACAAGAGGAGATGTGATTTTATAATTGATACATAGTGATGTGTTTAGACTTGTGTTAAATCTGACATTGAAAATATCTCTATTTTTAATCTTATGTTTCTTTTACAAATAATTTCTCCAAGAAAGCATGAGTTTGCTTCTTTAAATAGAATATGAGATTTTAATAAACTCAAAAAATTCAATGCTCAAGTGTAGAAAACTAAATAGAGAAGATAATGGTGTTGAGAACATATAATGATAAAGAGTTTTCTTAAATGAATTCAAATGATATTGAAGTAATGTGGAATAGCAAGGTAAAAACTAAATCATGTGCATTACACCATAATGGAGTTGTAGGGAGAATGAATAAGACCTTATGAAAAAAATCAAAGAATATGTTAGTGGTATTGGCTTAGATTTTTTTTTGACTTAGGTAGTAGAAATTGTATATTATCTAATTAAGTAATCACCTATGTCAACACTTATTGATAGAACTCCACAGGAAGCATGGACTAGTAAGACACTTTTTCTTTAAAGATTTTTGGGTTGTGACTTTTATGTGCATATTCCAAAAGAAAATATCACTAAACTAGATTGTAAAGGAGTAGTGTATCTTTATTGAGTATAACAATGGTATAATAAATTGCAAGATTTGGAAACTATAAACAAACAAGATTGTCTATATCTGCAATAACATCTTTATAGTGGTTAAAACACCTATAAACATGAAGAATAACCAAGAAAGGAAGAACATAAAAAGGTGCAGTTTGAATTAAAAGATAATGAATATGTATCTAAATATGGATCAACAAAAGGTGAACTAGAAGAGGAAGAATCTCATACCCCAATCTTGGGGAGATTAGTTTGGTAAGCAAGGCAACTAGGGAGGCTAGTCTACATAATTTTAAACTCTTCTTTTGTTTTATTTGCTAGCCTTGGAATTGTTGTTGAGATGCATGATTTAAAAGAAGATAAATTGTTGATGAAGACCATGGGTGAAGAAATGAAGGCTTTGGACAAAACTATGACATGAGATTTGGTTAAGTTCCTTGTTAGAAGAAATTTTGTTGTTGCAAATGTGTTAAAGTTCAATGCAAAAGGTAAAGTAGATAATTATAAAGATTTGTTGGTAGTAAAGAGAAGTTTGTAGGTGGTGTTGAGATTTTCTCTTGCAACCCTTAATTCTAGGGGACAACCCATGATATACAAACCTAGGGATCAAGTCAATCTAGATGAACAAACAAACCTATGATTAAATTGAGGATAGGAAAAGACCAATTAACAAGTGAGATAACTCTACTAAACTTTTAGTCCATGCTAGGCTCAAGTGGGTAATCCTAGAAACCTTTGCTAAATAATAATAGATTGTTAGACCTCATTATTTGACTAAACCCTATGCATAAAGACATTACAAATAATGATTGTCACTTCATAGCTTTATACTAGTCCACTAGCTTGCAAACCTTAGATCTCTAAACAAGACAAATTTATGATAGGTCATGATGCAACACAATATGTAAATCAAATTTGTATATCCATAAATGAAACGTATCTCATTCATTTACATCATCAATAACCTAAAAACTAACAATATGCACAATCCCCTAAAAATAACTCATAAATTGCAGGCTCACAAAAGCTTTGATAGAGATTTATAACACTAGATCTATACATAATGACACAACATAATCAACTAAAATTTTATCAAAATAAAGTGATTGATTTTTGATTTATTTTTAAAGATTGGATTAGCTGTAGCTAACAGTAATCCATTATAATAGAGTAAAAAATAATTAAACTAAACAAATGTCACAACAATCCACACATAAGAAGAGACCTAATTTATCAAAGCTTTGTCTTACACAACTTACGTCCTCAATTGTTTTTAGTTTCAAATGACTACATTTATACTTAGCAAGCTAGCTTCAAGTCAAATATCCCTCACATTGAGCTAGAAAGATTTTCCATTAAAAAGTTCATAATAGAAAGATTTAGAGCACTACTTGAATGCAATCTTAAATGTAAGTACAACAAATGTTTATCCATTAAAATGTTTAATAGACAAACTGAACACAATAAAATATGAAAAAAAAAACTGATCTTATCATTGATTCTTCGAAGAAGAAAATACTATGACAAATACAAAGATTGAATTCAAAATAAAATTCCATTAATGCTCATAGTTTTAAATTCTAACCTCATGTCCCCATGCAACTGCTTAAGCATGTTTTTTTGCTTAAATTTAAGCAGTTTAAGCAGCTGGAGTGTTCCCATGCCAAAAAAAAATTATAGGAAAAAGATAATTTGGAATCTTTTTGAGCAGCTGCTGCTTAAAAATTGAAAATAAGCTGAGAAAAAAAAGTGGGGGCTGGAAATAAGCAGCAACTGCATAATGTCAAAAATGCCACATGGCTCCACAAATTTCTTTCCCTCTTTTTTAATATTTGTTTTTATTTTTTCTTTTCAATTTTTAATTGCATAAATTATTATTAAATATTATAAATACAAATTTAAATTGACTGCTTAAAAATAAGCAGCAAAATTAACTGTTCATGGGGCCACCAGCTCCACAAATAATATCAAAATAAATAATGACTGCTGACCAAAATAAGCTAAGCAGCCACTTGAAGACCTACCCTAATTTGATTTTAATTTGGAGGCTAACTAAATAGAAAGATTGACCACAAAATTGACCATAAGAGAGATCTAACAATACCAACTCACAACATGACTCGAAAATTATAGCCTAATAAGTAGCAGAAAAGACTTTTTGATTGGACCGAACATTAACACATAGCACCATTTTAGTTCATTCCGTTTGCCCAAATATAACTTTGCCAGATGTAACACCTGCCAACACTTGGAAATATTAGAACCTTTCACTTGGTAGCATACATAATTTGTCTTTTTCTGTGTAAATTCTTTGTCGAAATATTTGAGGCTGTTCAATCTATAAAATTGAGAAAAATGATCAACCATATATTCTAATATTCTCCTCCTATTTCCAAATTTTAAATTGGAACTATAAGCAATTTTTCTTGCAATCAAAATAATTCTTCAAGCATTGGTAAACATTATTCTGTCATAAAATCCACCAGTCATGGCATCCTCTGCATAAACACTTCAATCTCTACATTCCTTGCTAAACCATGAAGGATCTCTGCGAATATAATTAGCTCAATCTTAAGATGCAACTAGAGTAGTATATAGAAGGCATTTTGTCAAACAATTTACGTACATCCAAATATCTCCACATATCCTTCTACTTTCTGCTCAATCTTTTGCAAATTCTTATAACTTCACAACCGTCCACCTTGTTTCTTCCCCTCAAAATGTTTAAAATTATTTTATTTTCTTTTTTCGGAATAGAAGATGTCTCAATAAGGTCATTACATGCATATTTTACGGGTGCTTTTCATGAGGTATTTTGTCAAACAGTTTGCTTGCATCCAGCTAGTTTCTATTTTGCCATGTTCTCTGCCTACTCTTATTTCTGCTCATAATTGTCTCCTTCCTCCTCAAACTTTCAATTATTTCCTTGCCAGGTACTGCCATTCGTTCAAACCCTTGCTCATTCTCATTTCTGCATTTTCTATAGCCAAAACAAATGAAGATTTCTGCCAGACACCTCCCTATATCTAAAAAATTGCTTTTTATGTCTGAAAAGAAAAACCTATAAGGGATTTTATTTTTTCATGTAGGAACTCAACAGATTTTAATAAAAATATGCCATAATATATGGTGTTTCCCTTTCCCTTGCTTGCCTGCAATTTGATTGCTGCACTTCATAAACACTTTATCTTCTCCATGATCACACCTTACCCTTGCATTTCCTTGCTGCACAGTCATTTTTAAATGATGCTGCTGTATGTTTCTTTTGCTGCAACAAAAGCTTAGAAAGATAAAGCTGGAAAGCGGTAAATAAGACAATAAAGGAAGGAACAACCAATGTGGCGCCCCCTGCCCTACCTGGTAAATAAGACGAAAATTTAAAAGTGCCTCCTTCATATGCTGTACAAAGCAAAAGACAATAAAATGAAACTTCTGCATTGGGCGTACAACAATCTTCTTTCTGACATTTTTTAATAAGGGGTGGCCCTTTTAATAATTTGCAATTCAAAAACTGCTGACAAACAATTATTGAGTCACCGTTTGAATTAATTACTAGTACTTGAGGATCAAGGATTATGCCCATAGAAAATTAATGAATGTTAATATGTTAAATAGTATGTGTTTATGTATAGATGTTATGCAAATTCTAATTGTATGTGGTTAGATTAAACAATTAATAATAAGTGTTAAATAAAGTAATGAAATAAGCTTAAACAAATTTAGATTTTTTCTTTGAAGAAATATTTGCATAAAATAAACTAGATTTTTTCATAAATATTTGTATGCAAATCTAGATTTTTTCCTGCAAATTCTAGTTGTATGTGGTTAGATTAAACAATTAATAATAAGTGCTAAATAAAGTAATGAAATAAACTTAGACAAATCTAGATTTTTTCCTTAAAGAAATATTTGTATAAAAAGAAAGTTGTCATCAAATTGACAAAAAAATTCTGCAAATGGAAATAGAATGCTCACATCTAGTTGTCAAATCAATATTTATTTGGGTTTTATGTGATAAGTGGGATTTTAGAGACTTTTAACTGATATTTTGAAGGCTTTTACCATTAATTACCATTAAACAACAGTTGAAACTTGTTTTCCGACGACTCAAGACTGGTTTTCAAGAATGAAACTTGTTTCAGACTCAAATCTCACACTATATGTAGCCTATTGGCTAAAAATAGTAAAAAAATATTTTAAATTTTCTTCTAAAATGTATATTAACAATTAAATGGTTATTTATAAAAAAATGATGTCATTCGAGTTATGGACACAAAATGCATTAGCGAGTCTTGAAAATTTTGAGGGGAAACATAATAGATGTTGTTGATGATTGTGCAATTGCTAGAATTAGGATAATAAATCAATAATAATGGATCACTCTCAAATATTAGCAATTTCTAGACAAAAATTGCCATGGGCTCTTTTTCACCGAATGGTCTTGAAATCAAAATTGAGAGCTAATAGTGATTTATCAAGACTCATCCAATTACTAGTGTGAACTGTTCACAAATGCTTTCAATTGTCAAATCATCAATTTTGGACTCAAATCTCACCTAAATGATTTGCAATAAAAAATAAATACTCATTATAAGTTATCAATTTTTTTAACAATTCAAAACTTTAAATATCATTCATTAAAATGAAGAAATTTGTGGACCCCTCCTAAATTTGGGAGTTGGGGTAGTGGAACCATCATGGAATGACCTGGAGTCAGTCGTTAGAACTAGAACTAGAACTATTGGTTTGGTGAACATTCAATGTCCTAGAATTATTAGGGCTCCCGTCCCTCTCTGGATCCTTCCCCTCCAAACTTTGGTCACCCCGGGATAGGGCCACCACTGACTATGCATCCTTAGTAGCCCTTGGATTGGTGGAAAGACTTTAATTGTTGTTTCTGTTAGTTGAAGGGTTGGGCAACTTGGATTTGTGGCCGATAAGATTGCCCCATTAAACTCAAGATTAGAATATTTGAGAAATGGAGACATAAAGTTGAGTGCCAACAATAGATGTAATTGACTTTGATCATATAGAGGTTGAAAATATAAGAACATAACTCTATTAATATTCCCCATTTATAAAGTTATTATCTAACCATTCTTGTTGATTATAAAGTTATTATCTAAAGAAGAAAGTCCTAAGCCATAAGGGAGAAAGTTGAGGATGATGCCTCATGTTACTTATGCAATTGTGTTGGTCTAAAGATGAATATGTTATAAGACATTCACCATATGGTAATATATTTTTATGGATCTCGCTGCAATCCCATTCTAGAATAAATAATGCACTTAAGTCCAAGGCATCAATGTTGTTCGTATTACAATGTTTTCCAAAATAATTAGAGAGGTGTTCTAGTGTAAATAATTCTTTCTTACATAAGGATGAGAAGAATCTAGTAGGCCAACAATATTAGCAAAATAAATCACATATTACCTATGAGATATAAGTCACAGATCAATAGATTTTTTTTTGAATATAATGAAATTAAAAAAAGTAGCTGTATATGAGGATTTTTTTTAGTTATAGAAGTATTTTGAAGATGTAATATTAAAATTGTAATTTTTAGATGTATTTAAATTGAAGGGAAATATGTTATTTTACAAGCTTATTTTTTGTTTAGTGTATCTAGATGGACTTCATATTCTTTTACAAGGGAAAATGGAATGATTTATCGAGGAAATTCTACCCATAAACATAGAAAATCTAAAGATACAAATGGATATTTTTTTACTTTCAACTAGTAACTAAAATTAAAGAGCACTAACATGTTTTAATTTTAACTACTAGACATGTTTTTTACAATAAAATCTACAAGCATTAGAACTAGAAATGTAAATACAAAATAGAAAGGGAGAAGGAATATAAAGTGTGCCTAATTAAACAATTGAAAAATACTTAGTTGATAGAAAACATGATAGGAGAAGGTTATAAGTTGTTAGGTATTGATTATAGATTCTTTGTTCTATAGAAATACTGTCTGAGATGGTATTATGCACAACCATGTCACATTTGACACAATTCTATTCATGCACCCATGGCTCTATACAATTTGTGCTCTGGTGTTTAGAAAAATTATAGACCTATCCAAGACTTGGATTGATGTCCTAGATTCTACGTAGACACTTCTTCTAAAACTTTGGGTTTAAAACCTACAACTTATAACCTATGGGGAAAGGGGTACCTACTAGTCAAGTTTGTGAAAGGAAATTACTACAAAATATACCATTTCCACATAAATTTCACATGTGAGAGAAATAAATATAAAACAAGTATTTATAATCCATAATACTTGGTAAGTTTTACCTCCCTAAATATGGCATAGGGATTTCAATTACTCACCTAGACTTACCTTTGGCTTGATGTCCCACATCTAGACCTACAAAAATAGGTTCATTGATGATGGGTAGTATAACATGTGATGTCCCCTTCTAGTTGACATCAGTCAGCTGAGTAGATTGGCCTATTATTGACCCTCGTAGGCTAATGAGGATGGGTAGAGGGTCCTATGAGGGGAGCAACTTCTTCAGTAGTCAGAGTTATGCAGGATTGGTGTTCGTTTGAGTTCTATAGGACTCCGGATGTAGAACTTACTATTTATAGTAAGTCAGTGATGTTAGAGATGGGCCCTTGCTATTTTTAGCAAAAGAGGGTTGGTCATATGTAGATTCCTTATGCCAATTTCCAGTTCAAAAGATGTGTAGAAATGATGAGTAACAATGGAGTTATTAATATGTATTTGGCTAAAATAAATATTAATGGTTGAGATATTTTATATTATAACTTAAGTGACTTAATGAAGGGTCGACTTATCATTGTAAAGGGGGCCAAATTTATATTAATTTTATTGCACAATTCCCTAATTCATTTCAATAGTCAAAGGAATGAAATAAAAGAATTTCATTTAAATCATTTAAAAGAGTTTTTTGGGAGTTAGAACTTGAAGAAGGCTATATATATTTTTGCAAGAGATCGAACTTCATTATTATTGCATTTTGAGAACATTTTGATGAGTTTGAACTTGCTTGGAGAACGAGGGTTTCTACCTGCAGCAACCATTTGAGAACGTAGTTCTTCTGTGAGCAACCATCTGAGCTAGTGAAATACCCAATGAACTTGGTGATTTTGGAGGGTCTCAATCAGAGGCTCTATTTGGATTTCAATTGGATGAATTTGGTGAAGTTTGGATCAGATTTAAGAGATGAGAGTTGCAGTTCATTTTTAGATTGAAAGGGATTATTTTCAGAGGTTTATTTGCTGCTACAATGCTCGTGAATAGTGCGCTACAGTACTCGTGAACAATGCATGAACAGTACGCTACAGTACCCGTGAACAGTGCGCTACAATGCTTGGATCAGTAGTTTGGGCATTTATATCAGGTTTCCTATTATTTACAGTTGCTTTTTTGTATAAGCATTCAATAAAAAGTTGTAGTTTTCCATTGTAAGAATGAGTATTTGTTTGCATTCAATATAGTTGTCTATCATTGCAATATCTCTTCCTTATAATCAGTGTATTAGAAGTAGTTTTCTTTTTATGTCAAAACCCTCAAAGCACAAAAAAATCAGAAAATACAAAAACAAAAAAATTACAAACAATCAAGCACAGTTGCAGCTGATAGTGAGTTCAGTGATTGAACCAGTTGGGGTTCCTACATTGCTATCAGAGCTACAATCCTACCATCCCGAGGGTTTGGGATTCATATGCAGCCACATGAGGTTGGACCTCACAGATACTACACTCGCAAGAGAGCTTTGTTTGATAGGGAACAAGAATTTGACAGGCAGCCGAGCACCATGGGTGACAGGCAAGAAGGTAGCTCACCTAGAGGCAACATGAATGAGGATCAAGAAACAAGGGGATTTTTCATAGCAATGGTTATAGGACAACAACAGATGGCTCAGGCCTTGTAGGCACTCACCACCATGGTTGAGCGCATGAACCCACATGAAAGACATAATCAAGAGCAAGGGGATAACAGGAGTGCAGTGGGATCACATAGAGCTCATAGGACTCATTCCAAGACAACAGACATGCCTACTCGTCCTACTTTCATTAGAGATGAACCTGAGGTAGCACCTGCAGAAGAAGCAAGAGAGGAGATGTTCACAGATATCCTCATGGCTGCAAATGACGAATGGGAATTATTAGCTCCACAAGTGCGGGAGAGGATGACCTTTGAGAGGTTTGTGAACCAGAGGAGAGAACACTACTGAGTAGTCAGGAAAGACAGGAGGCCCAAGAATTAGAACAATGAACTAAAGCGTGCTACAAGCAAGCTTACTTTGCCTACATTTGATGGTAGTGGCAAGATGACCGCTTGAGCTTGGATCCATAAGCTTGATACATTTCTAGCCTTGAGACCTACGACAGATATTGAAGCCATTAAATATGCCACCTTGCATTTGGAGGGAGTTGCACACGATTGGTGGTATCATGGGATGGTCACTCTCCAACATAATCAGGTGACAGCCTATCAGGACTTCATGGATAGACTCATGGAAATATTTGATAAGAAAGATCTAGAAGTTTACTTCAGAGACTTAGCACAGCTGAAACAAACAGGAAAATTAGATCATTTCATCAATGAATTTCAGCGGTTGGCAGTTATGGTGTCAAATATCTCAGAGAGAAGGTTGATAGTTTTATTCATTGAGGGCTTATCTGAGCCACTAAAGGGTTGGATAAAGGATTTTGATCCTAGTTCACTACAAGAAGCGATGAAAAAGGAAAGGAGTATGGAGCATGTAGTGCCAACTAATAAATTTCAGTCCAAAGGTGCATCCACAAGCAAAGATAGTAAGCCATTCGACAAGAAACCTGAGAGGACTGATTTTAAAAATGAAACAAAAGGAACAACTTCAACACCTTTTGACAAGGAAACACTTAATGATTTGAGGAAGAAAAAGTTGTGTTTTTGGTGTAAAGGTCTTTATGATGCAAATCATGATTGTCCCTTAAGACCCAAGGGTGAAGCGAACCGTATTATGTGGGCATATTATGAAGATTCAAAATATGAAAGTTCAGACCAGCAATCTGATTCAGAGGAATCAGCAGGGGAAAAAGAAGAAAAGGATCCTAAAAATTTGTCCAAAATGGAGTCTTGGGATGGGGAAGTAGAAGGGAAACTTAAGGAGGCTCGTCTCACTAGCATTCAGCAGGAGGGATCATTCTAGATGAGAGGAGTACTTGCGGGACAACGAGTTATCACTTTGGTTGATACAAGTGCTACTCACAATTTTATTGATGCTAGATTGGTAGAGAAGCGTGGGATACAGACAGAGGAGTTTGGAGGCATCAAAGTGAGGGTAGCTGATGGCTATGTCCTCAAATGTGATCATAAAATCACTGGACTTCCCTTGAGAGTCAATAACTATGACTTCAAGGCAGATTTTTATGTTGTGCCAATGGGAGACACAGATGTAGTCCTTGGTATGAGCTGGTTGCATGACATTGGTGAGTTTACTCTCAACCTTAAGGAGATGGAGATGAAATTTAAGGTGAATGGAAAAACTCATGTGCTTAAGGCAATCAGAGATAGTGAATTTAGAATGGTTTCCTTCAGGAGTATGGAGAGGTTGATTTGTCATGAGCAGGTGGAGTGGGCAACATAGTGCATGTTGATTCCATCACAGGGGGGTTAGCAAAAGACAGAGTACCACCTTGATATTCGTGAGCTTAGAGTCAAGAACTCTAAGGTTTCCAGTGACATTCCACCAGGCAGACCTCCAAACAGGGGTATTGAGCATATTATAGAATTGGAGGAGGGAGCTAAACCGATCATGATTACACCATACATACATCCTAAGAGGTTGAAGGATGAGATTGAGAAAAATATAAAGGAGTTGCTTGCTATGGGCCATATCAGACCAAGTAAGTCTCCTTTCACTTCTTCAGTGGTGTTAGTGAAGAAGAAGGATGGGACATTGAGAATGTGCATAGATTACAAGGTACTGAACAAGAAGACAATAAAAAACAGGTACCCCATTCCCAGGGTCGATGAGTTGATAGATGAGCTTCATGGAGCATGCTTCTTTTTGAAAATTTATTTGAGATCAGGATATCACCATATCCAAGTGAGAGAGCAGGATATAGAGAAGACTGCCTTCAGATGTCATTGTGGCCACTTTGAGTTCATAGTTATGCCATTTGGGCTAACTAATGCACCTGCCACATTTCAGGCTATGATGAACAGGGTCTTCCATCCTTAGTTGAGGAAATTTGTACTTGTCTTCTTTGATGATATTTTGTGTACAGTAGATCATGGGAGGAGCATTTGGTTCATCTTGACACAGTGTTGGGAATTTTGAGTAGAGAGTCCTTGTATGCAAAGGAATCAAAATGTGATTTGGGAATGACAAATTTTTTGTATTTGGGTCACATCATCAGTGCAGGGGGCGTACGCATGGATCCTGAAAAGATCTGTGCCATCATTGAGTGGCCTACACCAGTGAACCTTACACGATTGAGAGGATTTTTGGGATGGTGTGGGTTCTATAGGAGATTTGTCAGTGGGTATTCTAGGCATGCAACACCCTTGATGGATTTGATGCGAAAAGGGGCTTTCGTATGGACTCTTGAGGCACATGAGTGTTTTGAGAAATTCAAGGAGTTAATGACTTCTTGTCTAGTGTTAGCTTTATCTGATTTCAATAAACCATTTGAGTTACATTATGATGCTTTGGGAGAGGGTGTTGGAGCGGTGCTTATGCAGGAGAAGTACCCAATTGCATATGAAAGAAAGAAGCTCAAGGGGCCAGAGAGGAGCTTCAACATTTATGATAAGGAAATGTTGGCCATAATGCATGCTTTGGCCAAATTCAGGAAATAATTAGTGGGCAGCAAATTTTGTATCAAAACAGACCATAATAGCTTGAAACATTTCTTGGGGCAGCAAGACTTGAATGACAGGCAACAAAAGTGGGTAAGTAAGCTACAGTCCTATGATTTTGATATCACATATTTCAAGGGGATGCAAAATGTTGTAGCAGATGCTTTGTCACGTAGACCCTACTTGAGCGTGATGGAAAATATTGCTGAAGATTGGAGACACTGGATCCTTGCAAAGTATGCAAAGGATACATGGGCATCAAGATTCATTGATGGAACCATACATGACAACAGTTATACCCTTGTGAATGATCTTGTCATTTATGAAGGGCACATTTATTTGGTTCCAGGATCAGAGGTGAGGTCGATGGTATTGAGGGCTCATCGTGATTCACCTATGGCAGGTCATCTTGGTTTCTACAAGACTTACCGGCATATTAGAGAGCACTTTTCTTGGAAAGGGCTCAAAGTTGAGGTGCTACAGTATGCTAGAGAGTGTCCTACCTGCCAGCAGAACAAGCAGGAACACTCTTACCCAACCGGTTTGTTACAACCACTTCTGATTCCTGACAGGAAGTGGGAATGTTTTTCTATGGATTTCATCACAAGACTGCTGAGAACTCAGGGCAGAGACTGTATAAATGTTGTTGATCGACTTACGAAGTTTTCTCACTTCTTTCCAATCACGGCTACATACACTGCTACATAGGTGGCAGAGTTGTTCTTTTGTGAGGTATTTAGATTGCACGACTTACCTTGGAGCATAGTTAGTGACAGAGATAACAGGTTCATGAGTCACTTCTGGTAGGAGTTGTTTAGATTGTACGAGACAAAGCTCACTCTAAGTACTAGCTACCAGCCACAGACAAATGGGCAAACAGAGATAGTAAACAAATGGGTGGAGGGATACTTGAGGAACTACATAGCAGGGCAACATAAGGTGTGGGTCAAGTGGATTTACCTATGCGAGTATTGCTACAATTCCACTTACCACATGTCTATACAGATGTCACCTTTCATGGCGTTATATGGGTATGAGGCACCCAATTTCATGGATATGTTGTTGAGTGACAGTAGAGTGCCCAGTGTTGGAAACTTGTTGCAAGAGAGCCAGGACATTGTAAAGGCTATTAAGGAGAATATCACTAAGCCACAAAATCAATAGAAGCAATATGCAGATCAAAAGAGGACTGAGTGGTCATTTGAGGTTGGAGATATGGTGTACTTGATGTTGTAGCCTTATTTCCAATCCACTCTTAAAAATAATGGTGTCGAGAAACTCAAGCCATGGTATTATGGACCCTTCAAGGTGATTAGGAGAGTAGGAGAGGTGGCCTATGAGTTGGACTTGCCGACAGAGAGCAAAGTGCATAACGTATTTCATGTGTCACGCCTCAAGAAGGCATTAGGACATCATGTGGTTCCTTCTACAGTGTTACCACCCTTAGATGATGAGGGAAAATTGGTATTGGTACCTAAGGCCATCCTTGAGGTCAGAGAGAGGAATTTGAGGAGGCAGACTATTAGGGAATATCTGGTTAAGTGGAAGGACTTGCCAGTTGAGGATGCTACTTGGGAGAGTGAGGATATATTACGACATCCAGAGTTGAGATTGCTTGAGGACAAGCAATTTTAGGGAGGGTGGACTGTGGTGTCCGCTTCTAGTTGACATCAATCAGCTGAGTAGATTGGCCTATTATTGACCCTCATAGGCTAATGAGGATGGGTAGAGGGTCCTTTGAGGGGAGCAACTTCTTCAGTAGTCAAAGTTATGTAGGATTGGTGTTCATTTGAGTTCTATAGGACTCCAGATGCAAAACTTACTATTTATAGGAAGTCAGTGGTGTTAGAGATGGGCCCTTGCTATTTTTAGCAAAAGGGGGTTGGTCATATGCAGATTCCTTATGCCAATTTCTAGTTCAGACGACGTGCAAAAATGATGAGTAATAATGGAGTTATTAATATTTATTTGGCTAAAATAAATATTAATGGTTGAGAGATTTTATATTATAACTTAAGTGACTTAATGAAGGGTCGACTTATCATTGAAAAGGGGGCCAAATTTATATTAATTTTATTGCACAATTCCCGAAGTCATTTCAATAGTCAAATGAATGAAATAAACGAATTTCATTTAAATCATTTAAAAGAGTTTTTGGGAGTTAGAACTTGAAGAGGGCTATATATATTTTTGCAAGAGATAGAACTTCATTATTATTGCATTTTGAGAACATTTTGATGAGTTTGAACTTGCTTGGAGAATGAGGGTTTCTACCTGCATCAGCCATTGGAGAACGTAGTTCTTCTGTGCGCAACCATTTGAGCTAGTGAAATACCCAGTGAACTTGGTGATTTTGGAAGGTCTCAATCAAAGGCTCTATTTGGATTTCAATTGGATCAGATTTAAGAGACTGGAGTTGCAGTTCATTTTCAGATTGAAAGGGATTCAGAGGTTTATTTTTCTGCTACAGTGCCCATGAATAGTGCGCTACAGTACCCGTGAACAGTGCATGAACAGTGTGCTACAATACCCGTGAATAGTGCACTATAGTACTCAGATCAATAGTTTGGGCATTTATATCAGGTTTCCTATTAGTTACAGTTGTTTTTTGTATAAGCATTCAATAAAAAGTTATAGTTTTCCATTGTAAGAATGAGTATTTGTTTGCATTCAATATAGTTGTCTATCATTGCAATATCACTTCCTTATAATTAGTGTATTAGAAGTACTTTGCTTTTTATGTCAAAACCCTCAAAGCACAAAAAAATCAGAAAATACAAAAACAAAAAAATTACAAACAATCAAAGCACAGTTGCGCCTGATAGTGAGTTGAGTGACTGAACCAGTTGGGGTTCCTACATAAAAAAACAATAACTAATAGGAACAATGTGCTACAATACTCGGATCAACAGTTTGGGAATTTATATCAGGTTTCCTATAAAATTAAAATGCTAAAATAGACAATATTGCTTAATATTGGTGTGGAGTTAGAAATACCACCTTGGTGTTCACCTCCTTGAATATGTTTGATACCTACAAAATGAAACATTAACATGAATTGAGTGCATTTTACATATCATATTGACTCAAATATTTTATAAAATTTGGGATGAGAGGACATATGATTTGTGTGGGTTTTCAAAAATATACTTGGGTCATTCCATGTCAAGTACCTACAGTGCAAGGGGGTTATGACCCCATACAAATTAAAAAAATGGCTTTTTTTGGGGGGTGTTATATGCTCTTGTTCGTTTGAGAGATTGAGATAATTTTAGTTATGGGTGAATAATGACTATTTGAGCATGAAAATAGTCAATGGAGAGCACCTAAGACAAGGGCCATGATTATTGTAGTTGCATTAGTTAGGGCATGACAATAGATGCAAAAACATTGAAACCCCCTCTTTTGTCCTATAATTTAGTTTTTCCAAAATTTTCATTTATGATTAATGAAATTTGGGACAAGCTGGGTTAAAATGTTTATAGGTAGGCTAGGTGCATGTAAGTGTCTTAATTTTTTTAACTTGATATATTAATTTATTCATTACACAACACTAATGATATTTATTATGAGGTACCTAACATTATCAAAACTATGATTACCCCCAACAATGAAGGCTTTATACATGTTGATGAACATCTCATTTTTGGATGTCCCAATGAGGGAGACCTTTTATTGTACTTATACATTGTTCAAATGATATTTGACACACACACACACACACACACACACACACACACATATATATATTCCTTGACTCTACTTTTTCACAAATAGGAAATATCAATCATAATGGGAAAGGGATCAATATTATTCTAGATTAATTGTAAATTAAAATAGGAAATATCAAGTACCTTCAAATTTGTAAGTGTACCATAATATTAGACTAGAGATGGATAATAGGTTAGGAAAATAGAAGGGAAAGATCATCAAAAAAGGGTGGACTATTTGAATATGTGGGACTCTCTTTTTTTTTCCCTTTCTTTTTTGTTGGCTCTCACACATGTATCTTCACAAATTATAGAAACTAACACCAACACCCAATGCTAGGGAATGTCATCATGGGTTAATGGGTTGGACTCATGGTCAAACCACATGTGGCATGAATGGACCAATGAACGTGTGAGGGAAATCTAATCCTTTTAGATATACTAATCCAAGGAGAGTATTTCTGATGCAGGAGCATCCACGGGCTCGTGCAATCTTGCATCAACAAAAAAAAAATTATTTTAATTTTGCTTGGTTTTCAATAAATGGTTGCCAAAAATATTTGTAATTATTGGAATAATGTAATTTGAAATTAAATTACATTAACATTTCATGTTGAATGATTATGCCCGAAAAAGAAGGTGTTGCAAAGGAAATGGAAGTGCAAAAATTCAAATTTTGAATTTTTGCAAGTTAAAGGCAATTTTGAGTTTTTAATTTGAAATCAAATCTCAACTACCACAAATCCCTAAAAAATAGGGACTGTCAAAATGGGCGCCTAGGTGATCAAATTGGCAACTTTGATGAGTGAGTTCAATTTTGGAAATTGCCGGTAAAGTGTATGTGAGACTGGTTGCTTGCACAAGTGAGAAGTTTGATTTTTTATTTTTTTGAATTTCAATTTAGAAATTCTCTCCTTTTGAGCATGGCTTTTTGGGAAGGATGATTTTTAAGTTTGAAATAGAAATGAAATTAAATTTCATTTCATTCCGACAGATTTGGAAAGTTGGTAATAAAAGATAATTCATTTGCATTTTGAAGTTAGTTTTCAAAGTGCAGGAAACTCACAACTTGGGCATGGATATTCTCTGAGGAGAAATTGCAGCAAAGTGTGAAGGCTTCAATAAGTTTATTGCAGCCATTATTGAGGAGTGACAAAGTGTGCATGTGGGTTGGTTGTAGTGCTTTAGAAGCACATGAAGTTCTATGGAATGTTGTAGATTTTTGTAATGAATTCTATGATGTTGTAAAGGGCATATGTGGTGCCCATAGTCTCAATGAGACTATTAGTTTGTAATTGCAAATTTTTCATTTTAATGCAAGTTTGCATGTTGCAGTTTCTTTCATACTTGTGTTGAAATTCATAGTGAATTGAGAATTTGTGTTTGTGTTGAAATTAAGTCAGTGGAGAGGGTTTTGTGTCACCCCCTCCCTACTTCAGTGGTATCAGAGCAAGGTCATCCTGAGTGTGTAGTTAGATTGCTGAAGAGAAGCATTCTACACCAAAATTTGTAAGTGTGGGTTTGCTTGTTTATGAAGATGAATGCTAGAGGCGCCCATAGAGGCAGAGGCAGAGGGAGAGGCCAAGGAGGCCAAGGAAGAGGAGAAAATTATGTGAGAAATGATGATTTCAGAGTTATAAGGAGACAAGTTGAGACCCTACAAGAAGAAATAAGGAGAGGATTTGCAAACTTGAGAAATCCTATGAGGATGATAGCACATAATTTGCAAGTGTAAGTGAGGTTGGAAGTCAAGAAGCAGAAGCAACAATAGTTGCAAGAGATCCACTAGCAATAACATTGTCAAGAATGGGGAAGAGACCTAAAATGGATTTGCCTACTTTCAATGGAAACCTTAATCTTGAAGAGCTAATTGATTGGCTCAATGAGATGGAAGAATATTTTGAATTTGAAGAGATTGGAGACCCTAATAGGGTGAGATTTGCAAAGACCAGATTGAAAGGTCATGCCTCCATTTGGTGGAAAGAGATCTAGTTGGAAAGAGGAAGAAGAGGAAAGGAGAGAATAACTAGATGGGAGAAGATGGTTGAAAAGATGAAAAGACAGTTCATACCTATAGATTATGAACTAATGTTGTTGAAGAAGATGCAAGGTCTAAAACAAGGACTTAAAACAGTGAAAGATTATATAGAAGAATTCCATCGAATTCTTATTAGAATAGGACATTCAAAAGAAACCAAAGAAAAGGTTTCCAAGTATATTCATGGGTTGAGAACTAACATCTAGGAGGAGATGGTGCTTGTCAGAGTGTTGACAATTGAAGATGCATATCAGTTTGCATTGAATATAGAGGAGAGAATGAACAAGAGGTTGGAGAACAAAAAAAAAGGTAGAGATTATGTGCAGCAAAAAGAGAATAGAAATCAAATTGAAGACATTAAGTAGAACAAAGAGGAAAGAGGTGAGAGTTCAAATAGAGGAAGAGGAGGACCAGGTAGAGGATATGGAAGAGGAGGCTTTCGTGGAACTTGTTATAAGTGTGGAGAAGAAGGACATAGATCCTATGATTGTCCTAATGAAGAGGAAGGACCAAGAAGAAGGCCAAAGATTCTAAAGACAAATAGGAGGGAAAAAAATGTGAATGAGGAGGATAGACAGTCATCATGCTCCGAAGAAGTAAAAGGAGGAGAAGCTTCGGTGACTAGAAGGATCCTAACAAATGGGGGAAGAGAAGACGAACAAAGAAGAAGATTGATCCATACCAAATGTAAATGTGAAGGTAAGGTATGTAATGTGATTGCTGATGGTGGTAGCACATAAAATATTATTTCTGAAGAGATGGTGAGCAAATTGCAGTTGGCGAGAAGGAGGCATCCATATCCATACTAGATTGCTTGGTTGCAGGATAACTAGAAGGTTTTGGTGAGTGAACAATGTTTGGTAAATTTCAAGATAGGTAATTACCATGATGTAGTTTTGTGTGATATTATGCAAATGGATTTCTGTCATTTGTTATTGGGTAGACCATGGTATTTTGATAGGGGTGTAGTGCATGATGGATATGCTAATACCTACACTGTGGAGAAAGATGGGATCAAACACAAATTGAAGCCCTTGAGTGATGAAAAGGGGAAGGTATGTGCTAGAGTTAGAATTTATTAGATTAGTGGAGCTAAAGAATTAGTGGAGGATGATGAGGATGCAGATTTTGATTGGCTAATGCAAGATACAACAGTGTTGGTGGAATGCGGGAAAGGTAAGGTAAGAAGTTCAGTGGAGAAAGAGGTAATTCTAAACTTTGTGGTATTTCTAAAAATGGTTTAATTGAGAATGATGTTGTTGAGAATATTGCAGCAAGGACAACATTGGTAGGTGATGTTACTTCACTGGAAAGTGAGGAAGAAAGTGTGGAGGTGAAGGTTGAGTTATTTGGTGATTTACCTGTTGTATCCATTGATAATATTTTGTGTGAAAAGGAGGTTGACAATAGTTTGTTAAAGGAGTTAGAGGTAGAATATTTTTATTTTATTTTTGATAATGATGAGGAGGACGTATATTTTGATTGTATCTCTAACAGTGATGTGAGTACAGAGGAGGGGGTGAATGTAGTTGAAAATTTTCTTGTAGAAGACATGGAGAAAAAATAGCACAAAGTTGAGTTGAAGGGGGGGGGGTGGTAATCAACTTGTTGCAGGAGCAACAAAAAGGGAGGTAACACATGATTTCATTTATTTTAATGAAGAGAAGGATGTTAATTGTTGTTTTCTAAAATTGCATAGTGCATGATGGTGGGAGCTGAATTTTGTGAACAAAGGCAGAAAGAGGGGAAGAATGAAGGAGAGTAGAGATAGCATATTGCAAGAAAAGGGAAAATAGAATGTTCATGCTGATGAGGTTGAGAATTGGATCTAGTGTGAACATAGCATATTCAAATGTTCATGAGTTTCACTCATAGAATATTTTCTTTCTACTATGGGTGTCTGATGCAAGAGCATCCACGGGCTCATGAAATCTTGCATCAACCAAAACAAAAAAAAATCATTTTGTTTGGTTTTCAATAAAAGGTTGCCACAAATATTTGTAATTATTGGAATAATGTAGTTTGAAATTAAATTACATTAACATTTCATGTTGAACGATTATGCTCGAAAAAGCAGGTGTTGCAAAGGAAATGGAAGTGCAAAAATTCAAAATTTAAATTTTTACAAGTTAAAGGTGATTTTTGAGATTTTAAATTGAAATCAAATCTCAACTACCACAAATCCCTAAAAAATAGGGACTGTCAAAATGGGCACCCAGGTGATCAAATTGGCAACTTTGATGAGTGAGTTCAATTTTGGAAACTGTCGGTAAAGTGTGTGTGAGACTGGTTGCTTGCATAAGTGAGAAGTTTGATTTTTTTATTTTTTTGAATTTCAATTTAGAAATTCTCTCCTTTTGGGCATGGATTTTTGGGAAAGATGATTTTTGAGTTTGAAATAGAAATGAAATTCAATTTCATTTCATTTCGATAGATTTGGAAAGTTGGTAATAAAAGATAATTCATTTGCATTTTGAAGTTAGTTTTCAAAGTGCAGGAAACTCACAACTTGGGCGTGGATTTTCTCTAAGGAGGAATTGCAACAAAGTGTGAAGGCTTCAATAAGTTTATTGTAGCTATTGTTGAGAAGTGACAGAGTGTGCATGTGGGTTGGTTGTAGTGCTTGAGAAACACATGAAATTCTATGGAATGTTGTAGATTTTTGTAATGAATTCTATGATGTTGTAAATGGAATATGTGGCGCCCATAGTCTCAATGAGACTTTATTAGTTTGTAATTGCAGATTTTTCATTTTAATGCAAGTTTGCATGTTGCAGTTTCTTTCATACTTGTGTTGAAATTCACAGTGAATTGAGAATTTGTGTTTGTGTTGAAATTAAGTCAGTGGAGAGGGTTTTGTGTCACCCCCTCCTTGCTTCAATTCCCCAAGGTTAATTTAAGAAAATTAAAGATAAATAAGTCAACTTGAGTTAATATTATAAATAAACCTTGCCCTAATGTAATGAGAGACTCTTACATTTATCGTTGTCTTTGTGTAAGTTTATATCATAACCTCCTTTAATAGACATTCAAGTCCATGCACATGCAAAAAATATAACACCATTTTTTATGCCTCTCCAAGTGAGTCCCTTTCATTTATCATACATATGTGTATGATAGAAACATAACTTCATGATCCTCTATCGGTTTTATCGATTCTAGCTTGCATAAGATGATACACAAGTCATGAAAAGGAATTATAAAGATAATGAGAATACCTAAAAATACTCCTAAACTATCCAAAGGAATTAAATTATGATTAAATTTAAAGAATGTTGTCTTTTCATAATAAGACCAATGCCTACTCTATTAGGAAACAACATCTAAATATGCAAAGGAAACAAAAAGATTGCATGAAACAATGATAACTTAAACATATGAAGCATAATTTATAAAATAAGATCTACATCATATGAAGATCTACTTCAAACATACTTATTTAATCAAAATCATTTCATGTTGTATTAAGGAAAGGGGAACTATAACGATTGCAATTTGTTGCAATGTTGTACCACTACCAAACCCTTAAGAAAATAAAACCTATAAATGAGGTAAGAGACTCTTCATATTTAACTCTTAAAAAGACTTGAAATGATCCTACCAACCATGGATACATACAAAAATGGATAGGTCTCAACTTGACACTACTTTCCAATAACTCATACCTTTGATTATAAATTCAAAACTACAAACATTGATGCCCTAGAATATAATTTCACTAGAATAAATCATTATAAAAATATTTTTATAGAGCCTAAAAAATTCTCTAGAATACATATGATGATCACACTTGTTAGGAATTCAAGGTAGAGCAACATATACCAATTGATAGGGAGGCTACAGGAAGCAATCACAGATTCCTGGAAGCTGTAGGAATCAGTTACACTGTTTTCAGATGCTGCAGGAACCAATCACAGATTCCTGTGCTAGGCCTTGACATAGACCTCCTTGGTGAAATTTCCGTTCCACCCTAACCTATAGGAACTCTACCTTGTCTAAGTTCCCCTGGTTCTCCTACCAACCTCACTATCTTGTCAAGTTTGCAACTACCAAACCAAATCTTGGTGCTATGACTCCTTTCTTTCTTAGCCTTTTATGCATCCAAAAGACTAATCCTCCCTCAATACATGAATGAATCTTGCAGGGGTGAGGGAATGTTTTCAAAAACTCCAAAACAACCTCCTAGGGTTTCTAGAACTTCACTTAGACTCCATCTTACCAACACTTGCATGAAGCCTATTCCATAGGTTTTGCTCTTGAGCCACTATTTGGTCTCTGAACAGGGGTAAATTGCTTTTCCCTCCTAAACCCACCAAAGAAACATGGTTCTTGGCTTAGGAAATGTGTTTCCCCTATCTACAGCTTCAATATTTCTAGGGTCTTGGCTCTGTCCAAGCCGTTCTTTTCCCTCATGCAAACACTACCCAGAAAACTAGGGTTTTCTAACTGTCCAGAACCAGTTTTAGGACTGGTGAAAATTTCTCCTCCTAAACGGATTGCTGGGCTCTCCTCCTTGGTACCATACGTGGCCAAGACCTTCCCCTAAATTCTCCAAAAATATTTTTTTGAAAATATTTTCTCCCCTGCAAGTTATCAACGCTGTACTGCAGCCTTTCCTAGCCGGGCTCTTCACTGGCTTGCCTAGGGCAAGGCTTTTCTCATAACTCCTGCAACCAAAGAAAACCTAGCACCTACCACTAAAATATATACAGATATGGAGCCTGAACACATTCCCAACAATTCCATACTTCCAGGTATGGAGGGAATGCAGCCTAGAACTCCATTTTTACATAGTTCCAGTCAAAACAACAAATAAGGGAAAAAACACAGAATTTACAAGAATGTGTGAAAACAATGAAACAGCTATCAAATGTGCCAAAAAAAAACTTCCAGAGGCTTCTCTACATGCTAAAAAAACCTACAAAATTCCTCTTTTAATTCATTTAACTGCTGTCATGCAAACAAGAACTGGAAAAACAGAAAAATAAGACAAGAATGTTGTTTTCTTCAGTTTCTAGAAAAACAGTCCATACAAAGAACTTCTAACCTCCAAAATAGGTCGTGGAATGCCTTAAATATGCCTTCCCAACAATTTAGGCTCTTGGGTCGAGGCTTAAATGACCTAAAAATGTCTTTTTGTAAAACCCGCTGTGTTTTCAGACATTTAACAAATTTTCACTATTTAACAAAGTGAGCCTCTAAACTCATTGGAATCTTGACACCCTCTTTTCCAAAGACCAAAAACAACCCTAATAACCTAAAATAATGGTCAACATGACCTTATGATAGCACCACAAAATTAAAGAACTCAAAAACAAAATAGTCCTTTGCCTGGTGCTCTTACACCACCAATGCTCTAACATTGAATTTAGTTATAACAATAGAAAAAGATTAGATTTTGATTTAGTATAGAAATGACCAATCTTGGGATTTGAATTTTTATGAATATGGGAATTTTTTTTTATAATATATAAAATAGCCATTTTGATATCATTAAATGATGCCACAATACTAAAGAAGTGTGCTTGCATGATTTATTTCCTTATCATTGTAGATAATAACCATAAAAATAAATATTAGGGCACAAAACTACATGTTATCACAAGGCTCAATACTCACCACCAAGATCACTAAGAACATGTGCACATCTAATTGGAACAAAGGACATGTCATTGGTTAGAGAAACCAACCAACACAATCAGATCTTCCATAGCTATCAAATTGTGTAAAAAACCCTAAAACATGGCATATAGGATAAAAATCTATTAGGCATAGCATTAAATTATTTGGATAATATGGATAAATTAATGGTTATGGTCATGTTGGAGTATAAAAAATTAAATAAATGGTGTGGGAAAAGCCATGTAGGAATAAGAAGCATGGTGAAAACATAGAGAAAAGTCAAACTTAGCTATAAAGGAGGTTGGGCCCCATCAAGGGAGGTATGTGTCATCCACTGATTAGATCATGCAAGAAGAAGGTATACCATGTCACACTAACCTCTATCCATGGGAAATTTTGAGCACATCGATAAGTATTTGACAATGTAAAGATAGGCGATGTTCAGGGCGATAACCAATGTATAACACATAGCAAGGTGCACGCTTGATAAGTTAAGCCATCGTGGTCTTTCCATGTGCTAGAAATAAGAACATGTCATGCATCTATACCATGAAATTAAGGAATAATGCAATGAACATAGAATTTGGGCTTTCCAAAAGGTATTCATACATACTCTATATGACATTCATTGATATGTTAATGGAAGAAGGTATTGCCATGTAGTTAAAATGTTAGGGTTTCCACCACCAAAGGTGATGTGTGGTAGGCAATAATTTATTAAAGAAAATATGTAGACCACTAGGATATCATGTTTTAATGTCATAAAATTTAACCCTTATGCAATTTCACATTACATCAACCATCACTTTAGTCTATTGAGATGATAATGTGAATTCTCTTCCTCTTTGCCTTCATTTTTGTCCTTAACCTTGTCATTTTCTGTTGGTGGAGGAATTTTTTGTCGTGGAAACTTCCACGTCATGTAGACTTCTGTACATCACATGAATTTCCTGACAATATTCTTGATCCTATGGCCATTAGGACGTACACTTCTACCAGCTCGCAAAGTGTAACGCCTCTGTAGTCGTAGATACACCCGAAAGCAACCCTCTTACATACAATTCTTCATTTGAACTCATTTTTGTCCCTATCACTCATTCATTCTCAATTCATTTTTTATCAATTTCTCACACTTGCAACTTCACTCACACATTCTCTCATTCTTGCAAGTCCATTCTCATTCTACACCTTCATTCTTTCTTTTCTACACCAAGCTCTTCATGTCCCTGGCACTACATCGAGCTCTCTCAAAGCATTACACTTCCTCTCGGCTTCACAAGCTTGTTGGAGGGAGGGTAATGCTTCCTTTTTATTACATTGTCATTCTTATTGAATATAATATTGTTATCTTGTATGTTCTACTTTATTGTCTTGTCATTTCATTGTCATCTTGTCATTTCATTGTTTATCTTTCCATGTTTTTGTCTCTTTGGTTGTCCATGGAGGTGGAAACACCAAAGTGCGGGTTTGACTAAGGCAAGCCCCAAAAAAAACCCCAACACTTTTATTGTTTCCATGTGTGCAGTCTGTCTGTGAGGAGCTTTGTGGGAGGCTTCATAGCTAGACCACCCATGAGTTCATCCCTTTTCTTCCACTACTTTTCATTTTGTTAAATAGTTTATTTACTCGTTCATTTAGTATTCTTCTTGTTGTGATTTTCTATACTTTCAACATTTTGTTTAGTCTAGTTAAATTGTCAAACTAACTTTCTGAGTAGTTAGCAAACCCTAAGTGTTTCTAGTGGTTGACTTTGTCTCTGGTCCATATGAGATGCTAGTGTGCCACACTATTGTCCTTGGTCTGTGTTTTCATCCTTTGGCCAAGAGATTTTCTGTATATCTCCTAAGACCTCTGAGGTTTGTTCACTTGACTCACGAAGTTCTCTTTTCATAAACAACCATAAAACCCAAAAACATTGCATAAAATCTCCCTTAGCCATCTACCGTCACTCAATATTTTTTCCAGAAGGTAATAAAGAGCTATTATCTCCTTGTAGACTCTTCCTTGTCCTAGAGACTTGGGGGAGCGAATCCTCTCCATTATATTTTGGTGAACCTGACATGAGCTTTCTTTCCTTATGCCTTTTTCTCAAATTTTTTCTTCTCTCATGTTAGGATCTGTAGCTGATAGTGTGTTTCAACGTTCTTTATGAGCTTCATGACCCAATCTACTACCTCCAAATACATAGTAAGGAGAAGCTATCAAAACATGTATATGGGGTCTAGAAGGTTTAGTCCTCCCTATTCGGTTTCAAATTTCAAGGAGTACTCTACATGAATTTCGATCGAATTCTCCCTATCTCGAAATGAAGTTGTAACCCACACCCCTCCAACCTCTCCCTCAAACTCATTCGCTTCCTTAGAGGAGGAAGCAACTCTCAGTGGTCTTGTGGAGCAGGTTCACTCTTTGGAATTAAGGCTCGAAGAGCTTACATGATTCTTGGTGAGAGAAGATGTTTATGCTCAATTTGCTCCCCTTGTCAATGGTATAAAGAATTTATTAATGAAAGATAGAAGGGGCTTAGACTTGCTTCATGGAATAATGAATATTGTGGAAACCCATGTCCCATCTTACACCTTCATCTTGGATAATACCCAAGATGTTCAATTGGAGATCACTGGTCAATAGATGGATATCTTGATACTTGGAGTGTCTATTTACATGGATGACACAGGTCCCTCCATCAATACTACTAACACCACCACCACACATGAGGAGATCCCTATGGTTAGGGTGAATTGAGTCCCTCTAGGTTTTCAGGGTTTTACATCTTGGACTCAAAATACCTTCACCTTTGGTGCTGGTGCTGGTGTTTGGTGTTTTTGCTGGTACTAGTGTTGGTGTTAGTTTTGGCACTAGTTCTGGTGCCAGTGCTTCTACTGGTATTGGTGTGTCTACAAGTGGTTTTTCTAGTCACACTTCATTCACAAACCTTGTCCTTAATGCTCTCTTACAGAACATGCGACATATGCAGTCTCAGTTGGCAAACTTGGCTAGCTCATTTTCTTAGCCTATGTTTCAACCCTGTTGTTGTCGTAGTCCCTTGTCTTTCAATATCCTGAAAACCCCCATCTCACAAGGGATGTAAATTCTTAAGTTCGAGAAGTATAGTGGCCGAGGGAACCCACAAATCACGTCTCATCCTTGTTAGAGTAAAGGTTTTAATTTAATCATGTTGATTAAATTACCTTTATTCCTCTCTTAAGATTTCACTTTAGTTTGCATTTTGTGACATTTAATAATTATATTAATTATTAAATGTCTACCTATTAAGTTTTCTTTTAGGGTTGCACAATATTCTTTTATAAGGATTCATCATTGTAATTTATCTCTCTCTCGGATGAATACATTTTTTAGCTTTCAGAGCACCCTTTCTTGTTTGTCTCCATCTCTTCTTTTTGTGACAGGTTATTTGCCTGCAGGTGATCTTTGGGGTCTGTGAAGTTGGATTTCTCAACTTCTACATGGTATTAGAGCTCCAGACCTGCTGTTTTCTGTTCAATTTCTGAAGAATTTGGAGCTTCGAGGGTTTGATAGGGCTTTTAGAAGTTTTCTGGCTGATTTTGAGTGGATCTAGCTTACTCCATTTTTTGGGTGCATTTTGGACCCAAACGGACCTCACGGTTGGATTTAGAGCGGCCAAAAACCCATATTTTCATATATGGTTCGACCTATTTGGGCACTGTCGACTGGGGAGGCAATTTTTTTTTTACCCAGAGGTTGTACGACCCCTAGGGCACGTTTTTCGAGGTTGAAAATGCAAAAAAATATTAAAAAAAAATCAAAAGGGTGAAATTTTCGGGCACCTCTCGTGTAAAAGGATTTCGCCGCCAGTTTGGGTGGCGGCCTCCGCCCCTCACCACCCCCGGGCCACCTTAGCCTCACTTGCCATCGGCGTTTTTCTTACCGCCACCACCGAACGCCGCCCGCTCGCCGTTCGCGCTCTGAAACTCACCGCTCCGACGACTGACGCCACCGACAGCTCAGCCCCCGTGGGCGTATTTTCGCAGAGCCCAGGGTTCTATCTGCGACCGGGAGCCTTTGCTGGACTGCTCGCCCCTGCCCTTGGTCGTATTGGTGACCAGGGGCCGCACCGAAGCCCCCAAGCCGCCAGCCCCCTGGTCCGCCCACGTGACCAGGGGCCCTGGTTTTTTTTAGCCCTTGAGGGCTCCTAGTGGCCAAATTGGACATTTTCGAGCAACTTCACGAAATCAGGTATAAAATGGGCATACAATCTCCATTTTTTTCAAACAAGATACCGTTGGAAAGCTGATTCCGGCGCTGTTCTGTTGGATCAGGTCTAATTTCCTGGTTTTTCCATTTTGATGCATTTTTTCTCAGTCAAAGTCAGAACAAACTTTTTGCACTTCCGGAGCCATATCTTTTGCATACGGACTTCGTTTTTCGCAAACGAATAGGCGTTGGAAAGGTGTTTCTGTGAAATTTCCAGATCTGCAATTTGTTTTTCTAAAATCTGCCCCAGGTAATTTTTATTCAGTTTTTTGTGTTTTAACACATATGTCAATTACTTGGACATTTTGGCACCTGGAAATGATCTGTTTGCGTGGGATGGCTTTATTTGATCTGCTTTATCAGTATTGAGTTAGTTAGTCTCAGTTTTTTATAATTTGAAGAGTTATCATGGGTTTTTCTACTCACCCTTCAGTTGTATTTCTGGAACGGAGTAATTATGACTCATGGGCAAAGGGTATACTTACACATTGTAGGTGGCTTAATATTTTGCCTTATTTGTATGATCTCATACCTGAACTAGCAACTTCAGAGGGAAAAATAGCTTGGGATATCATTAGAAATCACATAGTAGGAGTTATTTTGTCTAGTGTCGATTCTGACACTGTGTGGGCTATATCGGGCATTGATTGTCCTCACTCACTTTGGACACATCTTTGGGAAATCTATGGAGACCCCAGTCTTTCTCCATTCCCACAGGATCCTGATTCAGATTGTCTTGTACCCATTGGTTGGAGAGAGAATGCACCCTTTGATCATGATACTTTAAAGAAAGTTCAGTATTTAGACACCCTTACATATTCCGATGAATCAGAGGATTGTCTCACAGTTCCTACTCTTCAGATTGAGATTATACATGCATCAACATCTTCTCCTGTTGTTCTTGATCAGTTTGATATTGCCTCTTCTTTGGCTCCTATTGATTCAGCTAAGCAGGACATCATACATCTTTCAGACATGGCTACTTGGGATTCTTATCTTGCAGGCATTTCATCTTTGTTTGTAGAGTCCTATATTGCAGATCTGGAGGATTACTTTGAGGATTTTCAGCTCCTCTTTGTTGAAAACCATATTCCAGCTGTTAGCCCACCATCATCTGTGCATTCAGAGGTTGTAGTTCAAGAGTCTTCAGTTCAGTTTGGATTTGACATCTTTTGTTTCAGTTCAGATAGAGAGTTCTTCAGCATCCTATCATGGCACACATCTTGAGACATCTTGGTTCTTCTCTTTTCACAGGGTTTCTTTGACATTGTCCTTTGGATCCATTTCTTCCCAAGGGGAGGAATATTATTTTCTGCTTTAGGATATCTTTCTGGATTCTACATCAGGCATCTACCATTGCGATAGGAGTTTCTTCATTGTGGGGGGGCCTTCTAGTCTCTTTCTTTTTCTCCTATGGAGACCATTGTACATGTACTTATGTGATAGAAGCTGTCTATGGGGGGTCTTATGTTATCCACCTCCTATCCTTCTTTATTAGTGCATTTATTTCTTTCATCTCTTTTTGGAGTAGAGTTTTTCCCATGAGGTTTTCTCTATTTCTCCACTTTACAGAGATTTGGTTGTAATTGGGTACTGATCAGGCCTTGTTGTTGGGACCCAAGTTTACTTTCTTGCATTATAGTTACCTTTGCTTTCTTGCACATGTTTGTAACTGCACTTTTGCTCATCTTAAGGGGGGGTGTTAGAGTAAAGGTTTTAATTTAATCATGTTGATTAAATTACCTTTATTCCTCTCTTAAGATTTCACTTTAGTTTGCATTTTGTGACATTTAATAATTATATTAATTATTAAATCTCTACCTATTAGGGTTTCTTTTAGGGTTGCACAATATCCTTTTATAAGGATTCAACATTGTAATTTATCTCTCTCTCGGATGAATACATTTTTTAGCTTTCAGAGCACCCTTGCTTGTTTGTCTCCATCTCTTCTTTCTATGACAGGTTATTTGCATGCAAGTGATCTTTGGGGTCTGTGAAGTTGGATTTCTCAACTTCTACAATCCTTTAATGCCATGTGTATATATTTTTTTCATCATGATGCACTTCTAGAAAAACTATTCTCGGATTCTCTTAAGGACACTACCTTGGAGTGGTATTGCTCTTTGCTTGATAATTTTGTCTTCTCCATCAATCAGCTTGTAAATTAGTTTCTCCAGCAGTTCTAGGCCAACATAGGGTTGAAGGTCGTGTTTACTGACCTTGTCTAGTGTAAGTAAGGGGCTCATGAGAAGGTGATTGATTCCATAGCTCATTATCAGACCTGTTTCTCTCATATATCATACCCCTTGCCTAATTTTGATGTGCAAAAAGTGTTCATAGGAAACTTGTAGCCAATGCTACAAGATAAATTCCTTTTGATAAAATATTTGTCCTTCTCTCATTTATGTGTTGCTCTACATGAGTACCAAAAAATAGTTGCATAGTACAAGGCTTCTTCCTCATCCACCCATCATGGATGATCAACTGTGTCAATATTTGGTGAGTCTAGAAAGAACAAAGCAATGGAAAACATGGTATTTATTTTGATTGATAAAAATTCTGCAAGTTGAAAAAAAATATTCACAAAATTATTTGAATCTTATAGTAATCTCTTACAAAAACTATTAAAATTTGAAATAATAACTCTCCCAAAGATTAGACCGCTATCTGAGCCATATCCTCAGTGGTATGATGCACAAAAGTTCTGTCGATATCATCGGGTCTTGGGTCATGATACTAAGACATGTGTGTGTCTTCGCCACATGATACAAGAGCACATTGATAATAGTACCATTCAACTTGATGGTAAAATTAGAAGTAAAAAAATCTATATTGAAGCCCAATAGCCTACATACTTATACAGATCCCTTCTTGTCTCATTCTGCCTACCTTGTCACTCCTTCCTCTTCTGATTCGACTCCATCTTAGTGTTTGAATGTAGTTTCATTTACTCGTATTCCTCCTCTAGATCACACGAATGGAACTCATGATATTACATTCACCTCATGTGACCTGACTTTGAACAAGGAGCTCTCTGCACTGTTCATTCTCACTCGCATCAACGATAACATTGTAATAGCTGTTATGGTCGACCCCATGAGTCAAGTGAATGTTATCACAAAAGAGACTCTCTCTCTTTATAAAAAAATACATAAGGAGAAGAATGAGGAATTCTAGACTACTCTTCACATGCACAATGGGTTGTCTATTGTGCCTATTGGCTCTATTTCTCTATCGATCCTAGTAGGACCTAGAGTCTTGGAAGTCCCATTTGTAGTGATTCACAGTTTGATATGTTCAAAGTGAGGCTAGGCATTCTATGGCTAGTCTCCATGAATGTGGTCGCCTTGATCATCCAAAAATGTTTGAAGTTTCCCCATGAGGGTACCATGCATACTATCCAGGATACTAGATATAAACCATTAGTATCGCATGGGGGCTTCTCCCTCTATCACTTTTGGCCCACCTTCGTTGGACCTCTACCTCTTAGAGGGGACCTTTTGTATAAAGCTTATTTTAGGTATATGATTGGGGGCTCGGTGTTGAAAGGTGGTTTTCCTCTATATAGTTAGGTGATTTATTTGAAGGCTTCCTTGCATGTACAACAACTTGCTTCAACCTTTGCCCCTCTAAAGGGGAAGGACAATCAAGCTCTTTCCCTTGGGCCTTCCCCCTCTTCTTCTATCCCTTCTTCTTTTGCATCCTCGTCTTCTTCTTCCCAACCTTTGTGGCATCTTTCGTTCCTTTTATTTTTCTTGGCACAAGAAAAGGAAAAGTGCCCGCGTTGTGGAAGTCAAAGCTTCAGGTTTTTTAGCTTTCATTTCTACCCATGGTACTCCAACCCACCCTTCATGGAAAGAGGAAGCATTCTTTTGGGATTGTTCACATGTCTTAGCCTTTGAGGCCTCCCCTATTCCTCCACCTACCCCCAAAGAAGATAAAGGAAAGGAGCATGGTGTCAAGATGCCCATCTCTCTCTATCTCTGTGCCTCCTCCTCCTACTCCTTAGGAGTCCACCCTTTCATCGAAAATGGTTGTGGAAGGTGCTCCTTCAATAGAATAGGAGCCCACAGCCTCTTCTTAGGTTGCATCCTCTAGTGCCCATAGTTTTCATAACTGGATTGCACGAGAGTATAAGCACTAGTGAAAGGCCTTGTATAAGGATCATGCTGCCTCACAAAAGACCAAAGAGGAGCTTTCTATTACCAATTTTTTTGCTTCTACCTCTATTGCTTTTGTCTCTGCTTCTTGTTCTACTTCAGTTTCCATCACCTTCATGCTTCTTCCAGCTTCGTTGAAATGGATCCTAATGAACCTCACCCCAAATGGGTGCAAGTGTTCATCACTCCCTTTGTGGAACCACCTCTTATCACCTCTCTTCCTAATTTTCCTCCTTTTTTGCAGCCTATTTACATGCCTTTTACAAAGGTGGTGTCCTATATGGTTTCGTCTCCTTCTCCCTCTTCCACATCAGTTGCAATGATCCCACATACTCTGTTGAAGCGTAAGTTAGAGAGTGACCTTGCTTCAAGTGATGGTTGAAAAAAATTGTCTTCTTCCTTTGAGTCTTGCTCTACCTTGGCCTATGTCATCCTTGTGATGGAGGCAGTGCTTTCCTCCCCAGAGTTTGTCACTACCCCTCTTCCTGAAGAGGGAACCGACTCTTAGGTGTCTTGTCCTCATCTTGTCTGGTTGCAACATGTCACTCTTGAGAAGTGCATGTTCAATTCATTGGAGGACATCTCGAATTTGTCTTTGATCTTTAATAGATCAATGACTTTAGTCTCATAGGAGTTCGGTGATGGAGACCTCAAGGGGCCTTCTTCCTTAGCTCTTGCTGCAAGAAAGTCAGTGGTACCACTTTGCTATCCCCTCCTACAAGCTCTTCTTCCCTCCCTTACGATTATATAGATTGGGAGTAGGATGCCTTGCTAGAGGTGTTGGACTAGAGTGGTGCCTTCTTCATCTTTATATTAGTTTCATGTGTTTGTTTGTGTTCCCCCATGCTTGTCTATTTATGTTTGTGTTCTTGCTTGGAGGACCCTTTCTACCCTTGTAGGTTATTGGATATAGGAGAGAAACTTTGTCATACACTTCTTCTATTTGTATCATCATTCTTCTATATGTAATTTTTGGCTTTCACGTTAGGAACGATACAAAGCATTGGAGTATTTAGGTCTTTTCCATGTTGACCCAATTTTTTATTTTTATTTTTACTGTGTCTTCATGTGCTCTTCTTCCTGTTTTGATATATTGGGGGGTGATGACAGTTCATATATATATATATTATATTATATTTATCTATTGATATCTATCAACAGTTTTGACCCTGGATAATCATGTCCCCCTGTGTTCTTGATTTCTTCATCTCTACTTTTCTCTTTCATGATGTTGTGGTTTCTATGTGTTGTCCCTCATGTGACAAAATTCCATAAATAAATTTCGCTATGTATTCCGTGCCACAACATCTCTTTTCTTTCTCTTCTCCTTAGAATGACATGCACTCCTTTATGTAGCAAATATCATTCTAAGGGGGGGCTATAATATATGATTGTTTTTAAAAAATTTCAAAAGGATTCCTTGATATCTTATGTCTCATCATATAGCTTGGGGTAACTTGACTAGACTTGTCTTCTATTTTCTGTGACTATCTTGCAACATAGTTTGCAACAACCAAAGGCATATCTGCTTGTTGTATGGTCTCTAGCCATGCTAGCCATACCTATCAATGTTGTATTTTATTTGATCAGATTATTTCATCTCTTGTCTATGGAAATTTATCATGTCTATTTTTTCTTTTTTTCCTAACATGTTTATCTGTAGCTAACATGTTTGTGGTGAGATTGCAGTCAATTTCATAGGATTGAAGACCCGTTTCCTCTTCATGTCCCGGTCAAGCTTCCCTACATCACATATACTGGATCGAAGGTTTGCTTCGTCTTCGTCTTGGGTACATTCTCTTCAATCTCTTTCTACTTTAGCTCACACATGTTTAGATACATATTCTTGCTAAAGTGGGGGTAAAATGTAATGTTGTAAAATTGCACACTTATGCAATTTCACATTACATCAACCTTCACTTTAGCCTAGTGAGACGATAATGCAAATTCCCTTCCTCCTTGCCTTCATTTTTCATCCTCAACCTTGCTGTTTTCTATCGATGGAGGAATTATTATCGTGGATGCTTCTGCATTACACATACATTTGCATGTTGTGTGAACATCTTGACAAGATTCCTAATCCTATGGCCATTGGGATGTTACACTTCTTCCTACTCATGAAGTGTAATACCTTTGCAGTCACAGGAACGCCTGAAAACAACCCTCTTACATAAAATTCTTCATTTGAACTCATTTTTGTCCCTCTCATTCATTCATTCTCAATTCATTTTTTGTATCAATCTCTCATACTTGCAACTTCACTCACACATTCTCTCATTCTTGCAAGTCCATTCTCATTCCACACCTTCATTCTTGCTCTTCTACACCAAGCTCTTGCACGTCTGTGACACTACGTCAAGCTCTCTCAAAGCATTGCACTTCCTCTTGACTTCACAAGCTCGTCGGAGGTAGGGTAACACTTCATTTTTATTACATTGTCATTCTTATTGAATAAAATATTGTTATTTTGCATGTTATACTTTCTTATCTTGTCATTTCATTGTCTATATTTCTATCTTGTTATCTCTTTGGTTGTTCATGGAGGTGGAAACGTCGAAGCAGGGGTTTGACCATGGCAAGCCCTAAAAACAACCCCAACACTTTTACTATTTCCATGTGTGCAGGCTATTTGTGAGGATCTTTATGGGAGGCTTCATAGCTCGAGCACCTGTGAGTTCATCCCTTTTCTTCCACTACTTGTCATTTCATTAAATAGTTTATTTACTCATTCATTTAGTATTCTTGTTGTTGTGATTTTTTTGTATTTTCAACATTCTATTTAGTCTAGTTAAATTATTGGACTTTAGTTTTTGAGTAGTTAGCAAACCCTAAGTGTTTCTAGCAGCTGACTCTGTCTCTGGTCTGTATGAGACACCATCATGCCATTGAGACTCCAACACATTGCGTTGTCATCCTTAGTCCATGTTTTCATACTCTGGTCGAGAGATTGTCTATTTGTCTTCCGAGACCTTTGAGGTCTGTTCACTTAGCTTCTAAAGTTCTATTTTCATAAGAAACCATAAAACCTAAAAAAATTACATAAACTCTCCCTTAGTTGTCTACCGTCACTTGAGCTTTTTTCCTTGAGGTATTAGAGAGCTATTCACTCTTTGTAGACTCTTAACTATCCTAGAGACTTGAGAGTAGTGAATCCTCTCCATTACACATGCATATTAAATAAATAGATTGTTAGGGAACACCATTCAATGTCACACACAAGACAAGTTACACCCCAAGATAGGCCTAGGTATTAACCAAGAACAATATTGCCAATGGAGGTTTGCATGGATTAATGAAACCATGCCACATAGGAAATGTATTTCTCACTACATGGACATGTCATGACATAGTATACAATGACCAAAATAAATTAGGGACTAAAGATGCTTAGCCACGATAGAAAAATATTATATTATAATAAAGGGATGACTTGTGGGAGAGGGAAAATGACTAGCGGTGAGAAACTAAAGGATAGAAGATAGGGACCACACTCTTTATATGTGATTTGAGTGCAAAAAGAAAATTTATGAGACCAACCGAATGGATTTTCCACTATACACCAAAATAAATAATATAATAATGTAAAGTTCTAGAGACTATATCATGTTCTTTAAGTTGCATGCTAGTTGGCTAGGTAAGTCATTATGTGGTTAAAACTTAAAGCGTATGTGTTAAAGGTGGGTATTGAATATAAAATATTGTATGTTTGGGTTTATAAATTAAGATAAGAATGAGCACAAGGGTTAGTTGGTTCTAGGGGCTATCATGCAAGCCTCCATGGAATAAAAACTAAGATTAAATCAATGACACTAAATATTAATTCCATGTAGAATAGTTCATTCCAAGTACATGATTAAAACATATGTGTCTTAATGACATGAAAAACATGGGGGTAAATAATATGATGAATACATGGACAAAAAATGTTTGGTCCATGCGAACACATTAGAGCCAATTGGTTGGCCACCAAACATACATAGAAGGGAAATATACATGAATAATATGTAAAACCCAACTTGAATAACACCCTCATCAAGGTAGATAATTTAACCCAAATTTACAAAGATGAACTATCTTTAATTGATTAATAATATAGGCCTACAAGTGGATTAGTAGCATTATAAAAAAGAACTAGTTTATTTGGGGTTTTTCATTTCATGAGATGGTTTATGGATGGATCCACAAAAAGTTTAAGACTATTTTGGATTGGCCACCACCTAAAAGCATGTTTGAGGCAATGAGTTTTCATAGATTGATGAGTTTTGATAGAAATTTATTAGAAATTTTAGTTGTATTTGTGCTCTAATCATTGAAATAATGAAGGTGAAAGAAAATTTAATTTAAGTGGACAACTATAGTAGAGAATTTTTTTTAATTGTTGAAGGGGAAAGTGACTGAATAGCTAGTATTGACAATGTTATGTGACTTTTTCCCCAAAGAGAAAATTTATGAAATGACTCTTTATAATTAAAAAAGAGATAGAAAAATAAAGGATAATATGCTCCTTTGGTTTAAATAAAAAATTAATGACGAATATTTAAGAAAACTATTTTAAGAAAGGGAAAATAATTATTTATTAAATAATAATTAAAAGAAAACTCTTGTGAAAGGATGTGATGGTTTGGAAAACACCCCTTAAAAGGATATATAAGGAATTCATGTGAGACTTGCAAAAGGCATGGAGATCACTTAAGACATGGAGAACATTCAAGGAGAGAAAATAAAAAAGAAGAAGAAAGGAATTAGGAGAAACACAAGAATTCAGAAGGCACAAAAGAGTGAGTGTTAAGCTCAATGGTGGGTATTGAGACATTTGGAGAAGAGGCATTCAGTGTGTGTCCAACTTGAGGTACAACATACACTTGGGATTTTCCTAGCCAGGGGTGTACTATAAGGCCTGTGAGATAGGTTGTTGTACTATAAGGCCTATGAGACAAGTTATTTATGCCATGAGGCCCATGAGGCAGGCTGGGTTATGTGTAAGAACTGGTTCCTCTAAGGGTGCCTCCTTATCGTGAAAGGCCTAGACCTATAACCATTCCTCTAGGTGTCGGATAACAGTCTCTCCATGATTTACAGATAAGTATTGAAACTATTGATTCACTAATATTGGGAATACTATCTATATGATTTTGGTGTTAATATGATTAATCTATGTGGAGGTGTTATTCTGTTTATTATGTTAATTATTTAATTGTCATATGTTTGTAGTTTACACTTATTTTGATAACATTTCATATTATAAATTATATTAACTATTAGAATTGTGAAAAACCACAAAACCACAAGCCACAAGATCAAACAACGAACAAAGACACCTTCCACACAAAATATCTGCAAATAATATGTGGAATATTCCTCAACAAAAAAAAGCTATAGAATGAACCTGAAGAATCTTCAAGGAAAACAAAAGTCCTCAAAGGTTGAGAGTTTGATAGATCAGAAGAGTGAATCTTGAGATAGATAATACAATGAGGGTTGAGTGCAGCAACCCTAATAATTGCTCACTTCAATTAACAAAAAAACACTTAGTTAACTGAATAAAGAACTCCTAAGTTTAGCTTAAGTGCATGAAAATAAATTAGACTAATAATTAATTAAAGATTAAATAATTATTAGCTAATGCATGATTACTCTAACACCCCCCCTTAAGATGAACTTAGGGAGTAGCTGAAAAACCCTAAAAAGAGAATGATGGGTCTTGACAAACAAGGCCTGGTGAGGTACCCATGTACAAACAAAAGATCTCTCAAAACTTGAGAAAAATGAGAAAATCACAGTGGGAGAAAAATCCTCTCCAAAAGAGAGAAAGGTGAATGAAGGACTGAAAACCCTCCAAATCAAGGTGTGAAGGACTAAGAAGCCTCCAATCAAACAAATATCCCAAAAGAATAGGAACATGTAGAACATCGTTGAAGCACAAAGTTGTAGCCTACTATCGAAATATGATTGATATGGTGTTGAAATGAAGAACCTCCTCTAGGACAAATAATGATCAGGATCAAGATAACAAGAATCTGCATGAGTTCCCCCAATGACACTACTCAGATCAAATGGAAAACAAAAGAAAAACATATGGAGCTCGAAGATACAAATGTCAAGATCAAAAAGACAATAATCTGCATGATTGCCCCCAACAACACTACTCAAATTAGATGAAAAATAAAGGAAAACATCAAGAACTCAAAGATACAAACGACACATGAAACTGTATGAGTGACCCCTATGAAACTACTCAACATGTAAGATGCAAGTTGAAAATACAAGTACCTAGTAGTCTTTGATCAAATGAAATTGAAAGCTTGCCTCCAAAAATAGGAATTCAAGAATGTCCATATGGTAAATGCTCCAACTCACTAAAATGCATGTAACCAACTGTTGATGTATGCTACATCGAAAGTACATAGAATAAGAACTAGATATGTAGATCACTCAAACATGAAACGAAGGAAGCATTAGCACCAACAATAGAAACCCCCCCATAATGTTGAAAAGGGAGAGCCAAGAAAGGCACACTGAATCTATGTGAAACTAGAAGTGCATGTAGGAGAAACAACCTGCAAATAAAAGGGTGTGCAAACTACGACACACACACATGAGGCAAGAATCACTAGGATTCACTGTTGTCGTGGAAGGGACACTCACTTGAAAAAGGTATGATGGAAAACCAAAGGCAAATGTCAAGCCCCCTATGGCACTTTATATTATAGTGCGGATACAAAAGGCACAACAAGACATGCAAAATCCCCAAAAAGTATACACCAGAATGGCACTTTATCTCAATACATCTACAAAAGAGAATGTGCATGAAAAAATATCTACAATGCCCAAATAAAATAAAATATTGGAAATACATGGAGAATAGCCAAAAAATGAGTCATCCTATGCAAACGAAAAGTTTCTAAGAGCTAAGACGTCCAAGTAATTCACTAGGGTGTGAAAAAACAAAAAATTGAATAAAATGTACTTGGAGAAAAATCTGAAAAAAGGTCCATGAATGGCTATGAAGAGCTCTGAAAGATGGTCCCAACGCCGCTAGAGCAAAAAACAGAGAAACTGATCAAAATTATGAGCTTGGGACTAAAAATAACACCTTTTACTTCAACAGGTTGTAGAATGCACCAACATAAAAAATAGGTGATGAGACCTACTCCATTTGAAATTTAGCTGAACCAGCTTTTTGATCGGTGATCCCACAAAGCTGGTTTACAATTTCTGGGAGGAACTAATTTTTGCTGAAATCACATATTTTTAGAAAATATAATGATTTAAGCCTTAAAAAGTTTCATTTAAAGAATTCCAATTGAAGAGGGTTTGATCAAACTACCTTAAATCAAACCCCCTTGGGTAGAACCCCGCTAGTTTTAAACCATACCTATAATAGAGTCTCCTTTACACCTATCAAAATGCTAATAAAAAACCACTTTTGATTTACCTTTTGGGGGATCAAATGAATTCATTTAAAATTTATTTTTGTATGTAGTCCTTATTATAAGCTTCCCAAAAGTATAATTTTAAATAAATTTAATTTAATTATTATATTTATTTTTTATTTCTTGTGAATGTAGGTTTTTCACCGAAAATCAAGCTCTTCTACACATGTGGAAAAATAGCATATTATTAAAATATATATATATATTAGTGCACCAGATATTGAAGTCCTTGATCCAACAAAGAAAAATAAATTAATTTGGATACATACAAAAAAAGTTACACGTTATACGGTCGTGTTATGTTTGAATTATAATTGGTTTGAATTCAAACTTGATTAAAGAAAAAATATTCAATAAAAAACTATCTAACCAAGTGGAAGCACTAGATATCAGAGTTACAATCTAAATTGAAGAATTAGAATTTTACCCTTCATGGAAAAAAATTTATGCGTTATACGGTGAGCGTCACTTTTTAAAATGTTGTTTTAGAAAAACTAGTTTTCGAGGGAGATGGAAAAAAGTGCAATGATTCCAAAAATTTTGAAAAAAATATTTAGAATCTATAGACAAAATGTCACGAAACTCTAGTTTGCATCATCTCCAAATTCCTCACAGTTTAGCCACTATAGGTGCCTGAAAGTGAAGATTTAGTTAAAATAAATTATTTCAGTGTCCAATTTGGCCAAAAATTGTAAACCACTATTATGGGATCACCCCGATGATATCTTGTTCGCCAAAATCTAACATCGTATGTCCAAGTTATGGCCAAAAGAAAAAAAATAGCTCCTTGGAGGCCAAAGAAGGGGACTTGGGGCCCTACACAAGTGTCCATACAGATGACGTCATGCTGACATCAACAAGAATATTCAGGGAATATTCCCTTGTTGCCACAAAATCCTGACTTTCGAAAAAAATTAGGTTGCCAGAAAATGAGAAAATTGTTGGAAAAGCCTGTGTTTGACGGAAAATTGGTAGTGACGTTGGAATCCCAAAAAAGATTGTCGAGAATTTGTTTGGATTCACTGATAAAGATGCATGGCCAGAAAGGTTGCCACCGAGGAGAAATGAAGCCATTGACAGTGTTGAAAAGCCCATCGGGGTCCCACAAGGGCGATGTACCCTATACATAGGGTCAAATAAATGCACCTGCCAACAAAAAAATGCTGCCTAATGAAAAATAAAACTTGCATTGCTTTTTAAAAAAAATATTTTTGATTTATATTTGTTTTTTAAAATTTCTAAAAAAGTAGAAATTAAAATATGACACGTTTTTTTTTTGGCGAATCAGTCCTCTCCCAAAATTGAGAAGGGGTTTGCTGAATTGAGGCTTTGATACCATGTTAGAATTGTGAAAAACCACAAAACCATGAGCCGTAGGATAAAAAAATGAACAAAGACACCTTCCACAAAAGAGATCTACAAACAATATGCGCAATATTCCTCAACAAGAAAAAGCTACATAATGAACCTCAAGAATCTACAAGGAAAAAAAAAGTCCTTAAAGGTTGAGAGTTTGAGAGATTAGAAGAGGGAATCTCGAGAGAGATAATACAATGAGGGTTGAGTAATACAATGAGGGTTGAGTGCTATATAGGAGAAAACCTAATAATTGCTCACTTTAGTTAACAAAAAAACACTTAGTTAATTGAATAAAGAACTCCTAAGTTTAGCTTAAGTGCACATGAGAATAAATTAGACTAATAGATTAATTAATTATTAGGTAATGCATGATTACTCTAACATTAACATGTATGTTATATTCAATCTGTTGTTATTACTTTAATAAGTATTGGAGAAAAGTGACATTACATTTGGTATCAAAGCCAAAAATTGGGCTTTTGAGAATTGTTGAATCTCCTAGTCTCCTTATTTCTAGGTGTCCTAGTTAAAAGTGATAAGACTATAAGGATAAATACATAAGATCAATTCAAACAACCTCACATTAAATTCACATTTAATTTGTATCAGGTTGTACTTGTCATTTATATGGAGAATCATAGTGTGATATATCACACATACACTTTAAAATCGGAACTAACAATGTAGAGGAAAATTAAGTAAAAACATAATACATGAGAGATATTCTTAATATAACAATTTGTATTAACTATGACTAAGTTGGATATACTTGGTTACTAAGACTAATAAATAGAATGATTGAATTACTAATATTGAAAAATTTGAATCATATCTTGCTATTACAAAGATGTGAGAGGCTAATCCTATTATTTCTCATAAAAAATATCCATAATGACTTGACTTAAATATAAAAAAGACCAACTTGAATAACATATGAATGAAAAATTTGATACAAGGGCGACTTTTAGACTATACAAAGATATATTACAAAACATGTCTTTCTTACACTATGTCACAAAGTGTTATGGTTGTGTCACATAGATCTTCTCCAAAACTATATATAGAAAAATTCAACATTAGGGTTGAACATAGTAGTGATAGATCAAAAACTAAAGTATTATAAGCTCAGTGACAAGATAATATCTCACCATTAGCTACAAGCTATGCCTTGTACTTGTCAGAATTATCCTCTAAGCCAACTTTTTCATATTTCTATACCCATTGACATTACAAGTTCGATTATATTTTTTTGATAGTCATGTAGATTTGTCAATTGCAGATACATTATCTTCTAATATTGAGATAGATCTTGGCTCTATAGTGGGAGTCTTGGCATGATATTATTTCTGTGTAGACTTGTTTATTAAAGACAAATATCTATTGTTATAAAGATGTAAATTATGAAATAATGAGGATCTCTTAGAGTTTGCATTGATCCTACAATGGAAACCTTTTTCTATAATTGAAATTTAGTTTTCTAGCAGTGAGGACGATGATCATTTTCCTTTAGAGAGCTCCTTGTTATTATAGTGTTGTGGTTAGAATATTGTTAGGATGATGTGACATGTGTATCCGCTAGTTATATATGGATCTTTTAGAATGAGGTTGAAGATCTCTTAGTTGTTAGACATGGAATGTTGAAATAGGTTGAATCTCTCGATAGTTTTTCTATAGAATCTGGAATAGTGCTGGCAACCGACTATATATATATTTCCATTCCATATGCACCCTTGATGGGAGGGTATCTAAACAAGATTAGAATATGTCTAAGATACCTATGACCTCTCTACGACTTTTGTATGACTTATAGACCACACAATGAATACTTCCATGTATCGCACAAATGATGTCTTCCAAGGGATGTGACTTCCATGTATCACACAAATGATATCTTTCAAGGGATGTGACCTATTTATCTCCCTTTTTGATGTCAAATTGTACTTAACAAACAAGCACTCAATTCTGTAGCATCATATAGTACTTGTGATATTGTAACGAGGATTCAACCATGTAATTTTACAAGTCAAACTCATTGATCCATAAAACAATAGGAAATACCCCTACTTATCATTAGTATGGTAAAGTGAGAGGTAAACCAATGCTACCCAAGAAAATAATTGCAACAAAACTTGAGTTTGCTTTTGGTTTCTTCTAGTTGGGACCGGGCAATGTCTAGACATCCTAGGTAATATGACTGCACAAACCCCTGTGAAACATTGGATCTTGCATATGTAGCAGACGTTCTGCCATCCCTGGAGCGAGGTTAACATCTGTTGAAGAAATGTCGAAAAGTTAACGTCACTGGAGGATGAAATGGTTCTTGTTTGTTTCATATTCCACGTTTGAACAACTGTATGGCTCGTGGACTCTGCCACACCCACGGTACAATCTTGGACACTTTCGAACCTGTGCTAAAATCTGGACTTCGATGAACCCACGGTACAATCTCTGTCTAATACAGTTCTGCAGTATTATCAAAAATTGAAACAGTTGCCGCTTCAGATGTCAAGGACTTTGGCGATTTTTCTTCACGTTCACAGCTTGCATCGTTCGTACCCACCATCGACTACAACTAGAGCATCCCAAAATGGATATTTGTAAAAGGCTTCACAAACATTCAAATAAATGCAATTAGCGGGTGTAAATCCAAACTCGATGAACTTTGCCAGCCTTCCTGGCAGCTTTGAAACATAGAATGGATCACAGAGTGTGATCCAAAATATTGATGAAAAAAGTTTCAACACAATTAAATCTAAAAATAACTGAATTATAATATGAATTGTGGAAACTTGATATCATTAAATGGGCATCATGCAAATTCATCGCCAGCAATTCACTGCCATGGAAAATTAATCACAAACTTTTAATGAGATGAATTTTCTGCAGGGTGAATTACAGGTGGTGAATTTTCCTTGAGGTGAATTTGTCATGGCGGTGAATTTTCCTGTGGTGAATTAATTGTTGGCGGTGAATTTTCCAATGGTGAATTGCTGGTGGTGAATCCTGAGTGGCCTTTGCTAGTTCTTTCTCCTTTCAATCTTGCTGATGTGATTTTTGGACAACAACAGAGGAGTAAGTGAATTTTCTTGCGGTGAATTTTCCAATGGTGAATTGCTGGCGGTGAATTTTCCTAGAGCCCATTAAATGGTATAGGCATCCTTAAAATCATAAAGGAAGGAATATTTATATCAGATGTTATAGTTGTAGGGGCCTGGTAGACATGTATGCAAAATACAAAATAATAGATAAGGCACATTAATAGTTTGACAAAATACCTCGAGGAAATGCCATCTCATGGAACGTAATGATTGTAGGTTATGCATGTATAAAATGTTTAGATGCTCCTCCTTACATACGACAAGCACATGTGTAGCATACAAATTAAGTTCTTCTTTGTAGTCCTTATATAAAGAACTTTTCCCAAATATTTAGTTAAACCCTATTTATAAATTGGATGATAGTGGGGTGATTTGTTGTCCAAAGGTCAAGGAATCATACATAACTACAACATGGCCTACAACAAGGGACTTTCATCTTATGATATGAGTGAATTAAATATTTACTATTGGTGCTTGTTCTTAAGCGTGAAGGTCAATCAAGTTGAGTATAGATATCTCGTCTAATTAAATGAGTTTGACTCTATGGTAGCATAAGATGAAAATAAATGATGATAGATCATACGTCATGAGTGAGATTAGAGGAAAACATATAGCTTCAAATAAACCTAGACACACGATATACACAATACATAGACAACACATGAAGTAATCGTGATTTATTCACTTTTTTAAGATTGGGATATGCTTATGAATGAGTTCTTAGTTATAACGACTCAAATAACTATCATAGTTTTGAAAGTTATCATAAGAATTGAAGCACGAAACAGGATTTAAGGGATATGGGGTCTAGGAATCTACTTGATGTAAAACATTTCATATTGTGGATGCGAGTTGTCAACTTCTATGTGATTTATTGGTGGCATGAGGTTTTGATAATAACTACTAATTCTCTTAGAACTATCATACAAACATCTTTGTAGAATGATATATGAAACATAGACAACAATTGGATGTAATATAAACATTAATAAATGTGAAGACCTTGGTGAATCAAAATTTATAAGGATGCCCACATATAATGTAGTTCATGAGCATGGCATGTTTACTTTATCAAATGTAAATGAATGGTTAGGTCAAAAGTTATGATTAGGCAAGGTTTAGAGACCACTTTGGAAAACGACCTTGAAACCATACTACTTTTTAAACATAAATCTTATTCTATGAGATTTTATAAGAACTTTGGATTCCATAGAAATTCAATTATCTTCTAACTTGACAACGACACTAACTATATGTAATAAGGATTTTGAGGTCCATACACCACTCTATATAAAACAAGTTTATCCCTAATCATGAGAAAATGAATGAAACATGATCTATAATAGTACAAATCTAAAGATGAAAAACCATTAGGCTAACACAAAAGATGTTGGGGGCATTTGAAAATAAAACATGTGGTTGATAATGATTTTCTTTTTCTTTTTGAAGTATACATGAGGGGGATGCATATTGTAAAACATAACACTACATATGATCAATTTCTTTGTCAATATCAATTATTTATTGGGGTGAAGTAAAACATAATACTTCATTGTGCAAAATTAATATTTCCTATTGAATACATAAGTGTAGCCAACAAATAGACATTCAAGTAAGAAATGGTTATGGAAATGATGGATTGGGTGGCTAAGCCAAACTCTTTCCTTTAATAGGTCTATGGTGTTCTACTCACTCTTTTTTATTATTATATTAACACATATGTACAAATTGTTATCACAAGAATGTAAGATCTTCCTACATAATGCTCAATGAAAAGAAAGTCTCCATATGGATATAATTGAAAGTCATGCACTTTTAATCTAGTTCTCAAGTAGTATCTTAAATATAGCTTGTCCCACTTAATCATTTGTGCGTCTTTCCAAATTTAGATATCAATGCTTGAAATTTATAGTTAGTAAGCCTCTTTGGCTATTGTCCACACTCTTTATGTCACAAGAATAACTATTTTTTATTTTTTATTTTTACATTGACGGACTATAACCCATAGGTCTCATGATCATTTTCACATCTAAATAAAAAATGATATTATTTGAATGAGCTAAATGTTTTGGGATCAGACATGGGGACATGTCCAACTTTACAAGGGGAGAAACCACCTCTAAAATTTTTAAATACGCATTTTCATAGTGGGAAAATGGTTATTGGCTACATTAATCAAATACAAAAAGAAATTTATTTGATTTTAGTTGCAACAATATTAAAAGATGTAGTGAAGGCCTTGACTTATATTCACAAGTTAGAATTTCCAAGCCTAATCATATTTTGGTAGATAATAGTGTCGTAGTCAAATAAAAAAATATTGGACTACATTGTAAAAGAAAATGGGAAACCCAACAAAATAATTCTATATGGCCTCTTGGGATCACTACTGTAGATCTTTCCTATGGTGAACCTCCTTACATGAAGAAAGATATAAAGAAATAAAATTTTGAATGAATCTCATCTCATGGAACATGGTCCTTGATGTGTCAACAAGGTTAATAAATAATAAGGGTTGGGTTGGCTATAGATATTGGGTGAATTAGTTTTATTCTAGGTGGGTGCACTCTAGTTAAAATAAATGAAGGATTAATTCTAATGTTTCTTTATGAAGTCATTTATGCATGTTAAATAATTTATTATTGTTATATTCATGTTAAGATGCCTAAAAAGATTACCATGCTTTATTCTATCATGCTTTATTATTAGACTTGATCAACCCAATAACTTTGTACATGTCTTAAGTATAAAGTATTGTATAGGAAAGGAGGATACTCATGTAGTCTAGAATGCATGATTATCATTTTATAATATATTTTGGGTATATAGATTATACATGGTTCAATAATGAGTGACTACATAGTATAGGATATGCACTAGGTAAATGTTATGTCAACACATGATAATAGTTTTGTAAATTTATTGTTGAAGATTCATGTAAGTGATTAAAGCATCTATATTAAAGATAATGGGTTTCATGAGAAAAAAATGATAAAGTTGAAATATATGTAGAATAACATTAGTTCTTTTAATTGTAAATTCCTGATATGTATGTATTTCTTGTCATAATTTTGACTAGAAAAAATGATTCCCTTGAAATTACTTGTAAACTTAAAATAAACAAATATAAAGGAGAGAGATCTATAGAAGAAAAGGATGCATATAAACATTATGAAGAATGAATATATTCAATATATCAGTTTCTTCAATTATTGATTATGTGTTTTCTAAATTGTGACACAGATGCATCTCATGCTATCGAGGACTTGACTAATTTACAAGGGGAGAAATGTTCTATGACTATTTTCCCAAAGAGAAAATTTATGAAATAACTCTTTAGAATTAAAAAGGAGATAGAAAAATAAAGGATAATATTCTCCTTTGGTTTAAATAAAGATTAAAATGAAGAAATATTTAAGAAAAATCTTTTAAGAAAGGGAGAATAATTATTTTATTAAATAATTATTAGAAAAAAAAAACTCTTGTGAAAGGGTGTGATGGTTTGGAAAACACCACTTAAAAGGATATATACATAATTCATATGCGACTTGGAAAAGACATGGAGAACATTCAAGGAGAGAAAAGAAAAGAAAAGAAAAGAAAAGAAAGGAATTAGAAGGAGAAACACAAGAATTCAGAAGGCACAAAAGAGTGAGGGTTAAGGTTAGTGTTGGCATTAAGGAATTTGGAGACTTGGGGCATACAGTGTGTGTCCAACTCGAGGTAAAACGTACCCCCAGGATTGTCCTAGCCATGGCTATATTGTAAGGCCTATGAGGGAGGTTGTGGTACCATAAGGCTTGCAAGGCAGGTTGTTATTTATGTTGTGAGGCCCATGAGGTAGGCTGTGTTATTTATGTCGTGAAGGCATGTTGGGTTTTGTTTAAGAACTAGTTCCTTCAAGGGTACTTCCTTGTCATGAAAGACCTAGACCTGTAACCATTCCTTTGAGTGCCAGATAATAGTCTCTCAGTGATTTTTAGATAAGTATTAAGAATATTGGGAATCTTGTTATATGATTTTGGTGTTAATATGATTAATCTATGTGGAGGTGTTATTCCATTTATAATGTTAATTATTTAATTGTCACATGTTTGTAGTTTACATTAATTATTCACATTTGTTTTGATAAAATTTCATATTAGAAATTATATTAATTCTAATGTTTATTATATTCAATCTACTACTATTACTTAAATAAGTATTGGAGAAAAGTGACATTACAATTGACATTGTCATATTTCAATAAAGTGTTTCAAGTTTCTTGTTATGCAAGTGAGACAACTATAGGAGGGGTTCTAAGTCAAGAAGGAAGATCGATAACCTACTTCACTTAGAAATTAAATGAAGAAAAAATGAAGTATTCTATTTATGACCAAGAGTTTTATGCTATTATGCAATAACTCAAGAAATAGAGACATTATTGCTACTAACGAGTTTATTTTGTACATTGATCACTATGCATTACAAATTATAAACAACCAAGGTAAGTTGAGTAAAAAGTACATGAAGTGGGTTGAATTTTGCCATTTTTTTTTAAACATAGGAGTGGTAGATCTAATCAGGTAGCTAATACATTAAGTTAGAGGTGCTTATTATTGAATGACATGAGGATAAATTTTGGGATTTAATTTTATCAAAGAATTGTATGAACAAGGTTTAGAATTTAAGGAGGCAAGAGCAACTTGTAAAAATCCAATTGAAAGATAAACACCATGGTTGAAATATTGTATTCAAGAAGGGTTATTGTTTAAGGGACAATGGTTATGCATACTTCAAGGTTCAATGAAGGAAAATTTAATTAGAGTGAAACATAGTGGAAGTCTTGGTGGACATTTTGGGGTGGATAAAATATTGAAAAAATTGAATGAAGACTACTATTATCTAAGGATGAGTGTATATATGGAGATTACAGTACAAATTTGTCAAATTTACTAGTATGCAAAAGGAACAAGTCAAAACATAGGTCTATATTAGCCTTTTCCTATACTAGAAAGACACTGGAAAGAAGCGATTATGGAATTCGTTCTTGGATTGCCAAGGACACAATGAGATAATTACTCTATTTTTGTTGTGGTAGATGGATTTTAAAAAGTGACACATTTCATTTCATGCAAGAAATCAAATGATACAATACATATTGCTACATTATTCAATAAGAAGGTGGTTAGATTACATGGTTTACCAAAAAAAGTTTACGTCAAATAGGGATACCAAATTTGTTGTTATTTTTGGTATACTTTATAGTCGAAGTTGGTGTGGACACGGAAAAAGTAACCCTTCTACTTTTTCTTGTTTTGTCTGTCCTTGTGCTTATTTGGCTTTATTTTTCCTTGATTTAATGTTGCAATGTGACCCACACATTCACATTAGGTCTTGAATCTTTATGAATCATTAAGAATTTACGATGTCTTGTAAAGGTGTTGTGACACATTTTCACACTTTTCTAGACTCTTCTTATCATAATTCACCTACATACCCCATTTTTATCACTTACCAAGTCTTATTTTAAAGTGTTGTAAAGTCTTGTAACTAACTTTCATGCTTTTCTAGACTTGTCATCACCAAATACACCTTTCTTATGCTTTATTTGGCCCCTTTATGCACTTACAAGTCTTAATTAAGTGTATTTTTGAGTATGAACCCGACAAACATCATTTAATACAATATAATTTCTGACACCCATTCACATAACTTAAGTGGGACCCATTCGCCACTAGGGGCGAATGAGTCCCTCTTGGCACAAAAATCAAAATAAACTTAAATTATTGGCAGGTTTTTATTCCTAAAGACCTAAGGTCAGCAAGTGATGTTGTATTTTTGGGAAATTAGGGCATAAGTGTGTATAAATATGTGATTTTCCTTTAATTTTAACCCCCATTCATTCATGCATTCAATCCATTTAAGCATTCACACAAGCATCATAGCATCATTCAATCAAGCAATGATCAAGCATCTTGGAGCAGCCATTGACATATCTTCAGACTTCAACAACAAGGGTTTGGTGAGTTTATGACATTGCATGTTATTTTTTCATCATTTCCTTCTTTATTTCATTACATTATCAAGGGTTTTATTACCAAATTGGGGTTTGACCAAGGAAAACCCCTATACTCTAACCCTTAACCATTTCCCCCCTCTTTGCATGTGTGTTTTGCAGGTCTTGTAGGCAGATTTTTCAAGGAGAGAGGTGTCAAAAAAGTGTTACAACATCATCAAAGTCAACATAATCCTATTTGAAGCTTGGAGATCACTTTCTTGTCAAATTTTCCAGATTCAGATCCAATAAGCTATTAGGCAGAAAAGTGCAGACCAGGACCCATAGAATTGACCTTTGAATTTTCAAAAATCTGTAGGTGGACTAATTCACCATCTATAGTGAATGAGTCCCATTTCTAGACTGGAAAAAGAGTTTTTTGAAGTTTTGTGTTCCCGGCATCCCGAAACCTATTATGGTAGATTTTACCAGAAACATGACTAATTCGCCATCTGTGACAAATGAGTCCTAGTGGGCTTCAAGACTAAATTTTGCAGCATTGTAAAACCTCCCTAGATCTACTTTTAGTTTCTAGGTGCACCCCAATTAGTTTCATTAAGTTTTGTTATGATTTGTTCATGTTTCTAGTTCATGTTTCCATATAACATTGTGTTTTCAAACACTTCATATTTCTTAGTTTTGCATTCATAATCAATAGTTTTTGTTCATTTTCTACATTTAGATCATCTCATTTAGGCACATTACACCCACATCACATAAATTTTTGAATGTATACATTGCATTTTGGCCCAATCTTTATCCTTTTAGGTGAAAAACCCTAGAAGGACTATAAAGCACTTAGGTGCCAAAATCTTTGTTTACATTTTGGTGAACCTAACGTGAGAAAATCTTCACTTCTTATTTCAAGTGCATTTGCATCCTAGGTTTAGTTTGCATTAACATTGCATTAGGGTTTTGCATTGTTTTGCATCCTAGGGTTTTCAAAATTGCATTAGTGAAAAGATCATATAGTTTCCATTTTTCCATTTTCACTCATTTAAAATCACTAAAATTTTGCATTTTCATACTGTAGCGTGCATATGAAAAACACCAAATTGCATTTAAAATTTCTAAAAAATTTCTAAAAAAATTCATCCCTGGACTCATTCACCACCCTGGGTGAATTAGTCCAGTTGCAAATTCTGCACTGCATTTTCTGGCATTTTTTGGTCATTTTCTACATTTTTGTTTCTTGTTATTACATCTCTATTACAGTTTCCAGAATTTCTATTATTAGCATTTTATTACTCCTAGTTTTCATTTGCATATACCCCGCCTTTAGTAGC
>VDFB02256132.1:207657481-207669738 GCA_007258455.2 Sequoia sempervirens
GAGCAGTTTTCATCCTTACCAAACAATTCAATTTGTTCATTCAATGAACTAGTTGATGCATTTATAAATCATTTTCAAGTGCACATGACTCCCAAAAAGACATTGGATGATTTAATGAGATGTAAAAAAAATGTGGATGAGAAAGTAACCGATTTCATCTCACGCTATCAGTCACTCTATGCCCAAATCGATGTCAAGGTTCCTGATCCACATCTCCAAAATATGTTCATTGAAAATTTACAAAGTCACATCCAAGATAAATTGACCATGATGAAATTTCCCTCTTTCATGCACTTATGCATAGCCCTTTGCGACTATCACAATTCAATTAGTAGTCGTGATGCCAAGTCCACTACTAGTTGAATTGAAAAATCTAAACCTAACACTTCAAACAATTCACAACCATTTCAAAAACCAAACAAAGGGTTCTTACAATTCAACCACCCTCAACAACCACCTCAACCCGTCAAAAACCAAGTAACAACTATTAAAGCTGCGATACCTTTTACTTATGGAGATCCTAAAAGACAGTTTACACCTTTAAACCATACATTCTTCATAATGCCATGTCCCAACTATTGCAGCAACAAATGACTACTTTACCTATTGTTAAACCATTGGATCCCACTAAGCCTTTACCTCCAACCTTTCAACCTAACACTTATTGCTATTATCATAGACAAAATGGACATGACATAGAACAATGTAAGTGTCTTAAACACATAGTGCAAGACCTCATTGATTCTGGTCGTCTATCCGTTTTCAATATTAATGTTAAAGGAAATATGTTTGTTGCTCCACCCAATCAAAATTTGCAATTTTTTACCAATCCGATGCCCAAACATAATGTGTCATTCATCAAAGCCAGTGAAACTCAAAACAATGATGTGATGACTGTTCATACAACTATTGAACATCCTGATCCTCTTCCACATACCACTTCTATTAATCCTATGCATGATATGGTAGGTGCAATAGACGTTATCCCCCATAAGGGCCAACCTAAGAAATCTCTTAATATTACTTTCTCTTCTAAGGATATCCTTCTAAATCTTCCCAATGGTCCTCTTTACATAGCCGACTATATTTATGATGAGCCCACTAATGGGATACTCATAGATCCTTCCTGTGCAGAGAATGTGATCATTGAGGAATTTTTGGTATTACATGATATTTATCAAGATGATTATGAGAAACCAGGAGCATGGATTAAAAAACACAATGGTTTTGTGTGCCCTACAATAGGATCGATCGTCCTTCCATTACAGCTAGGACCTAAGATAGTGGATGTAAAATTCTTTATCATCCCACAATCAGATTAGTTTTGTTTGTGGCTAGGCCTCCCATGGCTTCGCTCAATGCAAGCTATTCCTTCAGTCATACATAAATGTCTAAAGTTTTTGCATGAAAATGACATTCGCTGTTCGCCATAGTGGCTTTAACCCTTTGTCTTCTAAAGGAAATTTCTCCTTAGAATTCTTTTGGCCTGAGCCCATGGAACCCATAACACGCCGCAAATACTTCTTTTTCATTTCCTATCAAAAAATAAAAAGCCAAACGAATAGCAGAATTGTCTCTTTGCAACATATCCCCATCCACTTTCGACACTCCCATCCTAGATGAGACAATGCTTCAACCTGAACTTGAACCAACAACTCAAGAACAACATACAATAAACACTTCACCTTCATCATCCAAACGACCAAGAGATAATGAAACCAACCCCATCACACCCCCTCGCATAAAACAAGTTTATAAAGTAAAAGAGAAAGTGATTGACCAACCTCCTACGGTTCCTTCTATTCCTCCCCTTAGGAAAGAAAAGGAGCCTATGGTGGATCAAGCCACTCTTACACCAACAAAAATTCAAAATATAATCAAAAGAAATTGAGGTGCTAGGGAGCGTAGGCGTCAATGTCATCTCCTTGCCAACACGTTACAAAACAAAGAAAATAAAGGAAATCAAAATTTGCACATGACAGAAGCAATGCATGATGACCCTCCTCCCCAATCACAACAAAACAATCCAATACAACAACCACAACTCATAATACACCCGTCATTGGACATTGTCCTTCGCCCTACAGTTGTGATTAATCTGGATGTTAATGATGAGATCAATAAAATTGATGAAGAGGTGCATAATGATTTGAATACATTATTTTCCTCTTCCATGAGCTTACATGACAAATCTCCTACATCAAGTGTAGAACCTGGTACTTCCCCTAGTTCGACACTTGTACTTGTCCCTTTGGCTAGTCAACCGCCCTTGGCATATCCTGAACATGATTGGGAGGCAGATGAATTGTTAGATGGTCGAATTGCATTCGCCTTGCTAGCCTTTTGCATTTTTTCTTTTCTTTTTCTTTTGAGTTTGTATGTGTGTATCGTGCTCCTCCGTAATGTGACATTTGATGTTCCCTCTCTTTGTGCAATTCCTCTATTTGTACCTTCATTCTTCTATATGTCGTACATTACTTTTTCTTTTCTTTTTCACTTTTGTTTTGTGTTTTCCTTTTAGGGATGATGCAAAGCATTGAGATGCCCAATGTCTCTTCCATGTTGACCCAAAAGGTCTTTTTATTTTCCTTTTCACTTTTTTTTTGTGTTTTCCTTTTGGAGATGATGCAAAGCGTTGAGACACCCTATGTCTCTTCCATGTTGACCCAAAAGGCCTTTTTTATTTTTATTTTCGCTTTTGTTTTGTGTTTTCCTTTCGGGGATGACGCAAAGTGTTGAGATGCCCTATGTCTCTTCTATGTTGACCCAAAAGGTCTTTTTATTTTCCTTTTCGCTTTTGTTTTGTGTTTTCCTTTCGGGGTTGACGCAAAGCGTTGAGATGCCTTATGTCTCTTCAATGTTGACCCAAAAGTCCTTTTTATTTTTCTTTTCGCTTTTGTTTTGTGTTTTCCTTTCAGGGATGATGCAAAGCGTTGAGACGCCCTATGTCTCTTCTATGTTGACCCAAAAGGTGTTTTTATTTTCCTTTTCGCTTTTGTTTTGTGTTTTCCTTTTGGGGATGACGCAAGGCATTGAGACTGAAATGTATCTCTCATGTGGACCCAAAAGGTTTTTCATTTTCTTTCGCCTTTCCTTTTGTCTTATGCTTGTGTTTCCCTTTTGGGGATGATGCAAAGTGTTGAGACATCCTATTTCTCTTCCATGTTGACCCAAAATGGATTTTTCTTTTTCTTTGTTTTCACTCTCTTTGTGCCATTCTTCCAATTCTATGTGTATTTGGGGAATGATGACAATTCCGAGCTCTTTAATCAAAACATTGTAGCAATGAACATACTAACCCCAAATCCATAGATCCCTTATGTGTTTGGTGTGTTCCTTTTTGGGGGCAACCCCTCTTTCTTTTGTTCCTCTTTCATGCTGCAACCTTACTCAGAAATGTATGACTTGGCATAGGGTCTTTCCAAGTTGGCTCTCATGTCTTGTTTCTTTTTGCATTTTTCATTCGCTACTTTAAATTAATTGATCTCAAAATGGTGTGTAGCAATTCCTTTAAAGTGGGGGCATACATTGGCATTATTCATTTGCATTTTTTTTCTTTTTCTTGGTTCTTAGTCCAGCCTTCCTGTTCATACAATGCATTTGTCACTTTGTGGATGACATTGGGTATAGTGTCCTTCATAAGCGTGATCTATCTTAGCATATTACATTCCTCTTGGTGGCCTGATGTGACACATTGCATCCCCTAAGTTGTGAATATTCTATTATTTGATTGGTCCTCTCTTGGAGACATTAGACACAATGTTCCCTAAGTTCTAGACCTCGCATGAACTAGGAAATACTCCTTTGAACATTCTTTTGCATGTTGCATTTTGAATTTACATGGCCACCTTGCATAACACAACTTGCATGCCTATGGTTCCATTGCATTTGTTCATGAGTTCTAAGCATACGAAGCTTTGCTTGTCTCATGAAGCACGAAATTACATTTTTCTTTGTGGCACCTTATTAAAGTTATTAGGAGGTATAACTTTAGTATGGTTGAACGGGAAGCCCATTCTGAGGCATGAATTTTCCCCATAGCCACCTTGTGGATTTCTCACCCCGCAAACAACCAAAAGTTTCATGGCCCTAGAGTGAGTATGTTATGGATTTCTCACCCTGCAGACAACCAAAAGTTCCGTGGCCCCAGAGTGAGTATACTTGGGCCTTCTCACCCGGCGGACAACCATGAGTTTCGTTTCCCTAGAGTGAGTATGCATTTTCCAAACTAGTAGCCTAGATCTAAACCACAATGAGTTGGAAAAATGATCAAAGCTTTCTCTTCTTTACTTCATCCTTTTCATTATTTTCATGCGTGTCCCTTTGTGCTTATGATTGGTTTTCCATGGGATCTTGATCCTGGGGGCTTGATCATCCCTCTTGATTAATGTTGTCTCATCTCACCAAGCATTAGTGCATTTAGATCCCTCTTAATTGCATGCTCGACTACTTTAGTGTGAGTTTGAAGCAAGTTCATCCTCTCACTAAAGTAGGGGCTAACTGTGGACATGAAAAAAGTAACCCTTCTATTTTTTCTTTTTTTGTCCCTCCTTGTGCTTATTTAGCTTGATTGTGCCTTGATTTAATGTTTCAATGTGGCCCATACATTCACATTAGGTCTTGAATCTTTATAAATCATTAAGACTTTATGATGTCTAGTAAAGGTGTTGTGAAGTGATGTGACACATTTTCACACTTTTCTAGACTCTTCTTATCATAATTCACCTACATACCCCATTTTTATCACTTACCAAGTCTTATTTTAAAGTTTTGTAAAGTCTTGTCACTAACTTTCATGCTTTTCTAGACTTGTCATCACCAAATACACCTTTCTTATGCTTTATTTGGCCCCTTTATGCACTTACATGCCTTAATTAAGTATATTTTTTAGTACAAACCCGACAAACATCATTTAATACAATATAATTTTCGACACCCATTCACATGCCTTGAGTGGGACCCATTTGCCACTAGGGGCGAATGAGTCCCTCTTGGCACAAAAATCAAAATAAACTTAAATTATTGATAGGTTTTTATTCCTAAAGACCTAAGGTTGGCTTGTAATGTATTTTCGGAAAATTATGGCATTATTGTGTATAAATATGTGATTTTCCTTTCATTTTAACCCCCATTAATTCATGCATTAAATCCATCTAAGCATTCACTCAAGCATCATAACATCATTCAATCAAGCAATTATCAAGCATCTTGGAGTAGCGATTGACATATCTTCAGACTTCAACAACAAGGGTTTGGTGAGTTTATGACATTGCATGTTATTTGTTCATCATTTCCTTCTTTATTTCATTACATTATCAAGGGTTTGATTACCAAATTGGGGTTTGACCAAGGAAAACCCCTATACTCTACCCCTTAACCCTTTTCCCCCTCTTTGCATGTGTGTTTGCAAGTCTTGTAGGAAAATATTTCAAGGAGAAAGGTGTCAAAAAAGTGTTGCAAAGTCATCAAAGTCAACATAACCCTGTTTGAAGCATGGGGACCATTTTCCCATCATATTTTGCAGATTCAGATCCAACAAGTTGTTGGGCAGAAAAGTGCAGACCAAGACCCATGGAGTTGACCTTAGAATTTTTTAGAAATATACAGGTGGACTAATTCACCATTTGTGGTGAATGAGTCCCATTGCCAGGTTGGAAAAAGAGTTTTCTGAAGTTTTGTGTTCCTGGCATCCTAAAACCTGTTCTGACAGATTTTACCAGAAACAGGAATAATTCGTCATCTATGGCAAATGAGTCATAGTGGGCTTCTAGACTGAATTCTATAGCATTCCAAAACCTCCCCAGATCTGCTTTCAGTTTACAGGTGCGATCAATTTTATTGAGTTATGTTATGATTTGTTCACGTTTCTAGTTCATGTTTGCATACAACACCGTGTTTTCAAACACTTCATATTTCTTAGTTTTGCATTCATAATCAATAGCTTTTATTCATTTTCTGCATTTAGATAATCTCATTTAGGCACATTACACCCACATTATATCAATCTTTGAATGTATACATTGCATTTTGGCCCAATCTTTATCCTTTTAGGTGAAAAACCCTAGAAGGACTATAAAGCATTCAGGTGCCAAAATCTTTGTTTATAGTTGGATACAAAGTTGGGGTTTAGTTTAGCATATCACAAACAAATGGGCGAATGAAGCTGGTTAATAGGATTCTTCAAATTCTTTTGAGATGCCTAACCGAAAGTAAACCAAATTAGTGGGATGTGTTGAATTTTCCTATAATAACTTGAACAATCGAAGTACAAGTAAAAGTACTTGTCAAATTGTTTATGGATTTAGCCCAAGAAAGGTGGATAAATTAAGATATACTATTGATTTAGGAGGAAGAGTGTTGTTGCAAAATATTTTACTGACTATCTATAGGAAAGTTACATAAAGAGTTGAAAAATTTGGAGAAAAGTGTCATAAAATACAAAGAACATGTCGATATGAAGAGGAGAGAATATGAATTTCAAGTGAGCGATTTGGCTTAAGCACATCTATGGAAAGAGATATTTCCACAAGGAACATATAATAAATTGGAATATAAGAAGATAGGGTCGTACAATGTGTTAAGGATATTTTCATCAAATACATATGAAATTGAGTTGTTGAATGCAACATATATTTTTCTAATTTTTAAAGTTGTTGATTTATGCCATTGTTATGAAGGAAAAACAAATGAAAAAGAGAATACAGTTTTGGAATTACAAGGAAAATCAAAGTGGATACAACAAATGCCAAAAAAATAATTAGAAGAATTACTTTTTTGGAAGATTTTCAAGTGGTAAGAAGGACAAGGGGAAAATAATATAAAGAACATCTTGTATAGTGGAAGAACCATACAACATATGAGGCAACATGGATGAGAGCTTCAAAGATTACCAAATCCAAAATCACACTTCCAAATTTTGATAAATCTTTGTGAGATTCAAATCATGAAACATTTTTTCTTACCCAATGTGTCTAATGCAAGAGCATTCAAGCATAAGAGAGTAATCCTGCACACAAATTTTTGATTTCACAATTTTGTTATTTTTGGTTCAACTTCACCATTTTGGTGCATTTTTATTTTGATGGTTTTGGTTTCAAACCTCTTTAATTTTCAACTTCAAGAGGTTCTTTGTATGTTATGTAAATTCTTCTAGAGTGCTGGAAGTTTGAGTGATTAAACTCATTCCAAACTTTGGATTCATTAATCATTAAGGACTATTATTTATATAGATTAAAATGTTGATATTTTTGTTATTTTATGTGACCAAATCTTCCAATAATGTGGCTATGGATAATGTGCCATCTTGAAATTACAATTCTTCCTATTGAAAGGGGCATGACATTATATTGTTTAATACATGTTTTTTATGATATATTGATATCTTATTTGGCTATGCAAAAGTTAACAAGAAGAAAATTAAAAAAATCAAAGAAATTGGGGATGTGAGGCAATAGGAAGAAGAGTAGGGGCATGGGAGATTAAATAAAATTTTCTTTTCTTTTTTTAAAAGGAGAGTCATCGAAATTGAAGAGTTTTAAAAAGAGAAAATTAAAATGCATGGAAATGACAATGTAGAAGTAGGAGAACAAGGAGAAGAACAATAGCTATATAAGAAGATCGGTTAAAAAATAGTTAGAGGAATTGAAGGGGAGAAAGGAAATTAAGAGGTGTATATGCATGGAGCAAAAATTACAATGAATACAATAAGATTTGTACTTGAATAAAGGAGTTTGGATTGATCTCAGATTAGGGCGGAGTAACACAAAGCTATAAATGTTTTGAATTACATGTTTCAAGGAGTAAATTTGTGTAGATTTTTTTTCTAAAGATTAATTTTGTGAGATTGATTTTAGCTGCCTGGTTTAGTAGTCTAATAAGATTTCTAAACCTTGACCAATATCATATTCATAGTAATCTGGTTATATGATAATGAGAATGTAGTTGTGCTAGCAATGGGATCTTCATTTCTTTCTAGTGCAAATTTGGTACCATGCATTTATCATAGAAAAAATCATGTAAAAGTTTATTTTAAGCGAGTGATCTCAAAATAGTGGGTTACACTTTTTGGCCAAACTTGACATTGAACTGAATTTTTTTAATTAAATCTTCACTTTCAAGCACCTATAGCTGCTAAACCATGACAAATTTGAAGATGATGCAAACTAGTGATTTGTGACATTTTGTCTGTAGATTCTAAATATATATTTTTTAAAATTTTTGGAATTAGATTGCATTTCTTTTTCCATCTCATTCGAAAACTAGTTTTTAACAATAAACACCATTTTTAAAGAGTGATGTTCACCGTATACAACATAACTTTTTTTCCTATGAAGGATAAAATTCTATTTTTTTCGAATTTAGATTTGTAACTACAATATCTGGCATGCTCATTTGATTTCATAGTGTTTTATTTAATATTTTTTCTTAATTAAGTTTTGAAGTAAAACCAATTACAATTTTAGACATAGGTGAACCGTATAATTTTTTTTTTGTATGTATCAAAATTCTTTTTTTGTTGGATCAAGGACATCAATACCTAGCACAGACATATTTTTCAGATTTTTTTTTGATAATCTACTATTTTTCCACATGTGCAGAACATAGAGCTTGATTTTAGGTGAAAAACCTATGTTTAATTAAACTAAAAAAAATACATAATAAAACCAAAATATATTAAAATCATATTTGATGGATAGCTCATTTTGAGGACTATAATCATCTAGTTGGGTTTGTGAAGTTGATTCCATTTTCATCAACCTAAGTTTCGAAAGGAATTTTTTTGCAAAAAACTACACATGGAGGGGGGGAAGGGCAAAAGGGGGGGTTTGAGTGAACCTCCCTTCTAGCGAACCCCCTAGACCCCTTCGAGCGAAGGGGGGTTCGCTCGAATCCCCCTTTTTTTCCCTTCTCCCCCTTGAATCCCAACATAAAGGGCTTCGAGCGAAGGTGCAATTACAAAAAGGGTTTGCTTGAAGGGGGGTGTTTGAGCTAACCCCTTTGGGGTTTGCTTGAACACCCCCCTTCGAACGAACCCCTAAAAACCTGATTTTTTTTTGGGAGCGTTTTTGCAAATTTTCTTTGTGAAGGGAATTGTAACCCACTTATGTGGGATTACCCAAGCCTTGGATATATAGGTATGAGCTAATCCATTGTTAAATTGATTTAACTTGGACAAATGTGCCCCACCCGATGAATGCATCCTCACACCATAGATTGCAATTCCTAACGGGGGATCTTAACCTCTACAATCAAGGGGGTCAACCAATCAATCCAAGTGCTCCATCATAAAGAAATAAAACCTCTTAGAAGATGCCTTACATGACTAAAAATTAGCCAACTATAGACGTTGCACCTAGTCTACAAGTAACCCTCAATATCAATACTCTCTTAGAATTGCTGTAAGACATTTTTCCATAAGACATATTTCAAGTAGCAAGATGTGTCATACAAGGAATGAGATTCCTCCTATATTTCATGAGAGGCCAAACTTATAATACATTAGAATTGCTTAAACTTACAAGATGCATGACACACCTAACCTAATAATCCTAATAAACTTGAACAATCCCTTTGAAAAGATTTCCACATAATCTACATTCATGTTGGTCCTCTTCAACTTAGAAGTGACACAAGTCTCCATTCAACTTATTCATCTCTAAAGTAATACATTTTAATTAATTTAGTCTATATTTATTCCATTGTTTAGGATGAGTGGGAGGTATTTTACATGTATCCATCTTCCACCTATGGATGGTCATCTTCTTACCTAGAATGTGACAATGTGTGCATACGTTAGGTTGTGTTTTGACATGGGTTTACAAATTTTAATATGACATACTTTAATTTTGTATTGCTAAGTTCTTTGACAAAGTGTGTCCACTAACCAATCATTAAATTATTGTAGAATTATTTTTTATTATAATCTATTAATTAATTACACTTTTATCTTAAAATCATCTCTTTTATTATAACTTCATTGTTGATATGGATAATTTTGTTCAAAATGATTGTCAAGGTTCGATTTTCCTTGATTTACCCTTGAACAGATGGAGGGCAGTTCATGTGGATGGATGTTATAATAATGCATGTTAAGACTCCGCTACATAGATCCCACTAGGTAATTCCCTCATTAAAAAACAAAACTTGAACTAAAATGCAGTGTTATCTCGAGTTTCCGAGACGGGGACGACAGGGGATGGTGGAATGCTTCCCCAAGTCCCCGATTTTTCAAGCCAGTTTTGGGGACTGTTAGGGGACAACAAAGGGGATGACTATATAAAATATAGGAAAATTTAAAATATTCATATGAAAATATGGATAAAGCATGCATATATACATTATAGAACCTTAGCATATAACATTTGTGTTCAAAATTCATTGTTGATACTCAATATGCATTCAAAATTCAGAATTCATTGTCAATATGCATGTGATATTAAACAATAATATACAAGTTATAAACGTATAACAAAATGTCCAAATGTTACATTGCTGCCATATAATTTTACTTTCAATTATAATATGAAAAAAATAATCAAAATACACTGCTGCCGTCCCCTGACCGTCCCTGCGTCCTCAGGACGACCCCAAGACAGAAACAAAAAAGATTTAGGCCCGGGGTTCCCGATGAAAACTACGATCTTCACATTAAATAACCTTTTAAGTTAAAGCCAGAACCCTTACATGGATGCGGAGAGTAAGTGAAGATATCAAAAGTTGTGCAGAGCCTTTGAATGAATGCGTAGTGTAATTAGAAGCTATCAAAATTTAGGCACTTAAAAGTACAGTATTTGATTCCCTTCAATGTCAAGGATGAGGCATATTGTGGCCTCCCTACCTAGATTTAATCAACTAAAAAGTTTGAAGGCACATTCCTTATTGAATGTCTACATTACAACTTTGAGGCAGGCATTCTTTTATAGCTGTTATTTGAAAAGATTGCCAGAACCCATAGTGGAAAAGAACCCACTTTCAAAACGTTGAAGCTATTGTTTTCTATAGCTGTTTGCTCTTTGAAAAGAGTGCCACCACCCATTTCAAAATTTGATCTTGTAGGCCTATACCCGTGCGATTGGATTTCTATGTTTAATATATATAACTTTTTAAAGTATAGTCCGGCCATTACCTCCATTTTCCTCAGATACCTGGAAATTCGGAATGGCACCCAAGCAGATAGAGTACAAAGAAAGTCAAATTGGAAGACTTTCCAGTCGTTTAGGCAATTAATATATTAGAAACATCCTCACTGTCTTTTGCTGGCTTCCCCTTTCAAAAATACAGCCTGTTAAACGACAATAAAGGAGCTATGAGTGCTCATCATTTACTGCATCGTTAAATTTTGACTTGTTCTAACCGAATTGTTCATGCCCCTCTCACCTCTGGTCATTTAATCTTTTGTTGTCAGTCTCTGGCTCGCCAATAGTTTTGTCTGCCTTCAATATTTGGTTCATTTGTTTCCTGGATCAATCCTCCAACCTGTTGAAACAGCGTCTGGGTGCATGTTTAAAGGCTTTTCTCTCAAGTTTTACTCAATTTTATGTAAACCCATTTTCAAAGAAACAGGCATTAAGGTACTTATTGGCACTGCCCATTTGCATTTGATAGTGTAATAGTCATGCCTTTGGATCAGTTTGATGAGTTCCTTCTACGGTGCCTGCTAAGTTTTATTTATTCATTGCTCAGGTTGAGTCAGATTAGTTTTATGGGGGGACTTAAACTGGCTTCTTGCTAAACAGGGGCTGATTTTTTGGTTAGTTGAGTGATTTAGAAGATTGGGTTTGATGACATGAGCACTTCTAGATTCATCAAGTGTGTGACCGTGGGCGATGGAGCTGTGGGGAAAACATGCATGCTCATTTCCTATACGAGCAATACTTTTCCAACTGTAAGTTCTACAAATGGAATCCCCCTGTTCAAATCAGATATCTTCTGTAAATGGGTTTTCAAATGAGATTGATGTTCTTTGAAAAATAAATAGCAGCTTAGGGTTAAGGGTTTATATTGAGAAGAATCAGAGCTTCAGTCTGAGATTATCCAATGCCGCCATAAACTGATATGCTCTTATAAACTTGAAAGAATGAGCAAAGCTTCTGATCTGTTCCATTGTTACTAAATTCAGGCTGCTTGTTGGGTTTTATTACTGTAATCATAATTATTTCTTTTGTTTTGTTTGGGACGGTGAATAAAGTTGAGCTGTGGGTGTTTTGGTTTAATCAGGACTATGTACCAACGGTGTTTGACAATTTCAGTGCAAATGT
>VDFB02256132.1:207669838-207870344 GCA_007258455.2 Sequoia sempervirens
TGGATGTTAATGATGAGATCAATAAAATTGATGAAGAGGTGCATAATGATTTGAATACATTATTTTCCTCTTCCATGAGCTTACATGACAAATCTCCTACATCAAGTGTAGAACCTGGTACTTCCCCTAGTTCGACACTTGTACTTGTCCCTTTGGCTAGTCAACCGCCCTTGGCATATCCTGAACATGATTGGGAGGCAGATGAATTGTTAGATGGTCGAATTGCATTCGCCTTGCTAGCCTTTTGCATTTTTTCTTTTCTTTTTCTTTTGAGTTTGTATGTGTGTATCGTGCTCCTCCGTAATGTGACATTTGATGTTCCCTCTCTTTGTGCAATTCCTCTATTTGTACCTTCATTCTTCTATATGTCGTACATTACTTTTTCTTTTCTTTTTTTCACTTTGTTTTGTGTTTTTTAGGGATGATGCAAAGCATTGAGATGCCTAATGTTCTTCCATGTTGACCCAAAGTCTTTATTTTCCTTTTCACTTTGTGTTTCCCTTTTGGAGATGATGCAAGCGACACCCCATGTCGGCATGTTGACCCAAAAGGCCTTTTTTATTTTTATTTTCGCTTTTGTTTTGTGTTTTCCTTTCGGGGATGACGCAAAGTGTTGAGATGCCCTATGTCTCTTCTATGTTGACCCAAAAGGTCTTTTTATTTTCCTTTTCGCTTTTGTTTTGTGTTTTCCTTTCGGGGTTGACGCAAAGCGTTGAGATGCCTTATGTCTCTTCAATGTTGACCCAAAAGTCCTTTTTATTTTTCTTTTCGCTTTTGTTTTGTGTTTTCCTTTCAGGGATGATGCAAAGCGTTGAGACGCCCTATGTCTCTTCTATGTTGACCCAAAAGGTGTTTTTATTTTCCTTTTCGCTTTTGTTTTGTGTTTTCCTTTTGGGGATGACGCAAGGCATTGAGACTGAAATGTATCTCTCATGTGGACCCAAAAGGTTTTTCATTTTCTTTCGCCTTTCCTTTTGTCTTATGCTTGTGTTTCCCTTTTGGGGATGATGCAAAGTGTTGAGACATCCTATTTCTCTTCCATGTTGACCCAAAATGGATTTTTCTTTTTCTTTGTTTTCACTCTCTTTGTGCCATTCTTCCAATTCTATGTGTATTTGGGGAATGATGACAATTCCGAGCTCTTTAATCAAAACATTGTAGCAATGAACATACTAACCCCAAATCCATAGATCCCTTATGTGTTTGGTGTGTTCCTTTTTGGGGGCAACCCCTCTTTCTTTTGTTCCTCTTTCATGCTGCAACCTTACTCAGAAATGTATGACTTGGCATAGGGTCTTTCCAAGTTGGCTCTCATGTCTTGTTTCTTTTTGCATTTTTCATTCGCTACTTTAAATTAATTGATCTCAAAATGGTGTGTAGCAATTCCTTTAAAGTGGGGGCATACATTGGCATTATTCATTTGCATTTTTTTTCTTTTTCTTGGTTCTTAGTCCAGCCTTCCTGTTCATACAATGCATTTGTCACTTTGTGGATGACATTGGGTATAGTGTCCTTCATAAGCGTGATCTATCTTAGCATATTACATTCCTCTTGGTGGCCTGATGTGACACATTGCATCCCCTAAGTTGTGAATATTCTATTATTTGATTGGTCCTCTCTTGGAGACATTAGACACAATGTTCCCTAAGTTCTAGACCTCGCATGAACTAGGAAATACTCCTTTGAACATTCTTTTGCATGTTGCATTTTGAATTTACATGGCCACCTTGCATAACACAACTTGCATGCCTATGGTTCCATTGCATTTGTTCATGAGTTCTAAGCATACGAAGCTTTGCTTGTCTCATGAAGCACGAAATTACATTTTTCTTTGTGGCACCTTATTAAAGTTATTAGGAGGTATAACTTTAGTATGGTTGAACGGGAAGCCCATTCTGAGGCATGAATTTTCCCCATAGCCACCTTGTGGATTTCTCACCCCGCAAACAACCAAAAGTTTCATGGCCCTAGAGTGAGTATGTTATGGATTTCTCACCCTGCAGACAACCAAAAGTTCCGTGGCCCCAGAGTGAGTATACTTGGGCCTTCTCACCCGGCGGACAACCATGAGTTTCGTTTCCCTAGAGTGAGTATGCATTTTCCAAACTAGTAGCCTAGATCTAAACCACAATGAGTTGGAAAAATGATCAAAGCTTTCTCTTCTTTACTTCATCCTTTTCATTATTTTCATGCGTGTCCCTTTGTGCTTATGATTGGTTTTCCATGGGATCTTGATCCTGGGGGCTTGATCATCCCTCTTGATTAATGTTGTCTCATCTCACCAAGCATTAGTGCATTTAGATCCCTCTTAATTGCATGCTCGACTACTTTAGTGTGAGTTTGAAGCAAGTTCATCCTCTCACTAAAGTAGGGGCTAACTGTGGACATGAAAAAAGTAACCCTTCTATTTTTTCTTTTTTTGTCCCTCCTTGTGCTTATTTAGCTTGATTGTGCCTTGATTTAATGTTTCAATGTGGCCCATACATTCACATTAGGTCTTGAATCTTTATAAATCATTAAGACTTTATGATGTCTAGTAAAGGTGTTGTGAAGTGATGTGACACATTTTCACACTTTTCTAGACTCTTCTTATCATAATTCACCTACATACCCCATTTTTATCACTTACCAAGTCTTATTTTAAAGTTTTGTAAAGTCTTGTCACTAACTTTCATGCTTTTCTAGACTTGTCATCACCAAATACACCTTTCTTATGCTTTATTTGGCCCCTTTATGCACTTACATGCCTTAATTAAGTATATTTTTTAGTACAAACCCGACAAACATCATTTAATACAATATAATTTTCGACACCCATTCACATGCCTTGAGTGGGACCCATTTGCCACTAGGGGCGAATGAGTCCCTCTTGGCACAAAAATCAAAATAAACTTAAATTATTGATAGGTTTTTATTCCTAAAGACCTAAGGTTGGCTTGTAATGTATTTTCGGAAAATTATGGCATTATTGTGTATAAATATGTGATTTTCCTTTCATTTTAACCCCCATTAATTCATGCATTAAATCCATCTAAGCATTCACTCAAGCATCATAACATCATTCAATCAAGCAATTATCAAGCATCTTGGAGTAGCGATTGACATATCTTCAGACTTCAACAACAAGGGTTTGGTGAGTTTATGACATTGCATGTTATTTGTTCATCATTTCCTTCTTTATTTCATTACATTATCAAGGGTTTGATTACCAAATTGGGGTTTGACCAAGGAAAACCCCTATACTCTACCCCTTAACCCTTTTCCCCCTCTTTGCATGTGTGTTTGCAAGTCTTGTAGGAAAATATTTCAAGGAGAAAGGTGTCAAAAAAGTGTTGCAAAGTCATCAAAGTCAACATAACCCTGTTTGAAGCATGGGGACCATTTTCCCATCATATTTTGCAGATTCAGATCCAACAAGTTGTTGGGCAGAAAAGTGCAGACCAAGACCCATGGAGTTGACCTTAGAATTTTTTAGAAATATACAGGTGGACTAATTCACCATTTGTGGTGAATGAGTCCCATTGCCAGGTTGGAAAAAGAGTTTTCTGAAGTTTTGTGTTCCTGGCATCCTAAAACCTGTTCTGACAGATTTTACCAGAAACAGGAATAATTCGTCATCTATGGCAAATGAGTCATAGTGGGCTTCTAGACTGAATTCTATAGCATTCCAAAACCTCCCCAGATCTGCTTTCAGTTTACAGGTGCGATCAATTTTATTGAGTTATGTTATGATTTGTTCACGTTTCTAGTTCATGTTTGCATACAACACCGTGTTTTCAAACACTTCATATTTCTTAGTTTTGCATTCATAATCAATAGCTTTTATTCATTTTCTGCATTTAGATAATCTCATTTAGGCACATTACACCCACATTATATCAATCTTTGAATGTATACATTGCATTTTGGCCCAATCTTTATCCTTTTAGGTGAAAAACCCTAGAAGGACTATAAAGCATTCAGGTGCCAAAATCTTTGTTTATAGTTGGATACAAAGTTGGGGTTTAGTTTAGCATATCACAAACAAATGGGCGAATGAAGCTGGTTAATAGGATTCTTCAAATTCTTTTGAGATGCCTAACCGAAAGTAAACCAAATTAGTGGGATGTGTTGAATTTTCCTATAATAACTTGAACAATCGAAGTACAAGTAAAAGTACTTGTCAAATTGTTTATGGATTTAGCCCAAGAAAGGTGGATAAATTAAGATATACTATTGATTTAGGAGGAAGAGTGTTGTTGCAAAATATTTTACTGACTATCTATAGGAAAGTTACATAAAGAGTTGAAAAATTTGGAGAAAAGTGTCATAAAATACAAAGAACATGTCGATATGAAGAGGAGAGAATATGAATTTCAAGTGAGCGATTTGGCTTAAGCACATCTATGGAAAGAGATATTTCCACAAGGAACATATAATAAATTGGAATATAAGAAGATAGGGTCGTACAATGTGTTAAGGATATTTTCATCAAATACATATGAAATTGAGTTGTTGAATGCAACATATATTTTTCTAATTTTTAAAGTTGTTGATTTATGCCATTGTTATGAAGGAAAAACAAATGAAAAAGAGAATACAGTTTTGGAATTACAAGGAAAATCAAAGTGGATACAACAAATGCCAAAAAAATAATTAGAAGAATTACTTTTTTGGAAGATTTTCAAGTGGTAAGAAGGACAAGGGGAAAATAATATAAAGAACATCTTGTATAGTGGAAGAACCATACAACATATGAGGCAACATGGATGAGAGCTTCAAAGATTACCAAATCCAAAATCACACTTCCAAATTTTGATAAATCTTTGTGAGATTCAAATCATGAAACATTTTTTCTTACCCAATGTGTCTAATGCAAGAGCATTCAAGCATAAGAGAGTAATCCTGCACACAAATTTTTGATTTCACAATTTTGTTATTTTTGGTTCAACTTCACCATTTTGGTGCATTTTTATTTTGATGGTTTTGGTTTCAAACCTCTTTAATTTTCAACTTCAAGAGGTTCTTTGTATGTTATGTAAATTCTTCTAGAGTGCTGGAAGTTTGAGTGATTAAACTCATTCCAAACTTTGGATTCATTAATCATTAAGGACTATTATTTATATAGATTAAAATGTTGATATTTTTGTTATTTTATGTGACCAAATCTTCCAATAATGTGGCTATGGATAATGTGCCATCTTGAAATTACAATTCTTCCTATTGAAAGGGGCATGACATTATATTGTTTAATACATGTTTTTTATGATATATTGATATCTTATTTGGCTATGCAAAAGTTAACAAGAAGAAAATTAAAAAAATCAAAGAAATTGGGGATGTGAGGCAATAGGAAGAAGAGTAGGGGCATGGGAGATTAAATAAAATTTTCTTTTCTTTTTTTAAAAGGAGAGTCATCGAAATTGAAGAGTTTTAAAAAGAGAAAATTAAAATGCATGGAAATGACAATGTAGAAGTAGGAGAACAAGGAGAAGAACAATAGCTATATAAGAAGATCGGTTAAAAAATAGTTAGAGGAATTGAAGGGGAGAAAGGAAATTAAGAGGTGTATATGCATGGAGCAAAAATTACAATGAATACAATAAGATTTGTACTTGAATAAAGGAGTTTGGATTGATCTCAGATTAGGGCGGAGTAACACAAAGCTATAAATGTTTTGAATTACATGTTTCAAGGAGTAAATTTGTGTAGATTTTTTTTCTAAAGATTAATTTTGTGAGATTGATTTTAGCTGCCTGGTTTAGTAGTCTAATAAGATTTCTAAACCTTGACCAATATCATATTCATAGTAATCTGGTTATATGATAATGAGAATGTAGTTGTGCTAGCAATGGGATCTTCATTTCTTTCTAGTGCAAATTTGGTACCATGCATTTATCATAGAAAAAATCATGTAAAAGTTTATTTTAAGCGAGTGATCTCAAAATAGTGGGTTACACTTTTTGGCCAAACTTGACATTGAACTGAATTTTTTTAATTAAATCTTCACTTTCAAGCACCTATAGCTGCTAAACCATGACAAATTTGAAGATGATGCAAACTAGTGATTTGTGACATTTTGTCTGTAGATTCTAAATATATATTTTTTAAAATTTTTGGAATTAGATTGCATTTCTTTTTCCATCTCATTCGAAAACTAGTTTTTAACAATAAACACCATTTTTAAAGAGTGATGTTCACCGTATACAACATAACTTTTTTTCCTATGAAGGATAAAATTCTATTTTTTTCGAATTTAGATTTGTAACTACAATATCTGGCATGCTCATTTGATTTCATAGTGTTTTATTTAATATTTTTTCTTAATTAAGTTTTGAAGTAAAACCAATTACAATTTTAGACATAGGTGAACCGTATAATTTTTTTTTTGTATGTATCAAAATTCTTTTTTTGTTGGATCAAGGACATCAATACCTAGCACAGACATATTTTTCAGATTTTTTTTTGATAATCTACTATTTTTCCACATGTGCAGAACATAGAGCTTGATTTTAGGTGAAAAACCTATGTTTAATTAAACTAAAAAAAATACATAATAAAACCAAAATATATTAAAATCATATTTGATGGATAGCTCATTTTGAGGACTATAATCATCTAGTTGGGTTTGTGAAGTTGATTCCATTTTCATCAACCTAAGTTTCGAAAGGAATTTTTTTGCAAAAAACTACACATGGAGGGGGGGAAGGGCAAAAGGGGGGGTTTGAGTGAACCTCCCTTCTAGCGAACCCCCTAGACCCCTTCGAGCGAAGGGGGGTTCGCTCGAATCCCCCTTTTTTTCCCTTCTCCCCCTTGAATCCCAACATAAAGGGCTTCGAGCGAAGGTGCAATTACAAAAAGGGTTTGCTTGAAGGGGGGTGTTGAGTGAACCCCTTTGGGGTTTGCTCAACGCCCTTCAAAACCCCTAAAAGCCTTTTTTTTTGGGAGCATTTTTGTAATTTTTCTTCGTGAAGGGAATTGTAACCCACTTATGTGAGATCACCCAAGCCTTGGATATATAGGTATGAGCTAATCCATTGTTAAATTGATTTAACTTGGACAAATGTGCCCCACCTAATGCATGCATCCTCAAAACATAGAATGCAATTCCTAATGGAGGATCTTAACCTCTACAATCAAGGGGGTCAATCAATCAATCCAAGTGCTCCATCATAGAGAAATAAAACCTCTTAGAAGATGCCTTACATGACTAAAAATTATCCAACTATAGACGTTCCACCTAGTCTATAAGTAACCCTCAATATCAACTCTCTTAGAATCGCTATAAGACATTTTTCCATAAGACATATTTCAAGTAGCAAGATGTGTCATACAAGGAATAAGATTCCTCCTATATATCATGAGAGGCCAAAGTTATAATACATTAGAATTGCTTAAACTTACAAGATGCACGACACACCTAACCTAATAATCCTAATAAACTTTAACAATCCGTGTGAAAAGATTTCCACATATAATCTACATTCATGTTGGTCCTCTTCAACTTAGAAGTGACACAAGTCTCCAATCAACTTATTCATCTCTAAAGTAATACATTTTAATTAATTTAGTCTATATTTATTCCATTGCTTAGGATGAGTGGGAGGTATTTTACATGTATCCATCTTCCACCTATGGATGGTCATCTTCTTACCTAGAATGTGACAATGTGTGCATATGTTAGGTTGTGTTTTGACATGGGTTTACAAATTTTAATATGGCATACTTTAATTTTGTATTGCTAAGTTCTTTGACAAAGTGTGTCCATTACTAATCATTTTTATTATAGAATCATTTTTTATTATAATCTATTAATTAATTACTTTTAATCGTAAAACCATCTCTTTTGTTATAACTTTATTGTTGATATGGATAATTTTGTTCAAAATGATTGTCAAGGTTCGATTTTCCTTGATTTACCCCTGAATGGATGGATGGCAGTTCATGTGGATGGATGTTATAATAATGCATGTTAAGACTTCGCTTCACAGATCCTACTAGGTAATTCCCTCATTAAAAAACAAAACTTGAACTGAAATGCAGTGTTACCTCAAGTTTTCGAGACGAGGATGGTAGGGGATGGCAGGACGCTTCCCCAAGTCCCCGATTTTTCAAGTCAGTTTTGGGGACTGCTAGGGGACAACAAAGGGGACGACTATATAAAATATAGGAAAATTTAAAATATATAGGGAAATTTTAAATATTCATATGAAAACATGGATAAAGCATGCACATATATATTATAGAACCTTAGCATATAACATTTGTGTTCAAAATTCATTGTTGATACTCAATATGCATTCAAAATTCAGAATTCATTGTCAATATGCATGTGATATTAAACAATAATATACAAGTTAAACGTATAACAAATTGTCCAAATGTTACATTGCTGCCATATAATTTTACTTTCAATTATAATATGAAAAAAAAAAAACAAAATACACTGCTGCCGTCCCCTGACTGTCTCCGCATCCTCGGGACGACCCCAAGACAGAAACCAAAAACGATTTAGGCCCGGGGTTCCCGATGAAAACTATGATCTTCACATTAAATAACCTTTTAAGTTAAAGCCAGAACCCTTACATGGATGCGGAGAGTAAGTGAAGATATCAAAAGTTGTGCAGAGCCTTTGAATGAATGCGTAGTGTAATTAGAAGCTATCAAAATTTAGGCACTTAAAAGTACAGTATTTGATTCCCTTCAATGTCAAGGATGAGGCATATTGTGGCCTCCCTGCCTAGATTTAATCAATTAAAAAGTTTGAAGGCACATTCCTTATCGAATGTCTGCTTTACAACTTTGAGGCATTCTTTTATAGCTGTTATTTGAAAAGATTGCCAGAACCCATAGTAGAAAAGAACCCACTTTCAAAACGTTGAAGCTATTGTTTTGTATAGTTGTTTGCTCGTTGAAAAGAGTGCCACCACCCATTTCAAAATTTGATCTTGTATATACCCGTGCGATTGGATTTCTATGTTTAATATATATAACTTTTTATAGTATAGTCCGGCCATTACCTCCATTTTCCTCAGATACCCGGAAATTCGGAATGGCACCCAAGCAGATAGAATACAAAGAAAGTCAAATTGGAAGACTTTCCAGTCGTTTAGGCAATTAATATATTAGAAGCATCCTCACTGTCTTTTGCTGGCTTCCCCTTTCAAAAATACAGCCTGTTAAACGACAATAAAGGAGCTATGAGTGCTCATCATTTAGTGCATCGTTAAATTTTGACTTGTTCTAACCGAATTGTTCATGCCCCTCTCACCTCTGGGCATTTAATCTTTTGTTGTCAGTCTCTGGCTTGCCAATAGTTTGTCTGCCTTCAATTTTTGGTTCTTTTTTTTTCTGGATCAATCAATCTTCTTCTCCAACCTGTTGAAACAGCGTCTGGGTGCATGTGTAAAGGCTTTTCTCTCAAGCTTTACACAATTTTATTTGTACCCACATTCAAAGAAACAGGCCTTAAGGTACTTATTGGCACCGTTCCTTTGCATTTGATAGTGTAATAGTCATGCCTTTGGATCAGTTTGATGAGTTTCTTCTACGGTGCCTGACAAGTTTTATTTATTCATTGCTCAGGTTGAGTCAGATTAGTTTTATGGGGGGACTTAAACTGGCTTCTTGCTAAACAGGGGCTGGTTTTTTGGTTACTTGAGTGATTTAGAAGATTGGGTTTGATGACATGAGCACTTCCAGATTCATCAAGTGTGTGACCGTGGGCGATGGAGCTGTGGGGAAAACATGCATGCTCATTTCCTATACGAGCAATACTTTTCCAACTGTAAGTTCTACAAATGGAATCCCCCTGTTCAAATCAGATATCTTCTGTAAATGGGTTTTCAAATGAGATTGATGTTCTTTGAAAAATAAATAGCAGCTTAGGGTTAAGGGTTTATATTGCTAAGAATCAGAGCTTCAGTCTGAGATTATCCAATGCCGCCATAAACTGATATGCTCTTATAAACTCGAAAGAATGAGCAAAGCTTCTGATCTGTTCCATTGTTACTAAATTCAGGCTTGTTGTTGGGTTTTATTACTGTAATCATAATTATTTCTTTTGTTTTGTTTGGGACGGTGAATAAAGTTGAGCTGTGGGTGTTTTGGTTTAATCAGGACTATGTACCAACGGTGTTTGACAATTTCAGTGCAAATGTGGTTGTTGATGGTAATACGGTGAACTTGGGATTATGGGACACTGCAGGTAGGCGCCCTTCCATATTTCTTTCATTTCTGCAGAAATTTATGTTTTGCGAGCCATTTTCTCTGCATTTTAATCTATGCTGTTTGTATAATTTGGTTATTTGATCTGTGTCTATGCAACTATAGATATAATAAATCAAACTTCCCGTCTTTTGCCCCAGACTGCAGTCTGCCATTAGTATTAGGGTTTGTATTTACGTACACTTTGATCTTGTCATCCATACTGAACAAATGTTATTCACCTTTCTTTAGACCAAGTGCAGTGTAAGTGAACATAAGAGAGTTGGTTGGGCTAAAACTCAAAACTATTCGAGAACAGAGGTTGCTAAAATTCATTTTTGTGTAGTTTTGGATCAAATTTTGCTATGATTAACTATTTTGCCAAAACCTTTATATCCAACTTTTGGTATGATAGCTGAAACAAATCTCTTGTCATCACATTTGGAGTACGTTATTTTTCTTGTGTTATACTCAGTGCTTCTCCTCTTGGTACTGTAAAATTTCTGTTTATGAGAATATTCATAAAGTTAGAAACTGGATTTAAGTGCAGGTCAAGAAGATTACAACAGGTTGAGGCCCCTCAGTTACAGAGGTGCGGATGTCTTTCTTCTTGCCTTTTCTCTGATCAGCAGAGCTAGTTATGAGAATATATCAAAGAAGGTAATTCTCAAGGTTTCAGTTTTGTATCTTCATTTTCTTAACATTGATAGTGGTGAATATCAGATTTAGTCTATTTGCTTTGCTCAGGTTAGGAATCAAACTTTTACAGACTTTCTTCACTATCTTAATCCTAATTTTTTCCCTCATGGCAGTGGATTCCAGAACTGAGGCATTATGCACCAACTGTGCCAATCATTCTTGTGGGAACCAAATTAGGTGGGCCATAAGCTATCATTTTTTTGCAGTTAGTCTATGTATATTTTTAAGCCCTTAGTTTACATGTCTCTAGTTTTTATTTTGTAATTGTGACTTTTTGCCCTCTGAAAACCCTATCTATTTTTTCACAGATTTGCGTGATGATAAACAATTCTTTTCTGACCACCCTGGTGCATTTCCAATAACTACTGCTCAAGTAAGTAGTTTTTCTTGCACTAATTTGAAGGAATTTTACACTTCATAAGTGTAAAGGTCACTTGAGACTAATAACTCAATAAGAGATTTTCCTTTTCTTTAGGTAAGTGTGATGACTGTAAAGTGCCCCAACAAAGTTGTAGATAAGCTGCATAGGGCATCAGAATATTTACCGGTTTCATGAAGGCTTTAACTACTAGTGTATTGCTATGTATGTTTCAAGGTTCAAGGTTTTAACGGTTGTAATCATTTGTGTTAAAATTTAATTTGCAGTACATGGTGTAAAATTTCTGGCCAATACCAAGTTATCTTTCTTTGTTAATTTGCAGGGTGAAGAGTTGAAGAAGCAAATTGGAGCTGCAGCATATATTGAATGCAGCTCCAAAACACAGCAGGTATCCCTAAAGATGTGGAATCTATTAGTTTACATTTAGTAAAATGGAAATTTAATGTCTATTTAACGTAGTTGACATCTATTTATAAGTCTATGCTAGTACTACATTTGGTTTTTGAGCTCATTTAGTAAGCAATTCTTGAATTACTTTTTTTTTGATTTGGGGTTGGTAGTTTCGTGCATTCAGTATCTTGGGGTATTTCAAGTAGTTAATATTTAGTGTCTTTGTTGATTGTGAGATGCAGAATGTGAAGTCTGTTTTTGATGCTGCAATTAAAGTGGTTCTTCAGCCACCCAAGCAGAAAAAGCGTAGAAAGAAACACAAACAGTGCTCCATTCTTTGAGGGATCTTGATCTGTGAAACTTTTTACAACACTTCACTAACTAGAAGGCTGACATATGATTTCCTGTTTGCAACTGCCTTGTTAAAATTATTCCAGACACCTTTAGAATTGTAGAGAAACAGATTCATAGTCTTAGTTACTTCTTGAAAAGCCTTTCACAGTTGTTTGAAAATCTGCCCTAGCCAGGTTTTTAATCCTTTTCATTTTTTCAGGTGATTGACTTCTTGTATTCGTCTTGTTATAACCACCATTGATGCTACTTCAACTGAAAGATTCTAACTATTTTCTTTGAGCAGCTGAAGCAATGCAGCTTATTGACTTATTCCAAGGAAAGAAGTGTCCATGACCCTGAAGATCATGTGGGTTTCTATACTATTCCAATGAATAGCCCCTGATATATTGCTTCAATGTGTAAGCTTGAAATTAGCTGTAAATTGTATTGCCTAACTGTGCCTGGAAACAAGTTGCATATACATATAAAACAAGCCTTCTTGAAAGTGAAGTCTGATTTTTTATTTTAAGTTGTATGACCTGAAGATATTTTACATTCAGATCTCAGAATGATATTCTTTATGCTTGTGTTAGTAACAGTAAATTGTATTAGCAGATGGCCATACGACCCTGATTCTGGTTTCACTATCAGGGTCTTCATTCTTTTATGATTTGTTGGTGTAGATGAAACGGCAAGGCATCTTGGAGTTGAATGAGGTCTACTTACTGAAATTTTCACCAAATGAAATGAGACGAGGTCAGGCGAGTTTAAATTCTATTTTTAGAAGGTTACGTCAAAATAAAATGTTGATGAAGAAATAAATTTTTCTGATTATGAAATATGATCTGAAATGTTGATGAAGAAAAAAGTTTAGATAATCAAATCCAAAAATATACCAAAGTAAATAAAATAAAATGTGTCTAGAAATCACATTCTTGGCTTTCGTTGGTTATGGTTTAAAATTTCAAACTGGAGAATCATAAGATTGGCTTAAGTGAATCCCAATTTTATTCATTCAAACAAATCCTTTGGATATATGTTTTGATGCCTGTCATTAACATCCGGAAGTCTCAGTTTTGGCCAAGTGAAAGTGAAATTTATAATAGAACTGAAATTCTGCAAAGTCCCCCATTTAAAAAAAAAATCCAGTGGCCATTATGACTGTAGGCCACGGCTGCAGTAAAAAGTTGAGAAATACACAAACTCAAAAAGGTATTCATAATGGGAAGGTTGTACATGTAGACTAGATAGAGCAAAAAGTGGCCTAACGGCACCTAGAACTACTGGAAGCATGCATAAAACAAATAGTAAATAATAACTGATTTCCTTGAAGTGCTGGTTTGAATGCTTTTGATTGTTTGCAATTTGGCGGTAATGAGTTGTTTGCTTCATCTTGACAATGGACGGAGTGTGATTCAAAACATTGATGCAAAAAACTCTACACAATCAAATCCAGAAATCATTTGAATAATTTACTATATGGATTGTGGAAATTTGATATCATTAGTTGCTTGTTGAATGCTGAGTGTATAATTTATGTTTGGGAGCATTTATCTCAAATTGAAAGGACCTAGGTATGATGTGTTTCTTGGCTTTGTCCTTCAATTGATTGTTTTTTTTTGTTTTTGAACAAGATAACTGCTTACAAAACAAATATTGCAAATTGAACTAAGTACGAAGATGAATAATGTTAAAACAAAGAAACCACATTTAATTTATGCTTTTGTGTTTTTGACATGTAAATAAATGATAACTAATCTTTTCGTTTCTTTTCTATATTCTTGAATGATTGCATGAAACTTGACTCAATTACGCTAATTATGAGAACGCTTTTAACACTGAAATTGACGACTATTCTCCTTTTTCCTTTGTTTAAAGCACAATGTGAGCAATGATTTTGAAAGTAAACTAATAATGAATCAACTTCAATATTTTATTTAATTCTTTTTTGTTTGAAATGTTTTTAACAAGATAAGAACAAATATTACAATTTATTGCTTTTCAATAATATTACAAAATAAATGCTTGTGTTGCCTATTTCATGCTAGTTTGTTGATTGCATTACCCAGTTTTGTGAATCCTTGAGATGGAATTTTGTTTGAACAATGAAATTGCAATACAATAAACTTGTCTACGTTATAAAACTAAACTAATCTAAATCTTGGATTTACAAGTGAATGTTACAATACCATGGTAGCAAAATACTTACTCTACTAGCTAATCTCTACTTTAAACCATTGCAAGAAACAAATTACTCAAAGATGAAAGGAATGAAACCTCATACCTAAGAGATGTGATTATTCTAGATGTGAAGTTGATTGTGATTGTTGACAAGATTCCCCTTAGGAGCCCATCTTGGTATCGTTTTCCTCCTCTTAGCTATGGACTCTTTTTTTATGGAAGCAAGGTGAAAAACACCAAATGCAAAAAGCTAAAGGAAGTTGAAGTTGGAGACTAAAGAGCTTGGAAACTATTTTGGGTTGTGCTATTGATACATATGGTTGATTAAAAGAGTCAAGAGGCTTTCTGACTATGTTGGACAATGCTAAATATTATAGAAAACTTGCTAAAGTTTGGAATTTTCATGACTTAAGAAAATAGGCATTGTACTTGGTGTTGGTCATTATTGGTGAAAGGTAAAAACAAGTTTCTTTTCTAAATAAATTACCAAAAGACCCTTCTAAAGCCTTTTGCCAAACTTTAAATAATGTGTGATCCTAATTAGCCAATGCAATTGAGAGTTTTCCTAGTCTAAGCACAACCTAAGATAAATTGAATTGGAGTTTTAGAGCCAAACATTGTGCAAAAGAATCATGCAACAAAAAATAGAAGATATGATAATGATTTTTCCAATAATACAATTGCCAAGGTTGTTGCATAATTGACATGAGATGATTCATTTTAAAGAGAATGGTTTTGTCAATAATCAAACAAAAAGCAAAATTTTCAAAGGTGTCAAAGCATGAATGTTTGACAAATAACTATTAAACACAAGATAAAAGGCAAGGGAGTCATATGGGTTGACTTATTACTTCCATCGAGTTTGGATTAACGAAGAGAATGTTTTTATTCATGCCACATGGGTTGTATGTTAGGCAACCATGTCATCATAGAACTTTCCATGTATGGTTGTTCATTTTCGATACTTACATATTTGTACATTCAATTAAGGAAATCTCCATGAATGAGTTGATGTCACTTCCCAAAATAGGCATGTGGCACTTACCTAAACTTACTTTAGTTGATGTTTCACATCTAGACCTGCAAAAGTGAAAGAAAGATCATGTGTAGTATAAAGTTATATAAGAAATGAAATACAAAATAGAAATACAAACGAGGTTACTATTGGTGTGGGGTATGAGAAATACTACCTTTAACATGAGTTCATGTCACTTGCTCATAACCTAAAAAATAAACATGGAAAAACATGATTCAAGTGCCATCTCAATCATGAAATCAACTCAAATTTATAGAGAACATGGACAAAAGGATGTATTGTATGATCGGGGATGCATAAATATACTTGTGCCACCTCACCGAGTCACCTACATGAAAAAAACTCATGTAATATAAGGAGTTATATCTATGTATAAGTTGAAATTTAAGGTTTTGGAAGGTCATTTATTTATATATAATTTGAGATTTTTGAGCAATAGATCATACATAACAAAATTAAAAAAACTTACTATTGACTAAGAGCTCATGAATCAAGAATTGAGATTATGGTAGTGACATAGCCTAGGTAGATCATAAGTGCATATTTTGAAAAATTCTATTTAAGACGTCGTTCTTGTTTTTGTCATATGTGCAAATGTTTAGTTGTCAAATTTAAGGTTGTTATAGTCAAAAGATAGATATAGGTCATGAACACATAGTTGGTCCCTCTCTGAATTCTCATGTTGATTTATTGGGCTCTTTTGTCAATTTTTAATTTTTATGGAAAACAAACAAAATCATAATTTTAGCATATGTTCATCAATTTTGATAGTAATAGTATTGCCTTGGTGATCATATATGTGGTGGTTTTGAAAATGATTGGGTAGTTCCCCACGTATCACAAGGGATAGTTATGAACAAAGAGTTTGATTTTCCAGCTTTTGGGTTCAATTTTTAAACTTTTATCTTTTTGTATATTTTTGATAGTTTTTATAATTTTTTGGAGTTTTCTAAGAGGATTTGGGTAAAAATTGATAGGATTCCTACATTTAGTTGAACAACACCAAGGATAATTCTTCACTTGTTCACCTTTTGGGTGAAATTTTGGACATAAATTAGAATATCCTTTGACAAGTTGGATTGGACAAGGTACCATGAGTTCTATTATGCAACCTTTGAGCTAGATTTGTTGTGATATTTTGACATATTGTGATACAAATTGAAACACTTTTTGGTCCCCTAGAGTTTCGGATGATTGGACAATCACCTTACATGACATGCATTGGGTCATGGGAATTCCTATTTAGGGAAACTTCCTCATCCTAGATTATTAGACCTTGGAGGCAAAGATGGTCTCATGGTCTACTCACATGGGGGATGATAATCTCATAGGGAGGAGAAGAATTGAATTGACCTTAGTCCTAGATCTAGATATTTCTCTCTTATAGAAGTCTATTATTGACTTGATTGTCTCCAAACTATCTAGAGATAAGAAGTTGCACGTTCTAGCATGGGATGGGATTTAATTATATAATTGGTGGAGTAGGAGAGAGCTTTGGATTGAGGAGTAGATATCATAGACCATATATATCATAAATTTTACAAGAATGCAAGGCTTGGAGTTTAATCTTTTAGTCACCCCTCATTGATTATGAGCTAGATATTTGAGCAAATAAGGCTTTATCAAAGGCACATTCTTTTCTTTGATCACTCACTTCCTAGAGTGATGCAATGGAGGAGTGTGGTTCATTTTGATGCCGCTACTTAGGTGGTTTCCAACTTGATAGATGGAGATATTATTACACACCCCTATGTGGAGATGACTAAATGGTGGCACATATATGATCTTGTACAAACCTTTTATAGATGTAAGATCCTCCTAACAAATAGGAGGAAGGGAGTAGAGATCCATACTATTTATGGAGTTCTACAATAGTGTAGATAAGCTCCACCTACAAACTTGCCTCTAGCCATTGCATATTATAGATCAATTTATGAGTCTATAATAGTTTAGCATGGGATTGCTTGGTGGTATCCCCTTACTTTAGGAGTTTCAATCACAAGAGTTGTATAGTGAGGAGGATAGATAAGGGCATATGCACCAAGGTACAGGTGAAAACCATTCTACCAAGACCATTAGCTATCCATTATGGAGGGTGGAGAAGGAGGATAATGAGAATGATAAATATGATATTGAGGCCAAGGAATATGATAATGAGGATAATAAGTACAATATGTAGAGGATGAGGTAGATTAGGGAGAGGGAGAAGTACCAACATAGGTGGCACCAAAAAAAGTTATCCTTTGTACAATTGATATTGCATCACATGAGAGTGGGTGATCCCCCTTAGTAGCTAGGAAATCCTCATGAGTAGTTTGTTTTTGCTTAGTTTCTTTCACTACTCTTTAATATTTGATTTTTGAAGTTGTTTATGATACTTGGAATGTTTATCAATTACAACTTGGACATGGATTTACCACATTCTCTTTTCTTTTCCCTTTGTGATGGAGGCATTACAAATAGATGGAGGGGCCTAATTAGAAACTCACTTATGGACATCGTTGACATTCCCATGAGGATGAGAGATGAGCTCTTGATGGATGCAAACATACCTTTACTTTTTGGTTATCACATAGATGTGTTTGCTCACATTCACCATGCTAGTGGCAATATCATTGCAATACAAAGGTAGGTTATTGATCTTTGAATAGAGGTGGGGACTATAAGAGAGCTAATGGGAGTGGGAGGTATTTATTGGCATCACACACCATCCCATTCGCAAGTCAAGAAACCTACCCATACTTAGCCATCTATGTTGAGGGAAAAGACTCCACATAAATAGAGGTTGCAAATAATAATAGATGGGAGAGGAGTAGGGGTCCTTAATAACTAAGGGCATGTAACGACTCAAACATTCTTGAAAATCCTTTGATTTTGTTCTCATAGATTTAACTTGCTCCCTTGCATGAGGAATTTAAAGATACTTTTATTTGCTATTGTTGTATCTCCATGGTGGAGCATTTATACTTAGAATTGACATTCACACATGTATGTATTTATTTAGATTATTGAAGCTAATATTGCTTCATATCTTGTCATGCTTTCTTTTATATGCATTACTTTATTTTTATACACATAGATGGATTATAGTTTAGATTACATTGGTTATGGATGTAAAAGAATATGTTATTCTCTCTTTTTTAAACTTTATGATGTATGCATAATGGATACATATGAATGTATAACACATGTATGATAGATTGAAATGAATATATTTTTTATATATGCCTCATTTTGACATAAATTTATTTATTGTATGAAAATGATATGATGTGTACATTGTGATTACTCTTCATAATATTTGTTATTCTATGGATTTCAAGTTGACTAGAATATTGATTTATATCTAGGTTTATAAAATAAAAGGATTAGGGAACCAAGGAGGAATGCTAAATATGAGATGGGTGATCTAAGATGATTTTTCAAAAGATAAATGATTGATCCAAATATAGATTGACCATTAGGCTAACACTAGACATCAAGTAATAAAAATTATAAGCAATAGATACAAGAAATTAGGCCCAAATGGAAATTAGATGGCAATCCTTAAAGTTATCCCTTTTAAAAGAATGTTTTAAAATATAAAACTATTGATTGAATATTTTCCTCATTAATTCTCAACATGATCTTAGCATAATCTATGCAAAAAACATGCACAATCATATAATAATTACCATCACAACACCTCTTCAAAGGTTTGCTAGAACATATCCCCATATTGCCACTACTATACCATAACCAACACCACCTATTATAACCAAAATCTCCTTCCTTATGTAGAGAGTGATCAAATTAATGCCACAACTCTTGTGCATATGAATATTGTTGCCACATTTAGGACACTCATTCCTTAGGAAGAGGGTGGTCCTTCAAACACTCCCTTATTCTATTGGATTTTGTGACATGGGTGAGAGTGATTTGTCTACATGTAAGCCACACATGAGCAACACATGTTTCACCCCACTTTCAACTTATGCACAATAGTGGTGAGCATATTTAGAGTAGCACACTTCTATAGTGTAAAAAAAGTAAGTGTCATCAATGACCTTCCTTGACAATATATGAGCCTTTCCAAGCCATATGGAACTTATTTTATTTTTATGATTCTTATTCTTTATGCTTCCTCTAATGAGTATTACACCTCCTACTTTAATTGATTGGGTGGAGAACATTCCACTTCTACTTGAGCTTCTCTTTGGGAAATCAAGCTTCAAAGATTTTGTTAGTGTGAAAAAGGCTTGAGGATGAAATGTGATCCAACAGGAGACCCCATGAAATAGAACATCATTTAGGAAGTCAAAACTCATGTGTATACTTGCTTCTTATGTCTTATCGATCCTTATAAAGACTAAGAAAAATAGTGAAATTTGAATGAATGATATCTTTTATATGTGCTTTGAAGCTACGATGCTTATATTTAGCTATTTTTATAGATGGGGTTGAATTATAGTCGATTGAATGGTTCTCCAATGTCTATTTTGTAGTTTATTGAAGGCGTGACATTTTAGTAAGTACTTTTTTTTTAATTTGAAGTGATTTCTTATTAAGATTGTTTAACGAAAATAGTATCTTAGTAGTTCTTGTGCATGAAAGTGCTATATATGATAATCCATGTTGTTTTATTCCCAAAGGACTAAGTGCAAGCCATTACATTATAAGTCCTTGTGATTTATGTATTTTTGGTGCACATTCTAGCAAAATAAAAAAATATTTTCTAATAATTTTTTTATTGATAGTTTTGTATGGTCTTACAACTTGTAGAATAGCAAACCATCCCTTGTCAATATAATTGTTATGAAAATGTGCTAGCTTTGTGGCTTGTCTACAACTAATGTTAGAGTCATTGAATTTGATCCATATTATGTCAATATTATTAATTTTCATGTATGCTTTAAAATTTTCATCGAATCCATCAACTAGACCATCATGTATCTCATAATCATTAGCATATAATTATAATGGATATAAGATAGAACACTTGTTGAATGTTGATACAATTGTAATGTATTTCTAGAACCATAATAATCATAAATTGCATTAATTATAATAATTTCTTGAGGTATGATTGATAATATCATTTGATCATGTGCATCCACATCTTTCCTTCTATGGAAAAGAAATGGGGATATTGAGTTTAATGACAAAGTATAGAGGAAATTTTGATTGCAATATGTTATGCCTTCATTTGAATGAAAACCTATGCATTTCTATTAAGCACAAATAAAAATAATTGATCTTTTATGATATGGTTGTTTGTAATTCATTACATTTCATTTATTTTTTTCAAAGGTTGTAAAGCATTAGTTCATCATTGTCAAGGGATTTTCAAATGTGAGATAATCATGAACTGGTTAAACTTGATAAAGGTCACATAAAATGGTGTTAATATTTTTAAAGTATTTTTTAGGTTTTTACATTATATTTCCTAAAAGTTTATGTATGTAATGCAACAATCTACCATTGAATAATGAAATTTTATCTATGATAAAGATACATAATTGTTAATAATAGTTTGATAGTGCATCTAATGATTCACAATTCAGTAGAATGATTTTAGATTTGGTGCAGGGTATTGAGAAATATCAAGTGAAAATTCATTCCACCTATCTTATATGCAACCTTGCCTATAACTGTAATTAAAATATATTTCATCTTGTCAAGATGACTACTGGAATTGTTATATATATGAAGGATCCTTTGGAATATAGATTTTGCAGTGAATGTATTTCATATACCAATGCCTCATATAAAAATTATGTAGTAGGATAATTTCATTTTTTTCTTCATTATTGCATCATTATTTGTTTAGACTCCAATCCCCCTCAATCAAGAAAACCGACCTTAGTCTAAGCTCTGTTATCGTGCTAAGAAAAGCCATTTTCCTTCTTGGGCATGTCAACTGAATTGGTGTGTCCATTTTTATGAGCAGAACAAAGCACCTTCTCCACCAACATCTGTTTCAAAAGCACAACTGACCAGCCATATGTATTGGTCTTACATGAATTGCATTTATGCCTGTCTGCAACATTAAATGTCGAGTGCATCATCATACCCATCTTCCTGTATTGACCTCCCCTTTACAATTCTATATACACTTGTGTTTTATTTGACTGTAGATATACACATATTTTAGGTAGGAAGCATCTGTTATATATTCAAACTTTTTTGGTTGATGCCATCCACCCCAAAATTAGCTAGGTTATTTGTAACACCATTAGCCTCTCTGAAAATATATTGAAACGTAAGTTGTTGAAACCCATGATGGTATCAATCACTTTCTCCAAAAATTCTTGGAGTTTCCAATTCACAATAATCCCTGTTTTGAGTGTATTTATAACCATTGAATAATCCCCTTCAATTCCAGTATATTTGATGTTTAAATATTTGCATAAATGGAGACCAAGAATCAGTTCTTGAAATTCTGCCACATTATTCGTACCATTTGAGAGGGGTTTCAATATCTTACGCACTTTTTTGCCCTCCCAATTTCTAAATGCATCCAACTCCAAAGATGCTAGGATTCCTTCTGGAGGCTCCATCAAAATTTAGCTTTATACTAGTTTTACTGGGGGGTTTCCATGTTGCATTGACCCTCGAGTTCTTAGTTTTCTTCACCTCCAGACCCCCAAATGCAGGTGTTCGGAGTCCAAACCACACCTGTCTTATTTCAGAATCCCATTATGTGAAAGACAACTTTTGAGGATTCAATCTTGCCACCCTTTCGTTTGCCAACTCTACTATAACAAATTCTAGTTTATTGATGAATGAAGATAAATTCATTTCCTTTTCTTGGAATAGTCTTCTATTTCGTTCCTTCCAAACTTCCCAAATTAGGATTGAAGGACTAATCAACCAAAAACATGAATAAAGAGCATTCTTTCTTAAAATTGGTCGATTTAAATAAGGTATGTCATTGGGAAGGGCACTAACCCAACTAAGCTTGGTGCACAACCATCTCCAATAGGCTTGTGTGAAGGGAAATTCTACCATTAAATGGTTTGCATTCTCTTCCTTGCCTTTGTAGAGAACACATCTTGAGGGGCCTTGATACCCCACTTTAATAAAATTATCAACTGTCAGAATCCTACTTTGAAGTGTTGCCCATGTCAAATCTCCCACTTTTGGGAGGCAATGATTATTCTAGCAAAGGTGCCATGATAATGAAGTGTTTTCTTCATCTTTCCCTATCACTTTGTAACCATATTTTGCATTATGTTGTATTGTGTTTGAACCAGTCCACACTAAGCTATCTTTGCCATCCTGAATAGTAATGACTCTATCATTAAGAATTAATTGAAGTTTCTCAATTTCATTGAGAGACAAATTCAATATGCTAAGATCCTTCTAATTCCATCTAAGGACTTTGTCTTTGAATCTGACTTCCATATAATCTTTGACATTTACACCCCACAACCATGTTAATAGCCTTTTCAAGTGTTCCACATTCAAAATACTACTCAAAATTTGGAATCCCCCCCTGAATCTTTGAAAAATAACGTTGAATTCCCATCATGAATGTCCCATGTAATATAATATGTGATTAGGGAGCAACATTCTTTCATGAAGTTCTAAATTCTCAACCCTTTGGGAAATTTTTCTAAGATTAGAAAACTCCTATCATCACTATTGTTTAGATATATATTTTGGAGGATCTTTGTCCATTTTTATTTATTATGCATATTCATTTTTCAAAATAATTTTCCCAAAAATCTTTATTTTGTTTTAGAAGATCTCTCAACCCTGTCCCCCCAGATGATTTTTCTTTGCATATCTTGTCCCATGAAATGAATGCAATTTTATTTTGATTTGAAGATCCTTTCCAAAAATAATTCACATGCTTTGGTTTAGATTATGATATGTTCCCACTGGTAGGGAGAGACAAGATAGTAGATATATTAGTATTGTAGATATGATAGCCTTCAACATGGTTATTCTGCCTGCCCATGAAAGCCACTTCCCCTTCCATAAAGCCAAATGATTGTTGAATTTGATTTCAAGGGGGTACCATAGTTTGTTTTTTCTCAAACCCTTGGTAAGAGGTAGGCTTAAGTATATGCTTGGCAGTTGACCCTTCTTGAACTTAAAATTTACCTAATTATTTCTTGCTCCTTTCTTGGATTTGTGTGAAAAAGAAAATTTCTGATTTAGCTTCACTTATCTCTTTCCCATAGGCCAGAGTGTATAAGTCTAGGATTTCCTTCAAATGTTGCACTTACCTTCTATTTTCTGCCTCGAAAAGAAGTGTCATCGAAAAACTGTTGGTGTGTTACCACATGTATATTACTTATGATCTGAATTCCTTCCAATTGTTGCAATTATGAGTAGTTTGTGTTGTCATTGATGTCAACAAGCTTGGGGGAGATTGTTGCAGGCTTATGTTTGTGTTTTCATTAATGCCAACTGGTGATGCTTTGATTAGTTGCATTATGTTGTCATTAGAAAGTGTTATTGGTGTCAACCTCTAGTGTTTCTTTGATAAGCTTCTTTCTATGGATGATGTTGGTTTGGTGATGATGAAAAAGTACTGAAGATGATGAGTATGTGTCTCTGGTGCTTGGTTTCCAAGTGCTTTTGAGAAAATTTGAATAAAAAAGGAAACACTGTGTTGGAGAGGTGTTCTGGTATGCAAAGTGGTGTTCTAGTTTTTCTCTGCATTTCTTCTATATTGAAGATTTTCTTTTGTGGTTTTGATAGGTTGGTCACAAGTGTTAAGAGCTTCTATATCTAGAATTTATTGGTTTGGATCATCGTATAGAGAGAGTTGTGTTCACTAGTTTGTGAACTGTATGTTGTAGTGGTGTTTGAGAGAAATGGTTTTGCTTCATATTTCTCCATAGTTTGGTTTTTGGTCTTACAGTTCTAGAAGTGTGTTGATAATGATCACATTTTCCTACATTCAAAGCTTTTTATGGTTTGGTGCTTTGAAAGTTGGTTTCTTGAGTTACAGAGTATGGAAGGTTGCCTAAGTGTATTGGGGGTGTGCATTCTTCAAGTGAAAGTTGTTGCAAAGGAATTTGTTGGATTTCAAGGTGTTTGTGGAATATTCTGGATTGTGTTCAAGTGATGTTTGGTGTTTATGAGTCATCTTTTTATTTGAGGAAGCGTGTACTTAAATGTTAATGGTGTTTACACAAGTTCGTCTGAGCTTGGTTGTTTGCACTAATTGCATATTTGCTTTGATAATTGTGGAAGCATGGTGTGACATGTATGAATGGATTTAGGTTCGAGTTAAGATGTGTGGTCCAATTTCATTCCTTTCCACTATTGAAAAATGAGGTGTTTTCTTAGCTTAATACTTTGTAAAACTTTAATATTGCTAATCTAAATAAGCTTTTTCTTTGTTACATTAATTCTTTGTGGGTGATTATCTTGATTAATCCATTTTATTGTTGTAGAATGTAAACAAAAATTGATAGAATAACTAGACAGGATATTAGAAATATTACATAAGATGTAACGTGGAGAAACCCTTTTCGGGAAAAACTCCACCAAGAATTATTCTATTATTCAATCTCTGAATTACAATAGCTCCAATTCTTGCTTGAGAATGCTTCTTTTGTCTTCACCAAAAATTCTTCACAACCTACAATAATACTGAAAACTGTTGGAAATAGGATGCCATTTAATTGCAAATCCTAAACATTAATTATTTCATGTATCTCCTAGATTCTTGGAATGTGTTCAACAACACTAAGATGAGGATGAGATTAATTATTTGGATGAAATAAATCATGAAATTGACATTTGTAGTTATTCCTAAATAATAGGAGAATGTGGGTGCACACATGGTAAGGTGAAACTCACCTTGTGTTCAGTTAACTATACGGAGTAAAAATTAACACTTCTGAATGCATGTAAAGATCCTAGGAGTTAGGATTTAGTTTTTGCATGCTTGAAGTTCAGTTAAGTTAAGTTAAGTTAAGTTTAGTTTAGTTTAGTTCAGTTCAGTTCAGTTCAGAATCAATTTAGTTTAGTTTAGTTTAGTTTAGTTCAGTTTAGTTTAGTTTAGTTTAGTTCAGTTATCTTCAGTTGCATGCATGTTGGTTATTTTGAGTTGCATGTAGTTAGCTTCAGTTAACTTGTAATGCATGGCTAATAACATTGAGTTGTATGACAGATAACAGGGACTACCTCCAGTTAACAAGGGATGACCATTCTTTGGGAATGGTGTTGAGTAAATGTTTCAGTTAACTATAAAGCACTTGGAAGCCAACTTGGGCGCCCAAGATGCTTTATTGGAATTACCTCTCATGCATGATAAGATATTTCTGAAGGCTCAGTTAAGTAGCTTTACTTAAGGGCACCAACTTTGAGGAAGAGCTTTGGAATTATCACCGAAGTGAAGGAGAAGTTGTAGCTTCAGTTTGGGACACTCAAATGCATGAAGCACATGTTGTAAGCTTTAGTCTTCACTGAATAACTCAACTTGAAGGAATATGGCGTACCTTTTCAAGGGCTTGAGCTTATGCATTGTAATTATCACCATTTGATTATTACAAGGTTGCATATTGTCTCTATATCTCATTCAAGTTGAATAGAGTTGTCATAATTGTTATTGCAGGTGTGAAGAAGATTGGTAAAGATAGAAGAAGCATTCTCAAGCAAGAATTGGAGCTATTGTAATTCAGAGATTGAATAATAGAATAATTCTTGGTGGAGTTTTTTCCCGAAAGGGTTTCTCCATGGTACATCTTGTGTAATCTTTCTAATATCCTGTCTAGTTCTTCTATCAACTTCTCTCTACATTCTACAATAGTAAAATGAATTAATCAAGAGAATCACTCACAAAGAATATATGTAACAAAAGGAAAGACTTACTTAGATCAGCAATATTAAAGTTTTACAGAGTATTAAGCTAAGAAAACACCTCATTTTTCAACATTTGGTATCAGAGCTGAGGTTGGGTAGAGTATTGGGACGCCATTCTCTTAAAGTTTGGAGGTTTTTTGGCTTAGTGGGAGCTTCTATTATTTTTGTTATTTTCTGATTTTGGAATTAAGTTTTTTTACAATGAATTCAAGGTTAGATATTGAAAGGTTCAATGGTTCTAATTATGAAATGTGGAAATTAAAAATGGAAGATCTTTTTGAAGAAAGAGATGAGTGGTTAGCGGTTAATAATGAGACAAAGACACCTACAACTATTTCAGATGAAGATTAGGCTAAGTTAGATAAGAAGGCAAGAGGAACAATAAGGTTATGTCTTGCCGATGCTGTTCTTTTAAATGTTTCAATGGAAACTAGTGCATATAAATTATGGAAAAGAATAGGGGATATTTATCAAACTATGAGTCTCACCAATAAGTTGTATCTGAAAAGGCAATTATATTCATTGAAAATGAAAGATGGTGATTCAATAGCACAACATTTAAAGGCTTTCAATTTAATTCTCAGTCAGTTAGCATCTGTAGATGTAAAGCTTGAGGATGAGGATAAGTGCATTTTATTGCTTTGTTCTTTACCAAATTCTTGGGAAAATCTAATTGTTGCAATTAGTGGAAATGGTGTAGATCCAAAGATGGACAACATTATTCCTACTCTCCTATCAGAGGAGATGAGGAGGAAGTCTAAGGAGGAAATCCAAGATGCCTTGTTTGTAAAAGGTAGGCCTAAGAAAAAGGAGCCTAAGGGAAACAAGGAAGGGAAGGGTAAGTCAGAAGGACAAAGTAAGGTAAAGTGTTGGAACTGTGGGAAACCAAGGACATGTGAAGAAGGATTGTAAGAACAAGAAAGAGAGTTTGATTCTTCTACAGAGGAGTCCTCAGATAATAGTAATGATGCATTGGTTATTTTAGCTAATATTGTTTGTGATAACTCTTTGCTTCATGTTTCAGAGTAATCTTCATAGAGAGGATGGTAGTCACAATGCCATGTGTGACTCGGTATCACGGTTCAGTGGGAGTTGTTGGCAGTGACTTGGATGCATCATTGGTAAGGTTATCCCATGTGATTGGAGATATGGTTTCTTGGTTTAGAGTATATTTGTTATGGGATGTCATGGTTTACTCTTGATATATTTAGAGTTTGCATATTACATGGTTCTCTTGAGACTAGGATGTATAAGTATGTTATGATGCATGTGATCTCCTAAGAGGAGATGGTTAGATCATGGATGTCATGTTTATGTTCTTGATTCATGATTGGAGCTTTGGCATTGATCTTGTGTGTTTCTCTTAAGTATTGGGTACATTAATCATTTGTTTGATTACTTCATGAAAGTGTTGTGTTGCATTTGGAGTTTGGCATGGATTGGTTGGTTACAGGTCCTCATGGATACTTGGAGAAATAGGTGAGACTGGAATTCTCTTGTGGTAAGAGACATTTGTTGGAATGGTTACTTGTAAGAAAAGTTTTTCAACAAAAAAGACCGAGGAGTCTACACCTTGGTTGAATGTGAATTCAACACACTCGGTGGTTTTAGCATGCCTCTAAAGAGGCAGTTTGGAGGAATTCAACACACTCGGTGGTTTTAGCATGCCTCTAAAGAGGCGGTTTGGAGACAAAGACCTGGGAAAGGTATTGGTTTGGTTGATAATGGGAAGGTATTAATTGAGAAATTTGATACTTTAATTAATGTTACAGATTATCTTATGAAACCATACAGATAAGTTCTCTTGGTTTTAATCATTTTCTTGGAAGCTTCATGATTATGCAGGTTGCATTTGAAGTTAGCATGGTTTGATTAGTTGGTGCAAGAAGGCCTTTGGCCTTGAGTCTTGAACTTGTTTTATTATTCCTTGTTTAGAATAATTGCAATGTATAATGTCAAGTGGGAGAATGTTGGAAATAGGATGCCATTTAATTGCAAATCCTAAACATTAATTATTTCATGTATCTCCTAGATTCTTGGAATGTGTTCAACAACCTAAGATTAGGATGAGATTAATTATTTGGATGAAATAAATCATGAAATTGACATTTTTAGTTATTCCTAAATAATAGGAGCATGTGGGTGCACACATGGTAAGGTGAAACTCACCTTGTGTTCAGTTAACTATACAAAGTAACAGTTAACACTTCTGAATGCATGTAAAGATCCTAGGAGTTAGGATTTGGTGTTTGCATGCTTGAAGTTCAGTTAAGTTAAGTTAAGTTAAGTTCAGAATCAGTTTAGTTTAGTTTAGTTTAGTTTAGTTTAGTTTAGTTCAGTTATCTTCAGTTGCATGCACGTTGGTTAATTTGAGTTGCATGTAGTTAGCTTTAGTTAACTTGTAATGCATGGCTAATAACATTGAGTTGTATGAAAGATAACAGGGACTACCTCCAGTTAACAAGGGATGACCATTCTTTGGGAATGGTGTTGAGTAAATGTTTCAATTAACTATAAAGCACTTGAAGCCAACTTGGGTGCCCAAGATGCTTTATTGGAATTACCTCTCATGCATGATAAGACATTTCTGAAGGCTTAGTTAAGTAGCTTTACTTAAGGGTGCCAACTTTGAGGAAGAGCTTTGGAATTATCACCGAAGTGAAGGAGAAGTTGTAGCTTCAGTTTGGGACACTCAAATGCATGAAGCACATGTTGTAAGCTTTAGTCTTCACTGAATAATTCAACTTGAAGGAATATGGCGTACCTTTTCAAGGGCTTGAGCTTATGCATTGTAATTATCACCATTTGATTATTACAAGGTTGCATATTGTCTCTATATCTCATTCAAGTTGAATAGAGTTGTCATAATTGTTATTGCAGGTGTGAAGAAGATTGGTAAAGATAGAAGAAGCATTCTCAAGCAAGAATTGGAGCTATTGTAATTCAGAGATTGAATAATAGAATAATTCTTGGTGGAGTTTTTTCCTGAAAGGGTTTCTCAATGGTACATCTTGTGTAATCTTTCTAATATCCTGTCTAGTTCTTCTATCAACTTCTCTCTACATTATACAACAGTAAAATGAATTAATCAAGATAATCACCCACAAAGAATATATGTAACAAAAGAAAAGACTTACTTAGATCAATAATATTAAAGTTTTATAGAGTATTAAGCTAAGAAAACACCTCATTTTTCAACAAAAACCAACTCTCTTCAACTTGCTTGAGATAAATAGGCTTTAATCAGCTTTGTAAACTCAACATGAGTTACAATTACAATGCTCAAGCCCTATCCCTAAAAGGTACGCCTATCTCTTGCAAGTAGAGTTATGCTGTGAAGAACAATGCTAAAACATATGCTTCATCCATTTGGGCATCCCAAACTGAAGTCACAACTCAACCTTCATTCTGTTGATAATTCCAAAGCTCTTCCTCAAAGTTGGCGCCCATAAGTAATCCTACTTAACTGAGCCTTCAAAAATATCTCAACATGCAAAAGAGGTAAATCCAAGAAAGCATCTTGGGCGCCCAAGTTGGCTTCAAGTGATTTCTTGTTAATTGAAACATTTACTCAACACCATTCATGCAAGAATAGTCATCCCCTGTTAACTGAAGGTAGTCCTTGTTATCTATCATACAACTCAAGTTATTAGCCATGCATTCCAAGTTAACTGAAGTCAACTAGCATTCAACTAAAACTAACTGAAGACAACTGAACCATAACTGAACTGAATTGAACTTAACTTAACTAAACTGATTCTCAACTAAATTGAACTGAACTGAACTAAACTGAACTGAACTGAATTGAATGCATGCAAACATCAAACCCTAACTCCTGGGATCTTTACATGCATTCAAAAGTGTTATCTCTTACTTCGAATAGTTAACTGAACTTAAGGTGAATGTCACCTTACCATGTGGGTGCCCCATGTGCCCCTATTATTTAGGAACTCACAATGGATGCCCTCACATGCTCCTAACATTTTGAATTAATTACAAATGTCAATAATCATGATTATTTCATCAAATATTAATCTCATCCTAATCTTAGTGTTGTTGAATACATTCCAAGAACTTAGGAGATACATGAAATAATTAATGTTTAGGATTTGCAATTAAATGGCATCCTATTTCCAACATTCTCCCACTTGACATTATACATTGCAATTATTACAAACAAGGAATAATAAATTTAAATCAAGTACAAGACTCAAGGCCAATGACCTTCTGCACTATGAGAACTTATCTATAGGAACTGGCTTCGTAAGATAATCTGCAACATTAATCAAAGTGTCAACTTTTTCAATTAATAGTTTCCCACTCTCAACCATTTCTCGTACAAAGTGATATTGAACATCTACATGTTTAGTGATACATAGGATTTTTGGCTAAACAAATAGCACTCTGACTATCACATTCAAGCCTAACTTGCTTGCAATTAAAACCAATACCTGACCCAAGTTTCTGTAACCAAACTGCCTCTTTAGAGGCATGTGTGGCAGCCATGTACTTTGCTTCTGTGGTGGACAAAGCAACCGTGGGCTGCCTCTAACTCATCCAACTAACCACAGCTCCAAACAAAGTGTACACATAACCACTTATTGACCTCCGACTGTCTAGATCTCCTGCCCAATCTGAATCAACAAACCCCTGTATGTCCAATGATCTATTCATAATATCAATATTATTAGAACCATGATAAACTAAACAGTAATATGAAGTCCCTTGTAAATATCTAAACACCCTATTAACATAGGTCCAATGTTCTTTACCAGGGTTAGACATAAACCTACTAAGAGCTCTCACTGCTTGTGCTATATCTGGTCTCCTATAAACCATTGCATACATTAAACTACCAATTGCACTAGCATACATTATTTCAGACATTTCCTCAAAATCAAAATCAGATTTAGGACTCATATCTAAACTTAACTTCGTACCAAATGGTAAAGGAATATTAACTGGTTTACTGTCCTGCATGTTAAACCTTTTCAAAATAGTATCAACATAATTGCTTTTACTTAATCAAAGCTTTATGTTACCTCTATCTCTACTGATCTCCATAACGAGGATATATTTTGCAGCCCCTAGATCTTTCATCTCAAATGTGCTCGAGAGTTGTGCTTTCAATTCTCTGATCATTACCTTGCTGTTACCAATAAACAACATGTCATCAACATACAAGATAATAATTAAAAGCTTATCATTAATAACTTTTATGTAAACACAATGATCTTCCTCACTCCTAACATAACCAATTTTCAATGCGAAAGCATCAAACTTCTAGTACCACATTCTGGGTGACTGTTTCAATCCATATAAAGATCTCTTTAACCTGCAAACCAATTCTTCTTTTCCTTTTACAACAAAACCTTTAGGTTGCTTCATATAAATCTCCTCATCAAGATTCCCATGCAAAAAAAAGTTTTCACATCCATTTGCTCAATTTCAAAATCATAAGCAACAATAATAGATAAAAATAATCTAATAGAAGTTAATTTAGCAATAGGAGAGAAGATTTCATTAAAGTCAACTCCCTCTCTTTGGGAGTAGCCCTTGGCTACTAATCTAGCCTTGTACCTTTTGAGATTACCATTTGCACCAATCTGCTTTTTAAATATCCATTTACAACCAATGGCCTTTCTATCTTTGGGCAAACTCTTAAGATCCCATGTGTCACAAGTATACAAGGATTCCATTTCCTCATGCATAGCTTGTGACCAAAGCTTGTTCTCGTCTGAGGACAAAACTTCCTTGTAAGAATTGGTTTCATCATTAGTACTCATTAAAGCAAAAATACAATGGAAATTAGGTGGGCTATACCTATCAACGAGATTTCGTTGTCTTGTGGATCTCCTCAAAAGGGTTTCTACTTGTTCCTCAATATGCTCATCTTGAGCTTCTATTCCAGAAGAACTCTTTGAACTCTCCTCTTCTAATCCATCCAATTGTTCTTCAACATGTGCATCTTGTTGCTTCTCAGTATTTGTCTCAAAATGCACTGTTTAAGAAGTATCTTTCTCCTTTGGTTGTTCTTCTCCTGAATAAGCTCTAAATTCCCTAAAAATAACATCTCTAGATAAATAAACTTTTCTTGTTAGTGGATTCCAAAGCTTGTAACCTTTTACATTTTCACCATAACATATGAATATGCATTTCTTTACTTTAGGATCCAATTTAGATCGCTTTTCTTGAGGTATGTGATCAAAAGCCTCACAACCAAAGATCCTTAAATGTGCAACACTAGGTTTCTTACCTAACCACATCTTATAAGGATTTTTATCTTCAATAGATGAACTAGGGGATCTATTGATTAAATAACAAGAAGTACATACCGCTTCAGCCCATAGGGACCCTTCAAGCTTAGCACTACTTAACATACTCCTAGCTCTTTCCATTAAGGTTCGGTTCATCCTTTCTGCTACTCCATTTTGTTGAGGTGTATATGGAGTAGTTTTTTGTCTCACTATTCCTGCATGCTTACAATAATAATCAAATTCCCTAGAACAATACTCACCACCATTATCTGATCTCAACACTTTTATCTTATGATCTGATTGTTTCTCAACCAAAGCCTTAAATTCCTTAAACTTATTAAACACATCAAATTTTTTATGCATAAAATATATCCAAGTGTATCTTGAGACATCATCAATAAATGTGACATAGTATCTAGATTTTCCAATAGAGTCAATATCCATAGGGCCCATTACATCTGAGTGAATAATCTCTAATAACCTTTTAGCTCTATTTGTACCACTAGGAAATTTAGATCTAGATTGCTTTCCAAACACACAGTGCTCACAAAAGTCATTTTTTCCAATATTATAATTAGGAATATCATCAACCAAGTTTTTATTAAGAATGGTCCTAAGACCTTTTTCACCTATATGGCTGAATCTATGGTGCTATAACATACATGTATTTTTAGTTTCAGTTACATTTGATAAAATATTTATATTTGAGGTATTCAGCTTAAACAAAGTCCCAATTTGAGATCCTTTAGCAACCACCATATTCCATTTCACCAATCTACAACCACCTTTGTCAAATGTCACATGCATTCCAAAATCATTGAACTTAGAGACATAAAGTAGATTTCTTGCAAGTCCTAGAATATGTAAAACATCATTAAGGGTCTTAACACTACCATCATTGAAACACAATTTTACCTCTCCTTTGCCAACAACCTTTGTTGTGTTGTTGTCTCCAAAGAAGACATCTCCTCCATCATATCCAATATACTTAGAGAACCACTCCTTTCTACGAGTCATATGATAGGAGCAACTTGAATCAATAAGCCAAGAGTTATCAACAACAATATTAGAAGAAATGACTAATGCATCATTACTGTCATCAGATTTTTCTGTAGAAGCATCAATATTCTTTTTCTTCTTCTTACAATCCTTTTTAATATGTCCAGGTTTTCCACAATTCCAACACTTTACCTTACTCTTACCAGGGGTTTTTGACCATCCTTTAGATTTACCCTTTCCTTTCTTGTCTGCCTTAGATTCCTTCTCTTTGGGCCTACCTCTTACAAACAAGATATCTTGGGAGCTGGTTTTAGAATTCCTTCTCATCTCCTCTGATAGGAGATTAGGAATGATGTTGTCTATCTTTGGATCTACACCATTACCACTAATTGCAACAATTAGATTTTCCCAAGAATTCGATAAAGAGCAAAGCAATAAAATGCATTTATCCTCATCCTCAAGCTTTACATCTACATATGCTAACTGACTGAGAATTAAATTGAAAGAATTTAAATGTTGTACTACTGAATCACCATCTTTCATTTTCAATGAATATAATTGCCTTTTCAGATACAACTTATTTTTTAGACTCTTTGTTTGATAAATATCTCCTATTCTTTTCCACAATTTATATGCACTGGTTTCCATAGAAACATTTAAAAGAACAACATCAGCAAGACATAATATAATTGTTCCTCTTTCATTTTTATCTAACTTAGCCCAATCTTCATCTGAAATAGTTGTAGGTGTCTTTGTCTCATTATTAACCGCTAACCATTGATCTCTTTCTTCAAGAAGATCTTCCATTTTTAATTTCCACATTTCATAGTTAGAACTATTGAACCTTTCAATATCTAACCTTGAATTCATTGTAATAAAAACTTAATTCCAAAATCAAAAAATTACTAAAATAATAAAAGCTCCCACTAAGCCAATAAATCCTTCAAACTTTAAGAGAAAGGCGTCCCAATACTCTACCCAACCTCAGCTCTGATACCAAATGTTGAAAAATGAGGTGTTTTCTTAGCTTAATACTCTGTAAAACTTTAATATTGCTGATCTAAATAAACCTTTTCTTTGTTACATATATTATTTGTGGGTGATTATCTTGATTAATCCATTTTACTGTTGTAGAATGTAGACAAAAGTTGATAGAAGAACTAGATAGGATATTAGAAATATTACACAAGATGTAACGTGGAGAAATCCTTTTCGGGAAAAAACTCCACCAAGAATTATTCTATTATTCAATCTCTAAATTACAATAGCTCCAATTCTTGCCTGAGAATGCTTCTTCTATCTTCACCAAAACTTCTTCACAACCTACAATAAAACTGATAACCAACTCTCTTCAACTTGCTTGAGATAAATAGGCTTTAATTAGCTTTGTAAACTCAACATGAGTTACAATTACAATGCTCAAGCCCTATCCCTAAAAGGTACGCCTATCTGTTGCAAGTAGAGTTATGCTGTGAAGAACAATGCTAAAACATGTGCTTCATCCATTTGGGCATCCCAAATTGAAGTCACAACTCAACCTTCATTCTGTTGATAATTCCAAAGCTCTTCCTCAAAGTTGGCGCCCATAAGTAATCCTACTTAACTGAGCCTTTACAAATATATCAACATGCAAAAGAGGTAAATCCAAGAAAGCATCTTGGGTGCCCAAGTTGGCTCCAAGTGATTTCTTGTTAACTGAAACATTTACTCAACACCACTCATGCAAGAATGGTCATCCCTTATTAACTAGAGGTAGTTCCTGTTATCTGTCATACAACTCAAGTTATTAGCCATGCATTCCAAGTTAACTGAAGTCAACTAGCATTCAATTAAAACTAAATGAAGAAAATTGTTCACCATAACTAAACTGAACTAAACTAAACTGATTCCAAACTGAACTAAACTTCATGCATGCAAACATCAAACCCTAACTCCTAGGATCTTTACATGCATTCAGAAGTGTTATCTCTTACTCTGAATAGTTAACTGAACTTAAGGTGAGTGTCACCTTATCATGTGGGTGCCCCATGTGCCCCTATTATTTAGGAACTCACAATGGACGCCCTCACATACTCTTAACATTTATAATTAATTATAAATGTCAATAATCATGATTATTTCATCAAATAGTAATCTCATCCTAATCTTAGTGTTGTTGAACACATTCCAAGAACTTATGAGATACATGAAATAATTAATGTTTAGGATTTGCAATTAAATGGCATCCTATTTCCAACATCCACTATAGGAATGCTTAGTGCCAACCTAATTTGAATTTACATGATAGAGGTGCATAGCCGACCTTGGAGAAAATTTTCAAGGTTGAAGAAGGTATAAATAAGTGTTGATTTGTTGGATAATTGAGTTGTGAAGTGTCTGATGCAAATTGCAGAGTTGTGAAGTGCAGTGCGAGCTTAATGAGTTAGACTACTGAAGATAGAGAGTAGAAGGTGTCTACAATCTTTAGAAGGACTGTAAATGTGTTGGTGATGCTATGGTGGATCTTTTCTATTGCATTGAGATAGATTTCTCACTATAACATTCTTCTTTTTTCTTTTGTATAATCTGGTTATGTGAAATTTTCCCCATGAGAAGAGAAATATATGAATAACCCTTTGGAATTAAAAGGGAGATAGAAAATAAAGAATATGTATAATCACTCTTTAAAAGGAAGAATAATTATTTATTTAAATAATTGTTAAAAGACAACCTTTGTGAAAGGGTGTGATGGTTGGGAAATCACCCCTCAAAAGGATATATAAATCATTCATGTGAGACTTGGAAAAGATATGGAAGAAGAAAATTCAAGGAAAGAAGAGAAAAAGGAAAGGAATTGGAGAGAGAAACACAAAGGCACAAAAGAGTGAAGGTTAAAGTCATGGGTGGACATTTAAACATTTGGAGAAGGGGCACACAACGTGTGTCCAACTCGGGGTACATCGTACACCTGGGAGTGTCCTAGCCAATGTTGTGTTTATGCAGTAAAGGAATGTTGTTTCTATGAAAGAACCAGTTCCTCTGAGGGTGTTTGTGCCAAAAAAATCCTAGACCTATAACCATTCTTCTGAGTGTTAGATAGTAGCCTCTCAAAATATATTTATAGATAAGTATTGAAAACCATTGACTCAACAATATTGGAAATATTGTCTATATGATTTTGATGTTAATATGATTAATATATGTGGAGGTGTTATTTCATTTATTGTGTTGTCACATGTTTATAGTTTACATTGATTATTCATATTTATTTTGATAATATTTCTTAACTCCAATTGTTTTAATTCTAATATTTATTATATTGAATTTGCTACTAATAATTAATAACTATAAGAGGAAAAGTGACATTATGTATTTGGTATCAGAGCCTAATAATCGGGCCTTAATACCTTTGAAATTTCCTTTAGTTGTAGAAAAATCATATTAGCTAATGTTTAAAATAATCCTTGTGTATGCCTAGCATTATACACTTTCCCTTGGTCACACATGAATAAATGTCTTGTACCTCACTAATTCACTCACTAGGGAATTAGGGTACATATTTGCATGTTAAGTTTACTTAGGATATAAGATTCTTTCTAGAATTCTTAGTTGACTTTTCTAGAACTTATCTTATCAAACTTGTAATGTTTGATTCTTAAGTATTTAGGTTGTTAGTTGTCTCATGTTATAGGATTAAAACACTTGTCATTATCTTGTCTAATCCTATCTCTCTACCTTGCCTTTATAAGCAAGGCATCTTATGTACATTTTCATATTCAACCATTATTCAATCATATTCAATCTTGCATTGTTGAAACAAGATTTTTTGTAATTTTCTCTCTTGTGGAAGATATTTTGGTCTAGCAACTGTTCTTGGGGCCATTGGGGATTCACCGTTAACTCTCACATGAACCTAACCTTTGAATCATAAGACTTGATTTTCTAAAAATCTTATTCTAATTTTAATTTTTCATTGACATTATTGAAAATCCTAGATCATATATATGTTCATATACATATTTTAAATCTTGTCTAAATTTGATATTGCTTTGAGTATCTCCTATTTATACATAGACTTAGTTTAAAACACCATATTTATAACCTATCACTAAGACTTCTATATATATACATTTAAGTAAAATATTAACCCCTAAACCCATAATCTTATCTAATTAAAATAAATTAAAAATATATATTTTAAACTAATTTCATCCTGTCTTAAAGTTAAGCTTATCCTCCTCTCTTTTAATCTCTATTTGTTTATTATGCCTCCATCCTTTAAAACCATTCAAGCCCACTCAATACTCCCACTATCATATATTTAATGTGATCATTTTATGTCTCTTGAAAACTAGAGTGGACAATGAACCATTCCTAATTGGTTGTACCCTTAACTTTGAGGAGTTGTATATAGACTATGGCCCTCACTAAAATAATACATCTCTCACGGATGGAGGCCACTTTTATTAGGGGTCATGTCTCTAAGGGTGACGTCTATTCATACAAATCATCTAGAGGTACTTATTGTGTGGATTTTTGTGAGCAACAATCATCAGACAAACTCTTTGCCATATCATATAGATAGGGGACGTGCCCTTAGCATCCTGATACAACAAGTATTACCAATTGATCGATAAGAGAATATTGCTGGTCCTTTTGAATACAAGAAAAATTAGTGTTGCGATACTCCAACCCATTTGCTATGTCCACAGTGATTTGGAGCCTTCTCTTCCACGAATAAAATCGCATGCCCTATGTCTTTAATCTAGTTGCTTAGGGACTTATTTTCTACATCCTCAAAGATTAGATAGTTATGCCACTCCTCATGTCCGAGGCAGATGTCGGGTTTATCTCCTTAGAAACTTCCTCTTTCATCTGATCTATCACCACATAGAAAACTGCTGAAGAAGTGCATTAATAGCAAACACTATATCTCTTGATTGATTCATAGTATGATACAAAAGTGACATTCCATCATGGCCAATGTCGAACCCATGCAAATTGCAGCTGCTAGAAATTGCTCTTATATAGGAAAAGTAGTCATTAATTTCTTCACAGAAGGTTGCACTTCACAAACTTTATTAAATAAAAAAGCATGGTGCAACAACTAAATTTATAGATTCCATGTCTGTTATTTTTTGTATCGATTATGAAGTTTTCCTTTCAGATATGTTGACAAGGAAATAAAAAATGGGAAACATTCGTAACTATTATATTTATGGGTGTTCTCTTTCCTTTAATTTTGTGAGTTTTAAATGAAAACTATATACATATTGCTTCTTGCATATTAATCTTGCTACATAAAAGCACCAGTTCCTGACATAAAATATGGATAAACAAGCTTCAAATTTCATCCTCAAATATGTGGATCTATGTTAAGACTCAGATCTCTAATCTACTAACAATTAGACTATAGATAGACATTGGCATGCCATTTATGTATTTTTAATATTTATATTGATATATTCATGAGGGTCACAGTCACAGGAAACCCTTGTAACGACAATCAAAACTACACATAGTGCTCACCTTTTGATAAAGTTGGATTCACAACCTAACTTCATTTGCAGCTTCTAGGATAAAATGATAGCCTACCATTTTGTGTTCACACTTAAATCCTATTCATGATTAAAATAAATATGTACAAAATAGTTTCATGATGCAATAGAATTGTTTTTTACCTATAATCATAAGCTAAAATCTATAACTAATGTTAACCATTTATGGTATGTCATTTACTTGCAAAATCCTAAGGTTAACATAGATTTATATTGCAGAAAATAAAGGATATTATGTTATTTTGGTTAAATGACATCTTTTGGTTAAAATAGAAAATAAAGGATATTACAATCTATTTTTATATGAAAATAAAGAAATACAACAGCAACAACTTTCCTCCTTTCAACTACAACCTCCAATCTTCAACCCGTAGCTTCCAATCTCCAATCTTCCACTGAATCAATCTTCAACAATGGTCTCTAAGAACAATTTTCTGTTGCAATAACCTCCTCAAACCTACAACAAAATGAATTCTCCATCCTCACCAAGAAAATCCATGCCTAAAACAAACACCTTCAAATTCTAGCCAAGAATGGCTATTGAAATATAGCCCAAATTGCTTGTAATCTTCCAAAACGAGCGCCAAAACTTCTCCATCATGACCAAGTTGGGAGAAAAAATCCAAAAATACATTCCAACAACTTTCCATAATATAGAAAATGCATTCATAAACCCACTCCCACCAAAATTGCTAAAATGAGAGTCAATTCCTAGATTTTAGGGCAGTTTCCAAAGTAACTTTGCCAACTCACCTTGAGCACCCAATTTTGTATCCATAATTTTAGGAAGTTTTTAAATGCATCATTAAAACTTATAACTCCCTCCAAAACCATTCCCATTTTTTCTAATTTTTCAAATTGACAAATTCCAAAAATTCCCTCCTAAATTATCTCCACTCCAAAATTTACAATAAAATAATAAAATGAAATGATTTAATATTTATTTTAGTCTAACCTTGAAAATTAGTCTATTAAATAAATCAACTACCAAACCTATGAAAATAAGAAAAAATAAAATGCATTCTTTTGGTTGATGCAAGATTGCTCTCACAACCCAGGATGCTTCTGCATCAGGCACCCGAGGTAGAATTTTTTTGTGAATTTGGATTCACAAAATGGAGTTGAGTGGTAGTACCACCCTTTAATATTTCAATCAATCTTCAACAAACTCCATCACCAAAATTGATACCTCTATTTTTTTCTACTTTCTCTTCTTCCAACACCTAGCCAGAACAAGTATCCTTTTCCTTTGATAATTCTTCTCTACACTCAACATCTTCAATATGGAATCAACTCCACCATAAACTAATCACCTCCATCAAATGCAACTCACAATATCTTCCAATCTTGTGGGATTCAACCCACCATAGTCCGACCCCCTCCTCCAAAATGCATCTGCACTAAACTTTGCAATACCAAACAAATCTTCTGTATACAAAACTTCACTAGAAAACTCTATTTGAACCAACTTATTTGAAGTATGCAAGCCATTATCTTTTTCAAATTTTAAAAAATATGAATGAATATTATCCTTTGTTGAAACTCTTCCATCTACGTAAAATACACTCTCATCATCATAAAATTAAAAAATATTATGTATTACCTCTTTTTCCTTGCCACTGTTTGTTGCCATATCTTCTTCACCTTCACTCTCAACTGCAATTACATTTTTCCATACTCTTAAGTCCTCCAAAAGACACTCATCTACTGCTGCAACATCATTTTTCTCCTCAATTTTTGCACCTTCTTTTTGCCTCTCAACCTCTATTGCAATTTTCTCTTTCTTCTCACTCTCTTTCTTTATGCCTTCTTCAAAGCATACTTCTACAATATTTTCTCCATCCTATTCACCGACATACACAACTTTGACAAACTTATTGCCTTTCTTCTTTGTCATTTCGTCAAAAACTTTCCACAAACTCTCAATATTCAACCTCTCAAGTATAGACTGCCTCACATTCGATGATCTGTCTACACAAAAATCACTCACAAACCACTACAAGTTTTGGTGCAAACTACTTCACATCAGTGCTTTTGCCTGCACACTAAAAAACTATCGCTCTGATACCACAAATGAAATAAAAAAATATTCTCACATTAATCAAATCTAAAATCAAATATCAATCTCAATGGAGATATGCTCACACAACCTGAAATGTAACAAAGATTGAATGCAAAATCTACAAACTAGAATCAATATATTATGTCTCAAACTTGCAGGAAGGATTACATAACTTCAAATCTGATTATATCATATTTTAGAGTCCCTAGGACTAATGTAAATCAACTAAAAATAAAATTACAATCTGATTTTTATATGAAAATAAAGAAATACAACATCAACAACTTTCCTCCTTTGAACTACAATCTCCAATATTCAACTAGTAGCTTCCAATCTCCAATCTTTCACTAAATAAATCTTCAAAAAAGGTCTCTAAGAACACTTTTTTGCTGTAATAACCTCCTCAAACCTACAAAAAAATGAATTCTCCATCCTCACCAAGAAAATCCATGCCTGCAACAAACACCTTCAAATTGTAGCAAAAAATGGCTACTGAAACATAGCCCAAATTATCTATAATCTTCCAAAACAGGCTCCAAAAATTCTCCAACAAAAATTCAGAACAAGCTGGGAGAAAAAATTCAAAAATACATTCCAAAAATTTTCTATTATATATAAAATGCATTCATAAACCTACTCCCACCAAAATTGCTAAAATGGGAGTCAATTCCTAGATTTTAGGGAAATTTCCAAAGTAACTCCTGCCAACTCACTTTGAGCACCCACTTTTGCATACATAATTTTAGGAAGCTTTTAAATGCATCATTAAAACTTATAACTCCCTCCAAAACCATGCCCAAGTCCATTTTTGCTAATTTTTCAAATTGACAAATTCCAAAAATTCCCTTCTAAATTATCTCCACTCCCAAAATTTGCAATAAACTAATAAAAGGAAATTATTTAATACTTATTTTAGTCTAACCTTGAAAATTAGACTATTAAATAAATCACCTCCCAAACCTTAGGAAAATAAGAAAAATTAAAATACATTCTTTTGGTTGATGCAAGATTGCTCTCACAACCCAGGATGCCCCTACATTAGTATTGAGAACTCTTCCTAAATATTATAGTCATAAATTTTATGCTATTGAGGAAGTTTAATATTCAAGCAAATATTCTAGAGATCAGTTGTATGGTGCTTGATTTGCTTTGAATGAGAGAATTTGGTCCAAGTAATGCAAAAGTTGAGACTGCTTTTAAGGATGGCAAACCAAAAAAGACTGAGGAATCAAATTAGGAGGATCTTGATGATGTTGAAGCAAACTTTGTAAGGAGAATGAAAATGGGTACTAATAAATACAGAGGTTAATTACCTTTCAAATGTTTTAGTTGTGGAAAGATAGGTCATTATGCTTCAAGATGTTCAAAACGAGCTTTGAATGACAAGAATAAAGAAAACAAAGGTAAATCAATTAAGAAAAGTTATTATGTTAGAGAAGATGCCAACTATTTAATGATCAATTTGATTATGCTAATGATGATGATAATGAATGCTTGTTCATGAATATTAAAGATGGAACCAATTCTACTAACTTTGAGAGATGTGTGAAGGAAAGTGCTCTGGAAGTAGGTAATAACATTGAAGGAACTATGGTGACTGCTTTTCATGCTAGAGAGGAGAAGAACTATTAGATTATTGATAATGGAAGCTTAAATCATATGACCGGTGACAAAAGTAAGTTTGTTAAATTTGAGAAATATGAAGGAGTCCTAGTAAAGTTTGGTGATGATACATCTTCCAAAATATGTGGAAAATGTTCAATCAGTTTTGATGGAAGGCATAATACAAATTATGTTTTTTATGTTAAGGGTTTGAGATATAACCTCTTGAGTGTTGGAAAAATATGTAGCAAATGATATGATCTTATATTGATGGATGTCAGATCAAAAAAGGATCCATAATTGTTGTTGTAGCTGGAAGGATAGATGAAAATGTTTATCAGCTTAAAGGTGTTGATGATCATTGCTTTATGAATCAGATCAATAAAATTTGGCTATGGCATAGAAGGATGTGTCACATTAACTTTGATAACCTATTAAGGATCAGTTTAGTGAACAAGCTATGAGATATTTTCCAAAGATTACAAATCCTATCAATGTTGTCTACAAGGAATGTCAAATTGGGAAGTAAGCAAGAAGAAGTTTCAAAGTCAAAGAACAATCTACTACTGGACTGTTGGAGTTGGTGCATATAGACCTTTGTGGTCCTACTAGAGTAAGAAGTTTTCAAGGTGATAGGTATTTCATGCTATTGATTGATGGTTATTCTAGGGTGACATGGGTTACTTTTCTCAAAAACAAATCAAAAGCTATAGATAAGTTTAAGGCATTCAAAGTTCTGGTTGAAAATGAAATGGATATGAAAATCAAATTTTTGAGGTCTGATAGAGGTGGAGAGTTCACCTTCAATGAGTTCAATAGTTTTTTGTGAGAATCATGGGATAAACTGACATTTATCTACCCCTAGAACAATGATGAAAGAGGAAAACCTATTGGAAGTCCATTGGAGAGAAGCCATTCATACTGTTATTTACATTCTTAATAGAGTTCAAGCAAGAGCATACAATGTAAAGGCTCCCTATAAGTTGTGGTGTGACATGATTCCGACTGTTGAATACTTCAAAGTTTTTGGAAGAAAGTGATATATTAGAAGAGATGAAGAGAACTTATGAAAGTTTGATACAAGATATGATGCAAGTATCTTCCTTGGATATTCTACAAGAAGCAAAGCTTATTGGTGCTACAACAAGAGGCTAAAGAAGATTGTTGAGAGTGCAAATGTGAAAGTGGATGAAGACCTACAAAATAATTTTGTGATGATAGATGGATATGAATTAGATGATTCCTCTTGTAGAGAAAATGACAAAGATGAAGGTAAAGAAAATGAAGTTCACATTGAAGAGGATGAAGATCTGAAAAATATCCCTAAGAATCCTAAGTATGTGCAAAATAATCATTTAGAAGATCAGATCATTGATGACAAAATCAAGGGTGTGTTGACAAGAAGAAAAGATGCTATGACAAAAGAACAAGTAAATTTATGTTTACTCTCCAAATTTGAATGTAAAATAGTGATTGAAGCATGCAAGGATGAGTATTTGATCAAGGCTATGGAAGAGAAGCTAATGCAAATTGAGAAGAATTAGAAAGTTTGGGAACTTTTCCTAAGACCTGCAAAAAAGAATGTTATAAGAACTAAGTGGGAATTCTAGAACAAACTGAATGAGAATGGAGTGGTAAGAAACAAGGAAAGGCTTGTGTGTAAGGGATACTCACAAGTAGAAGGGATTCAACACCAATCTTAGTTGTCTTGTGTGCATTCAACACCAATCTCCCATTTGCAGTTAAGAAAATCACTCTACCAAGAGCTTTTATCATAATTATGAAAAAAAAGGGTGAAAGAGGATCCCCTTGCTTGATACCTCTTGAGATTGCAAAGTAGACTTCAAGTGTTCCATTTAGGAGGATTAAGAATCTAGGACTTGCAATGCAATTGAACATCCAATTCTTCCACTGTGTGTCAAAATCAAATGCCTCTAATATTTTTCATAGAAATCTTTAGTTCACTCAATCGTATGCTCTTTTGATATCCAAATTTATTATCATTCATTGCCTTTTACTTCTCTGTATGGAAGGAACCACTTCTTGTGCAATTATTGCCCCTTCCAAGATCAATCTGCCTAATACAAATCTCATTTTTTCATCCAAAATTAAGTCTAGGAGGATTAAATTATAGCGGTTTGCAGCCACCTTAGCCAATATTTTGTATAATGTATTGCATAATGCTATTGGGAAAAAAACATCCAATGTCACAATCTTTTCTTTCTTAGGGATTAGGGAGATAAATGTATTGTTTACCTCCCTTAAAACCTTACCAGTTTTCCTCAAATCTTCTATAGATGCAACCACTTCCTTTCCCACTATATACCAACATTTATGGAAGAATTTGGCAAGGAAACCATTTGAGCCAAGAGCTTTATCTGGATGGAATTGGAATGCTGCAATTTTAATATCCTCTTATATAAAGTTGTCCATTAACATTTGATTTTGTGCTTAAGTAACAAGTCGAGGAATGCCCTGCAATAACTAATTTTGTGAAGCCAACTTTAAGCCTTCCAAATTATTGAGAAAATTGCTAAAGTATGCCACATTTTCCTTAGCTATGTCTTCAATATTTTCTAGAATCTCACCATCAACTTTTTTTATTTTTGGATGTAGTTGGTATCGTTGCGAACTATTGTGACATTGTGAAAGTACTTGAAATTTATATCTCCCTCCTCAATCCAAATTTCTCTAGATTTTTGTCTCCAATAAGATTCTTCTTTGGATTGCACCTCCTCATAATCCCTTAAATGCTCATTTTCTTTCAAAAAATTCTCCATGTTTGTACCATTGAAATGTTGGAAAAAGGGGTGTCCTAGGCTTGAAATGCAAAGAACCTAGTATGTAAGGGCTTTTTCCAAGATTTCATTAGAATACCAACCACAAAACCAAGAGATTGAATTTCAACCTCAATGGCGAGTCAATCAAACTTGGGTTGGTGATTCCTAGGGCATTAAAATGATTAGGAATGATCTAGAAGTAATTTTAAATGATGAAACTAATTGAACTATATGACCTAATATGTAAAATGTAGATTCTCGAAGATAAACAAAATGTAACAACACTTTGCAGGAAGATCTGGGAGATATCAGAGAGCATGTACCTATCACCAAAAGTTGATTCTAACATGTGAAGGACTCGTTTTCCACTAGGTGAATGGGTCTTTGATTAGGCTTTCAAAAATAATTTTTATAGTCCTTTGATGCTATATTTATGATGTTTTCTATCTGCAAATTTGTTAGAATGTCATAAATGAATTCTACAACTTAGTTTCTGTAGGTTGACAAGAATGATGACAACAAATGCAAGAATGGACAATTGATCTTCAAAATCTGTTTAATCTTTCTTCAACCTATAACTTGCACATACACAAAGAGGGAAAATTGTTGTGCCATATAGGGATTTTCCTTAGTCAAACCCTGTGAATAGTTTCTCCACTTTCACAATGGCATTGTGTCAATGATAAAAACCTTAATGGAAAGGAAGGAAATGATGAATGAACAATTTGTTGCAACTCACCACCCTTCAATGGCTTCCTTGAAGGATTGAAGACATACACATCACTTCAAGGGAATTGGATCTTTCTTGCTTGATTTGCTTGAATGCATGAAGACCTACAACACTTGTTAGCCTTTACAAGACAACATGAACACACATAAACTTTGACATGATGTTAGGACCTTTATTGCTTCTATAAATGACTAATAATGTTGTTTTCAAATGCTCTTGACAATAATATTTGCTCTTGAATTGCTAGATCATGTTGCTTCATAAGTGTGTTCTTGCTAGATAATGTTGAGCTTAGATTTTGAATGATCAAAAGAATATATATTTATAGGTGTTTATCCAATTTCCTAAAAAATAGATTCCAAAATCTGACACTTACAATTTGAATTTTGATCATTAAAATTATGCCAAAAACATATTTTAATTTGGATCCTAGCTCATAAAGGGGACCCATTCGGCCATGGACGAATGGGTCTTGGCCTATACTGCTAGAACACACATGATCCAAGGTAATTTAATTATTAAATGCATTTATTTAATGTTGGTTCCCCTTTCGGAAAATGGTATGAATAAGGCTTTGGAGTGCATAATTTGGAAAATTCGAAGCTTAATTAAGTCCAATAAATTAAGGGACCCAAACATAGTGTGAAATTGTAAAGGCATACAATTTTCTACACAACATTTAGCCCCCACTTTAGTGAGGGTATTATCTTATGCTCAAACTCATGCTAAAGTAGAGAAATATATGTCAAGGGAGGTCTAATTGTACAATGTTATCTAAAGATAAGATGACAAAGGATCAAGGAGAGTGATCAATCCCCCAAGATCTATGATATCATATTAAACCAACATAGGCACAAAGAAACACACATGTATAGCAGCAATACAAGATACATAGACATACAATGTCAAAATTAATTGCATCTAAAAAGAAAAAATATGGACTAGCAAGTTGTATTATTTTACTTTATTGAGACTGCACATTCAATTTTTTTCTATTTGTATTCCTTCTACGATGAATTCCTTGGTACCTCCATTCCAAGATCAATGAAAACACAAGCTAGGTAGTGAGTTTATAGAGAACCAAGGAGAGGATGGAGGTGGAAAATCCAACCAATAGTAATTAACCATCAAAAGTGGAGAATGCCATTAAAAGTGGAGAGTGTTCCACCCTTTAAGGGGACACCACATCACTCATATCCTAGTTATTAAATAATAAAATCACTTGATTATCGTAAGAAAGCTTAATAAAAGTGTAGAAAAAACCTAGGACTAAGGGAAAATAAATTAACCCACTAGAAAATAAAAACCCACACTAACAAAGCTATGATCAAGATAGAGTAGTTTGTAAAAAAATTGGGTTGCACATTTTGGAAAAACTCGTTCTTAGTGGCCTCCCCGACAAATATGACCAGAGAATTTGAATATTCTTTGAATGTTTAGGTGTTTGAAGGATCCATCGACCAAATGATCCAACAAAAGGAAAACATTAAGAGCTTTCAAGAAGAATTAACAACCTTTGACGAGTTACAAGAAAAGCTCAATAATTCCATCTTCTCGCAAAGAATAAAGCTACATTATCATAAGGGACCCAACATCAATGAATTGAATGAAGTCATTAATTCTTTTTCAGAGGTCTTCCTAATTTTTAAGTGATCAAAAATTTATTCTTTCAAATTAATTTGTAATAAATCAATGTCCAAATTGGTAAAGTGTTGATGTGGCGTTGAGTTTTTAGTAGATCTATAGTTGCATAGTTAGCTTTTAGTTTAGTTTCAATTTATTTTAAGTTGGGGTTGATCACCCAAGTTGAACTCTAAGAAGACTATTTTCCATATCCACAAGTTATGGAACACATGAGTCCTACATATTTTGGCTTTGTGAAAATTGTTAATCATTAGAAATCATTTGGAATGCAAGAAAGATATACAATTTTAGCATGAACTTTTGTACTAAATTTTATGAATGATTAATATAATATCAAAGGATTGTGCCTATTGTTTGAAAATGAGTTCTCGATCATTGGTGATTTGGTATGTTTATTATATCTATTTGAGTTGAATAAATTAGTGAAATCATTGTTTTATCACTGGCAGTGAATAGAGTCTTGTCTCAAATTTGTGAATGTAACATGGCAACTTGATTAGATGTGGCTTGAAGATTTGAATATTTAATTTTCCCTTGGTGATTTTATCAATATTATATGTGGTTGTGTGAATATTGATTATTATAATATTGGTTTTATTGATTTTTCTTAGCCTTTCAAAATTGAGGGATTAAATAGAACCTATCATTGTATGTTAGAATTAGTTCATTTTTTAGTTCCTCCCTTTATCTTAATCTTCTATTATTTGTTTGAATCAAATCTTTAAGTTGCTATAAATCTTTAAAGATCATGGTGAATGCTGAGATATACTAAGAGTTGATGTAACATTTGATAAAATGCAATGAATTTAAATTATAAAAGGTTGTAAGTGATATGTTAAAGATAAGTGTGTGTTTTACTTGATCTTGCATGTTGTGACAACACATTTTCTGAAGTCTAGATTAAAAAAGACCCCTTGTTTAAACAGACTACATGGACCAATAATCTATCCATCATGGTCAAGACCTAACTTTAAAGGAACCTTGGAGTTAGAACCCTTGCTTTTCAAGAGTAGTGATCTATTGTTACTTAGAGTTGGTTGTGCTAAAACCACCATCATAATTTATATATTGTCAAGAACAATTTAGTGACTCACATAGCAGTCTTCTATAGACAAACTTGGTTCTCTATATAAACTAAAAAACCTTCAAAAAATTGGAGAATTACAAATGACTCCCCAAAAAATGTTCAACGCTTACAATCTAATTTTACTATCCTTCAAACCAACTTGGAAAGGAGAATCCAGATGAGGGCACGAGGTTTGTTGATGTGTTGTTTCTTGGTGAACCTTGCCCAACCAATGGATCATTCGTAGTTGTTATTTGAGAACCAATAGGACTGCTACATGAATGGCCCTAACTCAAACTTGTGTTAGGCATTGATGAAAAATATCTAGGGTAGTGGATAGATACAAAGTCCCTAAATATTACATATTGTAATAGCAAGGGATTTAAGGATTACTTAAATTCCTTTGCCTCTCTAACTCTTTTGTAGCCCTTTCCATTTCTTTCTCACATTTTTCTTATTCCCATTGAATCCTTAGTTTCTCCTTTTTATGTTCCTTCTCTCTCCTTTGTTGCATTCTTTATAGACCAGTTTCTTGTTGTTGAAACTCTTTTTCCATTCTCAATTGCTCCTTCATGTCTCTTGTCATAATTCTTTTCAAGATTCCTTTGTTCAATTTGTTCTCTCTTCCTAACTTTCAACTCTTGGATTTCCTTCATCCTATCTTCTTGCTCCATTAATAGCTTCATGTAGTCATCTATGGCGATGAGCTAGGGTTTTCTGCTCAGTCAAATCCCACCTTCAACTTGTTGGTTTGACATATCCTTCACCAAATGAACGGGTAGTTTCAAGAATTGGCTGATGTTGGAACTAATTTTTCCTCCTAAATGCTCATTGGATTCTTGTTCATTTTCAACTTGAACCTCACTAACATTTCCATCCACATCTTGACCATCCAATTCAGTAGCTTTACTTTCTCCACAGTCCACATAAAAATGTAGTAAGGTAGATGGAACCATGTTGTTTGGTAGATATGTCAATGAAAGGATTTGGTCTTCATATGCATTCAACTCAATACCAAGATTTTCAACAACCTCCAACAACCATGATGGTTGGTATGGTGCAGTGGGTAGAAATAGTCTCTTCTATATTAGTATGCCAGTCTAGAAAAATAGTTGTATCTATTGGAGCACATATTTCCTTTGTCAATGGCTCAACTTTGTCTGCTACAAGGTTTTCATGTGTCTCTTCCACCTCTAATTGTGAAAAATAAATACTAGATAGAATTAGAATGTTTTGTGTAGTTTAAGAATGATGCATTCAACAATTGAGAAACCAAAGAGGTTTGTCAATTGTTGCAGCCATCCTTCATCCTTCACAAAATCAACACTTAAAACAATTTTGAAAAAAAAAATTCCAGCATAGAATATTTTATTGCATTCAATGAAATATTGGAAGTCTACATTATCAGAAACATCAACATTTCAATCCAAATTGGAAGATCCATTTGCAACTAAAATCAACTACAGGCAAGATTCAAAACCCATATGCAAACTCCCACTAGCAGGAAATCACTAAAAATCATTGTAGTTCCACAAACCTGTCACTTTTTTCCATCATTTCTCCCTAATCATCATGAATTTTTTAAAACTCCTTATGGGTTTGGTGTACCTCATTCTTAGCTTTTCGAATCATTTTGAAATTCTTGATTTTGCTATTGTATGAGAAATTTATGCCCAAGTTACCGAAATTGGGTCTCACAGTCACAACACCAACAATCTTTCTCTCCCCAAAATGCCAGTCAAACCTCTTCCTCCTCCATTATGGGTGTGGGATTCATGCATTCAACCCCTTAATTGTTCTCTTCAATGTTTTTCCAAAAACAATTCTTGAATCTTTTCCAAAATTGTCCTCCACTCCCTCTTTCTACACCTCCACTCCCACAAACTTTTATTCTCTTTCTTTTTATTTAATCCATGGAGTTACAATAGCAATAGAAAATAGATTTCCTAGTTGGGGTGTGGGATTTCATTTTATCAAATGTCATGCTAATTCATTTGAATTTTAGGCCAATAAAATATATGAATAAAAATATCTTCAAAGGTTGTTGAAGAAAGGTGTAAAGAGATCAAAATCATGCCTACAACACAAAAATGAGCCAAAAATCACGAGAATAAAATAAATATTTTTGGTGTGCAGGATTGCCCATGCACCCGGATGCTCCTACATCAAACAACTTGGGTAAATGAAATTTTCCATGAGTGAGAACTCATGAACATTTGAATATCCTGTGTTTGTTCATCATCCACCTCTCTTCCTTATCTACTTGAATTTTATTCTTCTCCATGCTCTGAAACCTCCTATCTCTTCCTTTCTTCATCTTTCCTCTCTTTCTTCCTCTCATGTAATTCATCTTGCTGCACCAAGGTTCATCTTCCCACCTCACTTTATCACTCTTAACTTCTACATATAAATCAATGCTAACAAAATCATTGAAATCAATAAATTCTTTATGCACATTCCCTTCACCTATTTTTTCTTCACTTTCTTCTTCCTCTATTTTGTTTTATTTCTCTCTTACTACATCATCCTCTTCAATATCCTCATACCCTTCAATTCTAACCATATCACTTGCATAAAAAATAAATTCCTCAAAAAAATCACAAAATGCAAATTTTACCTCATCTTTCAATGCTACAAATTTTGCTTCACCTGTTGTTAATGCAAGCCACTCCTTTTCAACTATTGTAATCTGCCTTAATAATTCATCTTCTTCTTTATTTCCCACTGCTCCTTCACTTTCCTCATTCACTATCTTCCCCATATACTCTTCTTCACTTTGTGTAATCTCTTGTTCCTCTGTTGCTACCCCAATCTTTTCTTCTTGATTATCTGCTGCAATATTGTTCTTTTCTTCTTTCATCTCATCCCTTGCACTCAATTGCTTCATTTTCTTCAATATATTTATGTCCATTCAAGAACCAATCATTGCCCCAACTTTGAAATCATCTTCTCCAACACTTTCCTTTGCCTCTTCTGCATACAAATGAATTTTAGTAATTTCTTTGCAAAACTAAAAAGGAGGAGATAATACCCCTGTTTTTGTTGTTACGACTTCTTTGCTTGTGCACAGAACTTCATTTTTCTTCTCTTTTATGTCTTCAACAAGATGCACATTTGTTGCTACCTCTTTCTTTCTCCATTCTATCTTCGTGCTTCTCTTCTTTTCTTCCTTTCTTACAACTACAAATGTGTGGTTGCTCCCACATGTCTTTCTCTCCATGCTCTTTCCATCACAGGGCTATAACATTGCACTTCTACATTATTATTTTTTGTTGGAAATGTGGCTCAACTTACTGGCTGGTTATTGGAAGCATTGTGTACATTTCCCCCTTTGATCAGCAGGACTGTGCTCCATTGGTGGGCTCTTGTTCTTAGTCCCAAAAATGGTCTGATGAGTCTTCATGTATTCACTTAGTTCTTCATCACCAAGACATTGCTTGGTCGGAAAGACTCCAAATGTTTTCCCCACGACAACTTGATGATTTGGTGCTAATGACTTGTTTTATCGGCAGGAGTTTACTCTATCAGTGGGACTGTGAGTCATGTCCCAATGATAGGATGATAATATTCCTTTGTCTGTGGGACTTGAGGTCATCGCTAGGACGTTCAACTTGGTCTCCCTGATGGAATGATGACCGTGGTGGGACCCGAGTTGACAGGTGGAAAACGGTAGCTAGAGTTGCCTTGGCAGTGGGACCACATTGACTAGTTAGTACTTCATCGTTGTGACTCTACTTTATTGTCTGGACTTGAAAGCTAGTCCCCCTGATGTGCCGATGGTAAGACTGATCGTCAGGACGTAACTCCATCGCCAAGACGTGAAAGTTGGTCTTGCCAATAGACCGATGCATTGCAAACTATTTGAATGGTAATGTGAACATCTATAGGATAATTTCATATCGATGGGACGTTTGAAGTTGTCCCAGCGCCAACTGGATAAGGAAATTGTTGATTGACAGTTTGTCTGTTGTAACGAATGGGAACTGAATTGGTATGTTTTTGAGCTTGGGTTTGGTGATGCATATTGATTGGGATGCTCAAAATAGGGAAAATGTTATAATGTGTAATGTGTTGTAATAGTGTTTTGAGTTGAATTGCGAGTCTCATGAGAGAGAACGAGATTGATCAGGAATTGTAATGCTACATTTATTGAGAATGTGAATAGACATCTAAGAGATCAACAAACTATAACTCTGTATGTGGACTTTGTTCACTGTAATACAAAGTGTTTTTTGCTTGGTGTGGTGGGTTTTTCTCCCGAAAGGGTTTTCCCACATTAAATCTGGTGTCCATTTTGTGGTTGTGTTAAATTTGTTTTGATCTATTTTTTGCTAATGTGCATCTTTAATGAATTGTAATTCGAAATTGAAACACATGTCTACATTCTCTTCTTAGAATTAGCATTAGGAAAGTGTTTTTGCACCTTTGATTTCCTTACAAGTGGTATCAGCGCGTAGCCAGTTGTGTTATCCTTGTGGGTTGGATGAATTTTTTGTGCCAATTCTGAAGAGTAGGAGTCTTGTAGAGAAATTTGGTAATCTCAATTGCAGATTAAGATGACAAGAACATCATGGAAGATAGAAATTGAAAAGTTCAATGGTGGCAATTTTGAGTTGTGGAAACTCAAAATGGAAGACCTGTTGGTAGATAGAGATCTCTGGATTGTTGTGTCTTGGTAGATTTAAGAATTTGTTCTCCTGAACATTCATGAAGAGAATTCTACGTCTTCTTTGTGGAAGAAACTTGGTGACATTTATTAGGGCAAGTCCTTGGTGAATAAGTTATTCTTGAGGAAGAAGTTGTACTCTTTGAAAATGGAGGAAAGGGCATCTGTGGTTGATCATCTGAAAACGTTCAATATGCTCATTGCTCAGTTAACATAAATAGGTGTGAAGATAGATGATGAGGATTGTTGTATGCTTCTGTTGTGTTCTTTTCCTGACTTGTGGGATCATTTAGTGATGGCTATTGGGAGTATGACAACCACTTTAAAGATGGAAGATGTGGTTGGTCCATTGTTGTTAGAAGAGATGCGAAGGAAATATTTTGAGATGGAAAAGGAGGCTCTTATTGTTTGAGGCAGATCAAAGGAGAAAGGCAAGAAGAAAAACAAGAAGTCTAAATCTAATTATGAATGGAGATCAAAGTCTCCTGGCAAGAAGTCCAAGGTAAAATGTTGGAATTGTGGGTAGCCTGGTCATGTCTGTAAGGATTGAAAAGAGGAGAAGAAGAAGAAGAAAAACAATTCTTTAGATAATGATTCTTCTTAGAGTGATGCAAATGCCTTCATTGCAGCCTTGGCAACTCAGGCATTAGGTGATGTTTGGCTAATTGACTTAGGTGCATCTTTTCACATGACATCTCACAGAGATTAGTTTATGAAGTACGAAAAGTATGTTGGTGGAAAGGTCTATCTTGCAAGTGACTCATCTCTTGAAATTGTTGGCTGTGGAAGAGTCATAATTCATTTCCTAATGGATGAATCAAAGGAATTGATGGTGTAATGCATATACTAGGTTTGGCTCAAAATTTAATTTTTATTAGTAAGCTGAATGATGTTGGCATGCAAGTTTCATTCTTGAATGGTGGCTATAAAATGACTAGACGATAATGGTACTGGCAAGGGGTGCTTGAATTGGTACTCTATACAAGATGGACACACATGTTGTTCAATGTAATAGTGTCTCTGTAAAGTTATAAAAGGATGCTCGTGTAGAGAAGGAGAACGAAGTTCCTCTAGGTGCAAACTCTTTGGAGGTGAAACTTCCAACAAAAAAGACCATGCTCTGGCATCAAAGGCTCATCCACATCGGTGAGAAAGGATTAAAAGCTTTGAAAAATAAAAACCTGGTTGAAGGGCTTGATGATTGTAACCTTGAGTTTGATTTTTATAAACATTTTATATATGGAAAACAACATCGTGTTTCATTTTATTCTAGTCCTCATAGATCCTCTAGTGTTTTGGATTATATTCACTCTGGTTTTTTTGATCCAATAAATGTTCCTTCATTATCGAAATCAAGATATTATGTTTCTTTTATTGATGACTATTCGAGAAGGGAATTTGTGTATTTTCTAAAAAGTAAATTAGAAGTGTTCAGTCATTTTAAATAGTTTAAAAACTTGGTTGAAAATCATATTGGAAGAAAAATTAAATGCTTGAGGATAGATAATGGCAGTGAGTTTTGTTTTGCAAATTTTGAAAGGTATTGCAAATACCATGGAATAAAAAGGAATAAATCAACACCTTACACTCCACAACAAAATGGAGTTACTGAAAGGTTGAACAAGACGCTGATGGAAAGGGCGAGAAGTATTTTGAGAAATGTTGGTTTGGAGAATTTTTTTTGGGTTGAGGCTATAGCTACAACATGTTATTTAATAAATCGATCTCCCTCTTCGGCATTTGTTGATAAAATGCATATGGAAGCTTGGTCTGGTAAGAATCCATCTTTAAGACATGTAAGAGTCTTTGGTTGTGAGGCATATGCTTATGTGCCAAATGAGAAAAGATCTAAATTGGAAAATAAAGCTATAAAATGTATCTTCAAATTGGATACAACATTGGTGTGAAAGGATACAAGCTTTGGAATCCTGTGACTGAAAAGGTTGTATACAACAAAAGTGTAATCTTTCATGAGTTGAAACCTTCTTTAGTGGATCTGTAGTAAGAGATGAAAGAAGAAAGGAAAGAAAAAGTAGTTGAAATTCCTCAAACTCTAGATAAAGAGGAACTACAAAGTGTACCTGAAACTAGGGAGAGTTCCAACAACTCTGAGAGTTTTGAAGAAGAATAACCACAACCTCAGCCTTAGCCTTTGAGAAGGTCTACATGTGAAAGGCGAGAACCTGAAAAGTATGGTTTTTCCATGTTGGATGTAAATTGTGCCTATGCTTTGATTACAAGCACTAATGAGCCTAGGACTGTGAAAGAGGCAATTGAAATGTTTGATTCAAATTCTTGGTTGGAAGCCATGAATGAGGAAATGGTGTCATTAAAAAATAATACAACTTGGGATTTGGTGCCCTTGACTGAAGGTAGAAAACCTATTGGTTGTAAATGGGTATTTAAGAAGAAAATTGGTCTGAATGGCAATGTTGAAAAGTATAAAGCTATGTTGGTTGTGAAAGGCTATTCCCATGTAGAAGGAATATATTATGGAAGAATATTTTCTCTGGTAGCTAAGTTGACATCTATCAAATTTCTTTTGTCACTTGCAGCAGCGTATGACTTAGAGATTGAACAAATGGATGTGAAGATAGCATTTCTTCATGGAGATCTTGAAGAAGAAATTATATGTCCCATCCTGAGCACTTTGTGGAAAAAGGTAAAGAAAATATGGTTTGCAAGTTAAAGAAATCTTTGTATGGTTTAAAACAATCGCCTAGAATGTGGTACTAGAATTTTGACACATTTGTGTTATCATTGGGTTTTGTAAGATCGAAATATGATCATTCTATGTACTTCAAAACTAAAAAATGATCGATTTCTTATTATTTCCATGTATGTTGATGACATGTTGTTCATAGGAAATAGTAAGACTATGATTTTTGATCTAAAATCTCAATTGTCAGCAAAGTTTGAAATTAAATATTTGGGTGCAACAAGGTATATTATGGGGATGGAAATAAAAAGGGATAGAGGAAGTAGAAAGATTTGGCTCAGCTAGAGTATGCATATCAATACTGTCCTGAAGAGATTTGGTATGACTGGTTGCAAGCAGCTAGTTGTTCCAGTGTTGCAGGGAATGAAGCTATCTATTGAAGATTGTCCAAAATCTCCTACCGAGATGGAGGACATGACCAAAGTGCCTTATGCAAGTGCAGTTGGTAGTTTAATGTATGCAGTGGTCTATACAAGGCCAGACATTTCCCAAGTAGTGGGAGTTCTTAGCCATTTTATGGAAAACTCAGGTAGACCACACTAGAATGTTGTGAAAAGAGTTTTAGATATTTAAAAGGTACCTCTTAGTATGCTTTGTGCTATCATGGTAACTTGATTGGGTCGGAAAGATCCATCAACATACGAGGTTATGTGGATTCTAATTGGCAGGTGACATTGACAATAGGAGATCCACTAGTGGATACATCTTCATGTTGAATGGTGGTGCAGTTAGTTGGATGAGCAAGCGGTAGGCTATAGTCATTTTCTCTACTATGAAGGAAGAGTATATGACATAAACACACACCTGTAAAGAATCCATTTGGCTTAGACGTTTGTGTTCTAATATTGGGATCAATACAAGGAAAATTACCATTTGATGTGATAGTTAGAGTGCTATTTGTTTGGCGAAAAATCCAACTTTCCATGCCAGGATGAAACATATTGATGTGTAGTATCATTTTGTACAGGATATGGTGGAGGATGGAAAGGTCAGTCTTGAAAAAGTGGATACTCTGGAAAATGTTGCAGAAGCGTTAACGAAACCAGTGAGCATAGACAAGTTTAGGTGGTGTGCTAGTTTGATGGGCCTTGGGACCTATCACTTTCAGTAATCTCGAGTATCAAAGAAGCCAATAAGTCTTCGTCAAGTGAGAGCATGTTGGAAATGTGTCTCAACTTACTCGCTAGTTATTAGAAGCATTGTGTACATTTTTTCCTTTGATCAGTAGGATTGTGCTCCATCGGCGGCCTCTTGTTCTCTGTCCCAACAATGGTTCGATTAGTCTTCATGTATTTACTTAGTTCTTCATCGCCGAGACATTGCTTGGTCATAGGGACTCCAAAGGTTGTCCCCGCGATGACCCAACGATTTGGTGCTAATGACTTGTTCTATCGGTGGGATTGTGAGCCGTGTCCCAACAATAGGACGATAATGTTCCTTCATCGGCGAGACTTGAGGTGATCGTCGAGATGTTCAACCTAGTCTCCCGATGGAATGATGACTGTGGTGGGTTTCGAGCTGATAGTTGGAAAGCGGTAGCTAGAGCTAGCTTATAATGGGATCACATCAACTGGTTAGTACTTCGTCGTTGTGATTGTGCTTTATCACTAGGACATGAAAGCTAGTCCCCTCGATGTGTCGATGGTAAGACTGATCATCGAGATGTAATTCCATCACTAAGATGTGAAAGTTTTTCTTACTGATAGACCGATGCATTGTGAATTGTTTAAATGGTAATGTGAACATCGGTAGGAAAATTTCATATCGGTGGGACGTTTGAAGTTGTCCTAGCGAAAACTCGATAAGGAAACTGTTGATTGACAATTTTTTGCTGTAACGAATGGGGACTGAATTGGTATGTTTCCAAGTATGGGTCTGTTGATGCAAATTGATTGGGATGCTCAAAATAGGGAAAATGCTATAATGTGTAATGTGTTGTAATAGTGTTTTGAGTTGAGTTGTGAGTCTGATGAGAGAGAATGAGATTGATCAAGAAGTGTAATGTTGCCTGTATTGAGAGTGTGAATAGACATTTGAGAGCGAAAAACTGTAACTTTGTATGTGGACTTTGTTCATTGTAATACAAAGTGTTTTTTGCTTGGTGTGGTGGGTTTTTCTCTCAAAAGGTTTTTCCCACGTTAAATTTGGTGTCCATTTTGTGGTTGTGTTAAATTTGTTCTGATCTATTTTCTACTAACGTGCATCTTTAATGAACTATAATTTGAAATTTAACCATATGTTTGCATTCTCTTCTTAGAATTAGCATTAGGAAAGTGTTTCCACACCTTTGCTTTCCTTACATTTTTATTGTCCTCTTTACCAAACCTCTAGTTTTCCTCTTATATAACTTGCTTCTTCATTCCTAAGCTTTCTTCAAGGGCATCCAATCTTACTTCTATCTTCTTCAACTCCGCAATCAAATTTTGTTCTCTCACTTTTTACCAATACTCTTCCCAAAATAACATTCTCACAAGTCTTCAAATGACCAGTCTTTTCTTCTTTTTCATAGTCATTTTAGAGACTCACAAGTCCCTTTACAAGTACAAGTCCTCCTTGCAACAATATCACTCACACAACTATCCTCTACCCAACAAAGACTTTGGAAGATGCTTCCTCTAGGCCTACCCTCTCTTAGTGGAGGAACTCTACACCTTCTACCCAACTTTATCTCTATTGGAGGATATAGTCACAGATCCTCTTTCATACCTGCAACAAACATTCTCACAACTCTCTCTCTCACAACTTCACTACTTCACTCTTCAACACTCTTCACCCACAGGTCTTGGTGCATACTCTATACTCTCAAGATCTTCTAGCTCTGATACCATTTGATGCAGTCAACAATTGAGAAACTAAAGAGTTTTGTCAATTGTTGCAACCATGCTTCACAAAATCAACACTTAAAACAATTTTTAAATAAAAATTCCAGCATAGAATATTTTATTGCATTCAATGAAATACCGAAAGTCTACATTATCAGAAAAATCAACATTTCAATCCAAATTGGAAGATCCATCTTCAACATTTCAATCCAAATTGGAAGATCCATCTACAACTACAATCAATTATAGACAAGATTCAAAACCCATATGCAAACTCCCCTAGGCAAGAAATCACTAAAAATCATTGTAGTTCCACAAACCCGTCACTTTTTTCCATCACTGCTCCCTAATGATCACAAATATTTTAAAACACCTTTTAGGTTTGGTGCGCCTCATTCTCAGCTTTCCAAATCATTTTGAAATTCTTGATTTTGTTACCGTATGAGAAAGTTATGCCCAATTTACTGAAACCGGGTCTCACAGTCACGACTCCAACAATCTTTCTCTCCCCAAAATGTCAGTCAAACCTCTTCCTCCATTCTAGGCATGGGATTCATGCATTCAACCCCTTAATTGTTCTCTTCAATGTTTTTTCCAAAAAATATTCAAATCTTTTACAAAATTGTCCTCCACTCCCTCTTTCTGCACCTCCACTCCCACAAACTTTTATTCTCTTTCTTTTTATTTAATCTAGGGAGTTACAAAAGCAATAAAAAATATATTTCCTAGCTGGGATGTGGAGTTTCATTTTATCAAATGGCATGCTAATTCACTTGAATTTCAAGCCAATAAAATATATGAATAAAAATATATTCAAAGGTTGCTGAAGAGAGGTGTAAAGAGATTAAAATCATGCCTACAACACAAAAACGAGCCAAAAATCATAGGAGAATAAAATAAATATTTTTGGTGTGCAAGATTGCCCATGCACCCGGATGCTCCTGCACCAAAGAATCCTCAAGGGTAGTATATTCAAATGTGTCACTTGGTCATACCCTCAATAAATGCATTTGGATTTAAGGACCAAATACCTATCCTCTTAAAACCAAATTTAATGTTATCCATAATAAATTCTTTTTGAAATGAAAGGATTCCTAGTGTTGCCAACTCTACCCTTTTAATCTCTAAATTAAGATACTTAGTTTTCCATATTGCTCTTTCACTCTTAAAATATGATTTGAAGACTGAGAAGATGCTAACATTGAGATGTGTGGGCTAGTAGGGTTAGCAAGTCAGTACCAAGTGACTGCACCTCTTGAACAGTTGAGAAGGAAACATGGTTGCCATGGCCATCAAATATTAACATGTGTCTATTAGTGGGTGAGACATCCCCCAGTACATAACTAGTAAAATGGCGCAGCCAATTGAGAAAGAGATCTTTTATCATCCAAGCATGGGGTTGAGAAACCATGCATGCACTTGATACACAATTGGCAATGTAATTGTATAGTTGTTTCTTTCTCTTAAACAAGTAAAAACTAGGAATTTTTTATCCACCAACATTAACACAACATAAAATTGTTATCCACTCTCGGCTCTTCGGTATAATGTATGAAACACTTATGCTACCCTTTTTGGTGAGCACTCGCATTGCACCATTTCTACTAGCTTGAATGTCAATCTCATCATGGTTCCAAATATGAATGCATCATATGGATTAGTTCATCTAGCCTTGACAGTGTGATCGAATATTGCAACCATTGCAAACCTCAAATTAAGTGCCCTATCTATATCAAGTCTTCTTGATATCGTCAAAGTAAGATCAAGGTGTCATTTTTTGAAACATGTCCACCAAGACTTACTATGTAGTCCATCCTTGAATGAATTTTTCCTTGTTTGGCATAATTGTGGTACTTCAACCTTTAAATTCATAATTTCAAATCCATGTCCAATTGCAACCATCTCCTTGCGCCATTCAAAAAACTTTTCCTCTTCTTCATTCAAAACATTTGGGAGTCCTTTCCTTTTGGTGGAAGCTACACCAGTCAACCAATTAGTCAATGTGGTTGTTGGAAGGCCCCACTTCTTTGATGCCCCCTCATTGAAAATCCATTATCTTCATCATCTTTCATGGTAGTTTCCATAACATCAATAGACCATTCTCATTGCACTCAAATATTTTGTTGTAACAGATGCATTGACTTGGATCATAGGTTCAAGTGGGTGCCAATGGGAATAAATTCATCCTCTAAAGATATTGGTAGTCTAGCACCTCTCTTTTGTAGAGGCATTATTGTTCGTAATCTCTTTACACCTTGCCTAGTTTTGGCTTAGGCTTTGTTCTTCATCTGCATTGAAAAAACTATAAGCATATATAGTAGTTACTAACAATTGGTTATATGTTTATGATTCATACATTTGATTTATACAATAGGATGAGCATGTTTTACAGATTACAACACAATTAGAAAGCTCAATGATAGTGAAATATATATAGGGGAGAGGACTTGGTGATGGTGCGGGCTAGGATAAGTGTATTGTTGTGGTGATGAATAAGTAAGCAAGGAACCTATGTCCACAATATTCTCATGCCAGAAAACACTTCAATTGATACTGTGTATATTTATGTATATTCCTAATGTTGAATCATAAACAACACCCTATAAGTGATAATGATATATGTTATTCATTTTAGATTTAAGGAAACCTTTAGCAAATAGTAGAACATGTTAATTTAGTTGTATGTGTAAAATGCAATCAATAATGATACGTGGTATTTAAATTAGTTTTCAGTTCACTTTCACCATTTATTTAAAGCTCATTTCAATTTAAACATTCTTACAACGACTCTTAATTAAGACTACTAGGAAATGTATGAGTGCTAATATTTTTGAAAGAAAACATGAAATATGTGAATCATAAATACAAATAGAATATTTTAATCAATTTTATTCTTATAACAACTCTTATATATACATACTTGGACATATATGAATCATAAAGATAAATCAAATAGTTTAATCAATTTTATTTTCTTATAACAACTCTCAAATATGCATACTTTGGAAGCTACAACATGTGTATAGAATTGTGTAATGTGCAATGCAGAATCCAAATTGAATTTATAGTCATTTGAGGGAATTATATGGAGCAAGTGGGAGTATTTGAATTGTTGGAGGAAGTTTGTATTAGACATAGCTGAAGTTAATGAGAGAAGTGATATGAAATATAATTTGAATACTACGTATCATTCTGATTTGAGGTGTTGTGTGAGGGTTTGAATGAGGTTGACAATATTTATTAATGATTAATATGATTTGAAAGATTGACTTAATAGCATTTATAAGTATGATTTCAAAGGTGCAAGAAAATTTAAATTGGGTTTTATTTGAAAATTTAGATAACATGAAACAAATAGCATGTATCATTATGAAGTTATAGGCCTTGTTTATAATGTTTTATATTGTTGTTTATTGTAAAATAATATATAGTGGTAAGCCTAATACTTTTTTTTAGTTATTGCAAGGTAAATCTAGAGAACGCTCAAGTGGTTGTACATGATGAAGTTAGACGTTAGTTAACCAAGGTTGAAAATTGGAAAACTTGTATTTGTAATTTGGTCCAATGTCTCTGCAAGTTGGATAAATGTCATGTCCATGATAGATGAAATGTATACTAGTTATGTAAATATTTTATCAATATTTTTTGTAAAATTGGTTTTATATTGGATATATAAATATTTATTTATATTCACCCATATTTAAAAAAAAGGAAACTAATTACCCAAACATTGATTGGACCCATAGTTGATGTAATAGGTACTTTTGTTAGCATATTATAAATAAAGTTTGAAAAAATGGATTATTTTATGCATAACATTAATATATAGATTGTCGACAAGTGGGGCCCAGGCTGTCAACTCCTATTCCTATGATAGAAACCCACACCACCATCGAACCATCTCCCTATAAAATTCTTCCACACTTTGTAGATCTTTTAAAATAAAATAGAGTTAATCAACACATTACAATTATTTAATAAAGATTTAATCAAACTGAATTCAAATTTTAATTTAAAAAAAAATCATTCATGAAATTACATAATTATATTTATTTAAATTTTTTATATAATTTTATTTAAAAAACTTATAACAATAATGTGACAATATAACGTGGACTTTAACCCCTTGAAGCAGTCACTATTTTCGTAAATCCAACTACCTAGAAAAAAAATGGCACAATAAAAGTTCTAGGCAAATTGTTTTTTTTGCAGAACGCATCGTTCTGCATTTTCGTGCAACATAGAAAAACTAAAGGGGCTCAAATAACAATACGTGTAAGCATGCATCCCCGTCCCATACAATAATAGCAGTGACAGGAAATTTGAGCCTCTTTAGGCAATTCCACTTAATACTCCCTCACCACATAGTTTTGTGAAAAAATATTTCAATTTCTGTCCTGGCAACCCGGGAAGGTCCACTAGAATTTTTTAACGCTCCAATCGAGGAATGCTCATCTGATAGGCGGCTTATTTAAACCGTCGACGTGGCAAGTTCAAGTTGCCAATTGTACGAGGAAGAGGACGGTCAATTTTACACCCTTGTAACCTCAAGTGCTGCAGCTGTGACAGGTTGCCAATGCTATCAGGGAGCTTATTTAAACTACTACAATATTCCAAGTTCAAGTGCTGCAGCTGTGACAGGTTGCCAATGCTATCAGGGAGGTTAATTAAATTCCAACACTGTTGCAAGTTCAAGTGCTGCAGCTGTGACAGGTTGCCAATGCTATCATGGATGTTAATTAAATTCCTACACTGTTGCAAGTTCAAGTGCTGCAGCTGTGACAGGTTGCCAATGCTATCATGGATGTTAATTAAATTCCTACACTGTTGCAAGTTCAAGTGCTGCAGCTGTGACAGGTTGCCAATGCTATCAGGGAGCTTATTTAAACGACAACACCATCCCAAGTTCAAGTGCTGCAGCTGTGACAGGTTGCCAATGCTATCAGGGAGCTTATTTAAACAACAACACCATCCCAAGTTCAAGTGCTGCAGCTGTGACAGGTTGCCAATCCTATCAGGGAGCTTATTTAAACTTCTACAATCTTCCAAGTTCAAGTGCTGCAGCTGTGACAGGTTGCCAATTCTATCAGGGAGCTTATTTAAACTTCTACAATCTTCCAAGTTCAAGTGCCGCAGCTGTGACAGGTTGCCAATGCTATCAGGGAGGTTAATTAAATTCCAACACTGTTGCAAGTTCAAGTGCTGCAGCTGTGACAGGTTGCCAATGCTATCATGGGTGTTAATTAAATTCCTACACTGTTGCAAGTTCAAGTGCTGCAGCTGTGACAGTTTGCCAATGCTATCAGGGAGCTTATTTAAACGACAACACCATCCCAAGATCAAGTGCTGCAGCTGTGACAGGTTGCCAATTCTATCAGGGAGCTTATTTAAACTTCTACAATCTTCCAAGTTCAAGTGACAGGTTGCCAATTCTATCAGGGAGCTTATTTAAACTTCTACAATCTTCCAAGTTCAAGTGCTGCAGCTGTGACAGGTTGCCAATGCTATCAGGGAGGTTAATTAAATTCCAACACTGTTGCAAGTTCAAGTGCTGCAGCTGTGACAGGTTGCCAATGCTATCATGGGTGTTAATTAAATTCCTACAATGTTGCAAGTTCAAGTGCTGCAGCTGTGACAGGTTGCCAATGCTATCAGGGAGCTTATTTAAAGTTCTACAATATTCCAAGTTCAAGTGCTTTAGCTGTGACAGGTTGCCAATGCTATCAGGGAGGTTAATTAAATTCCAACACCGTTGCAAGTTCAAGTGCTGCAGCTGTGACAGGTTGCCAATACTACTAGGAAGGTTATCTAGGTCTTCACACCCTTCCAAGTCCAAGTACTGCAACTGTGTATTAGGAAGTGAAAACAGGGAAGAGATATTAGTGGAAAATTTTAGTTCCATAATCTTCACTTGCCAAATGTTACTCGAACTCCTGGAATGACTTGGCTTCTTCACTGCTCTATTCATCCCAAATTTAAAGGTGCAATGTTCCAACCTTAACCATATCAAACATGCAGGAAGCATGACTAGTGTGTCCTCTGTTATGTCTTCAATCAACAGATTTTGCAAATGAAGATAGCGAAGACCAGGATTGTAAAGCGTTTCAAGCCTTTGTGGACTGCTTCCATTGAGTCGAAGTCGAGAGAAATTGGTGTTGTTGCATAGGGTGCTTAAATGGCTAGCCTCCCATAGTCGAGTACCCTTTTTTTCTGTTTCAGCAATGGTCCGCCCCATGTCTCGCAAATGGTCATGCATATCAAACATTCCTTCGTCATCAATCTTTATCAATAACTTCATTGAAAGATTTAATATGGCAGTGTCTACCAGCTTGTACAAGGATTTCCAGAAAACAATGGGATATTTTTTGTCTTCTCCAATGAACAAGCAAGCAATGTCCAAAAATATTTCTTTTTCCTCATCACTAAGAGCATCATAGTTGATTTTGAGTGTCTTGTAGACTCTTTTCTGAAAGTTTGGGTGGAGAGTAATGTTGTGAAAGGCTTCTGTCCAGCAACCTGTGCCATCCTTCTTATCATACAAGTAGGATCCAATCACTCCCAAGGAAAGAGGATGCCCCTTACAAGCTTTTACTATTCCTTTGGACAGATCTTCGTAACTGGAACTCGGACATGCTCTGAGAAAAGCGTGCCAGCTGAACAACTGGAGACCTTCATTTATCTCCAATCCGCTCATCTCACGGATGCATTGGACCTGAGCCGTATGGAGAACGTGTTTGTCTCTAGAAGTTATAATAACTCTACTACCAAGAGCCAGCCATTCCCCAACCAAAGCGTCCAATTGTACAAAGTATCCACGTCATCCAAAATAAGCAGCACACTTTTCCCTCCCAAACGTTCTCTCAACAAAGATATGCCTTCGTCAACACTATCCACTGCTCCATCATATTTCAATATATCTTTGAGAATTTTCTTTTGCAATTTACAAAGACCATTGGTCTCTGCAGCAGTGGCGCGGACATTAAAGAGGAAGGAAGCAGCATTGAAATCAGCATAAATTTGATTGTACACCGCCTTGGCAATTGTGGTCTTGCCAATACCACCAATACCCCATATTCCAACTTTAACAACATTATCCACTGACTTGAGCTGTAATTCCTGAATGAGAGCATTCTTCACGCTGTCTACTCCCACTGGATACTTGGCAACTTGTAACGGCACTCTATCCAATGTCCTAATCAGATCATTCACCACCGTCTTTACCAGCCGAGCTTCAAAACTGCAATAGCCAGATTATCAATAAAAATTGCAGAACTGCGTATTATCCAAATATACTTCTTTGCACAGAGATGCAAGCAAAGCCGTAAATCAAAATTCACAAATAATATGAAAGAGAAATATTGGAAAATACAGTATTCTTTTTATACATATTAAAGAGCATTTGTTAAAAATAGGCAGTCTAATAATCATAATCAGCGAAACAGCATCCGTTTAAATTTTAAAGATTCTGGAAAAAAACAGTTAAAAAGAATAAAAATATTCATTTAGTTATTCGAGACAAAATCTGAAAATAAATTAATTATATGTAAAAATTATCGGACAAGAATTAGATGTAAGAATATAACTTATCTTTTAAGAATTAATAGATTAAAAAGTATTATATTACTTTTGTGTGTTTTGTTCTGTTATTTTGTATTTTTATCATGCAGTTAACTATTTTTCTAAATAGAATAGAAATTAAAAAATTAATCAAATAAAAAATATGGAACTGTAGAAATAAAATTCAAAATTAAATTATATTTTTTAATCTGTTAATATAAAATAAATTTTAAAACTGAATAATTATATTTGACAATTAAAAAATATAAAAATATATTTTAATATATTAAAAAACACAAAAAATATATTTTAAAATTGAATTATGATTATATGAAAAGAATTGATTAAAATTTTGTCAATTGAAATTATTTAAAATTTTGAAAAATATTTTAGACAAATAATTTTTAGTTGTTTTTTAAAATTTAATTAGAGGTGAGAAATTGATTAAAACAATATTATTATTATATATAAATAAATTTTAAATAAAAATAGAAAATCTTAAATAAAAGATATATCATATAAGATTCTTTAAAATAAATAATAGATTTAAACTATATTTGAAGTTGAAGTATACTATATAAAATGAAATATTTAAAAAATGCTTGTAACTCAGTAATTCAAGTCATAAAATTATGACTGAAATATTCTAACAATTAATTCTAATTTAGAACAAGTAAATGCCAAACTTTTAAAATATTTTTCTTTACAATAAGATAAATGAAAATAAATTTATATTAAGGATACTTGTATGAGAGGATTTTTATATACCAATTTATTGTCTTGTTTCACAGTGACCTAAAAAACTATCTTTACCTTTACTTTTTATAAATTTAGCTCAACAAAATTAATATCAAATGAAAGTGAAGATATGTCAAAACTAGTGTAAACAACCTCTAAATTGGTCTTAGTCTCTCAATTTTACATTATACATAATTTTCTTCTAACTCATTAATACTCAAGTGCATGTGAGGACCCCATTTTTCTTTTAATATTTAAAAAAAAAAAAGCTTTCATATTAAAATTCTCGCTATAGACATTGTAAAAAGTTTGTATAGATTAAAACCTTGACTCTATCTTTATCATTTCTTTAACATCTAAATCTACCAAATAATGTCTAAGAAATTCTTGTAGATTGAATGTAGTTTATATCTTGTGAATTTTTTTACTATATCAATCAATTGATCTATCTTTATTAGTCTATATTAGTCCCTGTCTTATAGACGAGAGACTCATGTTTTTGATTGAATGTTGCCTATTAAAATGATGTTTTCAACTGAAGGTTTTAAAAAAATAAAATCTTTTATATTAAAACTCTAGTTAGACATTGTAAAAAGTTTGTATAAATTAAAACCCTACCTTTATCTTTATCATTTCTAAGTCTACCAAATAATGTTTAAAGAATTTTATGTAGATTGAATGTAGCTTATATCTTGTGAAATTTTTACAATTTAAATCAACTGGTCTATCTTTATTTATGATAAAATTCACTAAAGAATAGTTTGAGTGTGAAGCTAGTTGAATCAAAGAAATTTTGAATTTTGAAACTTAAAATACAAACAAAAATAAAAATATTTTTACATAAACATATCTTGTTTGAAAAAGAAAGACTAAAAAATAAAAAATAAAAGTAGAGTTTTTTTTTTATAATTGATAAAATACAGATTAAAAAAATTGCAGTGTAAAACTGCAGAGAAAGCTTGCAAGAACAAAGCATAACAGCAATAACAGCTATGCAAACAGCAGAAATCTAGAAGCCCAAAGTGCATTCCCTTAAACCCTATGCTTGGACACGATTATATATTGAGTGGCGGCATCTTTGTGCTACCTAATATCCAGTGGCAGCCATGAAATAAGTAACAAAAAAAATACAGAAAAGCGAGAGTAAGGTGAGGTTCATTACTTACCCTTGAGTGATATCCACGGACCAGCCAGATCGAGAACAGATCTGATGAAGGGCATGCTTCCACTCATCAACCTCTTCTGTTGGGTGTCGATCTGGATGGCCGTAATGTTTTAGAAATGATTGGCAGTAAGGACTGTTCTCATTTTGAGGATATCTGACATGAGTTGGATCCACGTAATAAAAAAGAGGAATGATCAAACCAGGGGTGCTCAACATTGCAGCGGCCTCCTTCAGACACCATACTGACTCTGCATAGCGTTTGGAAAATATAGGAATGCGTATGGCACTGCTCTCGATTGCTCTTTCCAAGGTCATGTCAATAATTTCTCCCTTTTCCAGTTTCTCGCTATCTAAAAAGACATTCAGTCCGGCTGCGGAGAGTGCTTCATAAAGATGATCAACCAGAGTGTGCCTCACATCTGGTCCCCTGAAACTCAGAAATACATGATACCTCTTATCGCTTTCGAAGGCAAGTTTAGATGTGGGAGGCATGGAGTATTCCATCTTAGATCTGGATCTGAAGGGGAAGGCTTACTAATCACAGAGAGAAAACAGAGGATTTAACCCAAAAGAGAAGGCTTACTAATGACAGAGAGAAAACAGAGGATTTAACCCAAAATTTTCAGATCTACGACTCAACCTTACAAATGTGATCACACATTGCCGTGCTATATCATCCTTACAAGTCAATTCTGGCCGGCGCGCTATTATTGAAACTTACCTGGCACGATGCGCGCTCGCGCACGGCAAGCGCGCCTGCATTAGTCCAATTTCTTTCCACATCTTTTTCGTGTTCGTTGGATTTTTTCAACTTTTTCAATAGATAGGAAATTTCCTTTCATTTTTCTCTTCTCTGAATGATCTTTCTTTATTTTATATTTATTGGATTAAAGTTAATAAGAAATTAGTTTTTGATTTTATTATTTAGTATGTAATACAAGTTTTGTAAATTAGTTATTAATAAGTTAGTTTTGAACTAATTAAAAACTTATATCTTTATCTTCTTCAAATATATATTTTTTAAAATATTTAATTTTTAAAATTGCTAAAAAATTTGAGGTGTTAGGGAGAATTTTTAAAATAAGATGTGATTTTTTATGAATAGATTTTACTCCACTTTTAACTTCATAAAATTATCTCACTAGCAATTGCACCTTGGTGTGTGTGCAATGGGTATGCCGAAGAGGTATGGAAAGTCAATCAAAGAAATTTGTGGTCTATTTTTGGCAAATGTAGAGTACATGAGGTTATTTAGTAGGTCATTTAGGAAATGATGTTTGTGCAAAAAAAGTGTCAATGGAGAAATGATGATTGCATCCATTTATAGGGATCATAATGCAACTGAAACAAAGTTTCTAAATAAAGAAGATAATTAGACTCCATTAACAATAGGTGCATTTTATGTTTGCAATAGTGAGAGAGGGAGACATGGTGATAGAATGAGGGAGAGATAAAAAAGGGAATAGCAAGAGAGGGGGTGTAAGGAGATGTAGATAGATAAAAGAGGGAAGAGAGAGAAAGAGAGGGGGGAGTAAGGAAATATAGATAGAGAAAAGAGGGAAGAGAGAGAGGGGGGGAAGGAGATATAAATAGAGAGGAAAATAGAGAATAAAATGGAGATGGAAATGGAGATGGAAATGGAGAAGGAGACCGTAGAGGATGTGGAGAGATACAAATAGAGAGAAGAGAGGGAATATGAATGTGTGCCCGCTTAAAATGTGACATGATTTGCCCAATCTAACATGACATGCAAAAATATAGCAGCCCTGCAATAGTAAACCAGTCGGACAAAAGTATTGGGATTTGGGCAGGTTAAAATAAACAAAAACACAACACACCAAAAAAGTTGTGTGGACAGCGATATCACACAAGTAGGGTGTAAATTTCCAAGTGCAATATTGGAAGTTTATGCATGACGTGTTTTGATGAGTGGACGTGATTTAGAAGATTACAAGGGCACGAAACAACACGTTGAGCTCACGGTGGTTTAGATACAAATGGTGGACCAGCCATGTCGTTCCAGATGGCAAGCCCTCACATTTCAGTTCACGTCAAAATAAATTGCTAATGTAGATTGTCATCATATGACTTGTGGGAAGAGCTGCAATTAAGGGTTTTAATAAATTAGATGACAAGTGGGGGGTAGGGGGATCAGGGCTCTACAAAATGGGGGAGAACTTTTGGGTGTTGGATATACATGGTCTACGTAGAAGGGTACGTGTGTGTAAGCGTTTAGGTGGAATTTCAAAGGCTGCAATGACAAATGTGTCAAGCAATAAGACAATTAGTGCTTCCTATTTTGGAAATTGATTCCTACTTTTCTTTTAAATGCGCTTGCACATCAAAGTGCTTACAAGTTCTTACTTGTGATGGAATGGAATGTGAACAGTGGATGTGAATAGCAGCATTGTTGATTTTGCAGCAGTGAATTTCGCGGTTACAGGAATGGAGAAACAAATTGACGGTATTAAACTCTATCTCTAGGAAGAAACCCAAGCTTTAGCCAGTGCTTGGGTCTTGAATTAGTACCTTCTCCTCACACTTAGATGTGTTATTTTGCTTGATTAAGATTCAGTGAGGTTATAGGCGTCCTTTAAGGCTGTGTGTCACTGTACCATCAGTCAAGTGCCATAGAGATTTGAATTTGGGTCTTGGTCTAGTAATTCTCCATAATAATTACATCCACAAACAAAAGGGTGTTCATCTTGCATAATCTTTTGAACAATAGCACGGAAACGAATTGCAAAAACTTATTTTGATTCTCATGAAAAATCTACTATTTTTTTCTCACGACGAGGGACAAGTTTGTTCGCCCAAGTGAAAAATAGTTCCCCTGTTCGTAGCAATGGTAAGAGAGAGCTTGGGAAATGACAAGAAGTCACTTGGAAGATTGCAGGATATGCACAAAATGGATTATTTTTAAAAGCTTTAGAAACTTACAAGCAAATGCGATTGGTAGGTGTAAAGTCAGACTCCACTACTTTTGCCAGCGTTCTCCTTGCCTGTGCCAAAATAGGAGCATTGGAACATGGTATGGACATCCATCAAAGCATAAATAATAGAGGAATTTTATCAGATGTTGTAGTTGCAACTGTCCTGGAACTATTTGACAAAATTCACCAAAGAGATGTCATCTCATGGAAGGATATGCACAACATGGATTTTGCAAAGACGCTCTCAAAATCTTTGAATTAATCAAGCACTCTGGAACATATCTTGACATTGTAGCCTTTGTTTGTGTTCTATATGCAATTGAAAAATTGACAGATAAGTACAAAAGAATGTGGCGGTGAAACACACGTACGTAGGTTAGGTGACATTGAAGGTAAGCAAGCAACAACCAGCAGCTAATACCATTCAATTAGCAAAAGATTTCTGCGTATGTCTGATATGATAGCTATATTTATTTCTTTGTTCCTTAAAATACATTGCTTTTCAGCACAAGATAATTGACGGTGCCAATCATTTCAATCATTGGCCAAGTTATGTAGCGAGAGGTCAACCGTGGATTTTAAAACCTAGGTTGCTCTCTTTCAAATTAAATTAAATCTCGTAAAAAAATAGTTAAATTTATTCATATAATGTTGTGATATTTATTTTTTATAAAATTTATTTAGTATATAAATTAATAATATAACATTTATTAATTAAATATTTAATTTATTTAAAATTTAGTGATTAAATTAATATTTTAATGTTCTAACACAAAATCAAATTAATTATAATAATAAAAGAATAACTGTATATTAATAATTATAATATTATAATATTAATATTAATAATAAAATAATGACAATAATTTAATATAATAAAAATATTATTGTAAATATATAAAATAATAACAATACTATAATAAAAATATAATATAAAATAATAACAATACTATAATAACAATATAATATTAAATAATAACAATATAATATTAAATAATAATAATAATATTAATACAATATTTCTAACATTAAACATTAAAAATATAAATATATTAAGAAATTTTCATATATAAAATAATATTAATATTAATAAGAATATAATATAATATATTTGATTTAATATATATTTTAATTGGTTATATTAAATTTAATAATATATTATATTTTTTATATTTTTGTTATCAAATTTATTGATTTGTTATTATTCAAATAAAAAAATTAAAAACTAATTTTTTTATTATCAAAACACATAATATTAATTTATATTAAAGATATTAACATTTCCATATTTAAATTAAATTAATAAGAATAATTTTTGAATATTTTAATATTTCTATATTAGATATTTAAATATTTTTATTTTATATTATGGTTTGAGTTAGGGTTAAGATTATGGTTTAGAATTTATTGTTTGTGTTAGGATTAGGGGTATGAGAAACAAGGTTAGGATTAGGGTTTATGGTTTAGGATTAGGTTTAGAGTTACAACTATGGTTCAAATTAGAGATGAGATTAGGGTTAGGGTTTTTTTTACTATAATTAGGGATGTGGTTAGGGTTAAGGTTAAGATTATTGTTTATCGTTTGGGTTAGGGCAAGGTTAGGGTTGCAATTATGATTAACAATTTAGGGTTTAAAGTTAGGTTTATAGTTATGGTTAGTGTCACGATAATGGTTACGATTAGAGATAGGTTTAGTGTTAGGATAACAGTTTATGATTTATTGTTAAGGTTAAGGTTAGCATTAGGGTAAGGGCTAGGGATAAGATTAGGGTCAGGGTGTGAGTTAGGGTTAGGGTTTAGTCATGCAAAGAACTAATTAACAAAACTAAAATACTATAATTGACAAAAAATATATTTATTTTTATTCACATTAATAAAATTTACATTTAATTTTTTCAAACCTGTAAAACTATAATTACAATACTATAAAGACAAGTACTAGCCACTACATGGCACTTCTTAATTTTTGTCTTAATAGCATAATATTTTTATAAATGAGTTTTACTTAATTTTTTTTGATCAGTAAATATTTATATTTTATTGATAATATATAAAGGATTACATAACAGGTGCTTTGCTCGGTAGATAGAGCCACCCAGACTAATTTAACTACATCTCAATCTGATAAATTGGAGAGACCTACCCAGCACACAAAAAAACACATTTCCGGCATTGATTTAGAAAAACATTCAATCACCAATCTCGCAGTTCACCAAAACATCATTCACTTTTCAAGGCTAAACGTGAAATCTTTTAACGTTTAGAGGATCCGCCTTCAGCACGCCAAAAACAACAGCGCCCACCTGTAATGTTCACTTTCGCCTGACCATCCATTCACCACTTACCCTTCATCCTATCCTTCTGCTCCCCCGTAATTTCAAGCCACTACGAGTCATCTTTCACCAAAAAATTTCCCCCCATCTTCAAAAAGCATCTTCTTCAATTAAGCCCCATTCCACCATACCTCCCACCCGTAGCTCTTCCTCTACATGCAAATCGCATATGCCTTGGGACCTGATGAGACTGGGCTAAGCCCTCCCACCTTTTTGCCTCTTCCTATTGATGCAACACCATCTTTAAGTTCGCCCATGCTATTAAAATCTCTAGTTTGTAGACTTCTCGATCCACTCCCCTTCGCCACCTCACAAAAGGGATTAGGCCTTTGTGGCCTCATCCATATCCTCAATGCCTTCTGAAATATCAAAACCTTTACCTGGAACTGCCCCTTCTAATAGGGATTCCATTCTGCTGAGTAATTCCTCCACAAACAGAGACTTCAGAACCCATTTTACCACCTCAATTTCTTCATTTAATTCAAGAACCCATGCAAATATCATAGAGGCTACGTCAACATTCATTCGTCCTCTATGAGTGGCCTCCATGAAATGTGGCCCCAGAGTCGCCAGCACTGCCTCTATCACCTCTTCATGTGGGTTCTTCAACAGATACTTCAACTTGAATACCGATACTAGTCCAAAGAAGCCTTGTTGTTGAAGCTTTGTTGAGAGGCCATACATCGCTTCCATTTCTCTGGCTTTCATTTTTTCTGAACTGAGCAAGCTTCACCCGTAAGCAAAACCTTCACCAGACAATAATGATAGCAAAGATGCTTCAATATCTTGTTTTAAAGATACCCATCACCTCAACACATTGGCAATCTGCCCGTGTCGTCCTTCCCCTGACATTCATATTAATAACTGTGATGCCACCACCACCCGCGAGGATCCAAATGTTTTAAAAAGTTGTACCACCAACTGATCATCCTCAACTTATTACGTCCATCCATCTCGAGAAGAAGCGGAAAAATCCTGACTCTCAAAACTAACACGCGCCAACGACCTTCACATAAATTAGATCACCTACTCCTTCAGTAACCGTTTGTACTTAGATGGTACCACTCTTCTTTCACTCTAACAATAGCCCGACCTTTTCTGACTTCAAACAAAAGCCATCAACACCTAAGCCCGAGCGAAAGTAATACGATCAAACCACTTGCAGCTCCACATGGCGATAATCCTCCACCTTAATTTCACCTACCACCTCAAAAGAGGACGCCCACTTGGAAAGGCAATCTGCTTCTCCATTGCCAGCTCGGTGGATATGACAAAATTTGAATTTATCAAAAGAATTTAAAACATTTATAATTCTCGCATTAAAGCTTGCAAATGCCATGCCGAAGCTCCACAATTAATAATCAGAGAGTCACCTTCCAAGAGCAAATTTTTAATCCCCATGCATTTTTCCAAACCTACAACTAAGAGAGCTGCCTTAGCTTCCGCAACATTGTTTGTACCATCCTCCAACTTACGAGCTCCAAAAGCAACCAAATTACCTTGACTGTCACGAATAATAGCCCCTACTCATGAAGGCCCTGGGTTGCCCTTTGCAGCCCTATCAAAATTTTCCTTGAGCCACCCTTCCTTCGGCTTTTCCCAGACAACCTCCTTTGAAGAGACCTATTCCTCAATGATTTCCACCTCTAGACAACTTGGATTTATCTTTAGCCCTGGCCACAGCCTTTGAAACCTACTATCCTCCATTGAAAAAGGACATTTTTGAAGATTGAGTTGTGCAGTCGCCGCATTCACAACTTCTGTGATTGTTTGATCAATTCTGTTTTTTATTCTTGGAACTATTTCTTTTTTATCTTAAAAAATCCTTCTATTCCGCTCCTTCCATAATTCCCATACCACAATTGATGGGCATGCCACCCAGACACTTGAGAAGAGGGAAGAGCCAGAGGGTTGTGGCCATCCCTCAAAAACACCTTTCACCGAGTTTTGTCAAGGACCCTGCCAACCCAATTTTAATCTAAGGGAATCCCAACAAGCAGCAACAAATTTGCAATGTAGAAGCAAGTGATCCATAGATTCCTCTACCCCCTCACATAAAATGCATTTTTTCGGCCCAACAAAGCCCAACCTCTTCCTCCTTTCCCCTGAGAGAATTTTCCCCTTCACTGCCAACCAAGCAAAAGCACCAGCTTTGGACAAACATTCCTTACTGAGTTTTACTTAATTATTATTGATATTTTGAATCAATTGAAAAATGTTTATTTTTATTATTAATGTTACTTGATTTTTTCTTCCAGGTAACTTATTGTTGTGTTTGCATTTAAAAATTAAAAGATACATCATTTTCTACTAAATTTTATTAATGAGCATAAAGGAGATTGTCAGAATAGATTGTATTATTCTAGTTTTTCAATTGCATACAAATAAGAAATAGAACCAACATGTATTGCAAATGTAATCTTTATTGATGATCATAAGTGTATAATGTCCCTCATAAGCCGAGGGATTGACTACTCTAATGCTTATAAAGAAAAGACTATACGCGTATAGATAAAAAAAAGGAGATGCACATAAAATGAAAAGGGACCTGTCATTGCTTGGCAGAATGATGAATCTCATTGGCCTTGTCATGTATCATCTGAGCCTTCCCCACTTGTCCTACTTCCGTTTGATGCTCTCCTTGCTACTCCTAGGTTTCCTGCATCTAAAAAAAGATTGTTGTTAGAGAAATGAAAGGTCACTGATCAAAATGTGTGCAAAACATCCATAAATGTGTAATCTGATGTCCATAAGCATTAAAATAGACAACATACCATAAGTGTATAGGAAAACAAGAAAAGAGTGATCAAACACACCTATGATATGCTTTATTTATCTAACTAGTTTGTTCCTTGTGCAGATTTAGGACAAGTCTTGTTACTATTTTGATTCAACTAATGACAACATGTGGAGTAAAATGTGGCTTCCATGAGGGTTGAGCCCATCATGCCATCCTCTTATGTTTTAGGAGGGATAGGAAATTGAGCAACTTGATCAAATGAATGATAAACATATTCTTGATGCATTAAATCAATATGGAATCACACCAGTTGACCAAATTTCATTATCAGATTCAAAAGATGCAACAAATAATGTGAACTGTTAAGGGAGTTACCCTTCATCTTTTCACAATGAATCAATCAATAGGCTGCCATCATGTCAAAAGGACAATATTTTGCTGGATGTGTCTTTCAATCTTCTTAAGAGGATCCAAGATCCATTTTATTAAAGAAGAAAATGATTTTTGTGATGCATCAAGTTCAATTATGCATCCATTTTAATATAATGAAGGAGATATCAAGTCTTGTCTGAAACCATCATGAGTCATATGGGGCAGCAAATAAGAACAAGGACAATCATACATTGTTACATTGAAAGACACAGTCCAATGATCATCCAAGGAAGAGGGACACAAAGTGAATCTTAAGAGCTGGAAAGGGGCAGTCCTAGGTGGATAAAGAGATGATAGTCACCAAGTAAGCAACTACAAAGATCATGATCCTATTTAACAAAGGATACAAGGACAGTCCACAACGAATGCATGCTACAGAACAACCAGGGAGACCTTTCTTAGACAAAGAAAAACTATCAAGCATTGTCCAAGCACAATCAGTAAGCCATGAGAAAACAAGGGGCATGCCATCACACTCAAATGAAGTAGCCATTTACATCAAAATATAGTCATGTTAAAAGAGACTCCAATAGGTACCAAATAATAGTGGGTATCAAAAACATCATCATAAGTAATGCAATCAACATTTCAATCAATATTGAATAGAGGTAATAATAAGAGCATAATTTTCTTGAGTTTCCATCTAAATTGGTCAAAGAAACTGGTAGATTAGAGATGTGATAGTCTATGATCTTCAAGTGTTTCATGAAGGATCTTAAGGGAAAACCAACCTTTTCAGCAAAGCAGTCTTGAGACACAAAAGAGATAGTTATACAATTTTAAGGGTTTTCATAAGGATCTCATACATCTGAAGTGTGCGGCAGTCTTGGTTGTTGCGAGCATGGATAAGTGTTTTCCTATTGCACTGAGTTGGAACAAGGTCCATGACTGTGATAAGTTTTGATTTAAGTGATTGTTGGATGATAGTTAGTACTCTTAACATTGTGATTTGTCCTTAACTGGTTTTGGTTAGGATTGTTACAATGTTTACAAGTGATCACATAGAGTCAAGATCAAAGGGGAAACACTCAATGATAGAATATGGAAGAGCTTAGTGGCTAGAAGGTATGTACAAGGAACCTCATGCAAGGGGTTTGAGACAAGAGGATGACCTAGGTTACTAGCACTACAAGATAATGTTTGGAGGGATCACTAATAGGTATATGTGACAAACTTAATGACAATTGCAAGAGGTCGTAAATCAGGTTCAAAGAATTATCAAGGCTTTGGCATGATCATGACAGTGGAAAATAGTGGAAGCATTTTTCAAGCAAAAAGTATACAATCTCAAATTAAGGATAGTCATTTAGCCATTAGCTAGTTACAATCAAATGTGCAACAAAAAGAACATCCTTTGACAGTGTAAGAAATAACATGAACATCCACGGTGAACATTGAGGTAACTGGATAGTCACAATACTAAAAGGCACTGTCACCAAGATTTGAATTGGTTACAGTCATTGTCAATTAGTTGACAAGTCATCAAGTGGCAGTGGAGAAGTTCAGTTACAAGCTGCAAGTTATATCTCAAAAGTCATTTAAATCCCAAAACACAAAATGTTGTCATATATCATAAAGAAGTGCTATCAGAAGCCACCATTAGCTAAAACACTTCATGGTATAGAGTGAATTCAATTTAAGGACAATAAACACAACTTTCATAATGAGCTTCAATAAGGAATGATGAAAAAATCTCATCATGATGCAAGGTGACTATGATCTTAATATTTCAAGCTAATGATACAATGGAATCAACAGTCATGTAAGGCTGAGAAAGCATAATGATAGCAGCCATATGATGGCATGTTTGTATGACAAAACAACCATACTCTTTCTCATAGGAGTTTCATAAGTATACTCCAGTGGTATTGTTGATAGGGTTGTGAGTAACAAGTATGACAATGACTTGCAAAAAAGCCTATGAGTATAACACTCCACCAAGACAACATCATAGGAGGACAATTTTTATGTATGAAGGTGTGTATCATTATCATTATCATGGAAAATAGTCAAGGGTTTTTCATAATCTTGAATATTAGCATGAAAAGAAATGTTCCAAGGGAACAAATTATGCACCTATGTATTGAGAGTTTATACATGGAGAGATTGAAGTCAAGGTATGTGCAGGATCATGATGGGCCAAAAAGTGGCAATATGATGGGTATGTGGCTGACGACTTTTTTTTACCCAAAATTGATGAAACGAAAAGGGTTTTTATAGGGTATTCTTATATTTCCATTAATATAAATTATGTTTTACTTTGAATTTTTTTTTTTTTTTAGACTGCAGGAATCGGGTAGCACGACCCCTATAAATGCAAACTTTAAGCATTGGTTTTGGCGGACCACCTCAGGGGCAGGACGGGAACTAGAACTCGTGACATGAGGATGTGAATTGCTTTAGCCAACCGAAGCTAAATACCCCTACCGTTTTACTTTGAATTTAATAAGTAATTATTATTCATTTTCTATTAAACTATGACTAAAATCTGATTGATAGACTGATTGAAAAAAATCTATAGCTAAACAATATCACATTTTTGAATCCAAAACATGTGTCACATTCTATGCTTCACTATAGGATTAAAAAAAGAAAAAATTTAATTTCATGAAGTTTTGACCAAGTTAAGGTGGTCAAACTTATCTGAAGTTTTTATATTTTTTAAAGTTGTAATAAAAAATTCATAATTAATTATTTACTCAAAAAAATTACAAAAAATATGCATCACATTATACATGAGTCCTCTACTTATATCTAAAATATTATAAAAATATATTATCATTTTATTGTGGTTAGGGTAATTACAAACACCTACTTCTTATTTTTTCCTGAAATTTAAGTATTAGTGCGCTGAAATTTCAAATTTTCACCAAATAGATTTTAGTTTTTGAAACCAGTACAGAAACTACATTCAATTTTCTATAGATTCTATTCTTACATATTTTTGAAATAATATAGATAACTTATTCAAAATTTTATGTCAAGTTGTCTAACTCTGATTTTTCTGATTTTTTTGCCACTTAAGGGCCTGTTTTTTCCATGATGATCCTGCACATACCCGTCATCATGGATTTACACAACTCAACGGTAGTAGTATCTTTCCATATGAAGTATAGAGCCAAAGCAAAGATAAGTTCAGTGTCACAAGGAGAGGATAGTGACCACAGAGTTCAAAATATGAAGTCACCAATGTGCTAATAATAACAAGAATACAGAAGATAAAAAAACGAGCCTTCATAATTCTCAAGAATTTGCAGAATGGAAAAAATGTGTAAGTTTTTGATTTAAACACATACTATGCAATGGAATTGAATCATTTTTTGTGCAAACCATTTTTCTTCACACAGGGCAACATTTTTTTGTGGAGTAGTTAACTAAGATAGCTCTTGTTTTACTGATCATCTCTTAGAAAATATCATTCATATTATAATCTTGCATGATTTTATCAACATATGGCCTACAAAAAGGAGAGTAAATGTTGATCTATCATCATTTTCTGTGTAATAGCATTAAATCATTTTTGCAGAAAATTTCAAATGCCTCTTTCATACTTTGCAAGATTAGGAACACCTAGATGCATCATGGAGTACTTGTTCAAAAAAATGGAAAATGTTAAAACCCATTTCACTCCTTTATGGCCATGGTTATTTGGAGTAATTTTTATTCACAAAAGTGACAAACCCACTTGGGGTTTTGAATTAAATTCAAATGCAGAGAATATAAAAAGGGTTTTCTTTGAGTTCTACATACAAATATATCATAAGAAGACCATGAGGCTGAGCTCACAAATGAAATGTTAAAGAAGAGAGAACACAAAGGAGGCTAATTTTTTTTCACCATTTCTACTATTTGGAGAAAGCTTGAGTTTGAGCAATGAAACTAGCAAAAAATAAGAGGAGGAAAGCAAGATAAAGCCGACCAGAGCTTACCTGAGCTCGACTTTCTTTTCCCAAGGAAAATGCCAGTTATTTTGTCACATGAAAATCCCCCATTTTAGCTTCAAAGAACCTCAACCATGGCGGCTGAGGACAAAATAAACCTGCAGAGAAAATGGGGCTCAAAATTTGCATCAAAAAATGCTAGTGGTCGCAGCCTTGATACATGAAATGGCCAAAAGAATGAATAGGGAAAGACAGATTTTGTTCAAAGAAATTCAAATTACCTCTTGTTTCAAAGTAGAAATCACAAAGAGTCCTTCAAAAAATCGACCACAAAACCATTTTATAGTGCTCCCATCAAAACCCCATGGTGGCCAGGTGAGAATTCTCCAGAAAGCTCAAGCAAAATGAAGGTGTTTTTTCTTTTTCCCATTGTTTTAAGTTTAGGGTTAGAAACCCTATGTAGGCCAACCAAGGTATTTTTACCTTGTGTTTTAAAAAATGCAAACACACTTTAATATGTGCTACGTGGGCTTAGAGATGGAGTTTTATGCGTTAGGCAATTTTGCCTTGTGTGGTAGTTTCAAACTTAAGCAATTTTGCCTTGAATTTCATTTTGAAGACCAACCCTATGCCTTGGTGCTTTTTCATTATCTTTTGAAAAATCCAATACCTTCCAAAGACTTTGGAGTTTCTTTATGACCTCTTACATAGAGTTCTTTCACATTGACCATTTTGTATATATTTGAAAATTGTTGACCAAGTGATAGTCCTAAGTCACTTTTGGCTTTGAAATGTAGAGATAAGGGTGAATTAAATTTGATCAAATGCCTTCAGAGTTTTGAGTTAGCTTAAATGATTTTACAAGCGTTTAGTGATTTATTATCATTTTCTACATTTATTCAATTGTAAAACATTATTGAGGTGATTTGTAAATCACTTTATTCAATGTTATTTATAATGTAGATGTTAATGTAATCCAAGTAGGTGGTGGGGCCTCATATTTTGCATTTTTTTGAAATGTAAAATGGTTTGATTAAGTGATGTTATTATGAATCACTTAATCAAATTATTATTTTAATTGCAAAATAGAGTTTTGTACTTTTGCAAAAGCACTAAAAGTGTGGGTCAAAGCCCTTAGAGACAAATGATGATTGGCATACATGAGAAATGTGTGGAGGGTTGTATTTGACTGTTTTGGAGGAATTTTTGTCACATTTTTTGTGTGACTATGGTCTTGGCCTGACCTTGCTTCATGTGGAGGACAGTTTGGAGTGATTTTAGAAGGCTCTTTTTAGCCTTTATTTTTGCATCCGACCAGAACCTTCTAGATGGACTTGTGTGTGGGATTTGTTTGAGTTTTTCTTAAATAACTTCAATTTGCATTGTTGGAGTGAGTTCTTTCTTTCTTTGAGTTTGGGAGTTATCTTTTTAGCAGGAGCAGTATTGTAACTCAGAGATAGACTTGTATACCAATGAGTACTTTGAATCAATGACATTGAATATTTGCCTTCTCATTTCATGTTTTACTATGTGCAGTTAGTGGTTGATCAAATTACTTATGAAATCTAGCTTTCCTTATAGTTTTGTCTCATTGTTTAGCACCTGTTTAGCAAAAAAGTGTATTATTGCAAGTTATAAGTTGTGTTATGGTGCTACCACAATAGTGGTTTACAATTTTTGGGAGATCCTGATTTTTGCTGAAATCACATATTTTTAGAAAATATAATGATTTAAGCCTTGAAATGTTCCATTTAAATTATTCCAATTGAAGAGGGTTTGATCAAATCACCTTAGAACAAGCCCCCTTGGATAGAACCCTGTTAGTTTTAAACCATACCTATAACTTGAGTCTCCTTTACACCTATCAAAATGCGATAAAACCACTTTTACCTTTTGGAGGATCAAATGAATTCATTTAAAATTTCTTATTTTGTAAGTATGTAGTCCTTATTATAAGCTTCCAAAAAATTATAATTTTAATAAAATCTAATTTGATTATTATATTTATTTTTTATTTCTTGTGAATGTAGAGTTTCCATCAAAAATATAGCTCTCTGTTCTGCACATGTGGAAAATAGCAGATTATCAAAAATAAAATTAAAAAATATGAGTGCACCAGATATTAAAGTCCTTGATCCAAAAAAAAAAAGAAAAATTTAATTTCAATGCATACAAAAAAAGTTACGCATTATACGGTTGTGCTATGTCTGAATTATAATTGGTTTGACTTAGAAACTTGATTAAAGAAAAAATATTCAATGAAAAATTGTCTAACCAAGTGGAAGCACTAGATATCAAAGTTAAAAATATAAATTTGAAAGAATTAGAATTTTATCCTTCATGGAAAAAAAGTTATGTGTTATACGGTGAGCGTCACTTTTTCAAAATGTTCTTTTCTGAAGAAAAAAAAAGTTTTCGAGGGAGATGAAAAAAGAAGTGCAATCTGATTCCAAAAAAATTGAAAAAAATATATTTAGAATCTAAAGAAAAAATGTCATGAAACTCTAGTTTGCATCATCTTCAAATTCCTCATGGTTTAGCCGCTATAGGTGCCCAAAAGTGAAGATTTACTTTAAAAAATATATTTAAGTGTCTAGTTTGGCCAAAAATTGTAAACCACTATTTTGGGATCACTGGTTATTAAATGCAAAGTGCTTTTGGTTGTGAAATAATTTCCTTCTAAGAGTGCAGCTGAAAAACCTTATTATAAATTACTTATGCAATGCATGCAAAAAATGAGCTGTGTGAACCAGATTTTGTCATTGTTTTGAATGTGTGTAAGTTGTTTGCAGGTCTTAGTTTTTTTGTGTATCACCCTTTGTAGTTTCAGTTAAGTTTCATTTCCATACATCTTTTTCACTCTTTCCTTAGAAAGATGATTAGTTTAGGTGACATCAAAAGGGGAGCCAACCCATAATCTAGAGGTCTACTTTCATGATAGGATACCCACAGCCTAAAAGTAGTCCCATGTTAGTCCAAATTTGTTGAGTTCTTTCAAAAATTGGAAGAGGGGTGAAAATTTGGGTCTCTATCAGGTAATAATGTAAAAATTGTTTTGAGAGATTTGAGGATGGCGAATGCTTTGCTTCTGGTGCCTACTCCTGCGGCCTTCATGGCCAAGACTGCATGTTGATGCTTGGGATTGAATGCATTTGTGCTGAGTGCCTTTGTGTCTATTGTGTTGAGTGTTGCATGGGGGAAGGTTTTTTACTGCATTCAGGGGGAGGTTGATCTTTTTGTTCATTGTTTTCTTGCTCTGGTTCAACATGTTCTCTATTCTTTCTCCTTGCTCTGGTTGGTTCAGGCCTGGCTTATGCTCATTTGGTGGTGTGTCTCCCTTTGGCATTGTATGGTCCTTTCTTGGTCGCGTGGTGTGTGGTAGTTCTTATGGCTGGCTGTGGCCCGTTGGTTTGGGGTTTTGACCTCTTGGGCTTGGTTTCCTTTGTGTGGAGTGGTGAGAGTGTTGTGTGTGGGGTTTGTCTTTCTGTCGCTTGGTTTCCTTTGCATGCATACCCATGACGTTGTGGTTTGGTGTGGGGTGTGGTGAGCTTATTGATGGCAATGAATGTGCCTTCAGTGGAGGTGTTGAGGGATGCTACGATGGATGAGGTTGGTGATGGGGATCCGATTCCATCTTCTCCTAGAGTAGGTGTGGTTAGGTATGGCGCCTTTAAACTACAGAAGATAAACGGGTGGTTGGAGAGGGCTAAAACTCATCTGGTGCTAGTGATTCAATTGGAGGCGGTGGTAGATAATCTAGATTATTATAGAAATCATGTTCTGATATGCAAGTTTATGGGGATGTGGGTTTCTCTTCCATTCCTTGATTCCTAGATTTGTAAGACATGGAACCCAGAGGGTGATTTCGATATTCTGTTGGCTGCTAATAACTTATTTTTGGTTGAATTCTCGTGTATCTCTAATCGAAATAGGGATTTTGAAGGTGGGCCTTATTTTTACAATCAAGTTGGCCTATTTATAAAATCATGGCATGCTGGCTTTAATTCGGCAAAAGAATTGCCATCCAGGCTCCAGTTTGGGTTTGCTTTCCTCAGTTGTCACTCGAATGTTGAAGTGATATATTGCAGTCGATTGCTTTGTTGCTGGGAAAACCTATTGGTCCCTCTCAGCAAACTCTGGATAAGAGGATTTTCTCTTATGTGTGGCTCTATGTTGAGTTTGATTTGAGTTAGCCTTTTCTAGATTCTATGGATTTAACTGTCGGTTCTAGTTCTTGGATTCACTCATTGGATTATGAGACACTTCCTTTTCGGTGTCGATTGTGTCATGAGTATGGTCATCTTTAGCGGAGGTGTCCTCATGCTTCTAGTGTTGGTGGTGTAGGTAATGTGAATGCTCAATCTAATCCAAGGGTGGACAAGGGTAAAGCTCCCATGCAAGGGGTAGCAGCGAATAAGAATGGTTTTGTTCCAGTTAAATCTCACAATCGAGGACAAGGTCAAAAGATATCTCTCATGGATAGGTAGGAGGGGAATAATTTCAATAGATTTGAGGCTTTGGATGAATTAGTTCAAGAGGAGGGTTTTCCAATGGACATGCAATTGGAAATTGATTCTTGTGCTAAGGAGTTTCTTGGGGTGCAATCTTCGGTGTTTCCCAGGATGGATCAGCTTGGTGATCTAGTTCCTTAGGTGGATTCTACTTTGCCTTCTTCGGCTCTAGTTTAGGGTGTGGAAGGTGGGGTGATTGTTGATTCTAGGGGCTCTTCTAGCATTGGTGGGGTTATCTCAGAGGTGTGAGGTGGCTCTGATTTTGGAAAAAATAATTTGAACTTCTTCCTTTTCCTTGGGTTTGCAAGAAAAAACTTTCAAGAAGGGGGCTCCTGAGAAACCTTCTAAGGTTGGTCGCAAGAAGGACCAAGAAAAGGTGAAGCTTGCTGGTGAGACATTGGTTGAGGCTAGTTCGATGAGGACTATTGATGCTCACTTCTCCCAACCTCAACGATGATCATGTTATTGTGGAATGTGAGGGGTATGAATAACATCCCTCGACAAAAGGCTATTTGGGATTTGGTTTGTATTCATTCTCTTGATGTGATTTTCCTTTAGGAAACTAAGTTATCGGTTGATAGTATGTTGAGTGTGGGTTCAAAGATTTGGGGTTGTGGTCAATGTCAATATGTGGGAGTGTTTGGTAGCTCTAGTGGAGTGGCTTGTTTATGGGATCCTCAAAAAATCAGTCCAATCTAGTGGCTTTCCTATAGGGTCTTGATTTCTTGTGTTGCTTCTCATCTTGAGTTAGAGGAGAGATTTATTTTCTCTAATATTTATGCTTTGATTGACTTCCAAGGTAAAGCATGACTATGGGATCATGTTAGATATGTGAGTACTCTAGATCTGTATTTTCCTTGGATCTTGGCTAGGGATTTTAATGTTGTCATTTCTTTAGAAAAAAAAGAGGGGAGATAGTGCCCACATGGAACCCTCCTCAGGGTTATTGCAAGATAATGTGGCTCTTTTGAGGTTGGTTGACATTAAGCTAGTTAATGGAGTTTTTACTTGGAGCAATAGGAGAAGTGGAGATGTTATTTTGAAGAGACTAGATAGATTTTTGGTGTCCAGTTTTTGGATAGGGGATAAGTGGATGACTGGTTCAAAGATATTTTATGGTCAGGGCTCTGATCACTGGCCAATTAAGCTTTTGGTTGAGCTTCCACAACATTGTTATAAGCAGTCTTTCAAGTTCCAACTCATGTGGCTTAGGGATGAATCTCTTCATGATTTTCTTCCTAGCTGGTGGCATATTGGGAAGCTAGCCTTTGGCACTACTATGTACTCTTTCTCTAAGAGGCTAAAGTATGTTAAAAATAGGTTGAAATGCTAGAATAGGAAACACTTTGGTAATCTATTTCATACTAAACAGATTTCTCAGGATAGATTGGACTTAATCACCAGGCAGATTCGTGACTAGGGCCTCACTGAGGAGATTGGTTTGTTAGAGGTTGTTGTTGTAAAGGAGGTTGAGGAATGGGAGTTAAGAGAAGATATTTTTTAGAAATAGAATTCCTTTATTGAATGGCTTCAGGCTGGTGATCAGAATACTTCTTTCTTTCACAAATTGGTTAAGGATCAAAGACAAGGTAATGTTATTTCTTCTCTCTTGTCCTTGAATGGGGGGTTCTTTCTTCCTCTACCTCTATCTCTGCTGAATGTGTTCAGTTTTTTTACCTTATTTTATGAGGATTCACCTCCTACGGAGGAGGATGAGGCCAAGATTCTAGACTATATCCCATAGTTGGTTTCTTCTGAAATGAATGAATCTTTACTCTCTCCCATTTCCTTGTCGGAGCTTGAGAAGGTTTTGTTTCAGATGAAGAAAGGTAAAGCTCTTGGGCCTAATGGCTTATGAGTTGATTTTTTTTAGGAATTCTGGGAAGTGGTTAAGTTAGATCTTTTGGAGGTTGTCCAGGAATCCTTCATGAAAAAAAAATGTTGAAGTCTCTAAGTGAAACATTCTTAGCTCTTATTCCAAAGAAGGAAGGGGCTAACTCTCTGGATCACTTTAGGTCAATTATTCTATGTAATGTTGTGTACAAGATCATTACTAAGTTGATTGCTGAAAGGTTGAAACCATGGATCAATGGGTTAATCTCTGAGGAGCAAGAGGGTTTTTTTGTTGGTAGATATATCATGGATGGTGTTGTTATTGCGGCTGAAACCATTCACTCTATGACATCTTCTAAGGAAAAATCTATGTTTGTCAAGTTGGACATGGCTAAAGCATATGATCAGGTTAAATGGAGCTTCTTATTTAAGATCCTTGGATTTTTTGGCTTTGCTAGTGGTAAGAATAAATGGTTTAAGAGTTGTGTTACTTCTTCTTTTTCAATGCTAATTAATGGTGCACCCACAGATTTGTTTAGTGACTCTAGGGGACTTAGACAAGGGGATCCTTTATCTCCATACTTGTTCATCCTACTTACTAAAGGTTTGGGGAGGTTTATTTGTTCTGAGGTTGTGAGTGGTTGGATTTAGGGTTGGAGTTGGGGAAATGATATTCCCCCTCAGTCTCATCTTCAGTTTGTGGATGTTATTGCTTTGATGGGTAGAGTGCGCATTGAGGAGGCTATTAGATGGCGGGGTGTGTTGGACTATTACTTGGCTACTTTAGGACAAAATATTAATGAGGGGAATTCCTTTATCTACTTCTTCCACATTCTGAAGCTTATCCAAAGAAGAATAGTTGGAATTCTCTGTTTCCAAATTGGTGCGCTCCCCTTTGTTTATCTTGGAATCCCTCTTGTTATTTGTTCTCTTCCTAAATAGTTTTGACAGGAAATTCTTGATAAGTTTCATAGTCTGGTCGGTCATTGGACTTGCAGGTGGCCCTCTTTGGTAGGTAGAGTGACTCTTTTAAAGTCAGTGATTCAGGCTCTCCCTCCTTATAGATGCTTTATTCTATCTACTCCTCCCATCTTCATCAAGGACTTTGAGAGGTTGTCTCATCAGTTCTTGTGGTCTAGAAATTTACTCCATAGGAAGTGGAGTTTGGTTAAGTGGGATGTGGTTTGTAGGCCAAAGCAGGAAGGTGGTCTTGGCCTACATCAAATTGATTTGAATGGGAAAGTTTTAGATGCTAAACTGTATTGGTGTTGGTGTTCACAACAACACCTGCTATGGGCTAAAATTCTCACTTTCAAATATTTTGGTGTGGTGGAGAGTGTTGAGATTGCTAGATTTAGCTTGGACGGAAAGGGTTCTATGATTTGGGGTACCCTTAAAAGGGGTGCCAAGCTTGTTAAGTAGGGATTGTTTTGGATTTATAATGGTGGCTAGGATGCCCTTTTCTGGCATGATTCTTGGGATGGGAATCCTCCCATTTTGTCCTCTCATCCTCACTTGCAATATTTGTGCTAGGTTTTCATGGATGTGGGTTGGTATTGTGTAGCTGATTTTAAATCTCAATAGACCATGGGTTAGATTACTATGTCTAGGTGGAGAGATCCCTTGGAATGGCCTCTAGGTGGTGTGGCAAAGGACCATCATGAGCTTGCTAATATTTTTTTGGAATAGGTTTGCAATTCGCTTCCTAAGAAGGATGTGTTGGCTTGGGGGCCTAATCCGAAGGGAAAATTTTTAGTCGCTTCTATTTATCAGGTTTTGGATAAGCAAGTTTTTGGGAGCTCTGAGGTTTCTTAGTGGAAGCATGTTTGGAACAAGTTTTCTTCGACCAAATGTAATTTCTTCTCTTGGTTAGTTGTGCATGGCAAGTGTCTTACTTGGGAGAACCTTTGGAAGTGGGGGTTCTAGGTCCCTTCAATGTGTGTTATGTGTGGTCAACATGATGAATTTTTTACTCACCTCTTCTTTCAGTGTCCTTTTGTGAGAGTTTTTTGTCATCTTTGGTGGAGTCTCTAGAGTAGGCTATGTTGCCATGCACTTTCTTTGGAGGAATTTTGGAGGAGTTAGGGGTCCCCTCCTATTAAGACCTCTTTTCTTTGTATTGCATGGGTCATTGGCCCTAGTTTAATTGTTTGGCATATCTAGTTCAAACAAAACAAGTGGATTTTTTTGGATAATAAGTTACTTCTCAGATAGATCTAGATGAGAATCATGGGGGGCCTTCAGGAGACTTTGTCTGCAAAGTGTGAACTATCTATTTATGTTGATCTTGAGGATTTGAGAGTGGTGAATGCTTTGAAACTCATGAGGGGTAGGAGAAATTTGAGCAGTGTGCATCATGGTCATGGGTGTGAGAAGGTTGATCGTGTTGGTTGCTAGCATCCTCCTTCTTTGGGGGAGATGAAAATTAATACGGATGGCTCTTCTAGGGGAAATATCGGACATGTTGGTGTTGGAGGTATTGGCATAGATAGTTCAAGAGTGGTGGTCTTTTTATTCTCTATGTCTAGAGGTCGACATACTAATAATCTCATGGAGTCTGTTGCTATTCTTTTGGCAGTTGAGCATGCGGTTGGCCTTGGATGGCAAAAAATTGTTTGTGAGTCTAATTCTCAAGTTGTTATTTATTTTTTGCATAAATGCCATTTGGAGGATGTGGATTGGCACCTAGTTGTGGTGGTTAAATAGATTGTTTCCATGTGTTCTACTTTAGGGTTTATTGACTTTCACCATGTTCCTTGGGAATGGAACAAGGTGGCTGATGGTTTGGCTAGGTGGACTACTGAGAGGATGGGTTGTTGGTATGTGGATGATTGGGACAGCCTTCCTAATGATTTAGCTTTAGATTTGGAGGAGTGGGTTATGTAAGATATGAGGTGTTTCTTGAGCATTAATTAATTCTTGTTTTTGTTTGACCCCTTGGTGGGTTTGCTTCTTCTAGCTTTGTAATGCTTTCCTCATTCAATACAGTTTTTACCCTCTTTTATTAAAAAAAGTAAAAATTGTTATTAAATATAAAATTATTTAAACAATATTTCTCAAAATTTACTAGATTAAATAGTTGTGTTTTTATTATAATTTATATATAAATTAAGAAAATATTAATTATTATCAATATCTTAAATGTGATTGTTTAAAAATAGAGAGATTTTAGTTTTAAGTTATTTTATTTCCTTAAGAATTACTTTATTATTAGATACTGAGACTTTAACACAAGTCATAATTGAGTTGCTAATACATTCTATAATTGATAAAATGGGCTTCACTAAGGTTATTAGAAGGTATTAATGACAAGTTACATGAGGCATTACATATCACAATCATATGTGACAATGCTTTGACAAATCATTTAGACAATTCTCACATTGTACACAATTTTTTAATAGCATGGAGATGAACCTACCCAAATGAATTTTACAACCTTTTTAAAATATAATGCCCCTTTTTGGGATAACCCTAAATCTGGCTTTAGAATCAAAATTTTAATGTACTTAGGGTTATAACTTACCAATTAAATGCTTTAAGCAAGATAAATCTTAGTTTAGGCCCTACAACCATGTTAGATAATATAGGAATATAATTCATATGATAAAACATATATGATAAATGTCTTATCTATTTAAACAATGTAAAATTATATAATTATTTTAAAATTATAACTACATAATATTCATAATGCATATTGGAAGTTTGATCATAATGAGACTTGTATGAGAAACATGATAAGTCTACCTGAAGCTATTCATACCAAGCCCAAGAGTGGAAATACCATCCCTTTTGGCCCCAAGTGGAAGATATACAGTCATCTAACATGGGGTGGCATAATTATTGGATAAACTTATATTTTAATTCCCTATCTATGCTACTTTATCCACCCCTATTATGATCAACAACCAATCTATGTAGAGATTGGGGAGAAGCTACAATAGGAGGCTTGTAGATTCCCCTTTCTAAGACCAAGGGTAGATACTCACCCCCTTGGCCCCAAGTGGCCAATTTGGAGTGGCGTACTTAGAAATAAATCTAGTATCTGGTCACTAGGTACTGGAATTTCCCCCATTCCCCTCATCGTTGCATTGATGATAATTGCAAACACTCAATATATCCAGATACATAGAGATTAATAAACATATCATCATTCACAACAATCATAATAGTGTTGTGTGACCATTGGGTCGTGAGCTTCCCCAAGTTGATGATGAGTATTTATCCTTTGAGGGATGATTTGATGTTTTGGCTGAAGGCTCTTATGTTCTTGAGCTCTATTATGAGTGGATTTGGCCTCGGTGTTAGCTCTTTGGTGTTACGTGGTTACAAGACTATTGACTTCTTTGTTTTGTGTATCATGGGTATTTTTTGGGTTGAGTTGTATTATTTTCTTTTTTCTTAAGGCTCAGTTGTTGGTGGTTGAAGTGCATTCTCTCTCCTTCTTGGTTTAGTACCTTTCTTTACCAAAGTGGTTGTGACTGCCCTTCCTTCTAAAGTTTTCCCTCTAAATCTATAGTTGGTGTCTTCTATGGAGGGGGAGACTACTCCTATTGAGGTGGAGCCCTCTTCTATTGAGATAAAGGTGGGTGTTGTAGGTTTGGTGGGTTGATCTCTCTTCTTTTGGTTCCTATCGAGGTGGAGCATGTGTGGGAAGAAGAGTGATGGATTTGGAGGGTTGGGTTCTCATTTATTCCTCTCCTATAGAGGGGAGCTCCCTCCTATTGAGGTGGAGTAGGGGTTGGTGCTTCTCATGGGGTGCTGCTGCAAGGTGGTTGGTGTGCTCTAGTGGTCCGTTGTGCTCTCTAACTCCCCTACTGAGGTGGGATTATTGGATTTTTCAGTTTTTTCGGTGTATTTTTTTAGGGGTTTGGTGGTGTTCTAGACCATTAAGTTGGTTATCTCTCTTGGCTCAGTGGTGTCATCCATGAGTGGCTGGTTTACTGATGTCTGGTTGATGCAGACAGGTTATTTGTGTATCTAAGGGTTTCTGGTCCTAGTTAAAACCAGGTTGTAATAGGATCTCGGTCCCTTGCTTGTTTTTTTGATGCAACCTATGCAATCGTGTTTTTATTTTAGTGGCTATTATTGGGCTACTGTTGGTATGAGTTTTATCTTATTTGCAACATGCTTCTCTTTGATAGGGATATGATCCCCTTCAAAACCATTTTGTAATGGGTTTCGGGTCCCAACAAAACCTGTTTCACCCCTAATAAAAAACAATCATAATAGTGCATACCATAATGCTTGCAAAAACATAAAACTAGTGTATTCTAATATGCAAATATATTAACAATTATTGACTTTTTCCCTCGACTGTTGAGTACAAATAATTATGTTTGATCTACTCCAATTGTCTTGATGTTGATTTGTTCTTAATATTCAAAACATATTACTTAGTGTAATTCAAACAAATAAGAATCTAATATTCATATTAAAGAACTATAATTACTTATAAAACTCAATAATTGTTGCAAGCATCATTATTGTACATATATATATGTATATATGTATGTATATATGTATGTATGTATATGTATGTATGTATGTATGTATGTATATATATATATATATATATATACATATATATATGTGTGTGTGTGTGTGTGTGTGTGTTTATATATATGTATATGTATATTGTTTATATATATGTATACATATTTATTTATTTATTTATATATGTATATATATATATATTTGTATATATGTGTGTATATGTACTTATATAAAACTTACTTCCCTTATTATCCTTTGTCTTCATATCTCTCCTTGAACCATCTTCTTTCCATGCATTTCTTCTTCCAAATATGATTATATCATATTAATATATCTGCTACTATACTCAAAAAATATTTTGTATTTGTCCTCATTTTTTGCTCATATATCTGTGTTTAAATCTAATTATATTTCATTATTCCAACTTTTCTAAATGCGAATATATTTTTCATATGATTTCATTTCATATTTTTCCCCATTCCTTGGTGCCCCTCCCCACTCATTTATTTCTTCTTTTATATCTCCCATGGTGGGGAGAGTCACATCTATTTATTTAGCAAGGGATAAATCCCTTTATTTCATTGCATCCCTTACAAAGGATGCGCCCCTTTATAATCTTTCCCTCTTTACAATTAATTGTTGACTTTCATTTAACATAAATATTTCATCACTTATGAATTGGTACATACTTATTAATTGTTGTGTAATACAAATTACTCCTCTCTTAAGGTATTCATTTCCCTTTATGAATCACTTCCTTAACATTTTAACCAATATGAATCACCATCTCTTTATTGGTTGATCATGTCCTTTTATAATGTGATTGCTACTTTTTTTATTATCATTTCTTGGTTGGCCAACATTAATTTATTCTAAACTTTCTCAAGGATGTTGATAGGACTAGGGGTTAGTTTTATCAAATGAGGAGATTTGACCATTGTCCTGTAAGGTTTGGGTCAACTAGCATAGCATCATTATTGATTATAATTTACTCTATGAGTTGTTCTATATTTTTGGGATATGACAATCTACCTTGCCTAAGATTGCTTGTCCTCAAGTAATCATAAGCTAAGAACTCTTGAAATTACCAAAATCCCAAATCAACCTTGTAGATTTGTAATTCTTAGACATTGCTCATTTTTGTGATGTAATCAATTTTTGTTGTGATGCCTTCTAGTTTGGTTATGTCTAACTTTATACTACAATTATTCCATTGGATGAGTATTTGTTAGTATACTTGTCTCAACTTAACTACTAATAAGGTTAATGCCATACTCTAAAGTATGAGGACAATTTATTGTCTGATATTCTTTTGATTCATGTACTACTATACACAACAAAACTAAGAGTTGGAAATTGCCAATACTTGTTATTTAAGACAAGTTTTCCTTCATTTTATTACCACAAAGGTCTTAGGAAATGAATACAAACCCTTTATTATCCTTGTTGAAATCCAAAATGATAAAAAAATGTGGCATCCTTCATGATGAATTATGAATATCAAGATCCCACTCCCTTGTGCAAGGCTCATTTTTGCTTTGAGTAAAAGGATCTAGGTGTCTTTACTACAAGATGTATCCTCTAAATAGATAAATTAAAGTTTATTTTATTTCACATGATTATTCCAACAAAGTTTTGAGGTGTTTTTTCTTCTAATGAGGATGTAATATAAAATACCTTATAAGTGTTTGTAACACTTAGCTTGAACATTTTTCAATAGATATCATCTTGTCATAGACTCATTAAAGACATGTTATAACCTTCTACGTATATATTCCCTAGATAATACTTAAGTACACACATTTACTGGATTGATCAAGTCAATATAACAACAAATGTACAATAGTTTAGTATCCTTAGAAAGCAATAGGAATTAAATTTATAGTTTTACCCTAAATTATAATTCTTCTCCAATCCTCCCAATCAATTGGAGGCTATTACTCCTCTTTGAATTATCCCCATGCTTTGTATTAAATTTATTTTTATATCTAGGGAAAGTATTGCTTTATTTTACCTGATTCATTTAAACAATATTAGTTTATCCCAAAGTTTGAAAGGTGAGAATGATCTTGGGATTTGTGGGTTATAGACCTATAATGTAACTTAGCATAGGCTAATGTAATAATTCTGTTGTAGCTTGATTTGTATCAAATCTATCTAAGATACCTAATATTGATTTCTTTGATCTTAAATCATGGATATAGAGTAAGAAAAATTGACTTAGGAGAAGAAGAATCTAGAATGAAATTATCTCAAATATTTTCTTATATCACTAGTTCCTAAAGGGTTGAGCTATCTTTATTACCTTTGCTGAAAATATTGTGTTTGGTGGTACCAATTTTACTACAGCTCAATTGGTGAAGCTGATTACTTTCAATTTTTTTTTAAGTGGAAATTCAGTTAGTTGACGCATATGCTTAAGTGTTGTTTGCACTATATTTATCAAGTGTTAGTTATGCATTGTTTCGGTGAACAGAGTTTCAGAGTTATTACTCAATGCTTTGCAACATAAGTGAAATACATAACCAAATATACAAATGATTAAGCATAATAATTTTTCTCATATATTTCACAATGCTTATTCACATTACAATATTTCATTTGTTTGCAAATACAAAATGATTGTACAAATTTTCCATTTTGATGCATTTCTTTTCAGAATGGAATTGAAAAGAGAAATAAAAGATCCACACAAGCCGTGGAGATGGCCAAAAACAGTCATTGCAAGAAATGAATTATACAACGAAAGGTGAAAAAGTAAGAAGCAAATAACATAAGACATATCCATCATTGCCTATTTCTTGATCTTTAGTTGATGTTTTTTCTGCTTGCTTTGTTTTGTTTCCAATTCCGAGTGTACCTGTAGAAGATTGGGAAAGTCCTGTTAGAGCTCCGGATATGAGTTACACTACTCTCTACCAATAGAGATATAATTCATTCCTTGAAATTCATGGAATTAGCTAAAAGTAAGGAGTGTAGTACTGAAACCCTGAAAATGGAATGTATCCTCATTATTTTATGCTAACATTGTTTGTTTCCTATGCAGGTATACGAAAAGTCATTTAGTTGATCAATTCACGAAGACATAGATGCATGTAGAGTAAAAAGGGCTCCCACAAGGGTAGAGCTTGGTATGCTACCCCGTAAACATCCAAATGCAGCTGAGTAAGAAAATTCAGTTATCATGCTCATCTGTGCCATTCATGAAGAAGTGAAACAAATTTCAGTTATCAAAGCAATCAAGTACATTGTTCACTAATGACAATCAAATTTAAGCAACGAAGTGAAAATTACAAGTGGACAATGAGTTTAATTCTGATTTAGAATCAAGTAAAATGCATATATTTCCATTATGAAATTTTTTAATACCACCAAGATTGATTGCATTTTTGCTGCCATGCGATTTGTTCATATTTATTCATGCTATTCCATGGTGATCTTTTCTATTTTTTCAATTGTTTCAAGTTCATAATGGTGATAGTGAGGAGGCATACATGTAAAATTCACAAAATCAAGTTGCAGAATTGAAGGATTGAAAGCTATTTACAACAGTTTCATTTAATCATTAGAATGCATGAGTGTCAAGAAATAAGTACATTAGCATTGTCAAGACATTTTGAGTACATAGTATCAAAAGGAACAATTTTGGGTGTGTTCAAGATCAGCTTGCATACATAAGACAATAGTATGGAAAAACAACATTAAGTGATCAATGTAAATACAATGTGCAAGTAGAACAAAGGAGCCAAATGTGGCTATGATCAAGAGCATCGGTATTGCTACAAGTGGAGCATTATTTTCTTGGCAAGGGTAAGACCCATTTGAGACCTTATCCAGAAGTGCAAGATGACAATGATCTTAAATGAATAAAGTGAGGAGATCATTTATGTTAATGAGGGGTTTCATTATTTTCATCATATCCCAAATAATGGTAATTTTCTATAGAAAAACAAGGAGTTTCTATGTGTTTCATGTAGTAGGAAGTGAATGTAAATCCGCATATTATGGGTGTGTAACCTTCTAAGATTATGTACAACAAGTAGATGGAGCTACAACAATAATGTGAAATAAGTTTTCTTCTTCTTTCGAAGTAATGTACTTATACCATGATATTTCAATGTTGAACAAGCTGAGGTTTCAAGTGAAACAAGTGCTGCAAGAGTTTTGTTTTCAAAATAGAAAAGGAAGATTTCTTCATAAAAAAATATTTTCAGGAAAATACATGGAGTTTACAACTTTAAATGCAGTTTTTCATCCAAGATACAAATATCCACATAGGGGTTTCAGCAAGAAATACAATACTTTCAAGAAAATGTAATAGAAGTGATACAAAATCTCAAAACCCATTTGGGTTTTCTTCATTTAAAGCAGAGCATTTTATTTTTGAGTTCATACACTAGACAATGAAAAATATAGTTATATTGAAATACCTAGAACATGAGAAGTATGGTCATGGCCTGGAGGGAGCTTTTGGCTCAGAAATATTCACCATTTAGAAAAACCCTTTTTGAGTTTTCCATTGAAATCTCAAAATCAGAATAAACAATGATGATAATGCAAGATTTTTCTTGTGAAAGTTCATTATAAACCATATGATGGCCGCACCATAGAGAATTTTTCTTTAAAAAAGTTGAATACCCATATGAGGGTTGGAGTGGGGAATACAAATACAGAGGAGGAAAGCCATGTTTCTAGCTTGTGTAGTATTGGAGCTCACTTAAAATGTAGATAAGGAATATGCATGGCCGTGGCCTCAAGGACAAAGTTTGTTTTCAAAACAAAAAAGAGGAAGCCACGAAATGGCTCAAAAATAGCTTACTCTTGTTTGCAGATGAAGAATCAACTCATAGAGAATTCGACAACCCAAGTCTCCAAGCTTTTCTTGTCAAACCCTAACTCCATGATGGTAGCTAGATGCAAAGAGAAAAATCTTCAAAACACCAAGTGCAAAATAAGTGATATTAGGGTTTGGGTTTAGTTTTGTTCCCATTTTCCCTAATTCAATTTTGGGCTTATCACCTTAAGTTAAGTTTTGTTCATGCCCTAGGTCAAACTTTTGGAGGTTTCCCTTAACTTCATAAGCCTAAGCCTTTAGTATAGCTGTTGATTTATTTCAAAGTCCAAATACCTAAGGCATTTTATTTTAATGTTGATGCTTATGCCTTAGAGATATTGATATATGCCTTAGGTTTATTTTTTAATTGATTTTCTAGAAATCAATTAAAATGGAATGATAAATAATGAGATTTATAGTTGTAATATTTTTGCAAAGATTTCTAAAATCTTAATTGCAAAAATGAGGTAAGTTGAGAGGAATAAAACTGCAAATCATTGTAAAGCAGAGATTAAAATAATGTTTTATTCTTTTGCTATTTTTAGCAGTTTTATGAAAGCTGTGTGATTGATTTTTCCTTGTGCGAATTTGAGAATCATGGGATGAAGATAAGGTGTTTTTTTTGCTTTTAAAGAAAATTAGGCCTATTTTTAGAAGCCTTTTGGATGGACATGCAAAAAGTGTGAGTTTTCCACTTTTACTATACATTATGGAGCAGTTTTGGATGCTTTTTTTTGGGATTTTCTTTTGAGCTCGAATTAGGGTTTGGAGATTATATTTTGAAGAAAAACTTAGAGTTTTTCTCAATTCATATTTTTACTTCTTGCTCTTACACACATTCTGAGAGCTTATAAGCAGTTTTGTACTTAGATTTTTGAGAGTTTCACTCCTTCATTCAATAAAAACACAACATTTCCTTTCTCACTTCTTGTTTATGCTTTGCAATAAGTAATTTGATGTGTCTTTTGATTCAATTTTGTTGAATACTTTTCTTGTCTTACTGTTGTTAAGTGATTTGTAGGAGTTGCATGCTAATTCAGGTTGTGCCTTGTGTTTGTTCTAAACCTTTGCGCAAATCACTTTTGGGTTATATGTGTTGTGAGATTGTGAGAATCAAGTTTTAAAGAGGTGGTGAGAGTGAGTTATTATCATAAATCTTCTTAATGTTGGTCAATAATTTTAGGTGATAGAATTTCAGTCATAATTTTAAAATCTAGTTAGTCCTTCTAACTCTTTACCTCAAAAAATATTTAGAATAGGAATTATCATTCAGAGAACCAACTCACTCTAGAGATTCCTTCTTCACTTAGATCACCCACATCTGAAGAAGGTTTCCATGTGTCAACAGATAGTTATGTTTATTTTTTGCAAGATTAGCATAGGGTGCATATCTTTTTGACAACATTTTTTGGCATGCCTGGTGGGACCCTGAAAATTGATTTCAGGAAGAGTTTTGATTTCTTAACTTGTTGTTTGGTGTATGCAGTAGTTTTATTTCAACCTTTCTGAGGTTTCTTATATACCTGGTGACTCCGTCTTTGTTTCTGCATGCAGACTTAGTGCAACCTCTGCATGAAAAAAATGCAAAAATAGATCAAGTTCTATGCCATTTGAGTACCAACAGTTATCCCCACCACGAAGAAGAGGCAAAACAATAGAGAGACTGTTTGAAACACCTATGAGGTCAAAATCAATGCCTCCAATTTTTAGCTCTTTAGTTTTATCACTAGGAAATCCTATTCCTATAGCACAAGCATCGCCAATGGCAATGCAAAGACAACAACCATTTGTACCTTTTAACGGTGGCAACCCATTGAATATCACCCAACATGATGATATCCTAATTGCAGCCCTTAAAAGTCTTCCATACTTTACTGGAGATCACACAACGCTGATTGACCACATTTGAGACGTGGCCACTTTATGCTCAGTTCACATCATCACTTAGGAGAACATAGCACTGAGGCTCTTTGATGTGTCACTGAAACAGAAAGATTTGCAATGGTTCAGAGGCCTTCAACCAAATTCCATCATGACATGGGATGCCTTGGGTGATGGCTTACATTGGAAGTTCGAGGATAAGTGAGATCACCTATCCCTATTAGAACAATTGAGTATGATTAAGAGAGCACCACATGAACATATGGCAGATTTCAATTACCAATTTCAAAGGACCTGGGACCAAATTCCTTTAACGGTAAAACAAACACCTCAACATGCTTTTCTATTTTTTCTAAAGGCCTTAAATAGCAAGATTTCAATGATGATCCAATCTATGGGCGGTCACACACTCCCTAATTCTTTTGACATCGCTATTAGAGTGGAAAATTATCTTATTCAAGCTGGAGAAATAGCCCCCAGGCCTCCTATGCCCCTATTCCCTGAAGTACAACTGCTTATTCTTGTTGCTTTACCCCCTTTAGTTGTTGTCCCGCCTGTTCCAACAATAGGATATCATGCTGCAGTGCATGAACTTGTTGTTCCAACCTAGTCCTGAGAGCTTCAAGAGATAAAAAATATACTTAAGAACTTTGGAAATGATCTCATGCACATAAAAAGCATGTTGGCCAAGAGCATAAGCCCTACCAAGCTCCTTATCAGTAGAATCAACAAAACAAACCAGCCTTTCAAAATGACTACATGGCCAAAAAAGGAATTTTAATCCTAGACCCTTCTAGCCCCTTAACCCGAACGCTGCCAATTTGTCAAAGAAACTTGTACCACAAAAAACATTGCCCAAGATTTTGATTGGTGTTATCCATGCAATCAGCCCCATAACTAGTCAACATGCATCAATGGCATGAGAAATCAGGCATTAATGGTTTAGAATAGCTATGCTAGTAAATGTTCTAGATCATAATCAAGAACAACAAGATAAATTTGAAGTTGCCTTGCCAAACTGGAAAAGTTCTAATTTTTGTGGCATGAATGGTCAAGATCAGTAGAATTCTCATGTTTCATCCAATACCAGATTGAAGAAAAGAGCTATGGATTTGGGGTAGCAAGATGGAAATGTACAACAACAGTCTGCTAAGAGCAATCCACCTATTTCTCTACCTCATGTTACTCCTGTAGCCCATCCTAAAGTGTAGATTTTGTAAAGAGGTCAAACCGTATCCAAGAGGGATCAATCTAAGACATAGTTAGTGAGCCCTATTTATTTCAATGTTGTTGAACAACTTAAGAAGGCCACTGCCAGCATGTTAGTTTTAGATGCTTTGTGTATTCTAGGTCAAAAGAGTTTGTTGCAGGAAGCCTTGGATGAACTCTCTGTTTTCGATGATGCTAATCAAGGAAATGCTAAAGTTGTGCTTGCAAATAGTTAAGAAGTAATAAATGAGCAGAAAAATCAAGAGGTAAAGCCTCCTCTGTTTTACATGAGTTTGATTATTGATTCTGGTGCAAGTAGCTCAGTTATTCCCAAAATCTTAGCCGATAAGCTAGGTCTTGTTTATGAGCCTAATTCTTAGAAAGTTGTAGTTCAATTGAATGGGTTTGTTGTTAAAACTGCTGGTGTGATTAAGAATTTAGCCCTTGCTTTGCATGCATCTCTGAAAGGTATGCTACTAGGTATGCTACCGAAGCTCTAGGTATCTATGCCTATCTAGTCTATACTCTTTCCTTTGCTCTTGGAACAGGAAGGGGTGCTACGAACTCTCTAAATGGACGGGGTGCCGTGGGCTTAGATGCCTCCGCCTTTGCTTCTCTCGTAGCTTCTATCTCTGCCGGGGTGGGTGGGAGGCTGAGGAGAGCGGGTATGGATCTGCTATATATGGATATAAAGCCACGCGAAGGGAAGCTTTGACTAGTAATGCCTATGCCTCTAGGACTAGTGCTGGGTCACTAGGGTATAGATATTCAACTAGATCATCGATTGGACCTGGATCTGTAAGGTATGCTACTGATGGGTAATTTGGATAAGCGGATAGTGCTGCTGATGCTGCCCCATAGAATTGTAGGGGGGTATGAATCTCTATATAGATCTCGATCTGGAATAGCATAGTATTGGTCTCGCTTACCATCTTTATTTGGAAGGCTAGACGAAGTGGTAGTGTTTCTCGGGCTGGAAGGGATGCTAGACAAAGGGGTAGTGGATAAGCGGATAGTGCAATTCCTCAAGATATACATGTTATTGACTTGCTACCCCATTTTTCCATTTTCCTTTCAAGAGATTTTACAGCCAAACTAGGTGGGTTCTTGTCTTCTGATTGGTTTTATCTATTTTTTAGAACAAGATACAGTACGAAAGTAACCATAAAATATGAACCTCTAGCCAAGGACCATATCGAGCCTTATGTTCCAAGCCCTATAAATTCTAACTTCTATGTCACCCCTAGACTGGAGGAGAAAGCCATGACTTTAGACCACAACACCCCTGTAGAAAATTTGAATTTAGATGAGTGGGCAGCCAAAGATCATGAGCTTGATCCTTTTCAGTACACAGATGAGATAGGGTTATGAGTTTATATGATTCGTGAACCTAATATTGTTATACCTAATCTAATAAAAGAGGAAGATCAACCTAAAGAGATAGAAGATAAGCTTTGGAAGCTTTACTTTGATGGCTCGAGAAGCAATATACATGCTGGTGGTGGAGCCATGCTAGTTTCACTAGATGGAAACAAGTATTATTCAACCTTCAGGTTTGCATTTAGCTATTCAAATAATACAACTGAATATGAAGCACTGGTGCATGGCCTAGAATGGGCCCAGAAAAGAGGTATAAGGTGTTTACAATTCTATGGTGATTCAAAGTTAATTGTGAATCAAGTTAGGAGTCTAAATGCTGTGAAAAATGACTTACTTAAAAAGTACAAGCATCGAGTGTGGGATTTGATAGAAAATTTTGATGCTTTTAATATATTTTTTAGTTTCTAGGAATGAAAATAAACATGCTAATAGGCTCACTTCCATAGGAGCCCAATTTGATATTCCAATCAAAATTCACAAGGTAGAGGCACGCCAATATGTAAAGATTGTAGTCAGACCTTCTGTACCTGACAATAATGTGAGTTGGCAAGGTTTTGACAACAATGAGCAAATTGTGAGTTTTTGAATTGCTAAAGTTGAGTTTGCAGATGGAAACCAACAAAGGTGGCAACAACAATATGATGGCCAGATTATGCAGTTGAAGAAAAACAAGCTTCCAAAAGGATTGGTGGCCTTAGATTTTGTTTTCAACTTAGATGATCAAGTGCGGAAAGATAAGTGCAACATGACTGTCAAGGAAGAACACTATGAGGCAATTGAGATTTTCAAGGGTAAGCTTTTGAAGCTAGGAAAGGTATGTACTAAGGAAGAACAATAAGCTTTCACTCTGTTATGTCAAGAGTTCAGTGATGTTTTTTCCTGGGAATACAAATACTTAAAGGGTTTTGAGCCAGATTTAACCCAACATACTATTGAATTAGAACCTGATGTGAAACCAGTATGACAAAAACAAAGACCCCTTAATCCCAAGTTAGAGCATCTTATGAAGGTTGAACTGAATAAGTTAATCGAGAGTGGCATTATTTTTCCTATTAAACATACATCTTGGGTGTCTAACTTAGTCCCAGTTAGAAAGAAAAGTGGGGAAATTAGGTTATGTGTTGATTTATGAGATTTAAACAAATCTTCCTTGAAAGATCATTATCCAGTCCCTTCCATGGAGCAAATTTTGCAAGTGGTTTCTGGTTTTGACAGATTTTCGTTGCTGGATGGGTACTTAGGTTATAATTAGATTCTAGTAAAGCAAGAAGACCAATTCAAGACAACATTTATAACCAAATGGGGCACTATGGCCTACAAGAAGATGCCTTTCGTCTTATCCAACACTGGAGTAACATTTCAGCGAGTAATGGACATGGCTTTCCATGGCCTCATGAACAAATTTGTTCTAATATACTTAGATGATATTAATGTTTTTTCCAAAGATGCTAATGAAAATTTTGAGCATTTAAGATGGATTTTTCAAATATGCAAATAGTTTGGAGTGTCTCTCAATCCGAATAAGAGTATTTTTTTTTGTCCACGAGGGGAGGCTCCTCAGACACATAGTATAAATGTAAGGTATTTCTATAGACCCTGAATGAGTCATTGTTATTCTTGAGCTTCCACTGCTAGCCCACAAGAAAGGCTTATAGAACTTTCTTGGATGGATTAATTTTGTAAGAAGATTCATACCCAATATTTCAACTTTGTTGCAACCTCTCATTGCTATGCTTAAAAATAATATGCCTTTCAGTTGGACCAGAGAAGGTAAGAGGAGATTTGAGCAGATAAAGGAAGCCCTTATAGCTACCCCTACCCTCATTAATCTAAAATATGATAGAGATTTCATTCTTTATGCTTTTGGAGGGGTTGATACTATTTCAGCTATGCTGTGCCAGCAAAACAATGAAGGTTTGGAGCAACCTGTGGAATTTTTCAGCCAAGTATTTCACGGTTATGAGGTGAAGTATTCTTTCATTGAGAAATATGTTTTTTCTATTGTAAGAAGCCTAAAAAAGTTTATACATATGTTATCCAATAACATAATTCAATTATTAGTTTCTCATTCAACTATTAAGGATTTCTTACTTATCAGGGATATCAATGATAAACGTGTTGGTTGGATAACTAAGGTTATGGAAATTGATATTGATATTAAGGTGACTAAGCTTGTTAAGGGAAAGGTTTTGTGTGAAAAACTTGCAGAAAATGAGGACAATAGCTCAAAAGAGGCTGAAAATGTTGATAAAGTACTAAACAATGATGATACAATTGTTGTTTCAGTTTCTGCTGCTACCTGGGTGCAGCAAATGATGCACTATTTGTAGACTGGTGAGTGTCCCAAAGGCTTGGACAAAGCAAAAAGAATGTAATATATATTACAAGCCATTCCTTATGCTATTATTGACAATATCCTTTATAGGAGAGATTTTCAAGGTGTTTTATTAAGATGTATTGGGCCTACTCAAGTTGACAAGTTGTTAGTAGAATTTCATGATGGGCTGTCAGGAGGCCATTTTGCAAAAAGAACAACAACCTTGAAGATCATACGAGCTGGCTATTATTGGCCATATCTATTTAAAGATGCAATTACTTAGGTCCAAAGATGTGAGAAGTGTGCCTTGTTTGCTGGAAAACAGAGGCTTGAAACCATGCCTCTACATCCTATTCAAGTGGAACAACCATTTTCCAAGTGGGGTTTAGACTTCATTGGACCAATTATCCCTCCTTCAAGTGTGGGTCATAAGTGGATTCTTACTATGACGGATTAATTTACTAAGTGGTCCGAAGCTTTTTCTTTGAAAGAAGCAAACAAGACTTATGTACTTAATTTTTATTAGGACTTAGTGTCAATATTTGGTACTCTAGATTCAATAATATCTGACAATGGTTTATCTTTCACTAGTTTGAGGATTTTTGACTAGTCAGTTAGGAATAATATCTTTCTGAATACATCTTATAACTATTATCCGCGGCGTAATGGGCAGGCATAATCTACAAATAAGAATCTGATTAGGATAATTAAGAAAACTGTAGAAGACAACCAACAAAAATGACATGAAAAGCTTAAGTTATCCCTATGGGGCTGATAGGGTGACTCCTAAAAGGGCCACTATTTGTTCTCCTTATGTACTTGCTTATGGAAAGGAAGCTAAGTTACATGTTTCTATTGAGTTACCAACTTTGAGTTTTGCTAAAGAACTGAAATTGTTGAATGAACAACCTCTCGAAGTGAGATTTGCATAGTTAATGGAGCTCGAGGAAACCAGAAAAGAAGCATTAAGGCAACTTGAAATACATCAAGCTCGGATGAAGAGCTCTTTTGATAAAAGGGAAAGGCCACAAGATTTCATCATTGGTGATTTAGTCTTTAAATGGAACGAATATAAAAGTAAACCTGGATGACATTCCAAATTCGATGCAATTTGGGATGGGCCTTATGTGATCACAGAGTGAAAGGAACACAACGCTTTCCAATTTTCTAAGTTGACTGGAGAGGTGTTGTCTATCCTAGTTAATGGGATCCACCTCAAGCATTGCCTCTAAGATAAGTACTATCTTGTAAATAGTAGAGTAGTTGCTGCAAAAAGGTGCTTCATGCACATTTCATTTCAGTTGTTTTGCTTTCCCTAAGCGCTACTGCATATGTTTTGGTTAGCCATCAGGGCATGTTAGTTTGCTTTCAATATTGTTTGGTTTTGTTTTGCTGTTGTTTGGAGTGTTACTGTTTGAATTTCTAAGTTTCATGAAGGGGTAGATTTGACTCCGCGCCCAATGGAGTATTAAAGGAAACTGATCTAATGCTTAGTAGGCAATCATTTAGCGAAAATTGCCAAAATGTTACTGATTTTACTATAGCTCAATTGGTGAAGCTGATTAGTTTAATTTTTTTTAAAGTGAAAATTCAGTTAGTTGATGCATATGCTTAAGTGTTGTTTGCACTATATTTATCAAGTGTCAGTTATGCATTGTTTCAGTGAACAAAGTTTCAGAGTTATTACTCAATGCTTTGTAGCATAAGTGAAATACAGAACAAAATATACAAATGATCAAGCATAATACTTGCTCTCATATATTTCACAATGCTTATTCACATTACAATATTTCATTTGTTTGCAAATACAAAATGATTGTACAATTTTTCATTTTTGATGCATTTCTTTTCAGAATGGAATTGAAAAGAGAAATAAAAGATCCACACAAGCTATCGAGATAGCTGAAAAAATTCATTGCAAGAAATGAATTATACAACTAAAGGTGAAAAAGTAAGAAGCAAATAACATAAGACATATCAATCATTTCCTATTTCTTGATCTTCAGTTGATGTTTTTGTTGCTTGTTCCATTCTATTTCCGATTTTGAGTGTACCCGTAGAAGATTGGGAAAGTCCCGTAAGAGCTTTGGATATGAGTTGCACTACATGCTCTACCAACAAAGATATAATTCATTCCTTGAAATGCATGGAATCAACCAAGAATAAGGAGTGAAGTAATGAGAGCCTGAAAATGGAATGTCTCATCATTATTTTATGCTAACATTGTTTGTTTCCTATTCAAGTATAGGAAAAGTCATGTAGCTGATCATTTCATGAAGACATAAAAGCATGTGGAGTAAAACAGGCTCCCACAAGGGTAGAGCTTGACATGCTGCCCCTTAAACATCCAAATGGGGATCAGTAAGGATATTCAATTATCATGCTCATATGTGACATTCATGAAGGAGTGAAACAAATTTCAGCTATCAAAATAATCAAGTACATTGTTCACTCATAACAATCAAATCTAAGCAACGAAGTGAAAATTACAAGTGGACAATGAGTTTAATTTTGATACAAAATCAAGTAAAATGCATCAATTTCCATTATGAAATTTTTTAATACTGCCAAGATTGATTGCATTTTTGCTGCCATGTGATTTGTTCATATTTATTCATGTTGTTTGATGGTGATATTTTCTATTTTTGCAAGCGTTTCAAGTTCATAATGGTGATAGTGAATAGGCATACATGTAAAATTCACAAAATAAAGCTACAAAATTGAAGGATTGAAAGCTATTTACAACAGTTTCATTTAATCATTAGAATGCATGAGAAGTGTCGAGAAATAAGTACATTGGCATTGTCAAGCCATTTTGAGTACAAAGTATCAAAAGGAACAATTATGGGTGTGTTCAATATCAGTTTGCATACATAAGACAACAGTATGGACAAACAACATTAAGTGATCAAAGTAAATACAATGTGCAAGTAGAACAAAGGAGCCAAATGTGGCTATGATCAAGAGCATCAGTATTGCTACAGGTGGAGCATTATTTTCTTGGCAAGGGTAAGACCCATTTGAGACCTTATCAAGAAGTGCAAGATGACAATGATCTTAAATGAATAAATTGAGATCATTTTTTGTTAATGAGGGGTTTCATTGTTTTCATCATATGCCAAATAATGGTATTTTTCTATAGGAAAACAAGGAGTTTCTATGTGTTTCATGCAATAGGAAGTGAATGTAAATCTGCATATTATGGTTGTGTAACCTTCTAAGATTATGTGCAACAAGTAGATGAAACTACAACAATAATGTGAAATAAGTCTTCTTCTTTCGAAGTAATGTACTTATACCATGATATTTCAATGTCAAACAAGCCGAGGTTTCAAGCGAAACAAGTGCTGCAAGAGTTTTGTTTTCAAAATAGAAAAGGAAGCTTTGTTCATAAAGAAATATTTTTAGGAAAATACATGGAGTTTACAACTTTAAATGTAGTTTTTCATCCAAGATACAAATAATCACATAGGGGTTTCAGTTGGAAATACAATACTTTCAAGAAAATGTAATAGAGGTGATACAGAATCTCGAAACCCATCTGGGTTTTCTTCATTTAAAGCAGAGCATTTTCTTTTTTAGTTCATACACTAGACAATGAAAAATGTAGCGATATTGAAATACCTAGAACATGAGAGGTATGGCTGCAGCTTGGAGGGAGCTTTTGACTCACAAATATTCACCATTCAAAAAAAACCTTTTTGAGTTTTCCATTGAAATCTCAAAATTAGAATAAACAATGATGATAATGCAAGATTTTCCTTGTGAAAGTTCATTATAAACCATATGATGGTCACACCATAGAGACTTTTTCTTTAAAAAAGTCAAATACCCATATGAGGGTTCGAGTGGGGAATGCAAATATAGACAAGGAAAGCCATGTTTCTAGCTCGTGCAATATTGGAGCTCACTTAAAATGCAGATAAGGAATATAGATGGTTGCAGCCTCAAGGCCAAATTTTGTTTTCAAAACAAAAAGAGGAAGCCAAAAAATGGCTTGGAAAGAGCTTACTCTTGTTTGCAGATGAAGAATCAACTCACAGAGAAGTCGACAACCCAAGTCTCTAGTATTTTCCTGTCAAACCCTAACTCCATGATAGCGACTAGATGTATAGAGAAAAATCTTCAAAACACCAAGTGCAAAACGAGTGAGATTAGGATTTGGGTTTAGTTTTTTTCCCATTTTCCCTAATTTGATTTTGGGCTTATCACCTTAAGTTAAGTTTTAATGCCTTCAACATTTATCATTTAATAATGTGTTCATGCCCAAGGTCGAAATTTTGGAGGTTTCACTTAACTTAATTAGCCTAATCCTCTAGTATAGTTGTTGATTTATTTCAAAGTCCAAATACCTAAGGCATTTTATTTTAATGTCGATGCTTATGCCTTACAAATTTTCATATATGCCTTAGGTTTATTTTTTAATTAATTTTCTAGAAATCAATTAAAATGCAATGATGAATATTGTCCTATATTTTTTATGATTTTTTAGAAGAAAACCAAATTGTAATGAGATTTAAAGTTGTAATATTTTTGCAAAGATTTCAAAATCTTAATTGTAAAAATGAGGTAAGTTGAAAGGAATAAAACTGCAGATCATTGTAAAGTAGAGATTAAAACAATGTTTTATAAATTGTTTTATTCTTTTGCTCTTTTTAGCATTTTTATGGAATCCGGGTGATTGATTTTTCCTTGGAAAAATTTGAGAATCATGGGATGAAAATAAGGTGTTTTTTTTTTCCTTTAAAGAAAATTAGGCCTATTTTTAGAAGCCTTTTGGATGGACATGCAAAAAGTGTGAGTTTTCCACTTTTACTATACATTATGGACCAGTTCTGGATACTTTTTTCGAGGCTTTTGTTTTGAGCTCGGATTAGGGTTTGCAGAGTTATATTTTGAAGAAAAACTTAGATTTTTTCTCATTCCATATTTTTGCTTCTTGCTCTTGCACACATTCTTAGAGCTTGTAAGCAATTTTGTACTTAGATTTTTGAGAGTTTCACTACTCCTTCATTCAATAAAATAGTACAGTTTCCTTTCTCACTTCTTGTTTATGCTTTGAAGCAGTAATTTGATGTGTCTTGTGATTCAATTCTATTGAATCCTTTTCTTGTCTTACTGTTGTTAAGTGATTTGCAGGTGTTGCATGCTAATTCAAGTTGTGCCTTGTCTTTGTTCTAAACCTTTTCACAAATCACTTTGGGTTATATGTGTTGTGAGATTAGGAGAATCAAGTTTTAAAGAGGTGGTGAGAGTGAGTTATTATCATAAATCTTCTTAATGTTGGTCAATAATTTTAGGTGATAGAATTTCAGTCATAAGCTTTAAATCCAATGTGTCCTTCTAACTCTTTACCTCAAAAATCATTTAGAATAGGACTTATCATTTGGAGAACCAACTCACTCTCTAGATTCCTTCTTCACTCATATCACCCACATCTGAAGAAGGTTTCCATGTGTCAACAGATAGTTAATTTTATTTTTTTGCAATCTTAGCATAGGGTGTGTATATCTGATTGATAATATTTGGCATCGCTGATTGTTTATATGTTTATTTATTTATAGCATATGTGTTATTTTTGATTATTTAAGTATGGAAGGGCCCTGATCCCATAGTAACAAAAGGAGATGAAATAGTAAGAAATGAGATAGATTGGGAAACAACACTAGTCACACCAAAAAAATAGCAACCAAACTAACCACTAAAAAGCAGCCATATGGGGCACGCAGGCCAAAATACCAAAATTGCATCCATAAGATCATTCTAATTATAATTAAAAACATAATCATACCACATACTATCCCAAAAAATGACACATAGGCCATATGAAATATTAACCATAGTCCAACAAGTTCTAAACCAAAGCCTAGTAAGCAAAAAGTAACATTCTAGAACTATCATCCATAGGAATTGAAGTCTATAGGCAGACATAAAACTAGATCAAGAACATTACCATTATTTAGCATTATTTATGAAATCCTAGTGTTCACCAATCTGAGAGATGAACTCTCTCTAGTCTAGTCTAGCATCGTTGGTCAGGTCCTTCGTGCCCTCTTGCTTCTCAACTTTATTTAGTTGCTTCTTGATCTTTGATTGAATAGAAACAACTTCAACCATAGCATGCCTCATCAAACCATCAGTCACCTTCATCAAATTTTTGATCACTTTCTCCATGTCTTCAACTTGAACCTACAAAAAAGGTGATTCTACTTTTCAAAAAAAGAATGTTAGTATCCTCAAGAATAGTAGTATCCTTGGAAATGTCCTCCACATCACAGACCTCCTTCTCAATCACCTCCAAGTCCTCTTCCCCCAAAATTTCTTCCTCCACCTTTTCATCTTCCTCTTCCTCTAGTTCTTCTTCTTCCATCTCATAGTCTTTGTCATCATAATCCATTCCTTCACTTTCCTCCTCCACTTGGGGTTTGAATTCTTCCATAGATAGTTGGTTCCTCTTCCTCAATTTCAATCTCCTTGTTTCTACCTTTTTTGTCTGAACTAGCAACCTTTGCCAATATTTCCAAACGTCAACTACCACACAACATTATCTCCTTACCTTAATCCAATTCATCCTTTTGAGGACCATTAGGGTCTCTAGCTATGGTAATGACAATTCCATGCTTTGGTGTTTGTTGGTCTTTTTTTGAGCTCTTAACCTTGGGGGATTCTAGGAGTAGTGAGGAATGTTTCCTTTTTTCAAGGGTAGCTTTGATCAATTCCAGCTCAATGGTATTCACCACAAATGCATGCTTAGATGAAGAGGTGGGAAATTTGGAGCTGGGGGGTAGCCAGATTGGAAGCATTCATGGGGCTACCATCCATAGATTCCACATGAGGAGCAAGGGGCCTAGGGTTGGGCATAGGGTTAAAAAAAAATAGCTTGGGGAGGGCCAACATCATCATCATCATTATGGTGGGGATTATCTGGTTGAGAAATCAGCAGGTTGTCATGGGGGTTATTCGCAAGGGCATACTTATAAAGAGCCAACATTAAGACTTGGTGCAATGGAGGCAAAGCCCCATTTTCAATACTTTGTTGCAAGGATGAGAGAAAATAGAAAGGAAAATTTATCCTATCATTATGGTGAATGTGATTAAGGATAGGGAAATGGTTGGCATGCACAGTCATGTGCCTACCTTTAAGAGTGAAATAATGCATTACAAACATGCTTGCCGGGGTAAACAACAGAGGACGGTTAAGCTTGGAGTACCCATTTTGAAACCTTGTAAACGCTTCTTCATCTTACAAAAATATCTCAACAAACTTTTGGTAGTTCACACCACTCTTCTTCACCACCTTTCTTCCTTCATTCACTAGACCAATAGCCTCAACAATTAGCTAGGAGGTAACTTCAAATTTCACCACATCAATGGAGACATGGCCTTTTTTCTAGGATTTGGTGACATTAGCAGTCAGACTTTTGTTATATCCCCTCATAGCTTCAAAGAATGAATCCATATCAACCACTCTAAATATATGCAAGAGATCAACATTTTTCTTAAGAACTGAATAGTTAGGGGGTTTGATTCTCTTCCTCAACCCTCCCATTTTAGAAGATTATAGACCTTTTTAGTTTTTCTTTTGATTTGTCCCTCTCTTCACACCACCCCAAGAAACAACTCTACCACCCTAGGCACTAAAATATTAGAGATGACAGATGGAGATAATGAAGCAAATAAATTCATTTGGATTACAAAACCAAATCTTCCAAATGAAATAAGACAAAAACACAAGCCCCATGACATAAATGGCATGATTAAAACTTACCATAATAAATATAGCCAGATTAACAAGATCAAAATGAGTCTAAAAAATGGGGTAGGATAATATGTATAACATTAAAAATATTTGAAGTGACCAAGTATTTGTTGTTGCAAACAATCATGTGATACAAAGGGTACTTGGAAATGTTGAGCTCATTTAATTTCTGGCTGAAGAAAATCTCCTCTACATTTTTCATTATATGTGACCTACCAATCTTGCAATTATTGACCTTAATGTCCATCCAATCACCAAGTCTAATAATGACACATTTTTGGCCAATGAAAATCACCTTAAAAATTTCCATAATGTGAAACATACCAAACTTATAATTATTAACCTTAGTTTACATCCTATCACATCTAATAAAAACATCGTTGAGACCCCTTATCCAATAATTATAATGTATAAGAATATTCATATTTTTCTTTTAAGACTCTATCTTTAATTTTCCGCAGGGAACCCACCATAATCCCAATGATTCCAAGTGTTACACTTAAGAGCCTCATTGGCAACAATGTCAATAGAGGAGTTCCCTTCCCTATACACATGTTGGACTCTACAATAAGTGAAAAATTGCATATATGCAGCTTGCAATTATCCATTGTATCTCTTAAATCCCAAGGAGAAGCACTCTCCCCTTTCAAAATATCAATAATCAACTTTGAATCTCCTTCCAAGATGACTTTTTGGAAGCCTAAATCCTTCAACAGTTTAATGCCACCCCAAGCAGCCATGGCCTCCACTTTGTTATTAGAGAAAATCCCTATATTTTTATCATAACCAGTAATATAATCCCCATTGTGATTCTTGATTAAACCTCCTGCCCTTGCCAAACTAGGGTTGTTGATATAATAGCCATCAAAATTACATTTAACCTGGTCCTTCTTAGGGGGAATCCGCATATTAGTCTTCCTTGAAATGTAAGTAGCCCAATTGAAGTTGGTGAGATCCTTTTTTAGGTCCAATTGTTGTTTGATTCTTATCTCTTTATAGGAAGGAAAAACCTTAGAGTATTTGTAACCTCCCACTTCCACATTTTCCTAAATTTGGGTCTTGATAGAAAAAAATAGATCATTGTTGTTTCTCTTAGTTTCTTTGAAAAATTTGATTATTCCTCTCCTTTCAAATCCCCTAGGAAAAAAAGGGAGGGACTTGATTCCAAATATCCAAGATAATCTTGGGAGAGAATGGGAAAAAGGACCAACAATCAATGAACAATTTCATAGAAGGTGGAGAAACCCATTCAGTAAGCAATAGGGGAAGGAAGAAGGACCAAATCTCTCTTGAGAATAAACAGTGGAAGAATAGGTGCATAATAGTCTCCTCTTCTCTACAAAGAACACATCTATTAAAAAATTGGAACCTCCTTCTAACTGAATTATCAATAGGAAGGATTTTTCCATGAGAAGCAACCCACCAAAAAAAATTAACCTTTGGAGTCAGATTTTTATCCAAACCTTGTTCCATTAGAAGCCCTTGTTGACTAAAAGAGGTTTTTCTAATTCCATAGGCATTTCTAACAGAAAAATAGTCTAAGGGGTTCTTGGTCCAAATCCACCTGTCCTTCCTATCTTTAGAGAAGAGGGTAGCCTCCCCTATTAAATTGTGAAGCCTTTGCACAGTAGGGGCCCAATTTTTCTATCTAGCACCCCTTATATTAGCTCCCAAAAGTTGAGTATTAAAGCTGATCCAATTAGGTTCTAGACCATCCCAATCAATATAACCAACAACCTTCTTTCCATAAGTTCTAATCAGTATTTGTTTTAAGGGGTTGAGGTGGACAATAGATGTGAGAGGAGGACCACTATTCCAAGAGTCTTTCTAGAAATTAGTTTCCATACCATTACCAATGTGCTTCCTAACACCCAAATTTAACACACATCTAGTTTTGAGGTGATTCCATATGACACCCATAAGGCAACTCAAAGGAAAAAAAGGAAATAACATTGGTCTCTATTTCTCATATATTTAGCTTTAAGGATCTTAACCTAGTCCTTGGCTCCTTCTAGAAAATTTTGCCCCAACTTAGTTGCAAGAACTTTATTAAAGAGTTTAATTCAACTTATCCCAAAGCCTCCAAAATTTTTAGGAGTACAAACTTTCTCCCACCCAACCAGTGTCATTTTGTTTCTTTCCTCTAATCTAGACCACAAAAATATTTTTTGAATTTGTTCAATTTTTTCATCTATGAAAGGAGGAATGTTAAATATTGATAGGTAGTAGAACAAAATATTTTGAAGGGAATCTTTTAACAATTGGAGCTTCCCAGCTTGGATTAGGAGTTTGAGTTTCCAGCCAACCAACTTCTTTTGAATTCTTTCAATAATATGGTTCCATTAATTGCTATATATTTTTTTAGAGAACAAGGGAAGGCCAAGATAGGCAATAGGAAGAGAAACTTCCTGGAAATCCAATATGTGAACAACTTTGTCTTTCACAACTTGGTCAAAATTAAAGAAGTATATCTTTCTCTTATTGTACTTGATATGCTGACTTGAAGCATGAGCATAATCATTCAAGATGGATTTCCAATGACCAACTTTCCCAACCAAGGTGTCATGAAAGAGGATTGTATCATCAAAAAATTATGGATGAGAGGCAAGTGGGAGGGTAGACACAACCTTAACACCTTTCAACACCTTAAAATCTAGAAGTTTTTAGATGTTTCTACCCAAAAGTTCAACAACAGTATTGAAAAGATAAGGGGAGAGGGGGTCCCCTTGCCTAAGACATTGACCACATGAGAAGAAACCTTGAGGGACTCCATTCACCAAGACCGAACACATTAGAGTAGTAACACAAGTAGTGATCAATTTTAGAAACCTTCCATTAATCCCAAATTTCCTAAGAATAGCAAATAAGAATGACTAGGAAACTCTATCATAGGCTTTAGAGATATCAAGTTTCAAAGACATCCCCACATTTTTACTAAGGTCCATGGAGTGGAGAATTTCATGGGTAGTAATAGCATCATCCAAAATGTGTCTTCCTTGAACAAACCCTTTTTGATTTCCAACTATCATTTTGTTTAGAACAACTTTTAATCTAAACACAATAATCTTAGAAAAAAATTATACACAATATTACATAGGCTAATAAGGTGAAAAATCATGCATAGAGGTAACATCTTCCAATTTAGGAATAACGGAAATGAAGGTAGCATTAAGTTGATTTAGAAGCCTACCAGATCTAAAGAATTCTCTAGCAACATTCAAGAGATCTTTATTTACAATATCCCAATAGAGCTGGAAAAAAGTTGGGGGAAACCCATTAGGCCTAGGGGCTTTGTATGCTCCAATAGAGAAAACAACAGACTCCAATTCCTAGAGAGAAAAAATTCTGACATCTCTTGAAGGTCCAAATCAGAAATCACCTTACGAATAACTTGAAGGATTTCATCAAAGTCTTGTTCAACAACCATAGGTTCCTTCTAGCAAGAGGAGAAGGCCACAACTTTAGTAGCAATTTCTCTTTCATTACTCACCATACTACCATCTTCCTTCTTAAGTTGTCTTATCCTATTCCTGCTTCTATGTTTCATAGTAGATTGATGAAACAATTTAGTGTTATGTTTGCCTTCCATAACCCATTAAACATGAGATTTCTTTTTCCAGAATATATCCTCATGTTTATTAACCTTAAACCATTGAGCTATGAGGTCTCATTCATGGCTGCAAATAGCTTCATCCACCGCCCTTGACTCCATCCTATCTTGCATCTCCTTAATGTTGTCTCCCAAGTACATTTTGGTATCAAAAGTATTACTAAAGGAAAGATTATTCTAGCCCTTCACTTTTTCTTTAATTCTTCTCAATTTATTAGCAAGACAAGACATAGGGGTACTAGCTGAGGGTTCATTCCACTATTTTTCAACTAAGGTACCATTATCAAGGTGGAGGGTCCAAAAAATTTCAAATCTAAAGGGAAATGGTCCCTTGGAAACGTTAACATTCCTCTTTAGCACAATGGCACTGTGATCAAAACTAGTTCTTGGTAGGGCAGATAAGGAGAGGTGCTATGAAATGTTCCAATTAGAGGAGACCAAGAACTGATCCAATTTGACTTGAATTAGTTGATTCTTAGATCTCTTATTAGACCAGGTAAATTGGTTGCCAAGAAGGGGGATATCAAAGAGCCCAAAAGAGTTTATAAAGCCAAAAAAGTCCATCATACTATTCTAATAGTCATCTAAACCCCCCAACTTTTTAGATGGAAGAAGCAAAGAGTTAAAATATCCTCCAAGCATCCAAAAATCATCCTTACTTCCCTTTATTTTTTCATCCAAGAATTCCCAAAGAAGTTGTCTATCTCGACAAGAATTGGGACCATAAACATTTATCAAATTCCATTTTTCAAATGTGATAAGATCTTCAAAGGAGACCATAAGATAGTTTTTACCAAAGAAACCCAAAGAACCTTTAAGTTTATATGGGTTCCACAGAGTAGCAATACCTCTAGAAGCACCTTCAACGTCGCTTAGAACGTAGTTAGCACTTAGACAGATATTCATAACAATATTATTAAAAGTTTCCTTCATTTTAGTTTCTTGAATCAAAATAATATCGGCTTTATTGTCCATCAAACAAGTTTTAACCAAAAATTGTTTATAGGGTCTATTGAGGCCCCTAATATTCTATGAAATTATCTTCATGATCATTTAGAAACAAAATTGTAGAATCACCTTGATTTTGTTAGGGAGGGGATACAACATCCCTTATTTATTTTTATACTTTGTCCCTGAAATGGATGCCAAATTATTTTATCTACCTGAAGTCACATCATGAACAATGTATTTATTTCTTGTTTCCTTCTGGGAAGGTCTACCAACCTTATTTCCTCTACCTACATCCAATTTATTCTTCTTTTTTGACTTACAATTAGCCTAAACCCAGTCTTTATCATTAGCTTCTTCTGAGGGAGAAGGAAACCCAACAGATCCAATGAATCCATGATATTCTTTCCTTCTTTTTGATAGGGGAAGAAAAATATCGTCAGGGGGTTTAGGAGGAGAGGGGGCAGAGGAGTCTTTTTCCTCACCAATTTGAGATACAATTTTTCCTTCCTCAACAATCTCTAACATATCTACAAGGGGATGTGTAAAAATTATTATGAAGCCTAGATTTTCTTTGAGATCAAAAAGGGATTTAACAACCAGTTTGGTCTCATCAGTTGTTGCCTTCAAAACATGTTGTGCTCCAAAATTAAGTTTATTTCCATCACAAGAGGTCATTTCTAAACTTACCTCTCCCTAAATCCTAGGACTCATCGGGGATTCCTTCATGAGTTACCTAGGCCTCTGAAATCATACCAAACCTAGGGGATGGTTCAATTAAGGTCTCCAAAGTATCACCATTTTTTCCTTCTTCCTAGATAGGGGGCAGTGACAACCCCAAACTCCAAAATAGAAGAATTAAATAATGACCTAGGGGCATCACTTTCCAAACCTTGAGGCTTCCTATTGCAAGAGTCAATGAGCTAGCCAAATTTTTGGTAAGATTGACAAAACAATATATCATTTTCGTATTCAAGGGGTTGAGACTAGTTGCCAAACTTTGACTTCAAAACAATAGAGGTCGATAAAACAATGTTAATAGCCATATTGACACAAATCTAGAAAAAGAATAAATGAGACTTCTCTTAGGTAATTTTATCAACAACCAATAGGCTCCCAAATGAGTTAGCAATTCCCTTGAAGATACCTAACTCCCAAAATTCCAAGGGTAGGCCAGGTAGGTGTACCCATGTGGGAGCAGCAACACCCAGGTCAACAAAGGGTTCAAAACTCAGTCTCCATTTACATAATGAAAGGAAGTTCTTAAAAGCAACATAAAATTCCCACGGACCTCCCATGAAGACCTTTAACATATCCTCATAAACAACAAAGGTAAAAGGAAAATACCTTTGGACATAACACTAATGGAAACACTACCTTTTAGATTCTAGACAAAGTCGACCCATTTCCTAACCTGGTCTATATTTGGGTGGTACGCCAAGAACTTTCCCACCAATAACATCTTGAGGTTGTCCATTGCCTTACATAAGAGCTTCAGGAGCATCAATTTCTCGCTCATCAACTGAATAGGAAGAAGACTCTGTGTTTAGCCTAGACATAGTTGGCAAGCCTCCACTAGCCAGCTTATCCATGAATGAAACATGGTCTTCTTTAGAGAAAAAATATTCCAATCCCAGAGGAGTGGACAGAGGTTACTTTTCAAAAGTATGAGCTTCTACTTGCATAGAAGGGACAATAGTGCTAGAAGGAATTCCACTATGAGCAACAACATTTTTGGAAGCAGTAAACCTAGACATAGGACCAATCTTGGGAACAACATTCTTGGGATGGGGGGCCTTGTTGGGCCCCTGCTAGACCGACCCATCAATCAAATAGTCAATTCAACATTGAAAAGCTAGGAAATTCAAAAAAACACAAGAGCAAGAAATTTGCAAAGCGTAATAATTTGTGTTTTCCTCTTCTTTGTGTACACAAGTGTTGTTAATGAAGAGGCTTTAAGTATTTTCAACAATTTAGGATATCTCAAGGACTATGATTGTGGGGGGATATGCATGTGTAAAGAAATAGGTGAAAGCAACCTTTGGCCATTTTTGACATATTAAGATGAGGATTAGAAGCATGATCTTAGTCATGATTTTTAATGTTGGTCCTCTTTCCCCCACCTGAGGTGCAAAGCAAGGAACACTATGGTAGTATTATCTACCTTAATCAAATAATTCTCTTTTCCCTAGTTGCAATAGAAACCATTCATGGAATAGTTGTGTTATGTATACCCTATAGTAATGCTTATCATAAAATAGATACCTTATGATGTTAGGAATATGTTTATTGAATCCTAATTTTTTCTTGTGAAAGTTGTATCTAAACACAATTTGTGATCTTTGACTATTTAATATTTTTGAAAGGCCTGACAAAGTGACCAATCATGTACAATCATGTTCAACACTTAGTTAGGTTTTAATACTCGTTTAGTCTTGATTTTGGGTTTACTTACCTCTCTTTGGAAAATGTTGGTGGTGGGGTGAATCCATTGGATAGATCTATTCCTTTATATCTATTTCTTGAAGGAGTCACCACCCTTCACAATAAATGAATCACCACCCTTTGTTATAAAGGAGCCATAGTCTTTCACATTTGAAGAGTCGCAACTTTTCATATTAGGAGTCACAACCTTTTCACTTTAATAGTTACAACTCTTCATTATTGCATTTGGATACTAATAATAATTCAATTTTAGATAAGTTAATTTGTTAGTGCTTCTCAACCCAAGAAGCATTTTGGGAGACAATGTTTTTAATATTTTCATAATTTTTTAAACATAAAGTAATCATAAACACACATGGAGAAATCTTGTTGAAGACATATCTAACATGAAGCAACACATAGATATACACAATACATGAAGTATACACATAAATACACATAAGACACAAAGCATGAAGCATACACATAAATACACTTAATATACACATAAGGTACGAAGCATGCACATAAATACACATAACTCGTGAAGTATACACATGAATGCACACAATGTCACAAAGTATACATATGAATACACGTAATTCAAAAAGTATAGACATGAATACACATACTTTTCATAAGTCATTAAGTATACACAAGGAATACACAAAGTCATAAGAAATACACATGAATACATGTTTAAGTCACAAGGTATACTCATCAATACATGTAAGTCACAAAGTATAGACATGAAAGGCACACACATATAAAAATGAATTTTGGCCTACTTAAGAAGAAGGTTGAATATTTAATTGTAATTGAATGGTGGTTAAAGTCAATTTGTTTGTAGGTTAGTAGGATTAAAGCTCTAATACCAATTATAATGTCCCCTTTTGGGATAACCCTAAAATTTTCCCTAGAATCAAAATTTTAATGTAGTTAGTGTTATAACTTACCAATTAAATGCTTTAAGCAAGATAAATCTTAGTTTATGCCTTGCAATCATGATATAATATCGGAATATAATTCATATGATCAAACATATATAATAAGTGTATTATCTATTTAAAACATGTAAAAATATATAATTATTTTAAAACTATATAAACTATGCAATATCCATAATGCATATTGGAAGTTTGATCATAATGGGACTTGGATGAGAAACATGACAATTCCACCTGAAGCTATCCAGACCAATCCCAAGAGCGAATATACCATCCCTCTTGGCCCTGAGTGGTAGACACACAGTCATCCAACATGGGGTGGCATTCTTAGTGGATAAACTTATATCTGCATTCCCTATCCATGTTGCCTTATCCATCCCTCTTACAATAAACAACCAATCCATGTAGATATTGGGGAGAATCTACAATAGGAGGCCTATAGATTCTCCTTTCTAAGCCCAAGGGCAGATACTCACCCCCTTGGCTCCAAGTGGCCAACTTGGAGTGGTATACTTAGAAAGAAATCTAGTATCTACTCACCCTACTAGAATTCCCCCCATTCCCCTCATAGTTGCATTGATGAGAATTGAAAACACTCAATATATCCAAATTCATAGAGATTAATAAACATGTCTTCATTCACAACAATCATAATAGTGCATACCACAATGCTTGCAAAAATATAAAACTGTTATATTCTAATATGCAAATATATTAACAATTACTAACTTCTGCCTTGGTTTGTTGAGTGTAGATAATTGTGTTTGATCTGCTCCAATTTCCTTCTTGTTGATCTATTCTTAATATTTAGAAGATATTTATTAGTGTAATTCAAAAAAATAAGAATCTAATATTCATATTAAAAAGAACCATAATTATTTATAAGACTCAATAATTTATGTAAGCATCACTGTTGTATAATCGTATATATAATATATATCTCCTATAAATATATACATATATATATTTATAGGATTATTATTATTTCTAATTGATATGAACTTATATGTGTGTGTGTGTGTGTGTGTTTACTTATATTAAACTTACTTCCCTTTTTATCCTTTTTCTTCATATCTCTCATTGAACCATCTTCTTCTTTCCATGTACTTCTTCCAAATCTGATTATATCATATTAATGTATCTTCTACTATACTAAAAAAATATTTTGTATTGTTGTCCTCATTTGTTGTTCATATATTTGTGTTTAAATATGATTATATTTCATTATTTCTACTTTTATGAATGCAAATATATTTCTGCATATGATTTTATTTCATATTTTTCCCCCATTCCTGAGTGCCCCTTCCCACTCATTTGTTTCTTATTTTATATCTCTCATGGTGAGTAGAGTCACATCTATTTATTTAGCAAGGGACACATCCCTTTATTTCATTACATCCCTTACAAAGGATGCACCCTTTTATAATCTTTGCCTCTTTAAAATTAATTGATGACTTTCATTTAAAACATAAATATTTCCTCACTTATGAATCATTACATACTTATTAATTGTTTGGTAATACAAATTACTACTCTCTTCAAGGTATTCACTACCCTTTATGAATCACTTCCTTAAAATTTTAACCAATATGAATCGTCATCTCTTTATTGGTTGATCACTACCTTTTTTCTATGTGATCAATTCTTTTTTTTACTATCATTTCTTGGTCAGCCATCATTAATTTATTCTAAAATTTCTCAAGGATGTTGATAGGACCAAGGGGTTAGTTTTATCAAATGAGGAGATTCGAGCATTGCCCTATAAGTTCTATGTCAGCTGACATAGCATCATTATTGATTATAATTTACTCTATGATTTATTCTATTTTGGGGGCATGATAGACAACATAAGAAAATTGGTAACTCATCATGTCACGCACCAATATCAACCTATTTGCAAAAAAGTAAGATATAGTTTAATTTCAATACTACACTATTATTGTATATAAAATTGAAAGTAGACCATCTAATCTAACTCTCTTTGTTGTCATAAAATTTCAGCAATACTTTAGGCCTATATAGAACAAGAAAGAAACAAAAATAGTAAAATTACTTGAATCCCTTATGATGGTTAATAGAAAATCCCTTAAAATGGATTTGGAATTAACAAACCATAAAGCATGGGGTTTAATTATAAATAGAACAACAATAAACATTGCAAACAAAAATTAGGGAGAAGTCACCTTCACATTAGTGTCAAGAGTTTGAAGATTGTCAAATCTATAAATATCCAATTTATTTTCATTCCAAAAGTATGAATACACAGAAAAAAATATCAACCTGCATAAGTTTAAGGAGGAATCTCCAAAAAATAAAATAAAAAAAATGTGTATAACTAATGCTTATAAATCTTATTAATATATTTGAATGAAGAGGTGCATCCCCTTTCATAATCAATTCCTTTTCAAATGGTCATGCCCCATCTTATCTTTCCATCGCTGCTTTACCTTTAATCTTAATTACTTCCCCTTTTCACTTATATAATCACTACATTATGATTAAGTTTCTTAAACAATAATGCTACCTTTTAATCACAGTATATAGCTTTCCACTAATAATATAAATAAGCATGCTCTATCAACCTGCATAAGTTTAAGGAGGAATCTCCAAAAAAAAAATAATAAAAATGTGTATAACTAATGCTTATAAATCTTATTAATATATTTGAATGAAGAGGTGCATCCCCTTTCATAATCGATTCCTTTTCAAATGGTCATGCCCCATCTTATCTTTCCATCGCTGCTTTACCTTTAGTCTTAATTACTTCCCCTTTTCACTTATATAATCACTACATTATGATTAAGTTTCTTAAACAATAATGCTACCTTTTAATCGCAGTATATAGCTTTCCACTAATAATATAAATAAGCATGCTCTTTATACAACATAATCTTCCATTTCACATGGAAAAACCAAGTTCGTCTGCACAGAATATCACTTTGTAATGGTGTTGGCATTCACATGATGAGAAGGAGTTTGACCTTTGTTTGTGACATAGATACTGGAATATTTGATGGTTGGTTTTTACTTGTGGTATTTTGTTACACAAATGTCACATTTCTTGTTTGTGTTGTTGTATGAGGATGTGGTGACATGTTATAAAGTGGATTTATAAATTATTGTTCAAATGTAGGGGGTGCAAGTATATGTAACCTTGTCACATTATGTGATGTCCTACCAAGTCGCATATTCATGTTCAGTTGTTGTGAGGTAGGATTTTTTGATGAAGGTACTATGTAATTGGAACCTATGTCTTTGGTTGTCACATCAGGTGTTGGTTCTATTATGGTACAAATATCAAAACCCATAAGAAGCTTAGCTCCCTTTTGTATAAGTTTTAAAAGATATATAGTGGGATATTCTTCCATTATTGCCTCCATTAGGTCAAAAAAATGATGATCTTGTGAGGCCTGATCAAGGCCCTCCTGCGTAAAACTCAGTTCAACATAAGTTGGAGTAAACTCATCATTAACAAGAGGTAAGGTAGGTATTGGTTTGGGTATGGGTTGTGAACTTGTGGAGGTCTCAAATTACATTGTACTTGTGGAATCAAAGATAGGGTCTATTGTAGGATCCATTTACTTTTTCTTGCTTTCTGATCTTGTTTCAACTATATAAGACCTAGTATGTTAAAAGACTATGTTTTTGGATTTTTTTATAATTTTTTATTTTTTTGGATTTCTGATGGTTTATTAAAGCATGAACTAATGTTAAATGACGATGTTTTTGTATTTTTTATTTTCAAAATGATTATGAATTTGCGCTAATGTTTTAGGATTTTCTTGATTTTAAAGGATGATAGTGATAAATGGTGTATGATTATGGATTTTTTATTTTTGAGGAAGGTAATGATAAATGATGTATGGTTATGGATTTTTAAGTTTCAACCTTGTGAGATAATGATAGACCAAAGTTATTGAAAGGAATGTCTAGATCTATTAAGGATAAATTTTATGATGATGGTTGATATAAGTTAAACCTAAACTAGACTTATGAGTTTAGGGTCAACTTTGATAGGTTGATGAAAGGATTTAAGACATCAACACATCCAAAAGATAACTATGGTTGCATCAAAATATAACTAGGATAATATTGTGAAATATGATTGGTGAAAGATGATGTGGTGTAAATGATGATAAACCAAAGTAACCACAAGAAAAGTCTAAAACCTCAAAATATGATCAAGGGATAAGAGTCAAACCTAAACTATATTGATGAGCTTAGGTCAACTATGGATAAGATGATGAAAGGATATGAGATTCAAGATGATCAAGGGATAACTAAGGTCTAATGAAGATTGGTTGATTAATATGCTAGATATGGGGGTTGGATAAATGATTGAATGTAATCTTGATCTACGGATGTGATTAAACTAAGGCAATGGAGAGTGCAATGTTAAATATGAAGGGTCTAAAAATGCTCAGTTTGGTATGTAAGGTTGCTAAATCAATCAGGTCTAGTATCTACAAAATGGATTCCAAAATTGAAACCTTGATTAAGTTATGTCAAAATAAGAGATGGATTAGGGAAAGTTGTGGTTGTGTTAGGGAATTTGACAGTTGTAGTGCAACAATTGTTGTGCAGAATGATAGATGAATCAAAGAGTGGAAAATGTGACATAGGAAACTTATAGATGCATCACTTTGGTTTTCCTTAGGCTTTTTTTTCTAAGTATATGCATTATAGTATGTTACAAATGTGTTACTCTACCTTTTTTTTTTTTAAATAGTGTTTTGGGATGGTTTTTATGAGATTTTTTTTAGATTTTAACCAAAAAACACTCAAAAGATAGTTGCAAAATAGAATGGTTGTTGAATATTAACTAAAAATGGTAAGGATTAAGGCCAAAAAGGCCAATGGCTTCACGAGTTTAACACAAATAAAGATAGATGGACCAAAAAAAAAACTTAATTATTTAAGTAGGATTGTTAACTTAGTGTAGGACCACCGCACTAAAGGTACTTATACACCAAAATTAGTGTGAAACACTTCTCTTTTGAGAGTGGATAGCTAGAGGTTTAGTAGCACAATTCCAATACAACAACAGGATCACCTTTCCTCTCTCCTCGAGAGGCTAAAGAAGCCAACTCAAGAATTTCTCTCTATTCAAGGGTGTGCATGGTATTGTACCCTACACTACACTAAGCAATGACCGATGTCTCCTAGCCTTCTAGAAAATAAAGGTTTCTAGTGGGGACTACCTTGAATAGAGGTCTCATTTGTAGCAACTTGAGAATTAGGAGTCCACTCCCACTCTCATCACCAAAGAAAGTCTTAGAGAACTGAGGGTCTCACAACATGCTCTTTCTAGTGCATGAGGGGAGAGGATACATACACACTATCTTGGAATGACAAAAGTACAAGCATATCAAACATGAAAAAAACTTTCTCTTTTTAATCCAACGAAAAATATTGTTCTTTTTAACCTAAAGGGTTAATTGATGATGGACTTACAATGTTGAACATCTAAACTAGCTTGAGTTGCTTGATGAGCATAATTACAGGCCCTCGATCATCTCCAAGCTTACCAGAAATCTATTTCTAACCATTATAATCAAAGTGTTATTTCTCATACCTTCAAGGTATGTGATCTCATTCTAGCTATGAGAATAAGAGAAATATAAATGTGTCACTTGATCAAAAAGGGAATTTTAGCCCTAATTGGTTAGGTCCTTACATAATCACCTTCGTGTATGGCTTTGGTTCATATGGCTTGTTGTTTATGGATGGTACTCTAAAAAATGGTGAATGCAATGGATCTCTATTGATACTATACATAAGGTCTATGTGGCATGTCCATGATGCACGTCCCTCTTTAGGGATCACAATTTGTTGTGCTATGACATTTTTTCATTAAAAAATTATCCTTTTAATTTGTGTTATGATATGAACATGAGTGTGTAGTTAATTTATTTAATTAGAAATTATATATACATGTGTTTTATTTTTATGCTATGTATCAGTGAATTGTATTTGATTAATTCTTTTGTCCATATATTTTGCATCATACATTCTATCTATATCTTAAACATCGATTAAATCATCATTGTATTTAATTATCCATACATCCAATGTGTGTTTAATTAGATCATGATAATATCTAATCTAAGCATACATCCATAAACATAACATCCATAGCATAATCATGCATGAAAAGGAAACATACACATAAGAACACGTAATGCCAATTTGAAATATCATATATATATATAAAATGTCATGTACATGTATCACACCATTATAACAAAATGTGGTGTTTGTATATTTGTATAAGAATCTATACATCAAAAATGTTATACAATGATGATTTGATACAACAAAAATATCTCTAGCCACTAGGGGCATGGCTCTTGGATCCCTCTAGTGTTGGTGGTGGAAAAGGAGGCTATTGGATGGATACATGCAAGTGAGACCAATGTGATCATGACATGAACATTCTCCGTGACCATAATACTTGTACCTCCCCTCATATATTTTCTACCTATTCCCTTAGGGATGAGACATGATTTGTGAGTGTAGCCTCTCGCTCCCAGGCATCTTGCAACTCATCTCTCAGTTGTTGCACCTGAGGATGCTTGAGATTAGTGGGTCTTGTCCTTGCAGCCTGCAACTACCTCCTAATGTCATCAACCTATTTCTGTAGAGTGTCACATGCTCACTCAACACTCTCAACTCATGTCACAATTTTTTCTCTCTCGGTGAGCATAGAGAGGAGCTCCACACCCCTCTGAGCCCGTTGCTTGGTCATCACAAAAAACTCAATAGTGTGTCGGACTACCTCCACTTAGGTCTCCTCGTAGGTCACCTCAAACGCACCACAATCTCGAATAGTTGGGTGTGGTTCCATGTTGTGGGTGGCTTGTAGGCATCAAGGATCAGCCCCCAAATATGGATGGCTAAGACTGCCTCTAAGATGCATTAACAAAAGAATTCAATCCACTCCTATGTGAACATTGCAACCATAGAGAAAGTGGACTATATTTGCATCATATCATCAAAACATGTATATATGGGAGCATGTAACAAAGTAACTAAAATGAAATAACATATATCAAATCCAAATTTGTACCTAGGTCCCCAGTCTACCAGTGTGGATCTGATTGTGCATTATCATTGCTAGAGGTGATGCTTGTTGGAAAAATGTGTCTCAACCTTGCAATTACATAAGGTTTTGTGAATCAGTATCTTCAAAACTTAAACCTTTTAGCATAATGCAAATTCAAACTTTTAACAAGATCAGTAACCCTTAACCAGATCATCAACTCTTAATCAATTTAACAACAATGAAAGATAAAGTAATGAACACACATGCACACGATAACACCAGATATACATGGAAAATATAAGGGAAAACACATGGTGATAAATCTCACAATATATGAAGCCCACTACTTATAGAATTACAATTTTGCTTTAGGGCTCATTGCCTAAGGAAGCACACTGCTCCTTGAAGGAATTGCAAGCTAAGTCACACAACCTTAGGGAAAGATAAAAAGGAACTTGTAGGCTGCGGTGCAAAACTCTAGGGAAAGATTCAAGGACCTACTAAAGAGACTCATTGTCTAATAGCATGATACATGAAAACTTAGGTTTACAACATATGTCAACAATACACTCTATTGACTGAGGCGTTGAAGCACATATAAATTATATTTTAACAATTTATTGCATTATTCCACATTCACACACCACCACCCACCTTGCAACTAATTTTTTCTTCCATTTATATCCTCCACAAGATCACAAAACAATAATTAGGTCAGCTAGAATATAATATAAACAATGATCCCAACAAGTCAGCCACAAAAAATATAGTTATGGTGAAAGTGGTCCTATCCATGAGATAGAGAGGACCAAAAATAAATTATTATATATTCCAAATTGATTCCAAACATCACACACATTGGTACACATCAACCCAAGTTGGCAATAAGGAAATGTGTAGCACATTTCCAATCAACCCAAAAACACATCTTTAACTAAATTTGCTCAATGTGGTTATCAACAAAATCAAGTAGGACCCAAAATTAACTTAAAACAACTTCACATATTGGCACAAACCCCCAAGCACATAGCACAAGAAAGAGAACAAGCCCTATTGACCAGACATCCATAAATTACCCAGAAAACCAACTCAAAATAATATGTGGCACCAAAGAGATTAATAATTGATGTGTGTACCACAAAGAGACATTTCATGAACATCCAACAACACTTCCATATACTTCTTTCATAGTGTCATACCACAAACAACCACCGTAAACCAAACTGCAGTGTTGAAAAATGTCATCATGTACATTTTGACACTTGATTTGAGAATAATTAATGAAAAATTGGACTTGATATCACCTTGATATAGTCTTGTGATGTGTTTTGCACATCCACATTAGGTTTTGGGCCCTTCCAAGCTGAATAAACTTAACTTTTCCCTAATTTAATGTTGTAAAGTGTATTTATTGACACCTTCACATTAAATCTAGGAGGCTTGTAAATTAAGCGGACCTAATCTAGTGTTGTAATGTGTTCTACACATTCACATTGGATTTAGGGCCCTCCTAAGCTAAATAGACTCAAATTTTCCTTAATTTAATGTTGTAAAATTTATTTAAATTTAGACTTTCACATTGTATTCTTGGCTTCCTTGCATTTATAAGCTTTATATAATCATTAATAGGCACCTATGACCCCATATTATGCATCCCAAGGCATATTTTAATCAAAAACCTAACAAGATCAACATATAAGCTTAATTTACACATTCTTTGACACTATAGCAAGCAAGATAGCACCTGTGGGACACATTTTCCACTTTGGGCGAATGAGTCCTATCCAAGTGGGACTCATTCGTCCAACTTGGTGAATGAGTCCCATTTGGCCTATTTTCAAGGTTTGAGCAGGAAAAACTAGGTTTTAAGTTCAAAATTCTTCTATGTCGTCCTTTGGGATTTAATAAATGGTAATTTGAGTGGATTTCCTATATAAACAAGCTTTCAAATCATTATTTCATCAAACCTACATGATATCAAGTCAAGCAAGCAAGAGTTAAGCATTCCAAGACTTTACAAGATCTTCAAGATAATATTCAAGATCATTTTTTGGGTATTCAAGGATAGAATTCTTCAGCAGTTGTTGAAAAAATTCAAGATCCATCATCATGTCAAGAATATCAAGCATCAAACATGTTATTGAGCTAGTGTTGTGATGTAGAATTGAAGATCCAAGATCAAGCATTGTTCTACACCTATTGTCAAGATCAAGATCTACATCTTTCATGACCATTTCATGTTGAGTTACAGATTTACAAAGCAAGATTTACAAGGCATCATTCAAGGTATCTACATCATGGAGTCTCTCAACATGACACCCACAATGGCTACACCCATTTGTGGAAAGCTCAAAGGTTCATCATGAAGTCTCTCAACGTGATGTTGTCATGGAGTCTCTCAACATGATGTCCACCATGGCTACTCCCATGTGTGGAAAGAAACACACGTACAAGTGCCCATCACAGAGTCTCTCAGTGTGATGTCATCACGGAGTCTCTCAACATGACGTCCACCATGGTTACTCCCATGTGTGGAAAAACACAAGTACAAAGGTTTCATCATGGAGTCTCTCAATGTGATGTTGTCATGGAGTTTCTCAACATAATGTCTCATCTCAGTCTCAGAGATGAACAAGGTCTCACACCTCATATTTCTCCATATCAGATAAATATACACTACAAGGGATTTCACCTCATACTTCTCCATCATAGAGAAATATACACTAACAAGGGCTTTCACCTCATACTTCTCTATTATAGAGAAATATATACTAACAAGGGCTTTCAACTCATACTTCTCTGTCACAGAGAAATATACACTAATAAGGGCTTTCTCATACTTCTTCGTCACTGAGAAATATACATTGCAACAGATCTTCATGATGATGTGACTCCCTTTGAAGCTTCAAGTACTTGCATCAAACTCCTGACCTCCTCATCTAAGGTTGCTTTTGTTGGTTTGTTAGACTCCCTATGAATGTTATTTCCTCCTCTTCGAAGAAACTAATTGCAATGACAATCTGTAGGTTCTTCCTATTCAAGAGATGTCTTCGGTTATGTGCCACCAACTTAGGCCCAAGGCAACAAGTTGTGTCTCCATTCTTTAGCCTATGTGACTTCCTCACAAGATGCATCAAGCTCTTCCTCCCTTGGATGTAATATCTCATCATCCTTTTTCTCCTCGATCCATCTTGGAAGAATTTTGGAGAGATTACTAATATTTCATAGAATGAAACTCTCCTGAAGAGAAATACCAATGCATACATGATTCACTATTGCATGAATTAATAACTACATACAAAATTCATGAACATTATTCAAGGGTACAAGCATAAAATACTTCTCTTTATTGAGTACGATTTAAATTGAATTGAATAGCATTGGCAAAGAATAGGAACTACAACCTCTATTGTTGAATATTTTGAATCTCCCCAAAATGGGAAAATAATCCTACCAAGGCTTCAACTCATGAAGCCCACACCCAACAAATGTTCTTGATGTTCATCTTAGATGATCAATCAAAGTCATGATTTCTCTGTTTCCATATCAAACTATACTTACTTTGGTGGAGTTGATGAAATTCGTTCAGGTTGAGCCTTCGGCTCTGACCGAACTTCCAAACTTGATCATCACAGTTGTCTAGCTTTAATCACTGAGCCACAAAAACTATTTCAATAGATTAGAACAATAATTGTCAAGGCATGCACTTTTTCTTGATGTATCTTATTATTTTGGCCACTCCCAACAATATTTCAAGGATGGAAAGGTTAGAATAAGGAATTATAGTTGTTCACTATTCCATGGAAATACACGTCTAGAATATAATTAGCACTTGTTCCAAACATAGAAAAAATACCCATTTGTAATAAGATTCCCCTAATAATCACCAGGGGACATATTAGCAACTCCTGTATTCTCCTCAAACTCGTCTGATGCAATTTCTGACAATAGGCTCGAGGATCCATATTTTTCTTCGAGTTGGTCATTGAAATAATATATTTTGACCTCTACACAACATGAATTTTATCTGTTGATTTATTGACTCTTGATTCTCAGTTTGTATCATTCCCAGAAAATACTTCACACCATATTTTAACATTTGTCACAACATAGGAATAGGGAGGATCTCCTCTCTGAGTGCTTGGCATATAATAGCTTGTATTCACCTGATGATTTTCATCACACCGATAGGAACCAATCCAGATTTACCACTTATGCTTCTAAAGATCGCTTAACTTCAGATGACAACATCTTAGAATCAAACAATCCAAAGATTAGTGTAACAAAATTTCCCTGGTAACATTTCTCAATTTTGAAGGCAATCTCTCCTCTACAGAAAACCTTTTTCCACTAGAGAAGGAAAAACTCCAATAATTTACCAAAGCCAAACAAAAAAATCTTCTACCTCTACCATCAACCCAGCCACTTTACTTTCTTCCCACTACACCATCGCCTTAAGTGGTTACTTCTAACTAAATATTTTCACAAACAGCCATGTTGGGGTTATACTACTTAGCCAAATCTGATCGGGTCTTCCCCCCCAAACCCGCTTTGATACCATGTTAGTTTTAGGATCAAATTTGCAATAAGAAAAAATACAACACATGGACAATAAACACAACACTTTACCCTCGGAAAACCCTCCTACTCGAGGGAGAAAAACCCAACAAATAATCTCTCATATATATCATATAAAAGTGTAGAATATTGCTTTACAACTAAACCCTTCTCAAGGCCGAATTGATACAATGAATTAATAGCATCTATCCTTTGATGCAAAGATAAATATGTTTCTTCTTGAAGTCAATCTATTGCTACAAGATGGTTTTCTGCTCCTTCTTGAAAGAATGTAAAAAATAAGAATGACTTGATAATGAAATGGATGATCATCTCCTTCTATATATACAATGCAAGGAGACTCTTCAAAAGCAAGGTGAATTTTCATCTAGGTCGGATCCCTTAGATGAAAATAATATAAAATATAATTTGCAATAAGAAGGCCGACTAGCCTTGAATTAAGGAGAAAATATCTCCTGAAGCTACCAAACGCTAACATTATCATGCATGGATCTGGCAATGGCACTTGACCTGCACCTGCACAATGAACAAATAAGTTAAGATAACTAAGAACCCTAGAGCTTCTTATGATGATTTGATATTTCTTTTACTCTTCTTGGAACTTCATGTAAATCTTCTCTTGAGATCCTTGCAACTCCTTGATTTGATGTATAACAAGAGATAGGGTGTATGTTTGTTGTTTTAACATATAAAATACCTAGAATCTTGAGTTCTAACATCACCCTTTTTTGACTCTTGTAGATACTCTTGAAGCTATCAATGAAAGAAATAAAGATACAACTGATCAACAATGGGTTTTGTCATTTAGGCAATGATGGATCCCTTCTCTCTTATGTGTCTTTTACTTTTAGATATACATTTTATATTTTATTTTATATCATTTAGTTACTCCCATGACTTGTGCGTGAAATTTATCAACATACTTCTGTAAAATGAATAAAAGACAACTACTTTATGCAAAGTTTGTGTAATATTTTCTCTTTCTATAAAACAATTGCATAATGAAAGTTGAAATACTTCATTTTATGGAATCTTTGTGTATGATAATGAAAATCTAGCATAATTTTCTTTTTGTGTACCTTTCACTCCTAAGTCTTCACTACTATTCCATCACTACTTGATTGGACTGAAAACACAATTAGGTAATAGGTATCTTGTCGAGACTCCTCCAAGATCATTTGATAACTCTCCCTCCAAGAACATGGAAGAAATTTTACTACAAACATTAATTTTGTGCATATCATAGAGTTCATGGTCATGCTACTAATGAATGTAAGGCTTTGAGTAACAAAATTCAACATCTCAAGGAGTGTGGTGCTCTTCCTTGTGTTGCAACACCCAATTCCTCTAACTTATACTTATTTTCATCTTATTTGGCTCACCCTTGTCCTGCACTAAGTAGGGGCAAGGGGTTAAGTAGCCTTGTCCTCGTATGTCACTTATCATTGTCTCTTTTGTCTAGTTGATCACCTTTCATGTACATCTAAGAGAAAGCTTGGGATGTGGATGACATGCCTTAAGTTGAATCACATGAAACATACTTATTCATGATGTAGTTCTATTTGGAAACATATGACTTGGCATAGGGATTTTTGAATAATCTCTCATGTCTTCTTCTACTTTAAAGAAATTGCTCACATCAATGGTGTTAGCAACTGCTTTAAAGTGGGGGCATACATCAACACTCATGTTTCATTGTGTGATTTTCTTTCTTCTTGTGATGCGTCCTTTTCTTGGTGGTATCATTGGGTTTGATTTCCTCTAAGAGCGTGATATTTCTTTGACTTGTATTCTCTTGGAGATATTAGGCATGATGTTCCCTAAGAAGAGACCTTGCACAAATTAAGCAAAATCCCTTTGACCATTCCTTACATTATTTCATATTTACAACAACTGTTATATGGACAACTTTCATAACACACCTTGCATGCCTATGGTGTCATCTTGTTTTTTCATGAGTTCCAAGCAAACAAAGTTTTGCTTGCCTCATGAAGCTCAAAGTTCTTTATTTGTTCATGAAATTAAAGCATACAAAGTTTTTCTAGTCTCATGAAGCTCGAAGATCATTATTGCGTGGCACTTTATCAAAGTTATTAGGAGGCATAGCTTTGGTCTAGTTGTATGGGAGCCTTGAACAAAGGCATGAATTTCCCTTATCCACTTGTGTGTGTGTGGTGAGCACATACCAACCATGTGTGTATTTGTCTAACCCTCTTGGATTACTCACCCAACAAACAACCAAGAGTTTCATTGCCTTAGATTGAGCATGCATTTTTTAGACAAACAACTTAGATTTGGTCCACATCATGTTGGAAAAATGGTCGAAGCTTGATCCACCCCATTTTTTATGTTTACTTATTTTTGTTTTTCTCTCTTTTAGTTATTGACATTGCATGTTTGTGTATCTTGATGTTGGATATCGTACACCTTATGCATGTCCTTTTGTGCTTATGTTGGTTTGACTTAGGATATTGGATCCTAGGGGCTTGGCCACCTCCTCAATATTTGTTATTCTAGACCATCTGCATTAGTACACTCAAACCCATCTTGAATGTCTACTTTAGTGTGAGTTTGAAGCAAGTTCATCCTTACTAAAGTGGGGCTAAATGTAGTGTCAAAAAATGTCGTCATATACATTTTCACACTTGATTTGGGAATAATTAATGATAAATTGGACTTGATATTGCCTTGATGTGTGTACCACAAAGAGACATTTCATGAACATCCAACAACACTTCCATATACTTCTTTCATAGTGTCATACCACAAACAACCACCGCAAACCAAACTGCAGTGTTGAAAAATGTCATCATGTACATTTTGACACTTGATTTGAGAATAATTAATGAAAAATTGGACTTGATATCACCTTGATATAGTCTTGTGATGTGTTTTGCACATCCACATTAGGTTTTGGGCCCTTCCAAGCTGAATAAACTTAACTTTTCCCTAATTTAATGTTGTAAAGTGTATTTATTGACACCACATTAAATCTAGGAGGCTTGTAAATTAAGTAGACCTAATCTAGTGTTGTAATGTGTTCTACACATTCACATTGGATTTAGGGCCCTCCTAAGCTAAATAGACTCAAATTTTCCTTAATTTAATGTTGTAAAATTTATTTAAATTTAGACTTTCACATTGTATTCTTGGCTCCCTTGCATTTATAAGATTTATATAATCATTAATAGGCACCTATGACCCCATATTATGCATCCCAAGGCATGTTTTAATCAAAAACCTGACAAGATCAACATATTTAAGCTTAATTTACACATGCCTCGACATTGTAGCAAGCAAAATAGCACCTATGGGACCCATTCTCCACTTTGGTCGAATGAGTCCCATTTGTCCTATTTTCAAGGTTTGAGCGGGAAAAACTGGTTTTAAGTTCAAATTTCTTCTATGTCAACCTTTGGTATTTAATAAATGGTCATTTGAGTGGATTTCCTATATAAACAAGCTTTCAAATCATTATTTCATCAAACCTACATGATATCAATTCAAGCAAGAAAGAGTTGAGCATTCCAAGACTTTACAAGATCATCAAGATAACATTCAAGATTTTTTTTAGGCATTCAAGGGAAAAATTCTTCATCAATTGTTGTAGCAATTCAAGATCCATCATCATGCCAAGCATATCAAGCATCAAACACATTATTGAGCTAGTTTTGTGATGTAGCATTGAAGATCCAAGATCAAGCATTGTTCTACACCTGTTTTCAAGATCAAGATCTACATCCTTCATGGCCATTTCATGTTGAGTTGCAGATTTACAAAGCATCATTTACAAGGAATCATTGTTCATGTTTCATTTTTCGTGTCCTTGTTTCATTTTTCCATCATTTGGTTTAATTACCTAAAAGGGGTTTGACTAAGGAAAACCCCTATTCCCTAACAATCAACACTTTCTCTATCTTTCTTTGTGTAATTGTAGATCTAAGTGCTTTGAAGACTTGAAGGATCATTTAATATTAGGTTACCAGCTTGGAGAAAGTTGTTGGAGTTTTCTCCCCATTGCAAAAGGTTGTAATCTTGACCAAAAAGTCACCTACAACCCCGAAATCAGGGTTTCAGATCCTAAAACAAAGAGAAATAGAAAGAGCAGACAATGAAGACCAGATTTGCAACTTGAAGATCCAAAAAATAAAATTTGGACTCATTCGGAACAAGTGGTGAATGAGTCCCACTGTAGGTGTTTTTCAAAAAAAAAATCAAATTCAAAAACCTTTTTTTTTGAAACCTACTTTTGTGCAAAAATCTAGAACTGGGACTGATTTTCCCATAATAGAGAATGAGTCCCACTAGGTCAAAAATTTAGAATTTCTAGCATTTTAGGACTCCTCCCTGTCATCTCCAAATTCCTAGGTGGACACATTTCATCTTACAACTTGTTATTCTATTTTACATGCATTTCTAGGTCATTTAGTTCATGTTTGCATCATACTAGGGTTTTTACATTCCATCTTGCATTTCATTATCTTTTCCAAGTTTAAACTTGGTGGTGAACCCCTCATTGGTCTATATTCATCCCCTAGGACAACCCTCTTACAAGATCTATTTATCCTTTGCATTGAGATCTCAAGGTCATCCTTGAATGTGGAGCATAGAAAGTTTGTTGCCCTAGGTCCAAAACCCAAGTGGCGACAAAATTCTATCTTACACAAACAAAAATAGAACACTTCATCCCAAAAGCCTAGAAGACACAACCATGAGATAGAACATTAACAAACCAACTTGCGATAAAAATCATCACATGAAAGATGCATTGAGACACCACACAAACACTAACAACACATCCACCAAACCATAGGAGTAGAAACAACAATGTGAAGAAATGCGAAGCATTTTCTAAACCAACCTTGAGAAGCAACAAAATTGCCAACCCACTACAATTACTAGAAACCTCCTCGGTAACACTAGTGACCTAAAAAGATAAGAGTGCAACATCCACAAAACATAAATGCTAAAGCCCAAACCATAAGACCATATCTTCAAAGGCGGAGTAATTTAGAACATTCTCCTAAACAATCTTCAAAGCAACTTCCTATAGTAGCAACTTTCATCAACATCGAGAGACCAAAACTTCCTTGTAGCAACACATACTTCCTCAAGAACAATAGGAGATAACATACAAAATGATAGAGGGAGTACAACATGCTAGAGACCATCAACAACATCTCCCCAACATCAATATTACTTGCAATCCTCATCTTAATGCTCCTAATCCTCATCTTAGTGCTTCTAATCCTCATCTTAATGCTTCTAATCCTCATCTTAATATATCATCAGGATATCATCTCTGTTGAGAACAAACATACTCAATACTACCTTAATTGACATCAAACAAGGTATGACTTCCAACCATGAACATCAATAACATTAGTGTTAGCACATCATCATAGTATACCATCAACATACAAATGTAAACAAAAATGAAAGCACAAACTGAGAGTTGGCATTGATGACAAACCAAACTGAGTGTTGACATCAATGACAACCTTAGGTAACATATGTGCAACATCTCATATGCGAGGCATTTTGTTAAAAACTCTAAAGAAAAGTCAATAAAATCCTCGTGGTGAATAGTGAAATGACCTTCTATGGGCCCACAATGGGAGTATATAGGTCAATTTTTCCCATTTTATGGTGAAATTTCCCTTTCCTACCTTCTTGTTTTCTTAAGCATTCTTGTCACCATGATAGCTTCTTCCAATTTTGAAATTGACTTGATTTTGAGTTTTGCAGAATGAAACTTTATGTTGGACGTTGTAGTTTCTCGCCAAGATTGAATGATGGGGGAATCACTAGTATCCACCTATTTGACCTCTATGACCTCTATAGTATTCGTTTTGCAAACAATTGTAATTTTTTTTAAAAATTACTTTAAAAATTATGTCTTCAAAGCTACTTTCTACCTAGTTTTTCTCAATAATCAACTCACTAAAGGGGGAAAAATGTAGAGTTGTAAAATTACACCTTGTTGAAATTCCACACTTACACATTAGGCCTGCTGCATTTATGGTAAAATCCTATAAGTTGTAATTTTCTAACTTCATAGGTGACAACGATGAAGCATTAGCAACTTGAATACTTTACTTGTGCAAAGTTTTGAGGACACTTGCGCGATGTGCAAATGTCTACAGAACACACTAGCATACCTAAACTTTTTGATATTGAAACATGAATATTCTACGTCCTTTGCCTATGAAACATGTCATAAAGGTAAGGAAGCGTAAGTAACAACTCCTCCCGCCCATGCAACCTCACAAAACCTCATTTTTCCTCTCATTCTCATTCATTTGCACTCTATCTTATTCTAGCTTAATCATTCTCATGTTATTTCTCATTTCATTCTATCTTCTTCACTCTCTCTTGCTCTATCTTTCTCTCTCTCACTTCCATAGTGAAGCTCTGCCATATTTCTCTCAAAGAAACATTCAAAGCTTCTCTTGCACATGAACTTATCATGTCTATCAAGAAAAAAGGGGAGCCACAAGCTATTGGTAAAGCTCTCTTGTTACCTTGTCTATTTGATCTCATATATCTTATTTGTGATAGGGGTTCTTGTTCGAAAAACAAGGACATACAACTAAGAGGGGGAGAGGGTGAATCAGTTGTCATAGAATAATTAAATATTTTCAAACTTTATTTAACTCAATCTCAGATCTAATGAATAAACAATAAACCATAAATATTCAACACATTAGAAACACAAAGAACGCCAAGATTTTTTATGTGGAAACCCTGTTAGGGGAAAAACCATAGTGGTGGTTAGTCCATAATATTATACCCTGTTAAAAGTATAATGAGAAATAATGAGAATGCACATGCATTCAGGCACACTTCCTAGATATCACTGCTCAAATACAAAAGAGGACTCACTATCCAAAGAAAATTTTGGATTAAAACCATCCAAATTGTGAATTGAGAAAATAAATTCTACACAAGCTTGATTACAGTTCCAGTTAAGCACAAAACAACCCTCTCTCTTCACTCAAACTTCTTCACACTTTGCTCAATCTTCTTCACACTCTGCTCTGCAATCAAATGATATTCACACATACACACATGGGAGTATACCGAGCACACTTTAAACCGATGAAACAATTGCTCTTATATATCCACAGCATGAGATTATATCGACAACTTAGTCGGCCAGCGATATAAAACATATTTGCAATGTCGGCCCAAATTTACAAATAAATTTTCAGTGTCAATCCACCAAGGCTGGCCACAACATAGTGGAGACCCAAATTAATAACTCCAACACAAAAATACTTCAATTAATTTCACCTCAAAGATCCACCATGCGTTACACCCATCATGCCAACCAAGAACATGAGACACTAAACATACAAAGAAAAATCTTCGACCACGAGCACATTGATCAATGTGGATGTACCACATGTTAGGGTTAGAAAGGTAGATATCTAACAATTAAATGCAGATTTAATTAATAAATAGAGAAACTAAAACACACACATAATAAATCATAACACATGGAATTTAACGTGGTTCACCCAATCTAGGCTACATCCACCAAACCACAACCATCCAATACTTTTATTATCCAGTGAAAAACTTATTACAATCTTGCGAATAATCATGTTTTTCATCATACTATAATACCCATCCGAACCCGTTTTTAACAAGCTTAGAAGCTTCCAGATTTTTGGGTTCTACAAAATTGGATTTTTCCCTTTTTCGGTGATGACGCGAAAAATTAGGAGGAAAAAATTTCTCGGGGGTTGCCGCTCCCGAACCCCCACTCGGGGCTCGGCCTAGCCTTGAACCCTGGAAAGGATACATGCCGGGGTGTACAGTATACCATGGTCTATATAGTATAGCATGATCAGTCACCACATACCAACAATCTCGCACTTGGAGACTGATCAAGCTCCACACCAACACAATCTCCCACTTGGAGACTGATCTTGGACGACACTGCTATAATTACAACTCCCACTAGAAATAAGTACCTTGGACCCTGCTACTCTATTATACTTGAATTCAACCTTGAAGGCCAACTGAAGCTAAAGAGGAGCTCAAGTTCTCCCTTGTCACTGCCTTGGTAAACATATCTGCTGGATTGACATCTGTATGTATCTTGTCTAGCTTGACCTGCCCATCCTCCAACACCGATTGAATGAAATGATATCTCAACTGTATGTGTTTTGTTTTAGAATTCAAGGCAAAATTCTTTGCAAGATGTATAGCACTCTAGCTGTCTGTAAACAAGTAATTTCCAGCATGTTGTTTGCCCAACTCATCCATGAAAAGTTGCAGCCATATCATCTCCTTTGCCGCCTCTGTTGTAGCAACATACTTTGCCTCTATGGTGGATAAAGCAACCACCTTCTACAATCAAGAAATCCAACTCACTATTGTCCCACCAACTGTAAATACATAACTTGTGGTACTCCGCCTGGTATCTATATCCTCTGCCAAATCTGAGTCAACATAGCCTTTTAAATCAGTATTAGAGCCCCCAAAACATAAAAAATTATTGGATGTACCTCTCAAGTACTTGAGAATCCATTTTACCGCATTCCAATGCTCAACTCCGCGATGACTCAAATACCTGCTAACAACTCCTACATCATGTGCAATATCCGGTCTCGTGCATACTATGGCATACATTAAACTTCCTATAGCTCAAGCATAAGGTACCTTGTACATTTTTTCTTCCTCCTCTTGTGTCTTTGGACACATATCCTTAGTCAATTTGACATGACTAGGCAAAGGTGTGCTGACAGCTTTTGCATTCTCAATATGAAATCTCTGTAACACCTTTTCAACATAATTAGCCTGAGATAAAAACAATTTTTTGTTTTTCCTATCTCTACAAATTTTCATACAAAGGATTTGTTTTGCTGCCCCTAAATCCTTCATAGCAAAAGAGTTTGCTAACTGTTGTTTTAGCTCACTTATGTGATCCATGTTAGACCCTGCTACAAGCATGTTATCAACATATAGACATAAAATAATGTAGCTATCATTATCTAACCTCTTAAAATAAACACAATGGTCAGAATTACACCTGCTGTAGCCTTGCTCAGTCATAAAACTATCAAATTTCAAGTATCATTGCCGAGGTGCTTGCTTCAAGCATATAAACTTTTCTTCAATCTCCACACTAGTTTATCCTTACCTTTGACCTCAAGTCCTTGTGGCTGATCCATATATATTTCCACTTCCAAATCACCACAGAGAAAGGTTGTTTTAACATCAAGTTTTTCTAAATGCAAATCTTCAGCAGGCACAATACTTAAAACAATAAGAATAGAAGTAATTTTAACAACTGGAGAAAAAATTTCATCGAAATCAATACCCTTTTTCTGTGCAAATCCCTTTACAACTAATCTGGCTTTAAATATCTTCTTACCTCCATCCTCCTCTTTCAGCCTATAAACCCATTTGTTTGGTAAAGCCTTTTTACCTGCAGGAAACTTGCATAATTCCCAAGTCTGATTTTTTAGCAAGGAGTTTATTTCTTCTTCCATTCCATGCTCCCACTAAACCTTGGTATCCACCTGCATAGCTTCATCATAATATTCTGGTTCACCAACATTAGTTAGCAAAATAGTATACAAAGAGGGAGATAATCTTTCTGGAGGTCTACTTATCCTTGAAGATCGTCTAACAGGATTTTGTGGTATTTTTTGTTGCTGTTGTTGCCCAGCATGAGGAACCACTGAAACATCATTGTGTTGAATATCATCCAACACTGCATAATCATGTTCTTTCTTCTCATGCTGTAGCAACAGATCTTTGTACAAAAATTTCTCATTGAATACAACATCCCTGCTTCTCACAAATTTCTGATTTTCAAAATCCCAAAGCCTATAACTAAATTCATCAATGCCATATCCAACAAATACACATTTCTTTGATTTTGTGTCAAGATTGGTTCTATTTTTAGAATCTACATGTGCAAATGCTTCACAACTGAAGGTTGTGAGAAAAGAATAACTCACCTTCTTACCTTTCTATGCTTCCTCTCGAATACCACAACCCAAAGGATTAGAGGGACCTCTGTTAATTAAATAAACAATAGTGTTTACAGTCTCTGCCCACATTTTTTAAGGCAACCCAACATGCAATCTCATAGTCCGTGCACACTCCATTATTGTTCTATTCATGCGCTTAACCATTTTCCTATGGAGTCCTTGAACCATTTTTCGCCTACGTAATACCTCATTAGAGGAACAATAATCTTCAAACTCTTTGCTACAATACTCACCACCATTATCAAATCTCGAGACATTTTATCTTTTTTTCCGTCTCATTCAACCAAGCTTCCATTTTTAAAAGTTTCAAATACATCAAATTTCTACCTAAGAAATAAATCAATACCTTCCTAGTTGCATCATCAATGAATGTAACATAATACCGAGAGCCACCGAGAGAAGATACCAGATGGTCCCCATACATCCGTATGACAAGCTCCAATTTCTCATCTTTTTTTTACTTCCCATCCTTGAGAAAACTTACTCTCTTTTGTTTTCCATACACACAACTTTCACAGAAATCCATATTAACACATTTTAGACCTGGTAAAACATTATTTGAATGAAGTACTTTCATACCTTTTGCACTCATATGACCAAGTCTATTATGCCACATTGTTGATTCAGAGTCCACAACAACTGTATGATCTTCTACCTGTTGAACTGCAACAATTGTTCCTGAACATTGACCTTTTTCCATAACATTTAAAGTAGAAAGAATAATATGACTTGTACAAAGATATAAGGTGCCTACTTTCACACCTTTTGCTACCACTAAGGCACCCTTTGTGACCTTCCAATTTTTATCACTAAATGTAACAACACAACCTTCATCATCTAGTTGCCCTGCTGAAATTAAATTTCGCTTAACTTTGGAACATGCCTTACCTCACGTAGTAGCCAATGATTCCCATTCTACAACTTAATCTTGATTCTTCCCTTTCCAACAATCTGACAGGTTCGTTATCTCCTAAATAAACTAGCCCAAAATCCCCTTTGACATAATCAAGAAAATAACTTCTATGGGGGGTAGCATGAAATGAAGCCCCTGAATCTAACACCCAAGAATCATCAACATTATCAAGGGAAAGAATCAAAGCATCCTCATCAGATTTATTACTTACCACATTTTCCTCTTTACTTCCTTCCTTTTTGTCTCCTTCTTTATTTTTCTGAGACCAGCAATATTTCTTCAAATGACCCGACTTACCACAATACCAACAATCCCTCTTGTCTCTAGATTGGGACCTTTTGTCCTTTGATTTTTCTCATGACTTCCCATGATTTCCAGAATTGTTTCCTCTCTCCTTTGTTCTGCCCTTGCTTTCTGCATTCAAAACACTTCCTGATGTGGATGTTCCACCTGAGCTTTTCCTACGAATTTCCTCACTCAAAATAACACCAACAACATCATCAAACTTCAATGTATTTGAACCAAAAAAAAATTGCTAACAACCATTACCGAGCTATTCCAACTTTCAGGAAAAGAACACAGAGTCGAAAGATCCCTAACTTCTTCATCAAAGTTTACTTTTATAGAAGTTAATTGACTAGTGACCTTATTAAACTCATTCAAATGATCAGTAACTAACCCACCTTCTACCATTTTCATATTAAATAAACGCTTCATAAGAAATACCTTATTCGAAGTGAAAGGATTTTCATATAACTTTGCCAGGGTTTCCATCAACTCTTGAGTTGTCTTTGCTGTTGTAATATTGAACGCCACCGATTGTGCCACGCATAGACGAATACTGCCAAGATCCTTTCTATCCAAGATCTCCTAGTCCTCATCTGACATTGCTGCGGGTTTCTTGGTTTTCCCTTCCAATGGCCACCATAAATCCTTCTGATAGAGATAGTCCTCCATCTGCATCTTCCATAATTGATAGTTCTGCCCATTAAATTTCTCAACCTTCTTACCCTCGTCTGCCATTGCTCCCACTCAACTGTGAGACTCCCACTCGATTGTGAGACCTTTCCTACAGATGATAATTGAAACACAACCTGCTTTGATACCACTTTTTAGGGTTAGAAAGGTAGATATCTAACAATTAAATGCATATTTAATTAATAAATAGAGAAACTAAAACACACACAGAATAAATCATAACACACAAAATTTAACATGGCTCACCCAATTTTGGCTACATCCACCAAACCGCAGCCATCCAATACTTTTATTATCCAGTGCAAAACTTATTACAATCTTGTGAATAATCACGTTTTTCATCATACTATAACACCCATCTGAACCCCTTTTTAACAAGCTTAGAAGCTTCTAGATTTTTTGGGTTCTACAAAATCAGATTTTTCCTTTTTCATTGATTTTTCCCTTTTTCGATGATGACGTGAAAAAGGAGGAAATTTTTTCTTGAGCGCTGCCACCCCTAAACCCCCGCCTGAGGCCTGGCCCAACCTCAGACCCTAGCAAGGATACATGCCGGGGTGTACAGTATACCATGGGCTATATAGTATAGCATGATCAATCGCCACATACCAACAATCTCCCACTTGGAGACTGATCAAGCTCCACACCAACACACCACAAAGATAGAGTACAATTTAGAAACATCCAAGAACACCAAGAGACAATAGAGAAACATCCAAGAACACCAAGAAACAATAGAGAAACATCCACAACAACTAAAATTACTAGGATTATACTAGCTTTAATCAAGAACACTGACAAAGACCACAAAAACACTATCAGAACACAAATCTTCATAATTTGAACAAATCTTCATACAAACCTCTAAAACTTCCTGAGGATGGACTAGACACACTAAAAAATAAACCCTTTATTCCACAACAATTGATCTTCAACATAAAAAATAGGACACCTTCATGACCTTCACAGTTCCACTAGGAATTTGCAATACTTTCTTTTACAATTTTCTCAATATCCTCGACATATACAACCTTCAATACATCAAATGCTAATAGTGTTGACATCAATGACAACCAAAAAATCCAACAATCTCCCCCTTTGGCATTGATGGTAACACATGATGTGAAAAACACCATCAACCCAACTCTCAATCAGTACTTACTCCTCAGATTCTGACTCTTCTTCCTTGAATTCTTCTACAAGTTCTTCTCCCCACAAGACTTTTTATTCTAGATAGCCAACATTTTTTCACATCACTCTTCTCTGCCTTTGACATCAATGGAAAAGATAAACATTATCTTTCCAAATATAAGCTCTAAACCACATATCTACACATCTAACTACTCCCCCTAAGTAGTAGCCACAAAAACATCAATCTAGATCAAAATATGATCATGAAATGCATGGATTGATGCAAATTAATGAATCCTAGTTCATGTTAGGAGGGATAATCACCCCTAGCATCCCTCTGAGATACTCAAAATTATCCTTCAGAAATGGCTTAGTGAAAATATCTACAATCTATTCTTTGGTAGGCAGATACTCCAGTCTGACTTTTTTTTCACTCACTTTCTCCCTCAGAAAGTGAAACTTGATTGATATATGTTTGGTATTATAATGTAGTGCTAGATTCTTTGATATGTTAATTGCACTTGAGTTATCATAGTAAATGGAAATAGGTTCATCATATACTACTCTAATATCTTTCAACATCTATTTCATCCACATCACTTGAGTATAGTTATTTGCAACAGCAATATACTTTGCCTCAATAGTAGATAAAGAAATGGAATTCTACTTTTTGCTCAACCAAGACACCAGCTTCTTCCCTAGGAAGAAAGCACCACCACTAGTACTCTTTCTATCATCTACATCTCCTGCCCAATCTACATCAGTATATGAATTTAAAGTAAGATCATCATCCTTAGGGTACCAAATCCCAAAATCAATTGTCCCTTTCAGATACCTAAAGATTATCTTAATAGTAGTCACATGAGATTCTTTTGGATTAGCTTGAAATCTAGCAACCATACATACAACATTCATGATGTCTGGTCTATTCTAATTTAAGTAGAGAAATCCACCAATCATTGATTTGTATCTTATTTTATTTTCCTTAGGAGAATTATCATTCTGTGTCAACTTACATCTGGTTACCATGGGAGTACCAACAAGTTTTGAATCATCCATGCAAAAATTCTTCAACAGTTCTCTCACATATTTGGACTGAGATATGAAGATCCCTTTATCTAACTAAGTAATTTGCAATCCTAGAAAGAACTTCATTTCTCCAATCATACTCATCTCAAATTCACTCTTCATTTCATCAACAAACCTCATACATAGATTATCATCTCCTCCAAAAATAATGTCATCAACAAAGACTTCAATGACTAATTCTTTATCATGATAAAATTTGAGGTATAAGTTTCTGTCAACAGTACCTTTATCGAATCCAAGCTTTAGTAAATATTTTTCTAATCTAGCATACCAGGCTCTAGGGGCTTGCTTGAGTCCATACAAAGATTTCTTCAATCAACAAACCATGTCTTCCTTATTAGTCATTTTTAATCCATCAGTCTATTCAATATATACTTCTTCTTCTAGCTCACCATTCATAAAAGTTGACTTCACGTCCATTTGATAGACTTTATAGTTCTTGTATGCATCATAAGCAAGAAATAACCTTATGGCTTCAATTCTAGCAACATGGAAAAATGTTTCTTCAAAATCAATACCTTCCATTTGTGAATACCCTTTACATACCAATCTTACTTTATTCCGGACCACTTCACCTTGTTCATTTAGCTTATTCTGAAAGATCCTTTTATTACCAATTACATTTTTATCATTTGGTCTGGGAACTAGTATCCATGTATCATTCTTTTCAATCTACATCAGTTCTTCCTTCATAGCTTCCATCCAATTTTCATTTTTGCAGGCTTCTTTGACATCTTTAGGTTCAATCTTGGAAATTAGGCAATACTCTTCTACAATCTTTCTTCTAGTTTGTACTCCTTTATTCTTATCTCCAATAATTTTATTTTCAAAATGATTTAGCTTTACATACCTCAATTTTTTAGGATTTTCTCAAACTTCCGATTCTTCTGTTCTTTCTTTTGTACTTGTACTTGTCTCTGTTTCCCGACTATCTTGATTTACCGAAACAAATTGAAGTTGTCTTATTGGAACATATGGCACAATTTGAAGTTGATTTTGTGTCTGAAAATTCTTCCCTTTGTTTGTATTGTCTTCATCTAAATCATATCCATAATATCTGGATGATTTAGAAGAATCCTCATCATCTCTCTTGATGTAGTATTTTCTTGCAAATATCTTGAAATATTTAATAGTAGGCTTATAACAAAACCATAATTCAAAAGGAGTGTTACCAGAATTACCATTTACATTTACCTGATTCAAGTATACACAACAGTGCTTATTGCTTCACTCCAATAGATGTGAGGCACATTTCCTTCCATCATCATTGTTCTAGCAACATCCAAAATTGTTCTATTCTTTCTCTCAACAACACCATTCTTTTGAGGGCTTCAGGGAGCAGATAAATGTCTTTTGATTCCATGCTCTTCACAAAAAAAATTAAACTCCCTGGAGGTGAACTCACCACCTTTGTTTGACCTTAGGCATTTTATTTTCAAACCTTTCTCATTTTCTTCCATAGCTTTGAAGCTTTTGAACTTTTCTAATGCTTCACATTTTCCTCTTAAGAAAGCAACCCATATCATTCTAGAGTAATCGTCAATAACTAGCATTAAATATCTTTCACCATAGAGACTTTTGACTTTGGAAGAACCACATAGATCAATATGTACCAGCTCCAACAATCCATTTGAATGATGTTGTTTGCTCCAAAAAGAAACTCTAGTCTATTTTCCCATCTGACACTCTTTGTAAATTGTGCTAGTAGGTTTCACTAGCTTAGGTAGATCTCTTACTGCTTGAGTGGATCTTATTTTGACAATGTTATCAAAAGTCACATGACATAGCCTTCTACGCCATAACTAGCTTTCATCTACTTGAGCAATTAAACAACTTTCACTAGAAACATTCAAGGGAAAAAATTACCTTTTGTCTGTTTACCTGAGGCAATTACATTTCCAGAGCTTCCATATATCTTGCATCTTCCATCTTTGAACTGAAGGTCATAACCTTTTTCCACCATCTGTCCAACACTCAATAGGTTGTGCTTCAAGCCTTCAACATAAAGAACATCATCAATTTTATGCTTACCACCAAGAAAAATAGATCCTCTCCCACGAATCACACAAGAATTGCTATCTCCAAATCTTACAACCCCACCGTCATACTTCTCTAGACTTACAAATTTTCTTTTGTCACCAGTCATATGATGTGAGCATCCAATTTCAATTACCCACTCATCCTTTTCTTCAATTTGGGCTACAAGAGCTTTCTCAACTTTAGCAGATTCAATAGCCCTAGGACTATTTTCCTTGATAGCACTGAAAACCCAATCATCATCATTTCCATTATCTTTATCAAACTCATCAACAGTCACACCTTCTTCAACAAAGTAACATTTCTTTTGGAATCTAGATTTGTAAGGCTTAGATCTAGGAACTCTTTCAGGACACCTTGATGAAAAATGGCCTATTTTACTACAAGAAAAACATTTGATAGGAAACTTTCCTTTATACTTACCTTGTCCTCTACCTTCTTTCTTCACAATCAGTGTTTCTAGCTCTTCTACCTCTCTTTCTTCATCTTCAAGCTATTTCATTTCTTCCTCATACTTGAATGTCTTTCTAGAACTCTCTCCTGGATCATATCTTTGCTTGTTTCTTCTCGATACAGTAGCCTTGAATGCAGTTTTAGTCTTAGGAATAGAATAACCAAATTCACTCAACTCAGAGGCAACAAGTTTACCAATCAACGTGTCCCTTTTCACATTCGTCAATGATCTGGTTTCTTCAATAGCATGAGCCTTTTCTTTGTAGGAGGGAGGTAATGATCTAAGCAATTTAGCCATAATTTCTTCCTCATCGAGGATACCACCAACACATCTAATTCCCATCACTAGTTCATTTACTCTTTGCATAAAAGAAGAAATCTTTTCATCTTCACCCATCTTTAGATTTTTGTACTTTCCTTTCAAACTTTGTAGCTTACCCATCTTAGCATGTACATCTCCTTCATACAAAGTTTCCAACTTCGTCCACATCTCATGAGTTGTCTTTAGACCTAGCACATTTTTCATTTTTGAATATGTTAAAGCACTCAACAAGGCTTTCATAGCCCTGACATTATTCTCAGCTTCTTTAATCTCATCAGCAGTGGATGGACCATTCTGAGGAATAACATATCTATTCTTTGTAATTTTCTAGAAGGGTTCACCAATACACTTCAAATGACACTCCATTCAAGCTTTCCACAATGAGTAATTTGTTCCATCAAATTTAGGACTGTACTTCTTGTATGATGCCATCTCGGATCACCTCAAGCTTTTAAACTTCTTCAAAGGAACCTACTCTGATACCAATTTTTGGCAGAACAAGGACAAACAACTGAGAGGGAAGGTGAATTAGTTGTAACAGAATACTTAAATATTTTCAAACTTTATTTAACTCAATCTTAGATCTGATGAATAAACAATAAAACATAAAAATTCAGCACATCAAAAACATAGAGAACGCCAAATTTTTTTACATGGAAACCTTGTTAGGGAAAAAACCACGGTGGAGGTTAGTCCACAATATTATACCCTATTAAAAGTATAAAGAGAAATAATGGGAATGTACATGCATTTAGGCACACTTCCTAGAGCTCACTACTCAAATACAAAAGAGGACTCATTGTCCAAAGAAAAATTTGGATTAAAACCATCCAAATTGTGAACTGAGAAAATAGCTTCTACACAAGCCTGATTACAGTTCCAGTTAAGCATAGAAAAACCTTCTTCTCTCTCCGTTCAAACTTCTTCACACTTTGCTCTGTCTTCTTCATACTCTACTCTACAATCGAATGATATTCACACATACACACATGCGAGAATACCTAGTACACTTTACACCAATGAAACAATCGCTCTTATATATCTGCAACATGAGATTATATCAACAACTTACTCGGCTAGAGATATAAAACATATTTTCAATGTCGGCCCAAATTTATAAATAAATTTTCAATGCGAATCCACCAAGGTCAGCCACAACATAGTGGAGACCCAAATTAACAACTCCAACACAAAAATACTTCAATTAATTTCACCTCAAAGATCCATGACATGTTACACCCATCATGTCGGTGAAGAACATGAGAAACTGAACATACAGGGAAAAATATTTGACCACAAGCACATCGATCAATGTGGACATACCACAAAGATAGAGCATGATCTAGAAACATGCAAGAACACCAATAAACAATAGAGAAACATACACATCAACTAGAATTACCAGGATTATACCAACTTTAATCAAGAACACTGACAGATACCACAGAAACATTGTCAAAACATAGATCTTCATAATTTGAACAAATCTTCACACGGACCTCTAAAAATTCTGGAGGATGAACTAGACACACTCAACAATAAACCCTTTAGTCCACAATAATTGATCTTCAATGTACATAACAAGACACCTTCATGACCTTCACAGTTCCACTGGGAATCTGCAATACTTTCTTTTACCATTTTCTCAACATCCTCGACATATACAACCTTGAATACATCAAATGCTAATAATGTTGACATCAATGCCAAGCACATATCAGCCACACAACCATAGCATCCAATAGTTCTCGTTGCGGGGTTTGTTTCTATCACTTGTATTTTAATATTTTTGATAGGGGTTCTCCTCCTTCGTGGGGTTTGTTTCTATCACACGTCTTTTACTTTATGTATTTTTATTTATCTCTATCTATTTGGATGTATGTGGAGGTGGAAACACCAAAATGAGGGTTTGATTGAGGCAAACCCTGAAACAACCCCCAACATTTTTCTCATTTTGTGTATGTACAAATATACAAGTTTAATAAGTTGGACATTTTGGATTCAATAATTTTATTCTCTTTTTTACTAGAGATGACAATGCAGGGCACAAATGTCCCCATAACACACTGTCATTTGTGGTTGAGAGAAAATTCTCTTGAGGGACCCCATCATCATGAGGATAGTTAATCCCCTCCTTTACACCCCTAAATTATTATTGAAATGTGCTTAGTGCTATGATCATAAACAAAGGAAGATAGTGGGACCTTCTAGAGAAGTGATGTTGGATATTAATCTTGACATGATTGAAAGGGTGTTTCCAATCTGTGCTTCCACAAAGTATGAAAAAATTGACATAAAAAAGGTATTAACCTATTTTGAGAAGCACATTATGAGTTGTCTCAACTTCATCAACACTCAATTGTTGCTCAACCCTAGGAAGTTGACACTCAAAATGGCCAAGGTACAACATATAAGTAAATTTTGAGAACATTTCAAAGACCAGATTGTACTTCGCAAAAGGGTCTATGGCTATCCACATGCTAGAGAATTCCACCCCTAGATGTGTTATTACATCCTAACAATAGGATATGATAAGAAAATAGATTAGGTCACTATCATTAGTAACACATTGTATGAACAACTAAAGGATGTGTTGAAAATAGTAAATTCTATATGACCTCTTACTTAGTATATATTCTTTCCTACCAGACAACATTCCTTGGATTAACAAGGATATGATCCCTCCAACTAGGAAAAACAAAATTTTATGAACACTAACCATAGTTGGAATTGGGTATTAATAGTAGGAACTGTTAGATAGTAAATGATGCTTTCATCTATGCAATTATCATAGGTTTAGAAAAATATTTTGCAAAGAGGATTTTTGTGGAGGAAATGGACAAACTAAATAATTATGGAAAATTGTACATCCAATTCAAAACCTTCACTTATATCTAAAAGTAAGTTGGTTATGGGAAAACATCTCCTTATGCCAATCTAATACACAAGAGGGTTACAAATAATTCTTCAAACCCTCTAACTATTACAAAATAAGAAGATGCACATTCAAATTTAATTTAATTAAACATATAAAACATGTAACCCATAACACATAGGTTTTACATGTGCAAACCCTTTTGGAAAAAAACCCACACTCCAAACACCCAACTCAATTGTATTATTTAGTAAATAAGAATTACAATACAATAACAAAGCTTATTCTCTTTAGGATTTATCACACTATATTCATAGTTTATAATTATTTTGAAATCATAATGGTAGCTCAATAGATAATTAACCTATCATATAAAATAAGCTATTAAAACAAGAATATATAAATGAGAAACATAGGCACCAGAAAGCATCTTGTATCTTCTACATATCCAATATCTGTAAAAGCTCAACATACATGAGCTCAAATTCAACCTACTAATCCAAAAACAACCTTATCCTCATCTTGGGCATCCATATCCAAGAAAATAAAATTATCCATATCTTGCCCATATCCTATCCATATCTTGGGTGCCTAAAAAAGATAAAGCTAAAAGTTGTTTTATTCCTCTTTAGTTCTAATATAAAATATATTAACCAAGACTCTCAATTCAACATAGTAAATTTCCAAAATAGTTTTATCATCAATATGGAAACATGTAGCATCAACCTCCTAAAAAATAGGACCTCTAAGAGTGGGCTCCAACTTCCTAAAATATAGGGATATTTCCATATCTCATCATCTGCCATGTAGGATGTCATCTCAATAATAGGATCCACAATGTGAATGGAAACTTAGGAATTTTAATACATTAGGATATATTAATATGCACCTAATAATTAATTAATTAATGCTAGGACTCAAAGGTTGAGACACCTTAATCCTAACATTCTCCCACTTGTCAAATACCTTCCAAGAGACTACAAAAATCAACTGCTTAGGGCCCCAAGGCCTATGAAAATAGAACACCATCTAAATTTCTTTGGGCTCACTGGCTTTGTTAGTGCATTTGCAACATTCACAAAAGTGTCAACTTTCTTAAACTTTACCTTTCCATCTTATACTATATCACGAAGAAAATTAAATTGAACATCAATGTGATTAGTTCTAGCATGTAAAGTAGGATTCTTTGCAAAGAAAATGGCACTTTGACTATCACAACAAATAGTAATCTTCCTTGCATCAAAAAAAATATCAGAACATAACTATGTAAGCTAAATGAATTCCTTACAATCATGAGTACCTACCATGTACTCTACTTTTGTAGTGGACAAAGCGACTACAACCTATTGCTTACTCAACTTATAGCATAACCAAACATCGTGAAAATATATCCACTAGTGGATCTTCTACTGTCAGTTTCACCTACCCAATCTGAATCCATATATCCATAAATATTGATTAAATTTTGAGGTCCAGTAGGATAATCATGAAAAAATAAGGAATACTCAAAATCACCCCACAAATAACTGAACACCCTCTTTATTACATCCCAAAGTACTTGTCTAGGATTAGCCATATACCAACTAAGGACTCCCAATGATTGGGAAATTTTTTTCCTCATACAAACCATAGCATACATAAGACTTCCAGTAATACTCACATATGGTGGTTATTTCCTCCATCTCATTAGGATATTTTGGACAATCCTCCATAAAAAGCTTTGTCCCCTACAAAATAGGAACAACTAATTGTCTACAAGTTGTCATGATTAATCTCTCCATCATTGAGTTCACATACTTTCTATAGCTTAACCAAAGTTTTTGTTAGCTCTATATATTCTTATCTTCATCCATAAAATATACCTTGTTGCACCTAGATCCTTCATTTCAAATTGTGCTGACAACTAAGACTTCAAATCTCAAATCATACAAGTTTACTATTCCCAAAAAATTACATATCATATACGTACAATAAAATTATGAGAATGCAACCATTATCAAATTTGAAATACACACAATGTTTAGATTTAGATCTCAAAAATCTCAAAGACAATACATAGGCCTCAAATTTTAGGCACCATATTCTAGGAGATTACTTTAAATCATACAAAGAATTTTTAAAACTTGCATACTAGATTCTCTTTACCTTTAACCATAAAATGCTCTAGCTATGACATATATATTTCTTCCTCCATATCATTGTGAAGGAACATTGTCGTCACATCCATTTGTTCCACTTCTAGATCATACATTGTTACAGATGATAACAAGAATTGAATTGGTTTCAGCTTCACAACATGAGAGAAAATCTCACTATAGTCAATTCCCTCCACTTGAGAATACCCCTTAGAGACCAACTGTGACTTATGCTTCTCAACACTACCATATATAGTACTATATTTTCTCTTGAACACCCATTTTACATACAATGGGTTTTCGTCCTTCAGGCAAGGTTGCCAGATCCTAAGTATCATTTTTCTTCATTGTATTCATCACTTCATCTATGGATTTCATCCAAGAAGCTACATCATTCATACCCATAGCCTCTCTAACAATCCTAGGCTCATCAATGCTAGCAATTAAAGAAAAAATACAACTATAATATGATATTGAATGACCAAACCTTTTTGGTTGCCACCTAACATGTGTAGACCTCCTCAATTGTTGAGGTAGAGATTCTTCTTCTTCAAAATTCTCAGAATTGTTATATCTCTCCTCACCATCAGGTCCAATAGGAGTGTGTATTTCACCTCTCATCAAAATAGGTGGTATTTGAACTACCTCATTTTTTTTCTCCTCTTTCTCTAGTTATATATCAATAGTGGAAGATTTCTTCTCTCAAAAAATCACACTTCTAATTTAGAGAACCTTTCTGGCCACTGGATCTCTAAGCTTGTACCCTTTAACACTAAAACCATAGGCAATAAAGATACACTTCACAACTGTGTTCTCCAACTTAGACCTCTTCTCAATCCAAACATGAGTATAAGCTTCGCAACCAATACTCTAAGTTGTCTCACCAAAGGTTTTTTACTAGACCACGCCTCCATGGGTGTCTTTTCAACAAGCATAGATGTAGGAGATCTCTTGATCAAGTAACATGTAGTGGCTACGACTTCAGCCTAGAACTTTTGTTCAAGGCCAACACCACTCAACATACTTCTAGCCCTTTTCATCAACATCTTGTCCATCCTCTCTAAATCTCAATCCCATGGTCCTTACAGAACTTGTCAAATTCTATAAAAAAAACTCACTACCATTTTTAGTCCCCAAACACTTAATCTTTCTACTAGTCTGATTTTTAGCAAGAGCCTTAAACTCCTTAAACTAACTAAAGACTCCAACTTTACTTATGATAAATTTAAAAAAATTCCTTCTACTATAGTCATCTATGAATGATACAAAGTGCATAGATATAGATAATGAAGGAACATTCATAGGACCAAACACCTTTGCATGCATATAATCCAACAACATAGAAGACTTATGAGAACTAGAATAAAAAGAAACATGGTGATGTTTTTCATATACATAATGTTCAAAAAATTGTGCTTGGTTATCATCCTAATGATGGATCATGGAGTATGATCCAAAACATTGATACAAAAAATTGACACAATTTCAATCCAGAAATAGCTTTATCTTGGTAATGTTCAAAAAATTCAAACTCAAGACCCTTGTCACCAATGTGACTAATTATTTTGTTCCATAATATTGTTTTCTTTGTAGGAAGCTTGATTTCCAAATAATGAGCACCCTTAGGTACCCAAAATGCATGACCATCAAATGTAGTTGCTACAAACTTCTTCTCTGCTTGATCTGATGATGACAATGAAGAATCCAAATATATTTTATTTGGCTTGTCAAAAGAACTATTGTATTAAATCATACATGCATCCAACTTGTACAAGGTGCAAATCTGAACACCCTTAGACATTACTATAGATACTCTAGTCATATTGTATCCTCCATTCAAAAAAATGACATGCACACATGAATCATTCAATTTACTCACTAAGAGTAGGTTTCATGCCGAACTCAGGATATGCAATATGCCATCAATCCCCTTCACTCTACTAGTAGGGAATCTAATCTTGACTCTATTGGGAATTTGTGTTATTGTTCACATGTTAGTGTGAGGTAAAGCTAGTCAAATTAATAACTCACATAGTTATTATGAGTGTTAGAAATATTTTTTAGGTTAGTTAAGTCATATGTATAGACTTATTTGTTGTACGAGTCTATTTTTTTGAGTTGTTAAAACAACTCATATATTTAGAGGAGTCGTTAAAGGATGTTTCCTAAAATATAGGAAATACAACTCCTATATATACGTATGTAATGTGTATTGGACGGGATATGGTAGGGAAAAAACATTCATTTGCATATAAATTTTTTATGCTTGGATTCTATCACTCTGCCCATATTTCTTATATGGTATTAGAGAATGAGGATAAGGAGGTGAAAGAGAAAAGTGATGGATTTGTTGGAGATTACTGTTTCATTGGTGCATTTATGGTGCGATTGGAAATGCAATTAATTTGTATGTGAGTTGCATTCAAATTGGAGCTAGAGGTATATTCTATGAGAGATCGTGGGTCTAGTGATCATGTATCTATGACATAAATTTGGTTATGGCTTTGGTGTGAAGATTTTTGAGCTGACCTGTGAGTTCATCTGTAGCCCGGTGACCTCATTTTTGTTGACATATGTGTCAAGTTGACCATATTTTTGGTGTCCTACTTTGACCTGTTTCATTTTCCATCTACGAACTTTGCACGATCTCCATTTTTGAATGTGAGGTAACTTGGAGTCAACTCAAATCAATGTACATATAACTAGGCGATCCTTTATTTTGACATTCCATAATGAGGTCAAGTGGTTAGGCCTCCATTTTGATGGGATATTCAATCTTCTATTTAATTATGTCTACTGGTGTTGAGGAAAAGGGCTAGAAAATGCAAGGGCACCTTGAGGGAGGCGTCTGAGAGAGCGAGGGCTTTTGTCAAGTGTTTCACTTTTGAAGCACTTAGGCTAAGCCATGGGCATATCTAGGAATAGGAAGGGAAAATTAGGAAGGCGTATTTCAATTTTGACAGAGATATTTCTAAACAAAGGGGTGACCAAAGCTAAGAGAAGGGAAATTACAGAGTGCAAGGAATGATAGATTAAGTAGGGCAAGGTTTGAGGTCAACAGTGTTGCTCATGCTCATTGCACACCTTAGCTTGTTGGCGCCTTCATATGCCAGTATTATTGACAATGATACTCTCTATAGGACATGTGTTGAGAAGTGTGAAAATAGTGGTTATGTTGAAGAAATATGCTTTTCAACATGCAAGCTTCCTACAAATGGTGCATCAATAGAAGGTGCCTAGTTTATGCAAGAACCCCTTTACTTGCGTTGGAAAGAATGGGACTATAGGATTGAATTTCACTACCATTGTATGGTTAAAGGGTAACTGCAAGAAGTTGGGTACACGAAGAGGGGAAGTTTCGGCTAGGAAAAAAATCTCGTAGAAAACGCGTACGCGTTATTAAAAAAATGCAAATGCATTATGGTTTGGGTACCCAAGCCTAAAAAAATGCGTATGCACTAAAAAATGCGTATGCGCTATAATGCATATGCATTATATAACGCGTACGTGTTTTATAATACGTACAAATCATTTATTTAAAAAATTAAATAACTTTTAGAAATGCGTACGTGTTTTGTAATGAAAAATGCATACGCATTTTAAAACGCGTACACATTTCTAAAAAGTATTTATTTTTTTAAATAATTAAGAAAGTAAAGAACGCATATGCATTTTGTAACGCTTACACATTTTTTAAAGCCGCGTATACGTTATTTAAAATTGAATTCCCAACCCACATGCAACCTTGGTTTTAGGCTTGGGAAAGGCTTGGCAATCTGAGCCTTAGCCTTTGACCTACAACTAAAAAACTAAGGCAGATTGAAGAAGAATGTCCAACTTTGGCAATATGGCTGATGGACTTTTTTTCTAAATCAATCTATAAAATTAAAACCCATTAGAGAACATGATGTTTACTTTCCAAATATATAATTTTTATTAATATTGGATTATGTTTTCTATTTTTTAATTAATTTCTAAGTAAACTAGTCCTTAAATTTGAAATATTAGGCTTTTTTTATTTTTTAATAACTTTTTTTTTGGTTAAGTTTCTTCTAAAAAAAATTATATGCATCAAACTCCAGAAAATTCTCTACACAATGAAAAAAAAATATTCAAAAAGTGTTTAGTTTAGGTCCAATTATGCTATCCATACATGTTGGTTTTTAAAACTAGCAATTAGAGCCAATAAAAATTCAATTAAAAAAAAATTCAACAAAAAATTACAAAAAAAATCCACATCAATCTTCATGTTGTTAGCTCTCTTTTCCCAAAAATAATTAGCAAAATACTTTTATTTGGGTTAAAATGTGGTGTCTGTACATGTGCTTGGTATGGTAAAAAAATAGTGACTCTTAAAAAGTGGTTTTTATAGATCCCTATCAAAAGTTAATTTTTATAATCTGGGTATTTGAATAATTTACATATTTAGAAACTAGATTCAAAATGATAAATATCATATTAATTTTTTTTTTAAGATTCATTGTGTAAGTGCCTTAAATTTTTAGTCCAAGTGTGACAAATTCTGAAAAACAACAAAAACACTTCCACTTTTTGAGCTTTTGGTGTACCCAACTTCTTGCTTTTACCCTAAAAGGGAGTCAACTAGGGAGATTCTTGGACATAAACCTGTAAAATATCATGGCCAATGGTCTTTCAAACGAGTATTTGGATTTCAAGAACTTGTGTTAGTGGCATTCTTAGCTCTTAATCTTGCAATACAGTTTCATGGATGGCTTTTATTTGTGATCCTTGTTTATTATAAACTACCTTTGAGGCCTCATAACAAAAGTACATACTACGAGTTCATATCAAGGGGGGGAAGGATATATTCTTTCCTCACAATTGATGAAATGAGCCTCAAAAGACAAATTTGCTAAGTAACAATTTTATTGGAGGATGGAGGCACAGGAGGTTGGAGGACAATCAATGACCTCTTGTCAGTCACTAGCGACGAGGCCGTGAATTGCATTAGTGACAAAACTATTTGTGCCAAAATGACTAAAGCCAAGATCGGTTTCCAGGTGGCAATGACAACCATCTCATATCATTTGTGATCAGAGTGGCAATGATCTATAATGGTGGTAGAATATGCGATGAGGACTTGGTTCTCAAGCTTTGTAAGATGTGGTTGAATGTGTATGTCCCCAATCACATTTCTTGGTTTTTTGTGAATGGATGTAATTTTCCCCATTCCCAAGATGGTATAAGTGATTGGAAGTGTTTGTCCCCAGTCACATGAGTTGGTGATTATGATTAGATGTGTGTGTCCCCAATCATAATTTTTGTGATTATATGTGTTTGTCCCTGTTCATAACCTTGATGTTGGATAGATGTGTTTGTACCTATCCAAACTTGATGTAAAACCTTGGGTAGATGTCTTTGTCCCTATCCTTGGATGAAGGCATACTGAGCATAGTGAGGCTAGTTCCACTATTGCCTTTCATGAGTAGATGTGTATGCCCCTACTCATACCTTATGATGAGATACTATGTGTGGCCGTCAAGTATTGTGATGTACTTTCACCCCATTTTCATACTAAGGGTGGGTGTTGGGAATTTATATTAGTGTTCACATGTTAGTGTGAGGTAAAGTGAGTTAAATTAATAACTCCAATATTTATTACGAGTGCTAGAAATATTTTTTAGGTTAGTTAAGTCACATGTATAGACTTATTTTTTGTACAAGTGTGTTTATTTGAGTTGTTAAAACAACTCATATATTTAGAGGAGTTGTTATAGGAGGTTTCCTAGAATATAGGAAATACAAATCCTATATATATGTATGTAATGTGTATTGGACATGATATGTTATGGAAGCAATATTAATTTGCATATAAATTTTTTTATGTTTGGCTTCTATCACTTTGCCCATATTTCTTATAGACTCTTCCACAATCAACAATCTTTAGATGAGAATCATCACCCAAATACACTTTCCTAGCATCATATTCTTTGCACTTTGAGAACCAACCCCTTGTGAGAGGTCATGTGGAAAAAAGAACCTGAGTCTATCAACCACACTGCTTATGATGCATGTGTTGCCAAGGCTATGAAAAAGGCATCTGCATCATCATGAGAGGATTTATCAGTCAGAATTGAAGAATTTTTTCCTTTCTTTTTCATCTCCTCCTTGCACTTTTAATGGATATGACCATTTTTTTGTAGTTCCAATATTTCACCTTGGACTTTCCAAGAGACTTAGATCTCCTTGAAGACTTATATTTAGAATTCTTGTCTTTTTTTTCTTTTCTTTCTCTTTTGATCTATCGTGTACAACAAGGGCTTCCTTTACCACCTTAGAAGATTTTCTTTGTATTTCTTTAGATAATAGCGATGCAACCAACTCATCTATCTTGAACTTGGTAGTAGTATTTCCAATAACCATCACTAGGTGATCCCACGAGTCTGAAAAATAATATAAAAAAAGCATGTAATGATCCTCATCTTCAATCTTATCACCAACTGAACTCAATTGTGCAACAAACATATTAAATGCATTCATGCGATCAACAATAGATCCTCCATCTTCCATCTTGAAAGAATAAAGTTTCCTTTATAGGAATAATTTTTTTACCAGGTATTTAGCTTCATAAAAATCTCCAAGTTTCTGCCAAATATTTTTTGCACTCTTCTCTTCATGGATATTTAGGAACACCGAATTAGCTAAACAAAGTATTATAAAACCCTTCACTTTTTGATCCATCAAATCCACAAGCATATCTTTCATCTAAAGTTTCCACAACTCAAAATTACCACCATTAAACTTTTCCATTTCAATTCTATTGGATGTGCTTGCCATCTTTTTCCTACAAGAAGGTTACTGAATCTTCGTCTACAAAAATCTTACTAAAAAATATTAGCATAAAAAACTCTTCAACCCACCACAAGAAACAAGTTGTCCTGGCTTTGATACCAACTAAAAGGAAGTCAAGTACACAAAAATTAGCTCCCTATGCCAATCTAAAATAAGATAGGGTTGCAAATAATTCTTCAAACTCTAAATATTATAAAATCAAAATTTTCCCATTCAAATTTAATTTAATTAAATAGATAAAACATGTAAACCATAACACAGATTTTATGTGGGAAATCCCTTTCAAGAAAAAATCCAAGCTCCAAACACCCAACACAATTGTATTATTCAATAAATAAGGATTACAATACAATAATAGAGCTTATTCTCTTCAAGAGTTGTCACACAATATTCATAATAAAGTTATTCTAGAAGTATAATGGTAGCTCAAGAAATAATTAACATGTCATATGAAAGAAGTTAATACAACAATAATATATAGATGAGCAAGATAAGTGCCAAAAAAAATCCTTAATCTTTTGCAAATCCAATATCTATAAAAGTTGAACATGCATGAGCTCAAACTCAACTTTCTAATTCAAAAACAACCTTATCCTCATCTTGGGCATCCATATCCAAGAAAAAAGACTTATTCATATCTTAGCACTTAAAACAAATAAAGCTACAATTTGCTTTATTCCTCTTTAGTTCTTATATAAAAAATCCTAATCGAGACTCTCAAGTCAATATAAGAAGTTTCCAAAATAATTTTATCACCAATATGGAAACATGTGGCATCAACCTCCTAAAAAATAGGACCTCCAAGAGTGGATGCCAACTTCCTAAAAATTAGGGTTCTTAACATATCTCATCGCTTGCCATGTAGGATGTTGAAAGAACAAGACAAATGAGAGGGGGGTGAATCGGTTGTATCTAATCAAAACGTCAAAATCCTTGAATAGTAATCAGATCCACATGCATTCAATAAACCCTTATTTTGTTAATGTGATTAATCATGAAATGAAAATAACATAAATTAAAATAACAACACCATACACAAGAGAGCACCAGATTTACGTGGAAAACCTAATAAGGAAAAAACCACTATGAGGATTAGCTCATAATATAAGTAATTGCAAAACTAGTACAAAAGGGCTCACTGCTAGAATAAGACACACTATCCAAAAAGGCTCACATCCAGGGTTCACTACCATAGAAAGAACAAGAAGATAGAAGAGAAGAGTTACACTGATAACACTTTCTCAATGCAACAAGGAATCCACCACAATGCTCCAACAATCTCGTAGCCTTGTTTGAAAGATTTTGGATACCTTTAGCTCACTACATTTAGGAATCCAATACTTTGAACTTCACATTTCTCTACCCAAATTCGCATCACACACATCACTTGCATTGATCTCACATCTATCTTACTTCTCTCTTAATTCTCTCTTTTTAACTCTCAACAAATCTACTCTTATTTATATCAACATCAACCTTAAACATCTTCTCCAAGGTTGAAAATCTATCTTATATTTAAAAATTCAAATTAGGTCAACACATAAACATTCCTACGGTGGATAGGAATGAAAGGGGACCAAAACAACACTTAAATAGAGACCCAAAATTAAATCTCACATGCCACACTACACTTCCATTAATACTTGAACATTTTCAAATGTAGTGTAGGCACTAGGTCGGTCATTACCCATGAAAACACATTAAAATTTAAGTACATTCTTATGAAGCTTTCGATTCACCTAACCGCAAATCCTCTTGAAATAAACAAGAGAACAACACCATTAAATCTCCTTCAAAACTACAAGTCTTGAAAAGAAACTACAGAGAAATGTGGAGCAAATACATTTCTCCCTGAAACCTCTATACAACACTACAAAGCCAATTCACATACTGGTGAACATAACTTCCTTTCACCAATGATACAAAACCAAAAAATTTGAATATAGCAACCTCTAACAACTTCAAACAACATACTAAATCTACACAAGCGTAGCATCAATACAAAAGAAACACGTAGCACAATATGGAGCACACTCAGAACACTTGCACAACACAATTTACTCTATTTATCAAATATTCTCAAAGCACTTGAAAACCAAGTACCAAAGAAATCATCTTAGCTTATTACTTCATTGCAACTCATCTCTAGAAATAGAAAAAATATATAACTCCATGAACTCACAACACCTCCTCAATATCTCAACTACACATGCACAACCTGCAACACCTTGTTTTCCTCTTTTCCATAATTTTCTCAATATCTTCAACATTTTCATCATGCAAAAAATTCCTTAATACACAGTTGACATTAATGATAAAACCAGTCAGTAGACATCATGTTGAAATCAATGAAAATACCTTCATACTTGAAACAATCTCCCCTTTTGTCATTGATGGCAACACATGATGTGAAAGACCATCAAAGACAACACAACAATTCTGAACAAACTTTCCTTTATCCCCTGAATGATTTGTAAAAATAGACAAATTTCTCCATTGATACCTAGCACTTTTTCACATGATACTTTCTCTCCCTTTGACATTAATGGCAAAGGATAATTTTTTTTCCTTATTCTCCCCCTTTGAATTTGAACCAACATACCTACTTTGAATACTCCCCCTTAGGAGTATACCCAATCAAATCAACAACTTAATGACAAAATATGACACTACCTACTCCCCCTGAGAGGTAGCCACCAACATCAATCCAGAACAAGAGATAGATCCATAGATCCACTGGACTGATGCATCTCCATATGCATCTAGTTTAAACAAGGAGGGGAAATAACCCCCAACTTATCTCGAAGATACTCGAAAGTATCCTTAGGAAGAGCCTTAGTAAATATGTCAGCAATTTAATCCTTTGTAGGTACATACTCAAGTTTCATCTCATTATCCATAACCTTCTCTCTCAAAAAGTGATACCTAATTGATATATGCATTTTCCTTGAATGCGTCACTGGATTCTTTGAAATGTGAATTGCACTTGTATTATCACAAAAAGATAGATATAGGCTCATCGTATATACAACTCTGATATCCTTCAATGTTTGTCTCATCCACAAAACTTGTGTACAACATGATGTTGTTGTACTATACTCAACTTTTACAGTATATAAAGAAATTGAATCCTACTTCTTACTCAACCATGACACCAATCTACATCCAAGAAAGAATGCACCAACACTTGTACTTTTCCTATCATCAGCACAACCAACCCAATTTGCATCTGTACAAGAACTTAATGTGAAATCAATATCCTTTGGATACCACAAGCCATGATTTAGAGTACCTTTTAAATATCTAAATATCCTTTTTATTGCTGCAACATTTGTTTCTTTAGGATCTTCTTGAAATCTATCCACAAGAAAAACTACATCCATGATGTCTGGTCTAGTAGTAGTTAGATACAACAATCCACCAATCATAGATCTATATTTGCTCTGATCAACCTTAGGTGAATCATCATCTTTTCTCAATTTGCAATCAGTCACGATAGGAGTGCATACGAGTTTGGAGTCATCCATTCCAAACTTCTTCAACATCTCTTTGACATACTTGGATTGTGAAATGAAAATCCCTTTATCTGTTTGATTAATTTGTAGCCCAAGGAAGAAATTTATCTCCCCAAACATTGACATTTCAAAATCTTTTTGCATCTCTTAAGAAAATTTCTTACATAGCTTCATTTCCTCCAAAGATTATATCATCCACATATACAACCACTATCAAGATTTTGTCTTCCTCAATTTTGAAATAAAGATTACTATCTGTGGTGCCCTTACTAAATCCTTGTTGTATCAAATATTTGTCCAATCTTGCATATCAAGCTCTAGGAGATTGCTTCAAACCATATAGTTCCTTCTTCAATTTACATAACATATATGGTTGATTTGATAACATAAATCCTTCTATTTGTTACATGTAAACTTCTTCCAATTCTCCATTCAAAAAAGCAGATTTCACATTCATTTGATAAACTTTAAAGTCCTTGTGTGCTGTAAATGCTAAAAGAATTTTGATAGCTTACATCCTAGCTATAGGAGAAAATATCTCCTCAAAGTCTATTCCTTCCACTTGTTAGTAACCCTTACACACAAGTGTTGCCTTATTCCTTACTTCTCCATTCTCATTCAACTTGCTTTTGAACACCCACTTAGTTCCAATTATATTCTTGTTTACTACCGGTCTAGAAACCAATTTCCAAGCCTAATTTTTCTCAATTTTCATAAGTTCTTTCATTGCTTTCATCCAAAGTTCATCCTTGCATGCTTCACTCACTATTTTAGGTTCAAATTTAGAAAGTAAACACATATTTAACTCAACTTCAGCAGCTTTGCTTCTTGTCAATACACCTTTCCTTTTGTCTCCAATGATTTGTTCTTCTGAATGATTATTTTACACATACTTAGGGGTCTTAGGGGTCTTCTCTCGAGCTTCTTTCTCTTTATTTTTCACTTCTTCTTCATCAACTTTTTCTTCTTCTACTTCACTGCAATCATGTTCATTTGACACATATCCATCCACTGCAATTGAATTTTGCAAGTTTTCATCAACCTTAACATTTGCACTTTCAACTATATTTCTTAGCCTTTTGTTGTAACATCTATAAGCTTTTCATTTAGTAGAATATCCAAGGAAGATAACTTCATTAGGCCTTGCATCAAACTTTCCTAAGTTTTATTCTTCTCTTTTGATATAACATTTTCTTCCAAATACTCTAAAGTACTTCACCGTAGGAATCCTTCCATACCATAACTCATAGGGATTCTTTGTGCTATTAGCTTTGGTGTGTACTCTATTAAGTATGTAAAAAAAAATATGAATTTCTTCTCTCTATTAGAATTCTGGTAGATTTTCCTTTTTCATCATAATCCTAGCAACTTCTTGAATAGTTTGACTTTTCCTCTCAACCACTCCATTCTGTTGAGGAGTTCTAGGGGTAGAAAAATGCCTCTTTATTCCATGAACCTTACAAAACATGTTGAACTCATTAGAGGTGAATTCACCACCTCTATCAAACCTCAAGAATTTTATTTTCACATTCATTTCATTCTCAACTATAGCTTTATACACCCTGAATTTATCTAGTGCATCATATTTTTCTCTAAGAAAAGTAACCCATGTCATTCTAGAATAATCATCAATCAAAAGCATAAAGTACCTGTCACCTTGTAGACCTATCAACCTTGTAGGACCAGAAAGATATGTAAAAATTAATTCTAGTAGTCCAGTAGTAGATTGTTCCTTTCCTTTGAAACTATTCCTTACTTGCTTTCCAAACTGACAATCCTTGTAGACAACATTGATAGGATTTGTGATTCTTGGTAGGTCTTTCATTGCATGAAATGAACTAATTCTCACCAAATTATCAAAATTCATATGACACGTCATCTAGTTCCATAACCAATTTTCACTAATCTACAACATAAATCAATGACCATCAACACCCTTAAGCTAATAGATGTTTCCATCTATTCTCTTACCAATATAAATCATAGTTCCTAGCCCTTTTTTATCTCATATATTTCATCCTTAAACATGATATTATCTCCCTTGCTAGACATTTTTCCAACACTCTAAAGGTTATGCCTTCAACCCTTAACAATAAACATTATCAGTGTTATGATTGCCATCAAAATTGGTTGAACCTATTCCACAAATCTTAGCTCTTAAATCATCTCCAAATTTAACTAATCCTCCATCATATTTTTCAAGTTTAACAAACTTACTCTTGTCTTAGATCATGTTATTAGAGTATTCACTGTCAAAAACCCAATAAGTCTTATCCTCTTTAACTTGAAAAGTAGATACCAAAGTACCTTCAACATTATCCTTCTTCTCTGGAATACTTTCCTTAACACAACTTTTAGAGTTAGTAGAACTAGGTTCTACTTTTATAGCCAGGAACAAGAATTAATTGTCATCAAAGTCTCCATAATCAGATTCATCATCAAAAATACCAACATATTCTCTAACATAGTAATCTTTCTTAATCATTTTTCCTTTATTCTCCTTACTCTTATTTTTTACAACTCTTTTTGGACAACTTGAAGCATAATGACCTATATCACCACAACTAAAACATTTGAAAGGTAATTTACCTTTGTACTTACCGGTGACCTTCTTGGTTCTTCTTAAAAAATTAGCTTCGACATCATCAAGGTCTTCCTTATCTAATTCTTCAAATTTTCTGATACTCCAGCCTTGAAAGCAGTCTCCACAGTTATACCCTTTTTTCTCATTTCAAAAGAAGTTAGTGTACCAATCATCAGATCTATAGAATAAGTATCAAGATTTGTAATTTCCTCAACAGTAGATACCTTTTCACTATAAGAATCAGGAAGAGATCAAAGAACTTTCTTTACCACTTTATATTCTTTGACTTGTGCATCAAGACCTCTCATTGCGTTCACCAGCTCAACTCTCTGCATGTAGATTTTGATTGTTTCATCTTTAGACATATGCAGGGTTTCAAATTATGCCTTCAAATTCTAAATTTTTTCTTGTTTTACTTTTCATCTCCTTCATAAATGCTCTCTAGCTTATCCCAAACCTCTTTAGCAATCTTCAAACTCATAACTTTTACTAATTCATTATTTGAAAGACTATTCACAATAATAAATCTTGCCTTAGCATTGATCTCATGTGCTTTGATCTATGTACTTGTACTTGGACCATTTAGAGGTGGAGCATATGCAATCTGATAAGCCTTTTCAACCTTAAATCTCTAAGCTACTAGACATCCTTCCATTTTTGTCTTCCAAAATGCATAATTCGTGCCATCAAATCTAGGGCATTCCAAATAAAATTTGTTCGCCATATTGGATCTACGTCAAGCAAATAATATCTTCTCCAAGAAACTTGCTTTGATACCATTTTTTGAATGAACAAGACAATTGAGAGGGGGGGTGAATCGATTGTATCTAATCAAAACAACAAAAGCCCTCAATAGTAATCAGATCCACATGCATTCAATAAACCCTTATTTTGTTAATGTGATTAATCATAAAATGAAGATAACAAAAACTGAAATAACAACACCATACACAAGAGAACACCAAATTTATGTAAAAATTCCAATGAGGGGAAAACCACGATGAGGATTAGCTCACAATATAAGTAATTTCAAAACTAGTACAAAAGGGCTCACTACTAGAATAGAACACACTATCCAAAAAGACTCAGAGCCAGGGCTCACTGCCACAGGAAGAACAAGAAGATAGAAGAGAATACTTACACTGAGAACACTTTCTCAATGCAACAAGGAATCCACCACAATGCTCCAACAATCTCTTAGCCTTGTTTGAAAGATTTCAGACACCTTTAGCTCATTACATTCATGATTCCAATACTTTTTTCACATTGCTATGCTCAAATTTGCATCACACACATCACTTGCATTGATATCGCATCTATCTTACTCCTCTCTTCATTCTATCTTTTTAACTCTCAAAAAATTTACTCTTATTTATATTAACCTCAACCTTAAACTTCTCCAAGGTCAGCAATCTATCTGTTATATTTACAAATTCAAATTAGGTCAAAACCTAAACATTCTCATAGTGGATAGGAATGAAAGGGTACCAAAATGACACTTAACTGAGATCTAAAATTAAATCTCACACGCCATGCTATGCTTCCATTAATACTTGAGCATTTCTAAATGTAGTGTAGATGCTAGGTCGGCTATTACCCATGAAAACACATTAAAATTTTAGTACATGCTTCTAAAGTTTCTGATACACCTAACCACAAATTCTCTTGATATGAACAAGAGAAAAACACCATTAACTCTCCTTCAAAGCAACAAGTACTAGAAATAGATTGCAAAGAAATGTGGAGCAAATACATTTCTCCTCGACACCTCTGTACAACACTACAAAACTGATTCACATATTGTTGAACATAACTTCCTTGCATCAACAATAAAAAAACCCAAAATTTTGAATATAGAAACCTCTAACAACTTTGAACAACATACTAAATCCATAGAGGCATAGCACCAATATAGAAGAAATGTGGAGCACGATCCAGAGCACACTTTGAACACTTACACACCACAGTTTACTTTGTTTATAAAATTTTACCAAAAGCACTTGAAAACCAAGTACCAGAGACATCATCTCATCTGATCATTACTTCATTCCAACTCAAATATAACTCCATGTACTCACAAAACTTCCTTAATATCTCAACTACACATGCACAACCTGCAACACCCTGTTTTCCTCTTTTTCACAATTTTTTCAATATCTTCAAAATTTTCATCATGCAACAACTTCCTTAATACAAAGTCGACATCAATGACAACACTAGTTAGTAGAAATCCTATTGAAATCAATGAAAAAATCTTCGTACTTGCAACATAGGATGCCATCTCAATTTAGTAGGATCCAAAAAGTGAATGACAACTTAGGAAGTTTAATATATTAGGATAAATTAATATATACCTAATAATAAATTAATTAATACTAGGACTCAAAGGTTGAGACACGTTAATCCCAACAATATTAGGGTGGAAATATTCCACAAGAATCCTCTCAAACTACCCAGATACTCCAGTGATAGGTTGCTCTTATTAGAACTCTACAAATAGGTCACTAAAATTCACAAGATGATTATAGCAAAACATAAGTTAGGATACTCATTCCCCATAAAAATGGGAGTGTATTCCTATACTAACATGCAAACTGCAAAAACTACAAAAACTGTGTTGGACTTGTTAACAATGAACTTGTACAATGACCTTAGACTAAATTAAACCCATTTGGGAAGATCCAAAAGGTCATTGGATTGTTCTACAAGCATGAACCTTCTTTGGAGGATCATTGGTACAACATTGAAGATGAATATGATGTTAGAATGAAGGACTATTGTAGATTGATAGTAGATATGATCCATAGTTGCAATGTATCCAAAGTGCCTGGTGCAGGAGCACCCATAGGTTATCTCATAGGTTGTCTAGGACAGTCTTGTCTAGGACAACTAAGCAAGAAAATTTAGTTCGTTTGGATGTAAGCCTTAATGGAATTTTTGATTAGGTGTTGATCATCTGATGAAGGTCATGTTGACCATTGGATAGGCCTAAGGCTTTTGCACAAATAAGGTTTTGACCTTTTAGGACTTTTAGGTGTTTCTTTTCAATTTTTGCTAATAATGCTCAATTGGAGCTACAAGTGGCCAAGAAGAGCCCAAGGAAGGATAACTATTTTAGAGACCCTATTTATGGAATGCCTCGACATTGGAGTGGGGTTGGAAGCATTTGTTATGTTTTGAAGTTTTGTGAATTCAAGGAAAACAATTGTGTTTGGAAGTGAATTTTCTGATTTTTGCATTGAAGTGAGCTTTTAATGGATTAATCATGGTGTTGTAACTTGTGTAGAATGTAGTGTTGTAGTTATTCAAGCACTGTGTGACATTAGCTAGTTTCTTTATTCAAATTCAAGCTTAGTTTGTAAATAGTTTGGTTTCCATACTGTTGTTGGTTTAAACCAGACAGTTTTGTGAAAATGGAGTGTTAGTTCACTTTCCCACAATACAAATTATACATCCCTTTGAGAACAGTGACTAGACTCCATGTATGTACATATGGTAGGTTTTAGGGCTTTAGAAAAGATAGGAGCTATTGTGGAAGTCTTGCCCTAGGCGAGCCAGGAAGAGTCCGGCTAGGGAAGACAAAAAGTGTAGAGCACTTGATTTGCAAGGGTGTCCATTTCCTGACAAGTCACAGTGTGGAGAGGGTAGGTAAGTACCTTGACAAGACATAGCATGAAAGGGGAAACTCCATCAATCCATCTAGTGTGAGTAATATCTAATAGTTTGCAGTGAGGTCAGGTGAGGGTTTTTATAGGCCTAAATTTTCCAAATTGTGGGTTAAGCCTTTGTACGGATAGCTAAGACCCAAGACCCCAAAAATATTTGAGGTGTGCATATGAACCAGTAATCGCAAGAAAATATTGGGAGTTCTCTGGAAAGATTTGGAGAACTAACCTGATTTCTCGGAGAAGGAGGCCTAATTGGGGCTCCTAGGGCTAGTAGCCTTTTTAGGCCTAAAAGAGGGTTTGGTGAAAGCGACCTGTAGATGGAGCTAGGTGGACCCCTAATACACTTAATAGGATGGATTGATGATGTGAGAAGCACCTCCACACCCCTGCAGCGCTAAATTCAAAATTTGGAGGGTTTGTAGCCTTTAGAGTGGATTAAGGGCTAAGGCAAGTGTTTCAAGAGTGAACCAAGTCTTGACTTGGTAGGAGGATTTAAGTTGATAGTTGGGTTGGCAAGGAGAGATCAAGGGACCCTAATAAGGAAGAGGTCCTATAGGTTTCAAGTGGTGGAGTGAAACACCCTAGAGGTCTTCCAAACAAGACCTAGAGCATGAAACAATGATTGTTTCATCCAACCTCCCTATCAGTGCCCAAATATTTAAAGGAGAATTGGAAGGTGTTAGATCTCATTTACAATGGTCAAGGGGTATTCAACCAATCTATCAATAATGTGGAATTCTTTGTTGAAGAAGATGTAAATGTATGGAAGTCAGAGTATCAAGTGTTATAGTGTGTTCAAAGCGATGGTTAACATCCCCTTTTCCTATGGAGTTTCCATGACCAAAACCTCAACAGAAGGAACCAAAGAAGGTTGGAGGTCCCTCCATTTCTATAGTTGTAAAAGAGAAACCAACATCCTCAGTAGTAGGATAAAAGAGGAAAGCAAGAGAAGAGAGCATAACAATAAAGAATAGCAAGGAAGAGATTGAATAAGTTCCTCTTCATAGGAGGAAGACAACACAAGTCTCTCAAGATCCTTCTCAACCTCCATCCTCTTCTATACAACCTTTTCCAAAGTTTGAGTCACCCACTCCCTCTTCATCTCCTCTCCATGAGTTTCCCCTTCCATCTATATCACCTTCTCCTCCTCCATCACCTCACATTCCTTATCCTCCTCCATCACCTAAAAATTCTTCTCCTCCTCCAATGCCTCCTCCACATGACACATATATTCCTCGAACCCTTGAATAGGAGGAGAAATTGAATGAAGAAGAGAAAGTTTTGACTAAAGATGTGCAAGAGGAAGATATTGCACGAGAAGAAGCTAAGAAAGAAGGAATAGAACCTGAAGGTGAACATGAAGAATCTCAATATTCTCATGATATAGAGGTTATCCCTTCTCCTTAAAAAGAAGTAACTTCCACCCTCCCAGTATGGTTAAACCGTACTATTTAGAAAAGAAAAAGGACATGTCCAAGAAGAGGAGGAATATTTTTTCATTCGTGTTGAGGCCTTCCAAGCATCAACTGTAAGGAAGAAGAGATCAAGAAGGTTGTCCACCACCTCCGTCAATGAACAAGGAAACATAATAACACAAATTTCTATCCCTAGGGTGGACAAGCTTGAATTAGATATGTTTCCCAATGATTATCAAATGTAGTAGGTAAACTTAGGACCTCAAATAAGAGAGGAGGAAAATAAAACATTGAAAATGGTTGTGCCCATCATCCTCAATAGGATGCAGAAGGATGGAAGTAAAAAAGAAGAGCTTAAAGCAAAAGTGTCCTAGTTGATAACATATGTCAACCATTTAATTAGTCCCACTGATTTAGTTGTGTCTGCTTCAATTCTATAGGTTGCATTAAATAAGGATGTCTAGCATTTGGATCTTGAAGGTCTCTTTTTTTCTACAAAGGAATGGATGGATGACCTACAAGCATTAGGAAGTAGAGTTTTAAGGAAATAAATAAAGGAATATCACTACATTAGGGGAAATTTCAAGTTATTACCCATGATCCAATTGTTGTTTATTGCATGCTTACCTGACCCCCCAATAACTGTTTATATTTTAGTCATTACATTGTTTTAATTGTGCCAACAAATATTTACAAATTACATCAATATATGTTCACCACTAAATGTGAATGAAATAGAAAATTGTTAGTGTAGACATCTAAATTTAATCACTCCCATATGATTAAATTTACTCCCTTTTCGTCTATCATATTAAATATTAATTTATTAAATTAATATTTCACCTTTTGTCTCATTTCTGTAAAGTATTTAATTTAATAACTAAATGCTTTATATTTCACCTTCTTCCTCTCTAAATTAAATAAATACACCAATTTATTTAATTTAGTCATTTTTTACTCTTTTGATTTAAAATCAATTTAAAATTCTGTCATTTTCTCTTTCCTTGTCACATCCTCCATGATCTTGCTCTAATCTGAATTAATTTAATTAATTCATGATTATTATGTGCATCCTCTTAATCAAAGATTAATGTCACATCCTCCTACATTTGCCACTTGCCTCTAATCTTCCATTAATTATTCTAATCAAATATTTGCACAACCTTAACCAAGGTCATTAGCCATATTTAGCACCACCTTTTTAGTCAACCTTTGCATTTATCTCTTTTTAGCATTGACCCTCTTTCCCATGTGAATTTTTAATTCACATTTATTTATCCTAGATTCTCCTCTTCCCTATGTGAATTTTTAATTCACATTCTATCTTCCAAGGCTTCTAGAACTTTGGACTTGTCACATCATCCACATGTGACCAAGTCCCACCTTTTTGGAGCTCACCTTTTATCCTTTAGACTCTCCTAAGAATGTGAATTTTTAATTCACATTTATTTCTCCAACCACCTCTCCTTTTCCCATGGAGATTTTTGAGGAATTCCAAAATTCCTCAAATGTCCCTTTCACTCTCACTTGGGGACAAGAAATTTCTTTTTGAGGAAATCTTCTCACTCCCCAAGGTACTGGGAAGGTACTTGTCCTTCCTCCACCTCATGTACCTTTTTGCCACCTCACTTACACCTGATCTCCTCCTAGCCACTTCACCATCCACATGTCAAAATGTGAGGGCTTGTGAGTTGTCAACCCACCATAGCCCTTCATCTTGACCTTGTTGGATGAATCTCAACCGTTGAATTCTCTAGAGAATTCAAATTCTTCTATAAATACCCCCTCCTCAAGGGCATTTTCAACACTTTTTCATTTGAGCAACCTTATGTTGTCAATTTGCATTCTCAAGCATTCACTATTATTTAGCCATCCACTTTGATCATCTTGCATATTCAATCTTGCATCTAGCTATATCAAAAGCCATCCAAGGAGCACAAAACTTCATCTAAATCAAAGGCCAACCAAGGAGTCTTCAACAGCAAGGAAGGTATAATCATTTGCATTTATTTCATCTATTTTCCTTGTTTTATCACTCTTTAGGCTAATCATTGAAGTGTTCTTAGTGTTTTATCATTTGTATTTTAAGTTATTTTGCACATTAGAATAGGGTAAAATTCCAAGGTACACATTTCTGGCACGCTCGGTGGGACCCACAAATGGGTTCTTACATTTAACCTTCATTTTGCTAAATATTTTACAGAAAAAGGTCGCAGAAAGGTGGTAGCACCTTCTGTTTTACCGCAGAAAGGTGGTGGCACCCTCTGTTTTACCGCAGAAAGGCGGTGGCGCCCTCTATTTTATCGCAGAAAGGCGGTGGCGCCCTCTGTTTTACCGCAGAAAGGCGGTAGCGCCCTCTGTTTTACCGTAAAAAGGTAGTAGCGCCCCTTGATTTTGCCACAGAAAGGCAGAAGCGCCCTGATTTTTACCGCAGGAAGGCGGTCACGCCCTATATCTAAAAATTTGATTTTTTCTAACAGTTTGCTGCAGTTAGGTGTATACGTCATTTTGCTTAGAAGATCTTTTCTAACACTTCCTTGCAGTAGGGCATACAACTTTTCTTTTTCAAAAATTTGATAAAGTTTCTTGCAGAGGGGTGGATACACCCTTTTATTTTGAAAGACTCTTTTCCTCTAACATTTTGCTGCAGAAAGGTGGTAGCGCCCTTTGTTTTACGTAGCGCCTTCTGTTTTACTGAAGAAAGGCAGAAGCGCCCATTGTTTTACGTAGCGCCCTCTGTTTTACTGCAGAAAGGTGGAAGCGCCCTGATTTTACTGTAGAAAGGTGGCTACGCCCCAAAACAACACAGTTTGGAAGCATATTATGGTGTAATCGACCAAGAACGAAGGATAAGATAGCTAATGTTTGCTTGCAGGGCCATCTATTTGATCAAATTTTTGAAAAATTGTCCTTGTTGTTTGAACATAGTCTAATTAGGGGGAAGTAACCTTTATTGCTTACTGTGTTTGTTTATTATTGTGTTACCCAAGGGGGCACTAATTTGTTTTCACTTTCCCCTTGCACTTCGTGTGAGCTTGGGGAGTAGTTGGAAACGGTTAGTGTCTTCTTTCTAGTGGGACTTGCTTGGGGATTTCATCACCCCAAGGGACGATTCCAACCACGTGTACTGGCAGGGTATATAAAGGGGGGAGAATGAAAGTTGTACCCCAATCCAATCACATCGTAATTGGCGGAGCGTCGAAGCGAGGGTGATACCTAGATAGACATGAAGAGTTGGTCCGAGCCTTTCAGTATCTCGTTGGGGTTCCCGACTCACACTTGTGATGGGCTGGTGTTCATGGTTGTGCCTCATGTACCGAGAGTATATTGAGGACTCCCTAGAAGCCTTGTGCATCCTAGATTAAGACATTTCCTAGCCATACCCTTAACATTAATCATAGGATTGTGCTTGCTTGAAGTGTTTTCTTGTGAAAAACCCATGAAATCTTTGATACATTGACCTTATTTTATCATTTTGAGTCCTTGCCATAGCCATTTCCATCAAAACCAACCTCCAATTTACTGCAGAAAGGTGGTAGCGCCCTCTGTTTTATGTAGCACCCCTTATTTTACTGGAAAAAGGCGGAAGCGCCCTCTGTTTTATCGCAGAAAGGCGGAAGCGCCCTCTGTTTTATTGCAGAAAGGTGGTAGCGCCCTCTGTTTTACGTAGCGCCCCTAATTTATTGCAAAAAGGTGGCTACGCCCTTGATTTACTACAGAAAGCTGACAACGTCCCTGATTAACTGCAGAGGGGCGGATTTTCCCTCCTGAACACCCGAAATCACCCCATTTGGATCCGTTTAGCCTCTAAACCATCATTAAATCATTCCCAACCATTATCTCATCATCCCAAGCCTCCGTTTCGTCACTCTAAGTCTCCCAAAAACCTCCATTTGATAAGTTTAAACCTCCATCCTATCATTCCAAATCCCCACTCATTTTCCACAATCATCTTCAATTCACCGTTCATTTTAATTTCCTCATATTCCATTCAAAATTCCACACCATCACCTAGCGAACATCATCATTTTACCATTTACATCACCAAACACCACTCATAACCAAACAACCTTAACCTTGTATTACAAAGTGGTTACCCAAATTGATCATAGCAGTTGAATTTGGTTATTAGTCTTTAACTTCGACACAAATCAATTTGCTTCCATTTTGAGGTGAATTTCGTATCATAAGTTATCATCCTCGACCCAATCAATCCATTCCTATCTTAAGGTGGATTCGGTGCCATGGTCATCCTCTTAATCAATCAAAAGCTCTAGGTCACTAAGGGTAACTTCCTTTGATTAAACTCAAGGTCTCTCTCATATCTTTCATCATCCAATCATACCCATCCATTCATCCAAATCTGTCAAAACTAATCATTCGATCAAATTACCCAATCAACCAAATCACATCCATTCAACCAATGCTATCCTATTGATCTTAATAATCCAATCCAATTCAATCAAAATCCAGCCTAGTCAACCAAAATCCGATCCCATCAAAATCCGATCCAATCCAATATATCTAAACAAAATATGATCCAAATCCAAATCCCATCAAAATCACATCTCATCCAACTACAATCAAGTCATTCATCAAAAACATCTTTATAATCCACCCATAGTACATTTGCATGCCTGTTCAAACTAGGTCACAAGTTAAGAGACAAATGGAACAACAACAAGGTCAAAATTCCCAAGCAAACGTGTCTCAAGACCTTAATAACAATACAAATCCCACCAATGGTGCAAATATTGCTCAAGATCCTAAGAACGTCCCCCAAGATCCTCATAATGGTACTTCATCACACTCCAACACCGAAAATCAGAACAACTCACCACATGGTGAAGAGAGTATGGCTAATCAACTGGAACTCACACTTGAACATTTTAGTAATCCCGCCAATATGCAAATGACTGACCGTCTGCTTGAAAAACATGGGGAAGAAATTTTGGCCCACCTAATTGAGAAGGGTGTCAAACCCCCCTTGGGTGTTGACTTGTCCAAATATAGGAGTTCCCCATCTAACATACTCCAAGGTTCACAAAATGCACCAAAAGGTTTGTACTTCCCTAATGTTCCTCTAGTTGAGGGTTGGCATCAACTTGAATTTGGAAATGTTGTTCTTTATCATGTTAATAATCCCCCACACGCTTCAACCTTAGTCATGGGAGGTCCTCAAGTGCCTGATCCCAATAATCCTTTTGCCTATGGTATGCCACAAAATGTTCCACAAACTTTGCCATTAATGTTAACAGCACCCCCTCTTTCGAATCAACCTATAGTCAACACTAGGGGCACCCCCTTTACCACATTGCTTCCACCTCCTGGGGCCACAAATCTACAATCATCTTCATATACATCTCAAAAGCTTCACCAATCCAACGTTCCACCTCAATTACCTCCACAAGCCACACCCCAGCTGAACGTTTCGGGTAGTACCCAACAACCCCCTTTACAAAACGCTTCTACCCTACCTTAGCCATCTCATCAGCAACCACCTATACATAATGCTTTGGTCTCTTCACAACAACCACCCTATCAACCACAAGGCAATTCATCTTGACCTATTGCTCAAACCATATCCCCTTTTCTCGCATCCATTTTGCACCTGCAGGCTCAACCACAACACAAGACCCCATCTCGACCCATACAACAGTCGATATCACAACAACAACCCCCTCAACACTACTACTATCACAATCAGCAGCAATTTCACCAACAACCGCTTTATGCGACCTCCCAACAATCACAATAATACCTTCAACACCAACAAACCAATGCACAACATCCCATCCAAGCTTCTCAACAGCTTACCCCACACTGTTATCAAACAAATCCGTACTATACTCCACAACAACAACCCCCATATCAACAAAATCCCCTGTCTTACCAACAAGGCATGTCATCATCCAACTATCCAAATCCATATTTCAACAATCCGACGCTCTCTCAGCAAGATCCTTTATCATCCTATCATCAATATCCCCCCAACCCGCCACCAGCCAACTCGGATCTGTTGGAAATCAAAGCCGCTCTGAAAGACCTTCAAGCTAGGGCTACCAAACAATCCTTCAAATTTGAAGACATATGCCCATGTCCATTTGATCCCTCCATCTCATTAATCTCGTTTCCTAAACATTTTGAAATACCAAAGTTTGAAAAATACAAGGGAAACAAAGACCCTAAGGCTCACTTGCAGGAATTTTACTCCCAATGTCAAGAGGCATGCACAATGACAACTATCTCTTGTGCCTATTCCCACGAAGCCTGACAAGCCACGCCCTGGATTGGTTCATGACTCTCGAAAAAGAGTCCATAAAAACTTTTGCAGACCTACCAAAAAAATTTATATCCTACTTCTCTTTCAATTTGGAGGACACAGACACCTTAGATCTCCTCAAAGAGAAACAACGTGAGGGGGAAACCTTTACTAGCTACCTACAAAGGTGGCGTGCATTAGCAAGCCGAATGAAGACCCCTCTGAAAGAAAAAGACATGGTCACTCTTTTCGTGGAAAACTCTCATCCTGACATGGCCCATAATTTTAGGTTACATTGTGTCACCACTTTCGCGGAGATAGTAGAAAAGGGACCCATCCTTGAACGTGCCCTTATTTCCAAAGGACACATCAAAATACATAGTCATGATAAAGAGAGGTCATTTGGCGATAAACCATGATTCTAGAACAAGAATAAGAATGCAGTGAATGATGGCGTGACAGACACTAAACACATCCAAGTGGCTAATACATCCCAAAAACAACAATCGTTTGTACCTAACGCCATCTTTGTGCCATAGGGGACATCTCGCCCTCCTCAACAGTTGAACTAGAACAATCAAGGGAACACCAAGCGCCAATATTCTCAACTAGGGGAACCCTTGAGTTTTGTTTTCAATAAATTGATACAGATCAATTATCCAATCACATATCTTGTCACCAAGCCACTTGACGAATCCAAACCCAAGCCCGCATGGTTTAAGGAAAATGAATATTGTGAGTTCCATAAAATCAAAGGACACTCTTTGAATAAATGTCAGGGTCTAAAAAACTATGTCCAAGATCTCATTGATTGAGGAGATATCAACGTTGACACCAGTCAAGCCTCATCACCCAATGCTCAATTGCAGATATATCAAAATGCCTTTCCAAACCATAATCAAGGCCCGAGCACCTCCAACAGTAATCCTCAAAACAACAGCACAAATAACGTGAGCTATAAGAATGTACCCCTCAATTACGAGGGTATTATTCATTACATTGAACAGGTAGAACCTCATGTATCCATGATACATGTCAAAGCCAAAGATCCTCAGTGTGCTGTTACTACACGACAAGCCTGCATCACTGTCCTTGCAGCCTCTGCACCCGCCCAATCAACTCCTATAAGCTCTCAGTACAACATCCTTGATCACTTAAGAAAGAGCCCTGCTCATATATCCATTTTGGATTTGCTTAAGTCTTCCCTAGTACATCAAGAAATCCTCAATAGAGCCCTGTAGGAAACCCATGTGCCAAATGATATCGACCCCACCCAATTCCAAGCTTTGGTGGGACACTTGGCTTTATCTCATCAACTGCACTTCAGCCAAAATGATATGCCAAACATCGATGTCAATCATAATCACCCCTTACATATCGAAGTCGTGGTTGCTCGCCATAAAATAAAAAGGGTCTTAGTAGATAATGGCTCTGCCCTCAATTTGTGTACTCTGAAATTCATAAAACAGGTGGGGTATACTCAAGCAGATTTAAGTAATCAGATCATCACAATCAAAGCCTATGATAATGAAAAAAGAAATTCAGAGGGAATTATCAGTCTTCCTATCCAAATGGGACCTGTGCTTCAATACACTACCTGTCATGTCCTTGATCTGGACTTTCCATATAATCTCCTCCTTGGCTGCCTATGGCTCCATGTTATGCAAGCTGTCCCCTCAACATACCATCAGTGCCTAAAATTCCCCATCAACGGACAGGAAGTCACCATCTATGCTGACCCCCAACCATTTGAATATTGTCGCGCTTTAGAAGCGTCATTCCCCCATTTATATTATTGTCCCAGGGTTGAAATGGGGGCATCCCAATCATCATCCACTAATCCACCCTCCATCGTGATAACCCCTCCATCTTCCACCACTAATCCTATAGTCACCAAAGTCTAGATCATTGACAAAGGGTGTGGTGAATACGAAATGCATACTGCTCTTAATGTAGCAACCATGCCACCGTCACCACATGAGTATGGTCAGCCTTCACAAGCTACTCCAAAGGAAGACAAGACTGTCACCTTCAGTGGTAAAAACATCCCTACCACCACTTTCAAATCCCCAAGTGTCAAGATAGATGCACCAGAAGAGGACATAAGCCAATGGGTATACCGAGAAGAACCCCAGCCGGAAACTCCTCTAAAGGAATATTTTTAGGAAAAGTACCCCTGGCCAACAAAGTTCGTGGAAAAACATAACTATCAAGGTAGGGGCCTAGGTAAAGAAGAACATGGGCAGTTGCAACCCATTGATACATCAAAGCTACCAAAAAAAATAGGCATTGGGTATGATAGAAAGCAGAAAGGCCCTGAAACATCGACTAATACTTCCACTAGTGTCGCCGTGGACAATGGCTCATTGGAAGACATACCCGAGGAGGAATCCATTATACATGCGTACGATGACGTCGATCACACTGACTTATCATCCATGTTCGAATGCCTATCCGTCTGCACTATTAGCCTATCCCTTTGTCACCCTGAGCTTATTGATTGGGACCTATGTAATAGTACACCTATCAGTATGTTTGCGGATACATATGTCAACCTTATGGGATTGGGGGAGGATGAACACTCCAGTCGCAAAAATAAGAATAAGAAAAGTAAAAAGTGGTCATCTAGTGAAAACATCCCTGAGGCACTTCTTGACCTTGAAAAAGTAAAAATAAAGGACGCATCGGATGGCGAAAACCTCGAAGAGGCACTGGAAGATGGAGATGTTCATCTTCCCCTTATGGAAACTCAGTTATCTACCCGATCATTTATTCTAATTGAAGAGACTCAAGAAGTTAATCTAGGAACTGCTGAAAGTCCTAAAATCACCTATGTAGCTAAGTCACTCTCAGAGCAAGAGTATCGGGTCATCGTGCAGCTACTCCAAGAGGGAATCATTAACTTTTCTTGGTCATACTCAGACATGCCAGGCCTAGACCCCGCCTTAGTGGTTCATTATTTAGACGTTCGCCCAGACGCCAAGCTTGTCAAACAAAAGCTCTGCAAGATGCACCAACAGGTCGCATTATTAGTCAAGAAGGAATTGGAGAAGTTACTAGAGGCGGGTTTTATCAGACCAATTGACTACTCTAATTGGATCTCTAATATAGTACCAGTTGCCAAACCAAATGGAGACATTCGGGTCTGCACAGACTTCAGGGATCTTAACAAAGCCTGCCCAAAAGATGACTTCCCTCTGCCTAATATTGACATGTTGGTCAACTTGACAACAAGACATGAGATGTTATCCCTTATGGATGGCTTCTCTGGTTATAATCAGATTCAAATCGCACCTGAGGACCAACACAAGACCGCCTTCACAACACCTTGGGGCACTTTCTGTTACAATGTTATGCCCTTTGGTCTCAAAAATGCGGGGGCAACATATCAGAGGGCAATGATGGTCATCTTCCATGACCTCATACATATCATCATGGAGGATTATGTTGACGACCTATTAGGGAAATCTAGAACATGAGTAGAACATCCTACCATCCTAAAAAAGATATTTGAGTGGTTAGGGCATTACAAGTTGTGGCTAAATCCAAAAAAGTGTGTCTTTAGGGTCACGTCAGGAAAGTTGTTGGGTTTCATAGTCTCTCGCAGGGGCATTGAGGTTGATCCTGCCAAGGTAAAGGCTATCCTAGACATGCCACCTCCACGCAATCTGAAGCAGTTAAGGAGCCTCCAGGGGAAGATGCAGTCCATCCGTCAATTCATAGCCCAGCTAGCAGATAAGTGTCAGCCATTTAGTCATCTTTTGAAGAAAGATTCCACCTTCCGATGGAACTAGCAGTGTCATATGGGTTTCGATAAAATTAAGGAATACTTAGCTCACCCACCGATCTTGATGCCACCTATTCCAAGAAAACCCCTCCTGCTTTACATCTTCGCTACTTCAGTCGCGCTAGGGGCATTGTTGGCACAACATGATGAGTCATTCAAAGAGAGGGCAATCTACTACATCAGTCGAACATTGGTCGGCTACGAGTTAAATTACTCCCCCATGGAAAAATCCTGCCTTGCGCTAGTCTTCAGCACACAGAAACTCCGTCATTACATGCTCAGCCATCTAGTCAAATTAGTTGCTAAAATCGATCCCCTGAAGTATTTGTTATCTAGAACCACTCTGACTGGCCACATGGCCAAATGGGTCATGCTCCTAAGCGAATTTGACATAGAGTATGTGGAGCGAAAAACCATAAAGGGACAGGTCATAGGTGATCAATTGGCCGAGGCACCATTAGTAGATGCTTACCCTCTAGACACTGAATTTCTAGACGAAGAAGTCTACACAATCACAGAAGCACCAGCTTGGACACTATATTTTGATGGATCATACACGCATAATGGATCAAGTGCAGGAATTTTATTAGTTACCCCTCAAGGTGACTACATTCCAAAATCATTCAAGATAGCATTCCCGTGTACGAACAATATGGCAGAATATGAAGCTCTCCTCACCGGCCTCAGAATTGCAAAACAGTGGAACATAACTTATTTGAAAGTCTTTGGTGATTCCTTGCTAGTCATTAGACAGGTTAATGATGAGTTCCTAACCAAAGATGATAAGCTATTACCCTACAAGCACATGGTGGATAATTTCAAGAAATATTTCACCTCTATACAATTTGAACAAATTCCTAGGGTATGAAATAAAGTAGCTGACGCAATGGCCACTATCGGTTCCCTGATTGACATGCCTAAAGACCGAATAGAATGTGAGTTTCTCATTGAACAACTTTTAATCCTTGCATATGACATTCCTGAGACTGATATGGTGTACAATATCGTAGGTCCCACCTCCCCGTGGTACCAGGACATATACAGCTATCTCTGTGATAATATCATACCCCCAGAACTTACACGCAACCAACGCAAATCCTTTGTTCATCGCTCTTCCTGATACATCATTGTCAGTGATACACTTTATCATCACGGGTATGATGGAATTCTCCTTAGATGTCTGAATGAGATCGAAGCCCGCACGACACTAACAGAAGTACATGGTGGTGTTTGTGGAGCTCACTCAAATGGTATGGCTCTAGCGAAAAGGATCCTACGAGCTGGATATTATTGGCCTACATTGGAACACGATGCTTGTGAATTTGTAAAGAAGTGTCTTCCATGCCAACAACATGCAGATTTGATTCACGCCCCAACACAAGATCTTCAGCCCCTCCTAGCATCATGGCCCTTTTCTCAATGGGGTTTTGACTTGATTGGCAAGAATTACCCACCATCATCCGATGGCCATACATTCATAATTACCACCAATGAGTACTTCACCAAGTGGGTGGAAGCAATGCCCCTTTCACAGATCACCAGTACTCAGATCTCCAAATTCATCCTCTACCATATTCTCTGCAGATATGGTATCCCATCCACCATCCTCTCTGATAACGGAAAACCCTTCAAAAACCAAGCCATGAAACATCTCTGCGACACCTTTCATATCCAACATCGTTGGTCAATGCCTTATTACCCCCAGGGAAATGGTTAGGTAGAAGCAACCAACAAGACCCTTCTCCGCATCCTCAAAAAGGTTGTCAATAACACTAGACGAGATTGGCACCTCCATATTCATCCCGCCCTCTGGGCATATCGCACATCCATCTGCACCCCAACAGGTGCCACCCCCTACTCTTTAGTATATTGTGCTGAAGCCATCTTGCCAATCGAAGTTGAGCTTCCATCATTAAATATTTCTCTGAAGAATCTTATCAGTGAAGAAGATACTTGTGTTGCACGGCTTGCACAGCTGGAATTACTAGATGAATGAAGAATAAAAGCCTATGATCATCTGCAAGCATACCGAAACCACCTCAAATGTAATTTCAATAAAAAGGTCTATCCTCAACAATTCCAGGTTGGTGAGCTTGTTCTTAAGGAGAACCAGCATACTCAACAGGATCGTGATAAAAATGGAAAATTTGAGGCAAACTGGTTAGGGCCTTATATCATAGCCGCCAAATATGGATCTAGGGCCTATAGATTGACTACTCTTGAAGGATATCCCCTTGACGAACCCATCAATATCATGCATTTAAAGAAGTTCTACACCTAAATCCGCTCGGTAACCCCACCTAATCAAAAAATCAAAAAAATCAAAAAAAGTAAAAAATCCAAAAAATATTAAAGAGAAATAAATCTATCCTATGGTGAAAACCACCTCTTGGTGGAACCTTGGATAAGTATGGATGGTGAAAACCTAGTAACAGGCGTCATCCATAGAGGGCCTAATCATTATCTACCTCACATCCTAGTTATTTTATGCTTTCATCCGCACTATCGTCCTCACCCATCTCATCCTAGGCCGCTTGGTATATAATGATTGAGCATTGGACGACCCATCTAACCTATCCCTCATCCTGAGCTTTTTCAGTATACCACTCTGCGCTTACGTCGCTCATTCCCTTTGTCAGTCAGCCCGTGTCATCGTATAGGATCATCTAGTGTGTCGGTCTCCATCTAGATCTCACCTTTCCATATCATTAGTCGAACTACGTTGCCCCTGCGCTTTCACATAGGCAAGGTTGATCATTCGATCTGCCCCCGGGGCATTTTGGATCAACTTTTTTTGGTCCTCCATTACTTTGTCTTCACTAGTCTCTTTTCACTTTTACCCATGGTCTTTCATCTCTGAACTACGTTGCCCCTGCGCTTTCACGTAGGCAAGGTTGGTCATTTGATCCTCCCCCGGGGCATTTGTCTGTCGTGTTTTGTGTCCATCATCGGTCACCATTGTCTTCTTTCCGCTTTATCCATGGTCTTTTTCATGAACTACGAGGGCTCTATGCTTTCACGTAGGCAAGGCTAATCTCTGATCGGCCCCCGAGCCCTTAGGTCTGTAGGTTATGTCGTTTCTCTGCCTTGTGTCTTGCCTCCTTTGTGTCGTGTCATCAAGCCATGCCCTTACCTAGCTAAAAATTATCAAACAAACTCCACTTGTATCATGAGAGTTAATTAATTTTGAAACATCTCGTGTCATAACGATCGTTTGGTTTAGTTTATCCATCATCTATGGTCTTAACATGATGCATCCTTCCTAATCGACCTCATCAACCCCATCCATCCCCTTGACCCTATGGCAAGGGACATTTGAAATTAATTGTGATCTTTTGATACTTTTGGCTTTTATTTATCATTTGAGCTCCCTATCATCACTTGTCAAGGCCGCCATGATCCATCATATTATGGCGTATTTTGATTGGTCCACATAGGGGCATATCTTGATCTATTGTTTGATTGTGTCTTCTTGGTTGTCCCACGTAGTACCCACCAAGATCCTTGTGGTCTTGTGTTACGCTGAGACATCCTTTTGTGCTTGTGGTTATCTCAATACCTGGCCCGACCAAGGTCTTCATGACTTTGGGGTGTTGGGATAGCCTTCTTGTCTGGCATGTTTGTTTCGTGCATTAGACACTAATCTACCTCGGTCCTCCATACCTTGGTGTATCGTGTCTTATGCTATAGCAAAAATTAGTGCTCCAAAGATGGCAAATTGTATTAAGATTGCATTTCATAATCATGAACATTGCATTACATTCATCCTATGATTTTGGTTATGCAAATATTTCTCCTCCATCCCCTATTCTTCTTAGGATACTAAAAGGTTTTTGACAGGTGCACACTCACACCATGTCCGCATTCATCTTCCACTATCACCTAGGACCTTATTGACACTTATCATGAAATAATTACATTTTAGATCCATACATTTTCACACTATCTTAGGTTCATCCATAATATTGCCATCTGCAATATCAAGTGTTAGGTCCACCATCAATACCGTCATAATACATCCATTACATCCTGCATCACACATATTAGTCAAACATGCACATAACCACCATAAGCATATAAAACATAAGTATTTGTTGCATCATCATAAGCATATCCACATCTACCTTAAACATATACATTATAGGCATTCATCATACAAGAGAACAAAAATCACCATACATTACATCCTGCATCACACACATTAGTTGGCATGCATAAAACCTCTCAAAAAAAAAAAAACCATCACACATAAAATATATATATATATATAAAAACATCCATACATGTAACATCCACAAAATTCATCATAGATAACTGCCATCATATGACCATCCACATATGTATCAACACAATCATCTATAGATCTCAAAATCCATCATACACATAAAACATGAGGTCAATAAGAGCCATTGTATATATAAATATACCACAAGTCCACAGTACATCTCATAGTCAAGACTACCATATAATAATGTCGTCAATGTCATCACAATTCGTGACCATCGTATACAAAAATCATCCAATCAAAACACCAGTACAAGGTCCTGTAAATATCCACTGCACCTCTGCATTGTCCATCTACCCTGCACCTGTCAAAAACTCAATAACTTGTCACTTCCTGAATGAACTCCCCACATCTAATCTTTGTGGAGAATCAGGTACTGCTCCCCTGCCTAGTGAAATCCCTAGTGAATTACTGTAACCTTGGGTCCGTGCCCCCAATGATTGAGACGGCGTTGGCATCTAAGGTGTCTGTCGGGCGTAACGGAATGTCCGTTGTGCCAGATCAGGAACTGCATGATAATATGCAGCCATCCAAAATCCTGCCTCTCTCATGCTCTCCTCTCGCTCTGCAACCTGGACCTGAGCAAAATTCCACTCTTGATGATACCTGTCTCGATCCCTGGTAATGGATCTCCTCTCCTGCTCCCATGCCTCCTGAGCCAACCGGCTCTATGCCAGCTCTGCCTGTAATCTATCCCTCATCTCCTCTGCAGCCGCTGCCTGTGCCACTGTTGCATCTTTCTCTCTCTCCACAACCTGTATATCTGCTCCTGGCATCCCACCCTCACCCTGACCTTCCGATGCATGAGCCATTGTGGCATCCCTCTCTGCCTGTAGAGTGTGCATCTGTATCTCTGCTACCTGTGCCTGAGTCACTGCTGCATCTCTATCCCTCTGAAGAGCCTGTACTCTCAACTCTGCTGAATCCCACTCTCTCCAAAGAGTTGATACCTCTGCTACTGCCTCCTCTCTCCTCCTCTGTAGTGACTGTATCTCCACCTCTACCAATACTCTCTCACTCTGAATGCGCACTTGTGCCACATCCCTCTCTGCCTCCATCACCTGCGCCTGCACCTATGCTACATCCCTCTCAGCCTGCATAATTCGTGCCTACTCCTTGGCCTCATCCTCCCTCTCCTGCATCAACCCCATCTCTCCAACTATCTACTCAAGGCACTGTACTCTGTCTTGAAGCTCATCCCAATCTCGCTAGAGATCTCTAGACTGCTGACCAGTACATCTTGTCCCCTGATCTGCCCCCTGCTCCGTCCCCCCCTTTGGCTCCCCCCTGGCTTGTAAAAACACGATCTCCGCCTGCAATCTATCGCGATCCCACGTCACACTGGTCAACTCACCCTGCATCCTCTGTAGCTCTGACTGTGCCCTATCTCTCTCCCTCACCGCTCCCCCTAGTTCGAAAATAATGGCATCATAATCTCTTAGTGCCTCTCGCTGTACTCTGGCTAGCTCAGCCTCAAGAGACCTCACTCTCCTCTCCGCAATCTGTACTCTCAACTCTTCTCCTCTCGCCTGTACAGTGGGATCCTCTAGTACCACATAAGGAACCAATGCTAATGACTCTGCCTACATAACATCCCCTCTACCACATCCCTGTCTACATCCATCACATCATCCTCCCCACCCGCCTGCTCCGTCTCATCCTCCCCGCCCCCTACTCCTGTCACCCCTCATAGTCCTCCACAATACGGCGAACCCGGAATCGTCCAGCCTATCCCTGTCTCTCCACCACAAACTGATGTTGTGTTGACCTCCTCTCCTCCTCTGGCACTGCTGTAACATCCTCATCCTCTCTGTCCTCTTGCTCCTGTCGAGCCTCGTGACTCTCCACAGTAGGCTGAACCCGCACTCGCCGTAGCTGACCATGTTATCCTACCACAAACTATCTCCTCCCCTCCTCTGATGCCTCCCTCACACCTACCACCTCCACATCCTCCTCCTCATCATCCACATCCCTCACCTCCTCCACCCTCTGCCCCCCCTGGGCTCTCTATGGCTTCCCCCTCCCCTGCGCTCTCTCTCGCTGATGACCATCTCTTCGACCTCGCCTCTGATGTCTCCTCCTCCTCCCTGGTCTGCCCGCCTACTCTGTCTCATCAGGCTCCTCCTGTCCCCCCTAATCTACCACTACCACAGCCTCTCGTTGTTGCTGCACCCCCCCTCTCCTCTCTCTCCGTAGTCTCTGCTCATCCTCTGGTCCGACACCCACTACCCTAAAACTAGGCTGAATAGGAGTAATCCTATCCCATAACCTATTCTGGAACTACCTCTTGTATCGTTCAGTCACAACCGACACCTACTCTCCTCCAACTCTCCCTGGATAAGGCACATGTCCTGCTGCCCTCCATGACGCCCTGGCTATACCTAGTGCCACGCGGTCTCCCCATGGTATCTCTCTACTGTACTACTGGAACATGATAGGCGCTGTCGGAATATCCTGTATCACTCCAAACTGCCTCAACACTCTGTCTGGTCGATGCGACTCTACTATGCGCAGCAAAGTCCCAATAATAAAACACCTACTCAGAAAGTAACCCTCTTGTCTCCTTGTATCAGTCCATCCCCTGAACTGGTGTAACCTATATGGCCGCCACTCTATATCCCTCAGATGTAGATCATCAAAAGCTCTCCTCCACCCCTCCATATCTCCCTGCATCTCATAGCGCTGAATCCAGCCTCTAGTCTCCCCATACCCCCACGCCACGGGCTCGCGATCATCCACTGTCCCTGCCCTCACCATTATCGGCCTCGTCATTGCAATATGCTCCCAAGCCCAAATCTGCAATAGCATCATATGTGTTAAGCTCGACATCCTCCGATAGCAGACCCCATGTATATGTCTGTATAGATGAGTCAATACACATGACCCCCATGAAAACGGCCCCCCTCACCACTCGACAATATGTCGAATCACCTCCATATACCGAAAGCTACATGTACGTCTGCTTTGATCTGGCAACAATATCCCACTAATCAGACCGCATAGGAACAATGGTAAGGCTGACACCCCCATTGACAAACATCGGTCCAAATCCAACTGTCCCCTTGATAGGGGCGGCTCCTCACGTCCAAACAATACTCTAATGGTCTCCTGTAACTCCGCCCGCTGTCCAGGCGGCTCCGCCCTGGGCAGCTCTGCCCCGGGTGGTTCCGCCCACTGTCGGGGCAGCTCCGCCTGGGGCGTGGGCGGCTCCGCCCACGGCCAAGGCGGCGGCGCCCTAGAGCGGGGCGGCTACGCCCTACCCCAGTTCTTCTTCCCCCTATTTTTTTTAACATTTTGGCCTTTCTTCCTAAAATCTAACCCCGACCCATTTTTTTAATTCTGCTAACGAACAAAACCCACGTTTTCAAATTTTCAAAACCTATCAACAAATATGTTAAAAATACGTATATTCAATATATGGGTTTTGTTACCACTCACATACTGTGCAACCACGCCCTCGCTGTATAATACACGCACCTCATCTGCCTGGTGCACAATCTCCGTATTGTTGTCTATCAGCATCATCCCTCCTCAGTCACTTTCTCTTCTCTACTCTCCTCCTCTTAACTGCTATAGTAAAAATGACTAAGGTAATTTTTGAAATTACCTTTTTAACTCTCTTCTTATCAAAAGGTATTTTTTACCTTTTATTTATCTTTTTCTTCCTCCAACTAATTCCTAACTTCCTGAGGCTGCCATTTGCAAACTGTACGTCGGATCACATCCGTTCAAAAACTAAAATTGTTTGGTTTTTCAAACTCTATCCACTGGTGTCTTTATTTTCTTCCTATTGAGACGTCGTCTGGGGACCCCTTTTTCCTCCCCCAACCGCCCTCTCGAGGGGGCATACCTTCCTACCATTCCTCCATTCCTTCGGCTAGTCATTGGGGCATCATCAACCTTTTCCATACTAGGGGCATCATCATCTATGATTTCCTCCCTCATTTGCATTTTATTTTTCTTCGAAACACTGTTATTCTAACAATATTTCAAAGAGGGGCAAAATGTAGACATCTAAATTTAATCACTCCCATATGATTAAATTTACTCCCTTTTTCGTCTATCATATTAAATAATAATTTATTAAATTAATATTTCACCTTTTGTCTCATTTCTGTAAAGTATTTAATTTAATAACTAAATGCTTTATCTTTCACCTTCTTCCTCTCTAAATTAAATAAATACACCAATTTATTTAATTTAGTCATTTTTGACTCTTTTGATTTAAAATCAATTTAAAATTCTGTCATTTTCTCTTTCCTTGTCACATCCTCCATGATCTTGCTCTAATTTGAATTAATTTAATTAATTCATGATTATGATGTGCATCCTCTTAATGAAAGATTAATGTCACATCCTCCTACATTTGCCACTTGCCTCTAATCTTCCATTAATTATTCTAATCAAATATTTGCACAACCTTAACCAAGGTCATTAGCCATATTTAGCACCACCTTTTTAGTCAACCTTTGCATTTATCTCTTTTTAGCATTGACCCTCTTTTCCATGTGAATTTTTAATTCACATTTATTTATCCTAGATTCCCCTCTTTTATATGTGAATTTTTAATTCACATTCTATCTTTCCAAGGCTTCTAGAACCTTGGACTTGTCACATCATCCACATGTGACCAAGTCCCACCTTTTTGGAGCCCACCTTTTATCCTTTAGACTCTCCTAAGAATGTGAATTTTTAATTCACATTTATTTCTCCAACCACCTCTCCTTTTTCCATGGAGATTTTTGAGGAATTCCAAAATTCCTCAAATGTCCCTTTCACTCTCACTTGGGGACAAGAAATTCCTTTTTGAGGAAATATTCTCACTCTCCAGGGTATTGGGAAGGTACTTGTCCTTCCTCCACCTCATGTACCTTTTTTCCACCTCACTTACACCTCATCTCCTCCTAGCCACTTCACCATCCACATGTCAAGATGCGAGGGCTTGTGAGTTCTCAACCCCCATAGCTCTTCATCTTGACCTTGTTGGATGAATCTCAACCATTGAATTCTCTAGAGAATTCAAATTCTTCTATAAATACCCCCTCCTCAAGGGAATTTTCAACACTTTTTCATTTGAGCAACCTTATGTTGTCAATTTGCATTTTCAAGCATTCACTATCATTTAGCCATCCACTTTGATCATCTTGCATATTCAATCTTGCATCTAGCTATATCAAAAGCCATCCAAGGAGCACACAAATTCATCTAAATCAAGGGCCAACCAAGGAGTCTTCAACATCAAGGAAGGTATAATTATTTGCATTTATTTCATCTATTTTCCTTGTTTTATCACTCTTTAGGCTAATCATTGAAGTGTTCTTAGTGTTTTATCATTTGCATTTTAAGTTATTTTGCACATTAGAATAGGGTAAAATTCCAAGGTACACAATTAGATTTATCACAGTTACATTTTTATCACCTACACTCATCATACATTAAAGATAATAACAGTAGAATTATCCTTAGTAAAGCTTTCCAACTATATACATCAAATATAATAACAACAAAATTATCCATTTTTTAGTCATATCTTAGTTATATTTTGAATCCCTCTTAATAATCATGAAATTTAATGGGTATATAGTTTTTTTTCCAATTTATTGAGCGGTTTTAGGATTACACATTGTGCAAACTCTACTAGTTTTAGGAAACCTTTACCCATTCCCTCCCCTTATATTTTGCACACAATGATATGGCTTAATCTATTTTCTTCCACTTATTTGGGTAGAGGTTTTATTTTTTCAGTAATTACAATATTTAGACAACACAATTGAATTTGACACCATTTTCCGACAGATGTTTGTCAGTCGTTCGACAAATCTTTGTCGGAAAAGTGACGAAATGACGAATTTTTTTTTGTTGTTTTTTCATTGCAAGTCCGATGACGAATTAAACGTAAAAATAATGGCACAAATTCATCGGTTGTTGGCATCATCAAATGAGTCAGATGTTCATTGGAATATCGACAACTTCGTGTATCCACCAATGAATTACAACCAAAATGCAATTGCAATGGCTCTTCTGAAGCATTGAAAGAACACCAGAAGTTCATCGCAATTTCAACGAAATGGGAAAGTATTTACGACGAAGCCTTCTTCGCAGCTAAGCAACTTCATTGGAAATTTTATGTGATTCATTGGTGGCGTTCATCGAAATTGTGGTGAAATGGGCAAGGAGTTATGATGAAGCCTTCGTCGTAGCTAAGAAACTTTGTCAGACCTTTTATGTGATTCGTTGGTGGACTTTGTCGAAATTGCGATGAAATGGACAAGGAGTTACGACGAAGCCTTCGTCATAGCTATAGCAACTTCATCGAACCTTTTTGGTGATTTGTTGGTTCAGTTTGTCAAAATTTCAATGAAACAATACAATTTTTTTTTAAAAATATTCGTTGAAATGTACCATCAGTGAGAGATCAATCAAGTCACATCCCTTCATATTCAAATCTTGGGAAATTATTTTATTCGGTCATTTTTCATGTTTATTAGACACCCGCTGAGACGTCATGTAGTTTCACCAATGCCTTGAGTCTCTTCGATAGTCAATATTACATATCGCTTTGGTGTCACACAGTCTCATCGATGTTCTGAGTCTTACTGATATCCAATAGATCATATGTCGCTATGGTTTCATGCAGTCATACCGACGTTCTGAGTCTCCCTGAGAATTATTCCTTTGGTCTTAAGTGTATCACTATGATTCTCACCAATGATAACTTATTGTTGTGACAAAATGAATGTAAGTAGAGAAAATTTTGCATACCTCTGGATGGTATAAAATTTCATTAATTTGAAGCCTCCCATCAACAACAAGATCCAAATATCTATGTATCTATCTCAATCGAGCCTCTAAACCCTTCAGAGCTATGAATTTTTCTATTAACCTATTATGCACAAAAGTTAAATTTTAGAGTTTTGTCACCACAAAAAATAGAAGAAAAAGAGCTTTGAAACCAAATCCACACACAACACAATGTGGTATTCATACAAATCCATACAAACAAACTAAACTCAAAACATTGGAATGGAAACAACTTCAAATTATGATGCAAAGCATGGATTCAGGGTATAAAGAATCATTTTTCTGCCACCATAGTGAAAAGTTAGCAGTTTCTTTCATCTTTGCATATTGGTTTGATGCTTCAAACGATGTATTTCTTATATTGAAAAGTGCATTACCTTATTGAGCTTCTCTTTGTTTCAAGAATAGTTTAATATTCTCTACTTAATAGGGCCAACCACGTGACGGTGGAAGCTCATTTGGCGCCTCCCCCCTCCCCCCTCACATCACTCTCAATTCCCCATACCCAATCATGTAACATTAATCATTCATTCATCCATTAATAACATATAACATTCATTCATTAGCATATAACATTCATTAATTAACATATTCACATTCATTCATTAACATATAATATTCATTCTTTCAATTTTTACATATTATAAAAAATATGGTTGTCATGATATGATTACAATCACTTTTTTTTTGTTTCTTTTTTAAAGCTACAAAAATTTGAAGTGGAGTATCATTTTCTAAATCAATATCTATCCCCCCTTTAGTTGTTATGCCCTCTGCTCGTGATCTTAATGTACACCTAGTCATCTGCTCATGACGTGGACCTGCGCAAGGGGGGTCCTGCAACAATAAGAAAGAAATGTTAAACCTGATATGTTTTATTATTATTGTTACAAGTATTTCATTAATTAAAAGAACATTAGAGTGGTTCTCTTTAACTGATGGGTCCACATCATGTTCCTGAACTTTTTATAGACTCATGCTCAACATGTTGAACACCCTCTAAATCCTTATCTGCATTGAAACACAAAAATTTTATAATTAATACACCAATTGAAATTAAAAATGCTTAAGAGAACATGAGTGGTCCTCTTTACCCGATGGGGCCACATCATGTTCCTAATCTTCTCTAGCCTAATCATACTCAACATGTTGATCACGCCTACATGTGCTCTAAAATTGAAACACGAAGGTTACATTAGTTAATACACCATTTGCAATTAAATATGTTTAAAAGAACTTTAGAGTGGTCCTCTTTACCTGATGGGGCCACATCATATTCCTGATCTTCTCTAGCCTGATCATGCTCAACATGTTGATCACACTCTACATGCTCTAAAGTACCAAGATGCACACCATGACCTTCATTTGCAGGTTGTGCTCCACCCTCACCAGGTTGCATTCCAATGTCATGTGCAATATTATAATTGCTTGAATATTTAAAACAAATAGGCATGTAATTACTTTATAGTGGAAATTAATATTGAATAGATTGCACAAGTATTCAATTTTAAATAAACTTTATTGAGTTTATTTACTTGTGTGTCAGATGTAGTGAAAGGTTGTGTTTTCCCAGTCAAGACTCTTAGGCGTTCAACCACGGCTCCATAGCCTTGCTGGAAGGAAATCTTCAGGTAATCTTCTGTGGGAACTCTATTGAATTCAGAGCCCAACATTTTTGCATAAGATCATGAATTTTGCTTCTATGGTGTGATAAAGCCAAAAAAAAATCAATTTATTATTTGGATACTATATTTCATTTATTGATACTTACAATTCGTGCGGCTAATTTCATATAACCACCTGCCCATATTTTTCTAGTCTTGCCTTTGTTGCCTTCAATGTGTCAGGTAGCCTATGAAAAGTTTGAAATACATTAGATTATGTAAAAAGAAAGAGTAATCAGTATATAATTACATTGTTGATAGTATCACATACCTTCCTTGGCCCAGTGCTGTCTTTCCTTTTTTGTTTTCAGCCTTCTCCTTTCCATCCAACACCAGGTCCTTCCACTCCCTCTTTAGAATCATGGGGTAATGCTTGTACTTTTTGTTCTTCTCTAAATGTGACCTATATTGGTCCCTCGCATACTTTAGATAAGTACCAGCTTTCTTAAGGACCTTGGTTCGGTTGAATGTTTTATCACCGAACAACACAAGTAAATGATTAATAAGCTCATCTTTTAAATCTTGATTTTGGGCATTCCACCATGTACGTATGGTGGGCCCAATGAGCTCCAATGTAATATCACTTAGATGTTTATAAAAAAACATCATTTCCTGCAAAATGATCATGGGATCAATAGTCTAAAAAGAGTGATCAATAAGTAAATTTCAATTGGATTATATATAATAATAATTAAAACATTTTAAAGTACCTGGGACCTTCTCTATCTTTATGGGAACAAAATCCTCGATCACCACAAGTGTGACTAACAATGTTCCTGTATTAGTAATATGGGAAGATCCAGGAAATGCTACTAAAACATCACCAGTACTAGTGGCCTCTGCATCCCCAGGTACATGTCCTGATGCATGTTCTGGCATGTGTTTGCTACTAGAGGGTGCATTAACGGATGCCTGCATGGTATGTGTTGCCGACATTTTAGATGAAAATATAGACACAGATGATGGGGTGAGATGATGTGATGTGTACGTAGGAAGATCAAGATGGACACTTGTACCAACTCCTACTCCTTGGCAGCACTTGCAGTACCCTAATCATGGCCAGGAGCATCATGAGGAGGAAAATAACCCTGTAAAAACAACACATATTTTAGTTCATGACATAAAAGAGTACAAAATATAAAACCATGAATAAAATTATGTTATAATTAAAGACCTCATGGCAACTTACTTGCAAGTTTTGTAATCTCTCAGTCAATATTTTAACCCTCTCTCTTATCTCATTTGTTTGAGGCACTATGAATATTAACTTAACCATTTCTTCATTGCATTTTTTTTAGATATTTTTTATCGTATCAAGAGGGTTTGGTGAATAAGCGATGTCATCATCACAAAATATTGACTGCACCTCACTATGGATGCTCTCCTCTACTACTGGTTCCTTTACCCGATCAGTCAACTGCAACAAGAATATTAAAAACATTATCAAAATTAACCCAATAAACTTATGAAAAAAACATAATAATAAAATATTTTGCTTGTATCTAATTTGTACAATTACAATGAGGTAAACCTGTCAGGTAGAAGTGCCTGAAGATACATCGTGATCTATGCTTTGGGAAAGATCCTTCTCCATACGATCAATGTCCTGCTATGACAAAAATTAAATATAAATTTTTTTATCGAAATGAAACCAATATACTTACGAAAAGAAAAGAAAAGAATAAGATGGTAAATTGGAGTCATTAATTGGAGGTTGGGTAAAATGGTACATAGTACATATCGCCCCCATAGTAACTGTGTTTGTAACTAATCGATTCAAATTGTAATCGATTAGCAACTCTTCCCTTGTAGTTATTGATTTTATTGCACATATGAATACACAGTTTCCCTCGTGCACCTCAAATATGCAATTGGGTTGCTTATTTGTTGACCCAGGTCGTGTATTGTTTATAAACCTTGCAATATTCCATAATGCTTTTGGCCTTCTGTTAATGTACATAGCCGCTCCTTTATTTTGATCCTAATATTTTAGTTGTATATAATTTTTTGACAGTGCATACCTACGCATACTTTTTGTATATCGAACCAGTTGCATCCAATCTTTGTAACTGTAACAAGGTCTGACATACTCCATCCATTCAGTAACTTTTTTGTAATAGACCTTTATACCATCCATGCAAAATAGGCCCAAACCATGTAATAACAATGGTGCTATGCAATATATCCTCTCGCTAACACAAAAATGAATATTTATTGGAGGAAGTTCCTTGGGTACCCATTGTTTCCATAGATTTTTGTACCTCAAGGGCACCTCAATGTCACCTATGCTCTCATCATCATAAGAACATGACCCCCCTTCAGCAATAAAAAATTCCATGCGTTAACAAAATTTTCTTCTAATCTTTTGACCTCTAGTTGATCTCCCTCTTCTAGACATACTACATGTCTTCCTTTCCTCTTCTCTTCCTGAATTTCCCTCGCTCAAGGAAGACAGATCTAACAAATACCTATTTGGTGGTACCTGCACTCATAAGGATGTTGGATGAAGCTCTTTCATGGTGATGTGATCCCAAGGTGACATTATGATTAATCTATAATTTCATCGCTAGAATTTCACAGGTTATAAAGTAATCAGGTCTTGATAGATTGCAAGTTAAAATTACTACCGTCTAAATGTTTCCATCACAAATCAAATCTACTTAACGTTTTAACTCCAAAAATTTGTAACAAGTGTTAAATGTGACTATGGTCCACCAGTTACACAACCAAGGCCTCAAATGTATTCTCTAATTGTAATCAAAGGACTTTTTCTCTTCATTCAAGTAAATAAATTTGAAGGGAAACACCACCAAGTGGTTTATTGGACATCTACATGACTAAAAATAGCAGCAAATTTACATTTAATTTCCATATGTCTAAGTGGTTAATAGGGAGGGAGTGTATACTAGGCCTTGTTAATTCATCATAAGTTTACGCTTTGGCAATAATTTTTTAAGTCATATTAAATCTTCCTATGTTTTAATTGCTAGGAGATTTTGGTATGTTTTAAGGTAGGATGATTGATGAAAGAGCCCAAAGACTAGCCTTTCTCCATGGTATCTAGGTACACATAGCAGCGGTCTTCTCTTATACGGTTGGACATTATTTAAAGAACTTAGCTAGGAATTATTCATTTAACCTAAGGTTTTCTCATAATGCCATCATTGGAAAAGTATGATCAAATTCTTCTATTATGAAGAATTGGTCTATGTGCCTCTAGTAATCACTATAAATGTTTGTAAAGATAAAATGACTAATTGCATCAAGTAGGAGAGAATCAACTTTGAGTTCTTCAAAGATTATATTCCTCATTCATATAATTTTTAAGGGTTGTGTGTGGAGGAGGTTATCACTACCAAGAAGGGAGACCTTCCTTGTATTCTTTTATAATTTCTATTATTGTTATTTATTTTACACCCTACATTTACAAATACACATACATATGCATTTACTATTTTCATTTATTTCTCATGTAGTTTAACTAGTTTGATCGATTTCTATTATATGTGTTGAAGACTTTAGAATTTCAATTACATTAATTCTATGGATATGCATCTATAACACTCACAAAACAATATGCTCTTTGCATTTACACTTGCATTTAGAAATACACATTTATATACATAGATATAGATTTCTTTAATGATATGTTGCATTTATTGTTCTAGGAGAGCATCCAATAATTGCATTTACATTTATATTTAAAAATACATATACATAAATACATACATACATACATATATATGTGTGTGTGTGTGTGCACGCGCATGTGTGTATGTATATCATTTATATTCAGTGTTCAGAAACAACCCATTAGGTCTACACATGGATAAAAATTTATAAAATCAGATCTCCCATACATGTTTTGTTGAAATTTAGGCTTGAACCTCTCATTTCACATACTTTTCTTCACAAAACTATTGAGGACAACAGCTATACCTTCTTTATTTCTCATCCTACACTCTATTCATGCATTCTACAATTACAACAGTATCCATGGGGCCTCTTACACAAGCTATAGTAATCAAAAAAGGTGTAAGATCCCCTCTATATCATGTTTGGACTACAAAACCCTTAAAAATAGGGTAACTCAGATTATGATTTTTTGGTGAGCTATATGGACAAAATCATTAGCACCAGCTCATTCTTGAAGTCTTTTGAAAGAGAAGTGAATCAGGTGGCAGTTAAGTACAAACCTTATAGTGTCAAGGTGAATGAGGTGATCAATTTTGATTGGCCAACTGATGAAGAGTACCAAAAATGGGTAAATGTATATTTAACTGAGGAAGAGTGAAAAGGAGTAGGCTGCTAATAGTTGACAAATCAGCTATTGCAGTTACAATAGATTCCAGTTTTGTTTTTTGGTGATAGTCTAGGTGCAAAATTCTTGAAGTTTTTTGTTGTTGCATCAAGCATTCTTAGCGGGCATGATGAACAAGAAGATTCTATAAGGAGATTGTTGTTGTAACAAATTTTTGGAATATCACAAGGCGGTCCAATTGGCTGGTGACACGTGTGCTTTCTGGCCCGATGCTTGTTTGCTCTTTTTTTTTATATAAGAAAGATTTGAAGGCCAGAAGTACGGGTTAGCAAGTTAGATATTTTTGGTCGAGCCTAGATGAAGTTGTAGAGAAAATTGTAAAGTCTAATGGTTGTAGGGAAAATGCAATTTAGGTTTGAGTCATTCTATAGTAGGTTTTGAATTCATGGGGATTTGATGTCTTATGACAGTACTGGCATTTGAATTAATATGATTAATTTGAACTCATGTCTCTCCATTGTACAAGCATATCTAAATTTTGAATAAAATGATCAAGGGTTGTTTCATTCATCTCACTATTGTGGTGTGTATGATTCTTGTTTTAGCTTTAATTCAAGGAATTAATTAAAATGCTTTAATGGGATTGTAGGTGGATATGTTCTGTATAATGATTTGATAAGTATTATTGGGTTAGAATACATATTGATGAGATTGTAAAGCAATGTTATCAAGGATCTTATATGTTATGTGTTAAATCTGTAATAAACCCTTAGATGCTTATAAATTTGACTCCTCCAATGGATATATGGAACTGATCTAAGTTATACTTATTCATATGGTTCAGTATTTGTTTTCCTTTACCTAGAGCTTGCTACAAATTGCAAATCAATGACTATCTTATATTGTGAAATGTTGTTGTAGTTATCTCATGCTCCAAATAGTTGATATTATTGATAAACAACCAATTCTATTTGATATTATCCTATTATGTTGAGCTATTAAATGAGATTATATGTTGTTAATTTTGTTTATGATGATGGTGTAAAGGTTGTAAACGCATTAAAGGATCACCCTCCCGGGTCTTGTAGAGCCCAAAGTGTAGGAGGTCTTTCAAATCCTTGTCAGATGGTCTAGGTCCTAAGAGTTTCCCTTTGGAATTTTCAATTCCATAGGTAGATTAGAAGATCAACTTGCTTACCGTAAAAACAACCAACACCTTGCATATGTTTGTGGTGAAGGTATTAAAGAAGAATTGTATGCCTCTATTTCCATTCATTAGATCTACCTTAGCCTAGCATATACTTGGGCTAAGTCTACAATTGCTTCAGACTCATGCGGTGAAGGCTATGTGTGGTGAAATCCTAGACCTCAACCAAGATGTGGGTAGATTATGAGAGTTTTTCCAAGACCTGAGGCTGGTGGATAAAATTGTAAAAGACTAAGGTATTTTATTTTTTATATCTTATCTTATACCATCTTATGAGAATTGGGGTGCCAAACTTACAGTACTCATTGCCCCTTGGTTGTTGATTTACCTTGAGTGCCCTCAACCTCATCCTCGACACTGGTATTGACCTTGTTTTCACTCCTCCAAACTCTTTCTTGGTGATGATATTGACCTTGTTTTCACTCCTCCAAACTCTTCGTCGGTGCTGGTATTGACCTTGTTTTAACTCCAAACTCTTCCTCGGCGCTGGTATTGACCTTGTTTTCACTCATCCAAACTCTTCCTCGACGCTGATATTGACCTTGTTTTCACTCCTCCAAACTCTTCGTCAGTGCTGGTATTGAACTTGTTTTAACCCCAAACTCTTCCTCAGCGCTGGCATTGACCTTGTTTTCACTACTCCAAACTCTTCCTCTGCGCTGGTATTGACCTTGTTTTCACTACTCCAAACTCTTCCTCAGTGCTAGCATTGACCTTGTTTTCACTACTCCAAACTCTTCCTCAGCGTTGGTATTGACCTTTCACATCTCCAATTTGACAAGCTACAACCCGGTTTCGTTAGGTTTTACAGTATATTAATTAAGTTCAAAATTTTGGCGCCATTTAGC
>VDFB02256132.1:207870444-207888739 GCA_007258455.2 Sequoia sempervirens
TATGATACAGTGTATTAATGTTTTTACTTTTGGAAAAATAATGAAAAGATCATTTTAATTGTTGCAATACGTTCTACCTCTATCTCTCCCAGACAATTTTGACAACAATGTCAAACAAGTTATATATGATCTTGGAAAATACATGAGGTAAGTAGTGAAATTTGTTCAATTCACTGTATACATCTTATAGTTGCCATTTGTTTTACTTGTTATGTAATATACTATATATTTTTGTTAAATCTCGTTATTATATTTGTGCCTTGGGCTCATTTGTAGATGATTTGTCATTTAAAAAATCCATAAAGAATTATAAATCATTGGAAGAGAAAATTTCCTCATCTAATGTGTGAAATGCAAAAGTGTCCACCTTCAACATTTTTCAATGCATAAGAACACTACCTCATACACCAAATTGAGGAGATTGAATTGTGTGGACCTGTACACACAAGGTCAATGTGGATGGTTGAGAGGCACTTGAAATTTTTGAAGGCTTTGGTTAGACAAAGAGCACATCCTGAGGGTTCTATGGTGGAGGGATATATAGTATACCAGACCATGGTATACATTAGTGAATATCTTCTAGTTTGTAGCAAAGATCACGTAGATCACATTTGGGATCCCAAATCCATTAACAAATTTGAATGGGAGTACCTGATGGGGAAAAGTAGATTGAAGAAAGTGAGAGGTAATTATAAGATGGTCATGGAGATTAATTGGAATACATTTTACATATGGTTTTTTATGTATATTGTACTTATTTAATTTTTAATCTTCAATATACATCAATTATAAATTAAGGTTGTATACTGTGGTATTTAACTAATTATACGTCGTTTGTGAATTAAAAAAAAATTATATAGTTGGTCGAGAGTGGCATGCACTACGTTACATGCGTCGTAACAATCTTGATTGGATAGCGAAGTATGGATTGAATGATAATACATTTTAATTTGGTGGCTCATTAACATGTAGGAAGGTGTGGCTAGGTAGTTAAAGCTCATCGTCTTCCCAGGAGATTCCAATATTACACAAAGGGAAATTGATTTAGCATATGGTTTAAGAGATAAACAGGTACGTATAAATATATTAATCACCCATATTATTTAATTATTTTCAATTATATTGATGTATATATATGTTGAGATTGTTTTCTTTACATACATTCGACCAAGAATAAATATGTTTATGAACTGACGATATTGCAATAATTTTTACATGTTTGACATATTGTAGGTGAAACACCACAAGGCTATGTGGTGCAATGATCATAAATTTCAAATCAAAATGTTGGATGACACGAAGAAAACTTGTGATTCTAGTAAAACTGTAGTCTTTCAGGTGGCTAATGTTTCATCTAGAAGTGGCATACATCTAGAAGTCTCAGAAAATCGATACTATGAGATTTTGGATGATATACTTGAGTGTGATTTTAAGTCCTTCAGATTAATTTTGTTAGTCATCCTATGGTACAGGCTACGATTGAATGAAAATGATCTTGAGAGAACTATTATTGAACATGATAATGGATTTACCATGGTTAATACAAGTTTGATTGAGCAAGCTAGAAATGATCCCTATGTTCTTCCAAGCCAATGTGAGCAGGTATTTTACTTAGAGGTTCCAGGTAGTCCGGGTTGGTCATTTGTTGTTATACATGATCCAAGAGGAAGGCCGGTAAAGTATAATGTGGTGGAAGAAGAAGATACCGAAGAACTAGAAGATGATGTAGATGATGATCAGGATCAATAGTTAGTTGATGATGTCCCTGACGAATATGTCGAAGAGGAGGAACTAGATCATGATAATGTAGGAGTTAATGTTCATGAAGATGATATCCATGTGGATGATGAAATTATCAAAACTGATATCGATGACGATGATGATGATATGACCAATCCTTACAATGTCGAATATGGATTGGATGATACAAACAAAGAGTTGGATGAAGAAGAAGATCAATGACATTGAAATGTATGAGTTATGGGATCATATTAGCTATTTGATATTAATTTCTTGATAGAATTATATTTGACTTATGTGGTTACATAATTAATTCATGATGTTTTTAATTTTTATGCCATTACATAATTAATTTAATCATGTACTTTTTAATGTTTGAAAGGTCAAAAATTAAAACATTTCAATAGTGATGTTAACAACATTGAAATTAGTGTGTTTTATGTTTCATGTGATCATAAGAGATTAAAAAGTCAGTTGTAGAGGTGGTTGTTCAGTGGTTGACATGTAAAGTCCTTTAAAAGGCATAAAGTGATCATTGTAATGGTTGTTGATGGTTGAGGATTTAAAATACAAGCTCTAACATTTGAAAATATGTATTTTTCTTCAAAAATTTTGTATTTTTCCTGTTATGCAGCACTGTATGGTCACATGCAGCCATATTTTGATGTGAAATCAATTCCAGGTTGTGAATATATGTGTTAGCTTTGATTTGAGTTAGAAAGATTCATTTCTTTGCATACAACCTAGTTACCTTGTTTTTGAGGGTTTTGTAGTCCAAACATGATATAAAGGGGCTCTTACACTTTTTGTGATTACTGGAGCTTGTGTAAGAGGCCCCATGGATACTGTTGTAATTTTAGGATGCATGAATAGGGTGTAAGATGAGAAATAAAGAAGGTATAGCTGTTGTCCTCAAGAGTTTTGTGAAGAAAAGCATATGAAATGAGAGGTTCAAGCCTAGGTTTCAACAAAACATGTATGGAAGATCTGATTTTATGATTTTTTATCCATGTGTAGACCTAATGGGTTGTTTCTGAACACTGAATATAAATGATATACATACACACGCACACACACACACACACATATATGTATGTATGTATGTATGTATGTATGTATGAATGTATATGTATTTTTAAATGTAAATGTAAATGCAATTACTGGATGCTCTCCTAGAACAATAAATGCAACATATCATTAAATAAATCTATATCTATGTATATAAATGTGTATTTCTAAATGCAAGTGTAAATGCAAAGAACATATGGTTTTGTAGTGTTATAGATACAACATATCCATAAATTAATGTAATTGAAATTCTAAAGTTTTCAACACATATAATATGTCGATCAAACTATTAAACTACATGAGAAATAAATGAAAAAAGTAAATGCATATGTATGTGTATTTGTAAATGTAAGCGTAAAATAAATAAGAATAATGAAAATTATAAAAGAATACAAGGAAAGGTTTAGAGTTTAGAGTGGGAGAGAGATAGAGGGTAGAGGATTTAAGGGTTAAAGGTAGAGGGTGTTGGTTTGTTTTTTACATTGTAACCAGGTTGGTCTTCTAATCTACCTATGGGATTTTTAATTCCAATCAAGGGCAGCTCGAAGGATTTGGACCAATTGACGAGGACTTTAAAAATCTTCCTACACTTTGGGCTCTGCAAGACCCAGGAGGGCGATCCCTTAATGTGTTTACAACCTCTACACCAATATCATAAACAACATTAACATATAACAGATAATCCCATTGAATAGCTCAACACAATAGGATAATATCGAATAAAATTGGTTGTTCACCGATAATATCAACTATGTGGAGCATGAGATAACTACAACACAATTCATAGTAAAATATAGTCATTAATTTGTAATTTTTAGCAAGTTCTAGGAAAAGACAAACAATTATTGAACTACACAAATAAGTACAACTTAGATCAGTGCCATATATCCATTGCAGGAGTCAAATTCATAAGCATCTAAAGGTTTATGACATATTTAATACATAACATATAACTTATAAGATCCCTGACAATATTACATTACAATTTCATCAGTATGCATTCTCACCTAATACTACTTATCAAATCCTTATACAAAACATATCCAACTATAATCCTATTCAAGCATTTTAATTAATTCCTTGAGTTAAAGCTAAAATAAGGATTATACACACCACAACAGTGAGATGAATGAAACAACCCTTAGTCATCTTATTCAAAATTTGGATATGCATGTACAGTGCAGAGACATGAGTTTGAATTTATTATTTCAACTCAAATGCTAGTATTGTTATACAACATTAAATCCCCATGAATTCAAAACCGATTACAGAATAACTCAGAACCTAAACTGTATTTCTCTCTAAAACCATCGGATTTTACAATTTGCTCTGTAACTTCACCTAGAGTCAACCAAAAATTATCTAACTTGCTAACCTGTAATTTTTCCTTGAAATCCTTCTTATAGAAAATGGAGGAGAAAACAATCATCGGGCTAGAAAGTACACATGTCACCAGTCAAATGAAGCATCTGGTGATATTCCAAAAATTTTTACAATAACCATCACCCTAGAGAATATTCTCGTTCATCATGTCAGCTGAGGAAAATTGAGGCAACAACAAAAAACCACAAGAAACCCACGTCGAGACCGCCATCAAAGCAAAACCGGAGGCCATTGTAACCGTAACATCTGATTTACCACCCATTAGTAATTCATTCTTTTATTCCTTCTCAGTCAAATATTTTTTTACCCACCTCTTATATTCTTCATCAGTCGGCCAGTTAAAATTAATTACCTCATTCACCTTGGAATTATAAGGTGTGTATTTTACTGCTACTTGATTTGCATCTCTTTCAAAAGATTCCAAAAATGAGCTGGTACTAATGATTTTATCCATACAGCTCACCAACAAGTCATAATCTGAGTCATCACAAATTAATTTAATTTGATCATTGATGACCTCACCTGTCTGACCCTGCCACTACTGGAGTGACTTGTTTTTCCCCTACTCATCAATTATATCAAGTAATAATGTGTTACCCCAATCATTGAAATTCTTCACCAACTCCCTAATCTTCCTACTCAAGTCATCTGGTAAGGTCTGAAAAACTTGCAATGATTTTACTAACACATGAGTAGGCTTTAATGATTGGGGCCTATTGTTTGTATCAAACCTTGAGGCCTTATACATGACATCCAGATCACTGGCCCTGGGGATCCAATTTTCAATCATTGGTATCACTACCTCTTGATCCCTATCAATATTTTTTATTGCATCTAATAGCAAAGAATATAAAGAATGTATAGATAGCTATTTATTATCAACCATTTCATTCAAATGCCTTAAAACAGTAGTAACAATCTCTTTTTGCTTTGAAAGAGATACCTCCTCACTTACCCTCAAAGATTCCTGTAACTCATCAATTCTTTGCAAGAGTTGATTCTTTGTAGGATCAACAAAGCACTCTGTTTCTTCATCAATTTCCTCTATAGAAGGGGTGAAGGTAGGATTTTGATTGGGAGACCTTGGTGTGGAAATAATTAGAGAAGCAAGAGGCACTGACCCTATTGTGGAAGGTGTATTGGTCCCTGGAGTACTTGATGTCTCCCCAATCTATCTATACTTGAACCTTTCCACCTCAGTTTGTAACTCAACATTCCTTTGTTGCATCTTGTTGTATTCTTCAATCAAAAGGTTATACTTCTCCATTAGGCTTTTCTTTTCAACCTCCTCCCTTTCAGCAGTCTTTTGGGCCAATTTTGCCACATTCACAGTTAAACTAGTGGCCTTAGTGGTTGAGGTCGTTGAAGCTCTCTTTATTATTAATCCCCCTCTAAAATTTGGATTAATATCTATAATATTTGGCTTTCTCCCTTGTGGGGCCAATGCCCAAATTGCCAATGTTTCATACTCTTCACTGAAAGTAGAATCTTGAAGTGTTGCCTTGACTTCTTCAAATTCTTGCAAGGGATGCCTAGACTTCATAATAGCATTAAAGGCCACTGCATCTACAATGTCCCATTCAGGTAGAATCAATACACTAGCCTGACTCACCAATTTTTTTCCTTCCTCGGGAGTTATTTTCTTAAATTCTTCCATTAATTCAGCTTTCACTTTCTCATCATTCTCCTGGTCTGACCTGTCAAGTCTTAGTTCTCTTCTCTCACATTTATTTTGATATTCTTCAAACTTTATCCTCCATACCAATTGCAAGAATATAGGAGTCTTTACAAATGCATTGTCATCTAGAAACTCCTTACATGCTTCCATTCTTGCATCTTGTACACTTTTGTCTTTCATATCTAAATCAAATAAAATTAATTCAGTTGGCCTAGGAGGGAAAGGCATACCAACCTGCATGTCTTGATCAGTAACAATAATTTCATCCATCAAACTCTCATGTGGTTGATCAGTTCTTTTCCTTTTAGGGCTTGGCTCAGATGGTGGTGATGGGGGACTATCTTCTGGTGATGACTCTAAATCAATGATCTTAATTTCCCTAGGCACTTTGAATTTTGGACCTGGTTGTGAAGGCAACTTCATAATTTACTTCCCCTTTCTGTCCACTTCTTCCTCATCACTGTTGCTATCCTTTTTTCTCCTATAAATGGGCCACTTTTCTATAGGCTGGTATGTTGGCCTTGTTTCAAATGGTCTAGCACCTTGTTCTTGTACACCCAAACTCAGCTCTAAGTTTAGTTTTTTGGTTCTCAAAGTGCCCATAATCTCTTTGAAGTTCTCCATTAGAAAATCAATTTTCTTATGGTGGGGACTGAACTCCAACAATGGATCATATTTCAAATCCATGTTGTGCACAATATCTAATAGCTTATCATAAGCTATCCATTTCTCCTTGTTCAACTCCTGCTTATTTAGGTCGAACTCATTTCTGATTAGGTCCTCAGGAAAGTTGAACTCTTGCACAAACTTTCCAGCCTTTATTCTTTGTCTAAAAAGGGTAAAGAAACCCTCGGGATCATGTTGCTGCTTTGGACCACATCTCAAATGATAATCCTCAAATAATTTCTCAAAGTGCACCCAACCTCCTTTTGAAAAGTAAAAATTAGATACCACTATATAATCAGGGAAAAATGTTCCCTTACCCCTCCCTGTGAGGTTGTCCTCATGGATGCAACCTGTTTGCCACATAACTTCTGCAAACCCCACTCTTGGTGGCACATTGTATGGTAGTATATGAGGGGCTCCTTGAAAACCATATACCCTCAAAACAGTGTTGACTAGGTATGGGATAATGTTACCCTAGTTATGGCTGACTTTTAATTCTGGCTTCCTCCCCTTTGGCCTGAGGAAATCATGTAATTCCTTAGGAATCCTAGGTACATTCACCATCAATCTAGCCCTCAATCTGGAAACAAAACAATTATTAAATTGCACATAACTAGTGCTTTCCTTATTACAAGATAAATCTGTAGCCCATATCTGTATTAGAAATCTTTCTCCATCAACCGATTGCCTTAATTTCATCTTCTCAGAGAAGAAGTAAACATTCTTGAATAAAAATATATGCATCAACATAGAATACCAAAATAATTGAGTGTCGGTATCATTTTTTTGCAGCTTTGACAGCCCCTCATGTATCCTCTCAGCCAAGAACAAAGCAAAGTCATATGTGACAGAGAAGTTAGGGTGTTGTATTTGTACCCCCATGAACATGTATGCAATGGGCATCACGGCACCAGGAATGAAACCCAAAATATGACACAATGAATAAAAAATGGCGAGGAAATGATTTGCAAAACAATTTAATCTGAAAGGTTCCTAGTCACTGGGGTTGATATGAAATCTTGAACCTCCTTCCCTAGCCATATGAGGTGGAAGCAATTTAGCTCTAAAAAGAGACTTCAACTTTGCATATTCTTGCTTCATTTTCTCAAGGTTGATAGGCACCAAGTCCTCACTCGGTTCACTCAAGTCAAAAATCTATTGAATATCATCTCTATTAATGCTTAACAAAACCTTTCTATCATTATCCCTAATTACCCGTGTGACAGGGTCATATCTTGCAGCTACTGCCCTAAGCAGGTCTACATTAGGGAAAACATTTGGTACCACCAGCTTCCCCATATCATACATCCATCCATTTGAAAAAGGGTGAGGAAAATTCCTCTGTCCATACCACAATCTGAACATTTCCAAATTCGTGAGAGGAACCCTAGCATTGGCTATGTTGGAACAATTGTATACTAACCCCTCCCCTAGGATTTTCCCTCGCATCAAAACCAATCCCTTCTTTCTATCATTCGTTGACAAGGGAAATTGATCTAGGAAATCATCATACAGGTTTCTTTTTAAATAGTCAATCTGGCCAGAATGTTGCTTGGGTGGTGCCATCTTGGACAAACTAGGGCTTCTTATAACTTCACACTTCAAATAGCTAGGACTAACCATAGATATGAAATTACTAAACAAAATATTGTAATTTCTCACAATTTAAATAAACTATAGCCCTAAAACGTTTATCAACAAGCCCTATGATAAGTACAACAATTTTTTTCCTTAATTCAAGCACAGAGTGACTGGGAAACACATAAATTAACTCACAACTCTTTTCACAAAAATCCCAAATTCCTGTTGTCAAGGTTCACAACCTTGCTCTTGGCTCTAAAACTGCTTCGCAAAATACCTGAATGCTTTGTGACACACATAAAGTGGGAGAATTGATTTTATTTCGATCAAATTGTGCCATTAAATGTCTCATTTTCCATTAAAGCTCACTCGCACACTGCAAGAATGAATCCAACCATATTTGATGCAGATTTAAATTCAAGTCATCGATCCTTCATTTTGATCAAATCATCGACGGCTACCTTCAAAACGAGCTGACACAATCGCCAACATGGGCATAAGGGGCCCACCATACCATATGCTGCAAAGGAATTCCACGTGGCAGTTGCCCGCGATATCACAATCAGTAAAAATCCTGCAACTTTGCATCACGCAATGGTGGGCAACCATAGATCTTTAGCATCAATGATCTCATTCCTTCAACACCTTCATCGGCCTTATCATTAACCCTCAAGCAAATTTTCCATCAAGATTATAACACATCTGTTGATTTGAATCATGTGCATCTTAAGAGCACTTTAGTAACCCACCTTTTAATGTATTTAAGGAAGGATTAATGTTCCACGGTATTTCCTTTATTCTTTCGGCTTCATCAGATGAGACACATGGCGACCGCTAGTGATATCGCGATCGACCAAAGAACTGTGGTGGGGCCATCATGGGATGGCAGGGAACGACTGAGATCAAAAGGTAGTTGATCAGTGGTCGTGCAATTTTATCCCTAGAAGGACACATGGCGACTGCTCGCGATATTGCAATCGGTAAAAATCTTGCAGCTTTCAATCACGTGATGGTGGGAAACCATTGATATCCAAAGGAAATTTGATCAACGGTAGCACAAATTCGATCCCTTTTGCAAAATAAAACATTCATTAAAAAGGACAAGGGGACATCACTAGGCCAACGATAAACAACGACATAAGTTGTTTTTAAAAAGATGAAACACGGGGCCAATCGAGACTTAGGAAATAAAACCCTGTAGAGGAAATAAAGTATTAAAATCAAAGGGACTCGGCCTAGACAAACTGATATGGCATAAGTTGTTTTCAAACCCCATCAAAAGTAACAGTGAAATAGAACCCAACCAAAGTGTGAAATAAACATTAGGGTTTTACATGAAGACAAAGCTAAAACACCAACCCTTAGAAAAATCAAACACCATGAAAGACCAAAGACATAAGGCAAGGCATGAGTGGAAAAAAAGGAGCAAAATACTAAAGTTCCATTAGTGGCTCCATTTGGGGATGTCCATTCCATTGGAATGAAGCGTGAATCCAGAATCTCAGGTAGAGCAGACCAAGATGCAGAGATGACTAAAAAGAGACTGTTCAGACAAAACAACCCCAACTATGTACAAAATGTATACAAAATATACAAACCTAAACTATTATTCATGGAAAAGAATACTTCAAGTGAAGTATAGCTTCAAGAACTATCCATGAATTGGCAGTTCCAGAAGATCTCCTGTCATATCTTGGAGGAAGTTCTCAAAGACTTATATGTTATGTGTTAAATCTGTCATAAACCCTTAGATGTTTATGAATTTGACTACCTCAATGGATAAATGGCACTAATGTAAGTTGTAGTAATTTGTATGGTTCAATATTTTGTTTTTCATTACCTAGTGCTTGCTAAAAATTGCAAATCAATGACTATTTTACACTGTGGAATGTGTTGTAGTTATCTCATGCTCCAAATAGTTGATATTACTGATGAACAACCAATTCTATTCAGTATTATGCTAATATGTTGAGCCATTAAATGAGATTATCTATTGTTGTTAATGTTGCAGAGGTTGTAAATGCATTAAGGGATCACCCTCCCGGGTCTTGGAGAGCCCAAAGTGTAGGAGGTCTCTAAAATCCTCGTCAATTGGTCCAGGTCCTTCGAGCTGCCCTTGATTGGAATTGGAAATTCATAGGTAAATTAGAAGACCAACCTGGTTATAGTAAAAACAATCAACAGGTAGAGGGGAGAGAGATAGAGGGATTCAATGAGAGAGAGACGGAGGGAGTGTGAGAGAGATAGAGGGTAGAGGGTTAAGGGTAGAGGGGAGGGAGATAAGAGTCTATGGGAGAGAGAGACACTTGAGAGAGGAGAGGGGGTAGGAGGGTGAGACTTGAGAGAGGGAGGGCGGGAGAGAGGAAGGGAGTGGGAGAGAGATAGAGGGTAGAGGGTTTAAGGTTTGATTTTCAGGGGTTAAAAGGGTTTAGGGTTTAGGGTTAAAGTGAGGGAAGAGAGATAGAGGAAGTGGTGAGAGAGAGAGACTAAGAGAGAGGAGAGAGTTGCAATATTGAAGATACTTGAGAGAGAGAGAGGGAGGAGTGGGAGGGAATAGAGGAGGAGGGTTAAAGGGTGGAGAGGGTAGATGGTTTAAGGGTTTAAGGTTAAGGGTGGAGGATAGAATATAGGGAGTGATTTGGTAGAGAAAGACCTAAGAGAGGAGAGGGTAGGAGGGAGACTTGAGATTGAGTGGTGAGAGTGAGAGAGACTCATAGGAGTGAGTAGAGAGAGAGGTAGAGAGAGAGGAGAGAATTAAGAGGGGAGGGAGGGGAGAGAGTATTTGAGATGAGATGATAAGGTTTGGAGTTTAGGGTTTAAGGGTTTATAGCTTTAGGGTTTAGGGATGAAGGGGTAGGAGGGAGAACTTGAGAGAGAGAGAGAGGAGGGTGGGAGAGATAAAGGAGGGTTAAAGGTGAGGGTAGAGGTTTAAGGGTTAAGAGTTTTGGGTTTGGGAGAGATGGGGTAGGTGAGTGAGAGAGACCTAGAGAGGGAGAGGGCCCAGGATATTGAAGATAATTGAGAGAGAGAGGGAGGGAGTGGGAGATAGATAGAGGGAGGGAGGGTTATGGGTACAAGGTAGATGGTTTAAGGGTTTAGGGTTAAGGGTGGAGGGAGTGAGTGAGTGAGTGAGAGAGAGAGAGAGGGTAGAGGGTTTAGGGTTTAGTGTTATGGGTAGTGATGGAACTTCAAAGTGTTGTTCTATGTCTTCTATTTTATCTTCCCTTGTGTCTTTGGTCATCTATGGTGTTTGGAAAAAGTCTAAGGTTGGTGTTTTACCTTCATCTTCATGTAAAAACCTAGTGTTCATCTTACACCTTGGATGGGATCTATTTGGCCGTTACTTTTTGGGAAGGCTTTAAAACGACTTAAGCCCCATCACTTTGTCTAGGATGGGCCCCCTTTTGTTTTATTATTTTATTTCATTTGCCTGACTTTATTTTTCCTAAGTCTTTTGTTGGTCTCGTGTTCCCTTGTTAAAACAACTTATGTCATTCTTTGTCCTTGACCTAGTGATGTCCCCTTATTCCTTTAGGAGAGAGGGCCCAATAGTCGTGCAAGCTAACTTTCTCAGCATGTAGCAATTGACTGGAATATCATAGAACCTTTGTTTTTTTTTTAATGTAGATTGGTCTCTTATTTATCTATAACTAAGTTTTGGAGGCGCGACTCATCATGCAACTTGCCACATCGGAAAATATTTTGAGAAGTGTCTAAAATTTTACTTTTAAAGCTGTCTGGCCAAAACTTTTAATCATGGAACCCCCAATAGCTGAACCAAAAAATATCATTTGTTGCTTGTGAATATGCATATTTTTATTTAAATTAAAATTAATATACAAGCTTAAGGGACCAGATACTTATTGATAACCATAAATCTTTGATATCTCTACCTTTTATATTCAACACGAAGGACTAATAGGCCGAACACACAAAAATCTATTTGTTGTTATAAAAAACAACACATAATGATTTAAAATACAACTCTTATATTGAACAAAATGGACTTCATTAGTTGAACATCAAATTTTAAAATCCACCACATTTAATGGGAAAATACATGTTATTTATTGTGCTCACCTTATATTTCAGGATAGAAAAAACTATTAATATAAAATTATTCAATGCTTGTACATTGCTACCCCAATTGTTGTACACATAAGAACAATATTTTTTCACTATGATAACAATACTTGTTTCAATGAGTGTTTTATTTTATTAAATGAGCATTTTATTTTTTAAATGATTTACTTATAGTGGAGAGTTGTGATATTTTATCTAAAACAAAAAATACTTATTTCACTTCTTCATGAATGTATTTATGTTTTTTTTTTTTTATATAACATTTAGAGGTTCTCATGTGTTCAAGTATGGGTCCATTTTTTATCAACATTTGGTTTTTTCTTTATTTACATTTGGACTGTTTATTTACATTATATAGTATAAATATGTGGTAATACTGGGTATTATCATCATGATTGAGTGCACCCTCTCCCCTAATAAATGTTTTTATTTTGCACCCTGCATGACTATTGGGCCCTCTCCCCTAATAAATGTTTTAATTTTGTGGAGGGACAAGTTTGCATGGTTGTAGATCAATCGTCATGTGATCTCAGTCATTCCCTGCCATCCTGCAATGACCCCACCAGTTGATCACGATATCATGGGTGAGTGCCACGTGTACTGGGCCATCTCCCCTAATAAATGTTTTTATTTTGTAGAGGGACAAGTTCCATTGGCCATAGATCAATCATCGTGTGATCTCAGCCATTCCCTGCCATCCCGCGATGACCCCACCAGTTGATCATGATATCACAGGCAAGCACCACGTGTCTCATCTGTTGAAGCCAAAGGAATGATAAATACTTTGATGTGTCTTTAATACATTATGTCGTGGGTTACTAAAGCAGTTATAAGATGCACGTGTTTTAAATCAACGAAGATGTTATAATCCCAGTAGAAAGGTGCTTGATGGTTAATAACAAGGCTGGTGAATGTGTTGAACAAACAGGATTGCCGATGGTTGAGATCCATGGTTTCCCGTCATTGCGTGATCAAATGTTGCGAGGTCTTTATTGATTGCGATATCATGGGTGAGCACCACGTGTCTCATCCGGTGAAGCTGAAGGAATGATAAATACTTTGATGTGTCTTTAATACATTATGTCACGGGTTACTAAAGCATTTATAAGATGCACATGTTTTAAATCAACGGAGATGTTATAATCTTGATAGAAAGGTGCTCGATGGTTAATAACAAGGCTGGCGACTATGTTGAAAGAATAGGATTATCGATGGTTGAGATCCATAGTTTCCCGCCATCGCGTGATCAAAAGTTGTGAGTTCTTTATTGATTGTGATATCACGGGCAGGCGCCACGTGGATCTCCTTGGCAACGAGTAGTATGGTAAAAAATTGATATATTTATTTTATTTTATTTATTAAACACTTACTAGCATATATATTATTTATTAATAATATATATAAAATATGCTGAGAGATATCCTTTTGATGCGTCTATTGTACTATTATAAAATAGGTGCCTCGACAAAGATATCTCTTGGCGTAGTTTGTATATATTGATAAATAATATATAGATATGCTAGTAGCATTTGCAGCACAACATGAAAGACAAGATTAGAATTACTTTTAGTTATAGAATTAAGGTTAGGGTTAGATATGTATTTAGTTAGGGTTGGGGTTAAAAATAGTGTCAATGTTAGTTTTACGATTAAGTTTAGGGTTAGAGTTAGAGTAAGAATTATTGTTGAGATTGAATCATAACCCTAATCTAACCTTAACCTTAAACCTAATTGAGCCCTAACCCTATTTTTAATTGAAATTTAACTCTAACCCCAACCCTAACCCTATCATTGAACCCAAGCTATATCCTAGAACCCCAACTCTAATTAAATGGTAAACCTAACCTAACCTTAACCCTAATGTTAATCCCAACCCTAAGTCTATCTATAATTATAATCCTAACCCTTCTAATTTTTAAAATCCATAAAATATTTATTATCTATTTAGTTTTACTAATTATCTAATACGATTAAATTAAATTAAATTAAATATTCATTTTAAATTAATTAAACAATTATTAATTAGAATTTTAGAATAGATTAAGAAATAAGATCTATATAAAATCAACTTTTCTATTTTTTTTCTTTATGTCCAAACCATTTCATTTTCTAAAATTATACTAAATTCTAGATATCATAATTAAACACAAAATTGTATTCTATTCTAATCCTAACCCTAGTTAAACCCTAACCCTAATTGAACACTAAATGTAATTGTAATTGACCACTAAGCATAATTGAATTATACCCCTAACCCTAACCCTAACTCTAACTAAACCCTAAACCTAACTCTAATCAAACCCTAACCCAAACCTACTTGATTCATATCCCAACCCTAACCCAAACCCTAATTGAACTTGAAAACTAACCTTAATTAAGTATTAACCCTAATTGAACTTTAAAATTAACCTTAATTAAGTATTAACCCTAATTGAACTTTAAAATTAACCTTAATTAAGTATTAACCCTAATTGAACATTTATTGAACAACAGTCCTAATTGTTCCATAACCCTAACTTAGAACTACAGTTGAACTCTAATCCTAACCCTAACACTAATTCTTATCCTAATTGAACCTTAACCCCAACCCTAACCTTAACCTTGACCCTATTTGAACTCTTATTGAATTCATAACCTTAATTAAACCCCCAACCATCCCTCAACTTAACCCAAATTGAACATTAATTGAACTCCTAAACCTAACCCTAAGTGAACACTAAGGCTAGGGAGGGAGATAAGAGTGAGTGAGAGAGAGAGAGAGACTTGAGAGAGGAGAGGGGTAGGAGGCGAGACTTGAGAGAGAGGAAAAGAGGGGAGGGAGCAGGAGATATGGGGTGGAGGCTGCCATGGAGGGTAGAGGGTTTCAAGAGCTTCTAGGGAGTTTACAAGGGTTTGGCTAGTTTCCACGCTTGAGGGTCACTACGAGTTTATGGGCAGAGGGGAGACACATAGAGGGAGTGAGTAAGATATACAAATACCTAAGAGAGGGAGAGGGGTAGGAGGGAGCAGACTCGAGTATAGTAGTATAGTGCAAGAGGCAGAGGCCTGCTGCCGGGCCTAGTGTCGGTGAGGGAAGAGATGGTGAGCCTAGCAGAGCAGTGAAGGGCAGAGAAGTATGCCATGTGAGGTGAAGCGTGAGGCCATGCAGGAGTAGTGATGCAGAGCAGTAGTAGGCAGGCAGGCAGGTTCTGTAGGTGCAGGTGCAGCAGGCAGACTGGTAGCAGGAGGAAAGAGGGAGGGAGTGGGAGATAGATATGGGCCAATAGAGGGTTAAACGTAGAGGGTAGAGGGTTTATGGTTTATGGTTAAGGGTTTAGGGTTTAGGGTTTAAGGGTAGAGGGGAGACATAGAGGGAGTGAGTGAGAGATATATAAAGACCTAAGAGAGGGAGAGGGGGTAGGAGGGAGAGACTTGAGAGAGAGAGATAGAGAGAGGGTAGAGGGTAGAGGTTTTAAGGGTTTGGATTTAAGGGTTTAAGGGTTAAGGGTTTGTGGTTATGGCTAGAGGGGAGAGAGATAGAGGGATTCAAAGTGAGAGAGAGAGGGAGGAGGAGAGAGATAGAGAGCAGAGGGTTAAGGGTAGAGGGTAGCTGCAGAGGTTAAGGGGTAGAGGGGAGGGAGATAAGAGTGAGTGAGTGAGAGAGAGACCTGAGAGATGGAGAGGGGGTAGGAGGGTGAGACTTGAGAGAGATAGGGAAAGAGGGAGGGAGTTGGAGAGAGATATGGGCCGGTAGAGGGTAGATGGTTTAAGGGTTAAGGGTTTAGGGTTTTGGGAGTGGAAGAGAGATAAGGGGTAGAGGGTAGATGGTTTAAGGGTGGAGGGGAGAGAGATAGAGGGAGTGAGTGAGTGAGAAATACCTAAGAGAAGGAGAAAGGGGTAGGAGGGAGAGACTTGAGATTGAGTGAGTGAGTGAGTGAGAGACCTGAGAGAGGGAGTGGTGCTAGGAGGTAGAGACTTGAGAGAGAGAGAAATAAATGAAGGGAGGGTTAAGGGTTGAGAGAGACCTAAGAGAGGGAGAGGGAGTAGGATGGAGAGACTTGAGAGAGAGAGAGGGAGGGAGTGGAAGAGAGATAGAGGGAGGGGGGTTAAGGGTAGAGGGTAGATGGTTTGGCTGGGTTTAAGGCTCATGGGTTTTGGGTTTTGGGTTAAGGGTAGAGGGAAGTGTTGGTTTTGTTTTACAATGTAACTAGGTTGGTCTTCTAATCTACCTATGGAATTGCCAATCCCAATCAAGGGCAGCTCGAAGGACCTGGACCAATTAACGAGGACTTTAAAAAAGCCTCCTACACTTCGAGCTCTACAAGACCCAGGAGGGTGATCCCTTAATGTGTTTATAACCTCTGCACCAATATCATAAAAAAAATTAACAATAACAAATAATCTCATTTAATAGCTCAACATAATAGGATCACCAAAAGTGTTGGACTTGTCAAATGAAGGTATATTATCTACACCTATCCCTTTGCTATTCACTTGTTAGGACTTAGTAATGACTATCCAAAGAGAAAATGAGATAGTGGCAACAACCATTTATACTATTTATCTCACTACAATCCATTTCATGGCTATAGTCATGTTGTCACCCAGTGTAGATTTATTTTTTCAACTTCATAGATAACATGAAGACAAACCTATAGCCTTTAATGGTACTGCTCTTATTCATGACTATGCTCTGTTCCCTTGAAGCACCATGATTTATGATGGTTTTTATGCTAAATATCTTCATTAAAACACCCCTATGCAAGTATATGCCTTCACTATTATAGCCTATTGCTGGAATGGATGATCAATGGTATGAAAAGGTAAAAATACAACTATGCTTTGCTTCCTTCACTACTTGTTGTTGATTGTTGATTGTTGTTCATATGCACTTGTACCATTGTAATGCTTGATGTCCTACATGAACCTGCATGGTTGTCTTGTAGCATAACCTCATAGTTGTTGTTCATATACACTTGTACTATGGCCTTGGCTTCCAAAATGAGACCTCTTCTTAATCATAATTGCTTAATTGTCATTTGTAACTTTTTTTTTCTTGTATGCAATCATGAATCATGTTGGATCAATCATGATGACCAAAACCCCTACATGAAAGGTTATGAGCATAGCAATTGTATCTTGATCACGTGATATGAGGGTTCCATTTATGTCATAAACCTCTTGTAATGACATGTTTTCAATAGGCATATTATCTATGTCAACTAGAGTTGATGTTTCTTGAATGTCTTTTCATTTTATGCCTTTCCTTAAAACATCATGCATTGAATGTTATCTGGCAACTTGTTCACCTAATGTTTGATTGTGAAGTCCTTGAATAGAGCCTTGTGCAACTTTTTTTTTTTTTTTGTTGTTGTCCTTCATGAGACCATTGTAGCATGCATTGTTGGTTGTCCTTATCAATGCCAATGACCTTTACCTATTGCATTCACTTTCACCAGTACACCCATGAATGAATAATATCAATCCCCTTTGCCTCTTTTAGCTAGCTCTTGCAAAGGTGTTGTCCTTGTACTTGTATCATGACCTTGATTCAACCATTGCACTTCTTTTGTTATGTGTAATAAATACACAGTATCCTCATTTTATCTTTATTGGATAGCCACCTATCACATATGTGGGTGACCTAACAACTCACCTTCCTATGTGATGTGTGAATATCCAATAGGGTTATGGTGAGAGGGGATTGACAACAACTTGAAATTCTTCTTCATTGTTTAAAAGATGCATAATTGAACTTGATGCATCTATGAAGTCACTTCCTTTATAAACAAATCATGGATCTTCTTAAGAAGATTGAAAGACATATCAACACAGTATGTTGCATCTTTTGAATCTGTCCTTTCCTATCCTATCTTATGTTCCTTTCATGTCTTGTCTTATGTTACTAGTATTTTATCATATTGGGAAAATCCTAAGGTTGGGGTTCTTTCTTCAACTGAATCCATCTATCTCTCTCCCCTCTACCCATAACCCTAAACCCTAAACCCTTAACCCTTAAACTCCAAACCCTCTAAAACCCTCTGCCCTCTAATTCTCTCTCTCTCTCAAGTCTCTCCCTACTACCCTCTCCCTCTCTTGTGGGGTCTTTATCTATCTC
>VDFB02256132.1:207888839-207968618 GCA_007258455.2 Sequoia sempervirens
TCACTCACTCACTCAATCTCAAGTCTCTCCCTCCTACCCCTTTCTCCTTCTCTTAGGTATTTCTCACTCACTCACTCCCTCTATCTCTCTCCCCTCCACCCTTAAACCATCTACCCTCTACCCCTTATCTCTCTTCCACTCCCAAAACCCTAAACCCTTAACCCTTAAACCATCTACCCTCTACCGGCCCATATCTCTCTCCAACTCCCTCCCTCTTTCCCTATCTCTCTCAAGTCTCACCCTCCTACCCCCTCTCCATCTCTCAGGTCTCTCTCTCACTCACTCACTCTTATCTCCCTCCCCTCTACCCTTAACCCTCTACCTTCTACCCTCTACCCCTTAACCCTCTACTCTCTATCTCTCTCCCACTCCTCCCTCTCTCTCTCAGCTGAGATCCCTCTATCTCTCTCCCCCTGCAACCATAACCCTAAACCTTAACCCTTAAACCCTTAGAATCAAACCATGAAACCTCTACCCTCCTACCTCTCTCTGTCTCTCTCTCTCAGAGTCTCTCCCATACCCCCCTCTCTCCTCTCTTGGGTCTTTGTATATATCTCTCCTCCCTCCCTCTATGTCTCCCCTCTACCCTTAAACCCTAAACCTAAACCCTTAGCTTATAAACCTGTGACCCTCTACCCTCTACGTTTAGCCCTCCTAGCCGAGGCTACATAGCTATCTCCCACTACCTCCCTCTTTTCCTCTCTCTCTCAAGTCTCACCGTCCTACCCCCTCTCCCTCTCTCAGGTCTCTCTCTCTCTCTCACTCACTCACTCACTCTTATCTACCTCCCCTCCACCCTTAATCCTCTACCTTCTGCCCTCTAACCTTAACCATCTACTCTCTATCTCTCTCCCACTCCCTCCCTCTCTCTCTCACTAAATCCCACTATCTCTCTCCCCTCTACACATAACCCTAAACCCTTAACCCTTAAACCCTCTACCCTCTACCCTCTCTCTCTCTCAAGTCTCTCCCTCCTACCCCCTCTCCCTCTCTTAGGTATTTGTATATCTCTTACTCACTCCCTCTATGTGTCTCCCCTCTACCCTTAAAGCCCTAAGTAAACCCTCAAAGCGTAAACCTTGACGCAACCCATAGAAGCTCTAGGCTCTTAAACCCTCTACCCTCTGTTTAACCCCTCCACCCCATATCTCTCTCCTACTCCCTCCTCTTTTTCCTCTCTCTCTCAAGTCTCACCCTCCTGCCTCTCCCTCTCTCAAGTCTCTCTCTCTCTCCTCCACTCTTATCTCCCTCCCCTAGCCTTGAGTGTTCACTTAGGGTTAGGTTTAAGTTAGAATATTAGTCTTTGTTTGGGTTAGGATTGAGGGATGAGGTTGGGGTTTAATTAAGGTTATGAATTCAATAAGAGTTCAAATAGGGTCAAGGTTAAGGTTAGGGTTGGGGTTAAGGTTCAATTAGGATAAGAATTAGTGTTAGGGTTAGGATTAGAGTTCAACTGTAGTTCTAAGTTAGGGTTATGGAACAATTAGGACTGTTGTTCAATAAATGTTCAATTAGGGTTAATACTTAATTAAGGTTAATTTTAAAGTTCAATTAGGGTTAATACTTAATTAAGGTTAATTTTAAAGTTCAATTAGGGTTAATACTTAATTAAGGTTAGTTTTCAAGTTCAATTAGGGTTTGGGTTAGGGTTGGGATATGAATCAAGTAGGTTTGGGTTAGGGTTTGATTAGAGTTAGGTTTAGGGTTTAGTTAGAGTTAGGGTTAGGGTTAGGGGTATAATTCAATTATGCTTAGTGGTCAATTACAATTACATTTAGTGTTCAATTAGGGTTAGGGTTTAACTAGGGTTAGGATTAGAATAGAATACAATTTTGTGTTTAATTATGATATCTAGAATTTAGTATAATTTTAGAAAATGAAATGGTTTGGACATAAAGAAAAAAAATAGAAAAGTTGATTTTATATAGATCTTATTTCTTAATCTATTCTAAAATTCTAATTAATAATTGTTTAATTAATTTAAAATGAATATTTAATTTAATTTAATTTAATCGTATTAGATAATTAGTAAAACTAAATAGATAATAAATATTTTATGGATTTTAAAAATTAGAAGGGTTAGGATTATAATTATAGATAGACTTAGGGTTGGGATTAACATTAGGGTTAAGGTTAGGTTAGGTTTACCATTTAATTAGAGTTGGGGTTCTAGGATATAGCTTGGGTTCAATGATAGGGTTAGGGTTGGGGTTAGAGTTAAATTTCAATTAAAAATAGGGTTAGGGCTCAATTAGGTTTAAGGTTAAGGTTAGATTAGGGTTATGATTCAATCTCAACAATAATTCTTACTCTAACTCTAACCCTAAACTTAATCGTAAAACTAACATTGACACTATTTTTAACCCCAACCCTAACTAAATACATATCTAACCCTAACCTTAATTCTATAACTAAAAGTAATTCTAATCTTGTCTTTCATGTTGTGCTGCAAATGCTACTAGCATATCTATATATTATTTATCAATATATACAAACTACGCCAAGAGATATCTTTGTCGAGGCACCTATTTTATAATAGTACAATAGACGCATCAAAAGGATATCTCTCAGCATATTTTATATATATTATTAATAAATAATATATATGCTAGTAAGTGTTTAATAAATAAAATAAAATAAATATATCAATTTTTTACCATACTACTCGTTGCCAAGGAGATCCACGTGGCGCCTGCCCGTGATATCACAATCAATAAAGAACTCACAACTTTTGATCACGCGATGGCGGGAAACTATGGATCTCAACCATCGATAATCCTATTCTTTCAACATAGTCGCCAGCCTTGTTATTAACCATCGAGCACCTTTCTATCAAGATTAGCAGCCTAGATTTGATTTAAAACATGTGCATCTTATAAATGCTTTGTAGCAAGTGACATAATGTATTAAAGACACATCAAAGTATTTATCATTCTTTCAGCTTCATCGGATGAGACATGTGGCGCCTGCCCATGATATCACAATCAATAAAGAACTCGCAACTTTTGATCATGCGATGGTGGGCAACCGTGGATCTCAACCATCGGCAATCCTGTTTGTTCAACACATTCGCCAGCCTTGTTATTAACCATCGAGCACCTTTCTACTGGGATTATAACATCTCCGTTGATTTAAAACACATGCATCTTATAATTGCTTTAGTAACCCACGACATAATGTATTAAAGACACATCCAGTATTTATCATTCCTTTGGCTTCATGAGATGAGACTTAGGTGCTTGCACAGCTGATACTATGTGATCAGCTAATTTAAGGGTCATGGCGGGATGTGAGGAATAAGGATCACCACGATGTTGTTCCTACATGTAATGGAACTTGTCCCTCACAAAATAAAACATTTGTTAGGGGAGATGGCCCGATTACAACGGCGCTCTCACCCATGATATGATGATCAATGGTGGGGTCATTGGGATGGCGGGGCCGTGAGATACATGACGATTGATCCTGACAAAGCTGAAACTTGTCCCTCCACAAAATTAAAACATTTATTGAGGGAGAGAGGCCCACAATGATATATACGGGGTGCAAAATAAAGAAACATTTATTAGGGGAGAGGGGTGCACTCCTTGATGATAATACCCGATTATTATTACCACATATTTATACTATATAATGTAAATAATGTAAATAAAGAAAAAACCAAATGTTGATAAAAAATGGACCCATGCTTGAACACATGAGAACCTCTAAATGTTATATGAAAAAAACATAAATACATTCATGAAGAAGTGAAATAAGTATTTTTTGTTTCAAATAAAATATCACAACTCTCCACTATAAGTATATCATTTAAAAAATAAAATGCTCATTTAATAAAATAAGACACTCATTTAAACAAGTATTGTTATCATAGTGAAAAAATATTGTTCTTATGTGTATAACAATTGGGGTAGCAATGTACAAGCATTGGATAATTTTATATTAATAGTTTTTCCTATCACAAATATAAAAGGTGAGCACAATAAATAACATGTATTTTCCCATTAAATGTGATGGATTTTAAAAAAAATTTAGTGTTCAACTATTGGTCCATTTTTGTTCAATATAAGTTGTATTTTAAATCATTATGTGTTGTTTTTATAACAACAAATAGATTTTTTGTGTTCAACTATTAGTCCTTACGTGTTGAATATAAAAGGTAGAGATATCAAAGATTTATGGTTATCAATAAGTATCTGGTCCACTTAGCTTGTATATTAATTTTAATTTAAATAAAAATATCATATTCTACAAGCAACAAATGATATTTTTTTGGTTCAACTATTGGGGGTTCCATGATTAAGTTTTGACCGAACCTTTAAAAAGTAAAATTTTAGACACTTCTCAAAATATTTTCCGATGTGGCAAGTTGCATGATGAGTCGCGCCTCCAAAACTTAGTTATAGATAAATAAGAGACCAATCTACATTAAAAAAAAAACAAAGGTTCTATGATATTCCAGTCAATTGCTACATGCTGAGAAAGTTAGCTTGCACGACTATTGGGCCCTCTCTCCTAAAGGAATAAGGGGACATCACTAGGTCAAGGACAAAGAATGACATAAGTTGTTTTAACAAGGGAACACGAGACCAACAAAAGACTTAGGAAAAATAAAGTCAGGCAAATGAAATAAAATAATAAAACAAAAGGGGGCCCATCCTAGACAAAGTGATGGGGCTTAAGTCGTTTTAAAGCCTTCCCAAAAAGTAACGGCCAAATAGATCCCATCCAAGGTGTAAGATGAACACTAGGTTTTTACATGAAGATGAAGGTAAAACACCAACCTTAGACTTTTTCCAAACACCATAGATGACCAAAGACACAAGGGAAGATAAAATAGAAGACATAGAACAACACTTTGAAGTTCCATCACTACCCATAACACTAAACCCTAAACCCTCTACCCTCTCTCTCTCTCTCACTCACTCACTCACTCCCTCCACCCTTAACCCTAAACCCTTAAACCATCTACCTTGTACCCATAACCCTCCCTCCCTCTATCTATCTCCCACTCCCTCCCTCTCTCTCTCAATTATCTTCAATATCCTACCCCTCTCTCCCTCTTAGGTCTCTCTCTCACTCCACTCACTCCCTCTATCTCTCTCCCTAAACCTAAACCCTTAACCCTTAAACCCTCTACCCTCTACCCTTAACCCTCCCTTCCTTTATCTCTCTCCCACTCCCTCCCTCTCTCTCTCTCTCTCAAGTCTCTCCCTCCTACCCCTTCATCCCTAAACCCTAAGCCATAAACCCTTAAACCCTAAAACCTTAAACCTTATATCCTCTACCCTCAACACTCTTCCCCTCTCCCTTCCCCCTCTTAATTCTCTCTCTCTCTCTACCTCTCTCTACCACTCCCTTTATGAGGTCTCTCTCTCACTCTCTCACTCACTCAATCTCAAGTCTCTCCCTCCTACCCCTTCTCCCTCTCTTAGGTCTTTCTCTCACTCAATCACTCCCTATATCTCTATCCCCTCCACCCTTAACCTTAAACCCTTAAACCATCTACCCTCTACCCTTAACCCTCCCTCCCTCTATCTCTCTCCCACTCCCTCCCTCTCTCTCTCTCTCTCTCAAGTATCTTCAATGTGTACCCCTCTCCCTCTCTTAGGTCTCTCTCTCTCCTCCTTCACTCTATCTCTCTTCCCTCTACCTTTAACCCTAAACCCTAAACCCTTAACCCTTAAAATCTAAACCCTTAAAACCCTCTACCCTCTATCTCTCTCCCACTCCCTTCCTCTCTCCCGCCCTCCCTCTCTCAAGTCTCACCCTCCTACCCCCTCTCCTCTCTCAAGTGTCTCTCTCTCCCATAGACTCTTATCTCCCTCCCCTCTACCCTTAACCCTCTACCCTCTATCTCTCTCACACTCCCTCCGTCTCTCTCTCATTGAATCCCTCTATCTCTCTCCCCTCTACCTGTTGATTGTTTTTACTATAACCAGGTTGGTCTTCTAATTTACCTATGAATTTCCAATTCCAATCAAGGGCAGCTCGAAGGACCTGGACCAATTGACGAGGATTTTAGAGACCTCCTACACTTTGGGCTCTCCAAGACCCGGGAGGGTGATCCCTTAATGCATTTACAACCTCTGCAACATTAACAACAATAGATAATCTCATTTAATGGCTCAACATATTAGCATAATACTGAATAGAATTGGTTGTTCATCAGTAATATCAACTATTTGGAGCATGAGATAACTACAACACATTCCACAGTGTAAAATAGTCATTGATTTGCAATTTTTAGCAAGCACTAGGTAATGAAAAACAAAATATTGAACCATACAAATTACTACAACTTACATTAGTGCCATTTATCCATTGAGGTAGTCAAATTCATAAACATCTAAGGGTTTATGACAGATTTAACACATAACATATAAGTCTTTGAGAACTTCCTCCAAGATATGACAGGAGATCTTCTGGAACTGCCAATTCATGGATAGTTCTTGAAGCTATACTTCACTTGAAGTATTCTTTTCCATGAATAATAGTTTAGGTTTGTATATTTTGTATACATTTTGTACATAGTTGGGGTTGTTTTGTCTGAACAGTCTCTTTTTAGTCATCTCTGCATCTTGGTCTGCTCTACCTGAGATTCTGGATTCACGCTTCATTCCAATGGAATGGACATCCCCAAATGGAGCCACTAATGGAACTTTAGTATTTTGCTCCTTTTTTTCCACTCATGCCTTGCCTTATGTCTTTGGTCTTTCATGGTGTTTGATTTTTCTAAGGGTTGGTGTTTTAGCTTTGTCTTCATGTAAAACCCTAATGTTTATTTCACACTTTGGTTGGGTTCTATTTCACTGTTACTTTTGATGGGGTTTGAAAACAACTTATGCCATATCAGTTTGTCTAGGCCGAGTCCCTTTGATTTTAATACTTTATTTCCTCTACAGGGTTTTATTTCCTAAGTCTCGATTGGCCCCGTGTTTCATCTTTTTAAAAACAACTTATGTCGTTGTTTATCGTTGGCCTAGTGATGTCCCCTTGTCCTTTTTAATGAATGTTTTATTTTGCAAAAGGGATCGAATTTGTGCTACCGTTGATCAAATTTCCTTTGGATATCAATGGTTTCCCACCATCACGTGATTGAAAGCTGCAAGATTTTTACCGATTGCAATATCGCGAGCAGTCGCCATGTGTCCTTCTAGGGATAAAATTGCACGACCACTGATCAACTACCTTTTGATCTCAGTCGTTCCCTGCCATCCCATGATGGCCCCACCACAGTTCTTTGGTCGATCGCGATATCACTAGCGGTCGCCATGTGTCTCATCTGATGAAGCCGAAAGAATAAAGGAAATACCGTGGAACATTAATCCTTCCTTAAATACATTAAAAGGTGGGTTACTAAAGTGCTCTTAAGATGCACATGATTCAAATCAACAGATGTGTTATAATCTTGATGGAAAATTTGCTTGAGGGTTAATGATAAGGCCGATGAAGGTGTTGAAGGAATGAGATCATTGATGCTAAAGATCTATGGTTGCCCACCATTGCGTGATGCAAAGTTGCAGGATTTTTACTGATTGTGATATCGCGGGCAACTGCCACGTGGAATTCCTTTGCAGCATATGGTATGGTGGGCCCCTTATGCCCATGTTGGCGATTGTGTCAGCTCGTTTTGAAGGTAGCCGTCGATGATTTGATCAAAATGAAGGATCGATGACTTGAATTTAAATCTGCATCAAATATGGTTGGATTCATTCTTGCAGTGTGCGAGTGAGCTTTAATGGAAAATGAGACATTTAATGGCACAATTTGATCGAAATAAAATCAATTCTCCCACTTTATGTGTGTCACAAAGCATTCAGGTATTTTGCGAAGCAGTTTTAGAGCCAAGAGCAAGGTTGTGAACCTTGACAACAGGAATTTGGGATTTTTGTGAAAAGAGTTGTGAGTTAATTTATGTGTTTCCCAGTCACTCTGTGCTTGAATTAAGGAAAAAAATTGTTGTACTTATCATAGGGCTTGTTGATAAACGTTTTAGGGCTATAGTTTATTTAAATTGTGAGAAATTACAATATTTTGTTTAGTAATTTCATATCTATGGTTAGTCCTAGCTATTTGAAGTGTGAAGTTATAAGAAGCCCTAGTTTGTCCAAGATGGCACCACCCAAGCAACATTCTGGCCAGATTGACTATTTAAAAAGAAACCTGTATGATGATTTCCTAGATCAATTTCCCTTGTCAACGAATGATAGAAAGAAGGGATTGGTTTTGATGCGAGGGAAAATCCTAGGGGAGGGGTTAGTATACAATTGTTCCAACATAGCCAATGCTAGGGTTCCTCTCACGAATTTGGAAATGTTCAGATTGTGGTATGGACAGAGGAATTTTCCTCACCCTTTTTCAAATGGATGGATGTATGATATGGGGAAGCTGGTGGTACCAAATGTTTTCCCTAATGTAGACCTGCTTAGGGCAGTAGCTGCAAGATATGACCCTGTCACACGGGTAATTAGGGATAATGATAGAAAGGTTTTGTTAAGCATTAATAGAGATGATATTCAATAGATTTTTGACTTGAGTGAACCGAGTGAGGACTTGGTGCCTATCAACCTTGAGAAAATGAAGCAAGAATATGCAAAGTTGAAGTCTCTTTTTAGAGCTAAATTGCTTCCACCTCATATGGCTAGGGAAGGAGGTTCAAGATTTCATATCAACCCCAGTGACTAGGAACCTTTCAGATTAAATTGTTTTGCAAATCATTTCCTCGCCATTTTTTATTCATTGTGTCATATTTTGGGTTTCATTCCTGGTGCCGTGATGCCCATTGCATACATGTTCATGGGGGTACAAATACAACACCCTAACTTCTCTGTCACATATGACTTTGCTTTGTTCTTGGCTGAGAGGATACATGAGGGGCTGTCAAAGCTGCAAAAAAATGATACCGACACTCAATTATTTTGGTATTCTATGTTGATGCATATATTTTTATTCAAGAATGTTTACTTCTTCTCTGAGAAGATGAAATTAAGGCAATCGGTTGATGGAGAAAGATTTCTAATACAGATATGGGCTACAGATTTATCTTGTAATAAGGAAAGCACTAGTTATGTGCAATTTAATAATTGTTTTGTTTCCAGATTGAGGGCTAGATTGATGGTGAATGTACCTAGGATTCCTAAGGAATTACATGATTTCCTCAGGCCAAAGGGGAGGAAGCCAGAATTAAAAGTCAGCCATAACTAGGGTAACATTATCCCATACCTAGTCAACACTGTTTTGAGGGTATATGGTTTTCAAGGAGCCCCTCATATACTACCATACAATGTGCCACCAAGAGTGGGGTTTGCAGAAGTTATGTGGCAAACAGGTTGCATCCATGAGGACAACCTCACAGGGAGGGGTAAGGGAACATTTTTCCCTGATTATATAGTGGTATCTAATTTTTACTTTTCAAAAGGAGGTTGGGTGCACTTTGAGAAATTATTTGAGGATTATCATTTGAGATGTGGTCCAAAGCAGCAACATGATCCCGAGGGTTTCTTTACCCTTTTTAGACAAAGAATAAAGGCTGGAAAGTTTGTGCAAGAGTTCAACTTTCCTGAGGACCTAATCAGAAATGAGTTCGACCTAAATAAGCAGGAGTTGAACAAGGAGAAATGGATAGCTTATGATAAGCTATTAGATATTGTGCACAACATGGATTTGAAATATGATCCATTGTTGGAGTTCAGTCCCCACCATAAGAAAATTGATTTTCTAATGGAGAACTTCAAAGAGATTATGGGCACTTTGAGAACCAAAAAACTAAACTTAGAGCTGAGTTTGGGTGTACAAGAACAAGGTGCTAGACCATTTGAAACAAGGCCAACATACCAGCCTATAGAAAAGTGGCCCATTTATAGGAGAAAAAAGGATAGCAACAGTGATGAGGAAGAAGTGGACAGAAAGGGGAAGTAAATTATGAAGTTGCCTTCACAACCAGGTCCAAAATTCAAAGTGCCTAGGGAAATTAAGATCATTGATTTAGAGTCATCACCAGAAGATAGTCCCCCATCACCACCATCTGAGCCAAGCCCTAAAAGGAAAAGAACTGATCAACCACATGAGAGTTTGATGGATGAAATTATTGTTACTGATCAAGACATGCAGGTTGGTATGCCTTTCCCTCCTAGGCCAACTGAATTAATTTTATTTGATTTAGATATGAAAGACAAAAGTGTACAAGATGCAAGAATGGAAGCATGTAAGGAGTTTCTAGATGACAATGCATTTGTAAAGACTCCTATATTCTTGCAATTGGTATGGAGGATAAAGTTTGAAGAATATCAAAATAAATGTGAGAGAAGAGAACTAAGACTTGACAGGTCAGACCAGGAGAATGATGAGAAAGTGAAAGCTGAATTAATGGAAGAATTTAAGAAAATAACTCCCGAGGAAGGAAAAAAATTGGTGAGTCAGGCTAGTGTATTGATTCTACCTGAATGGGACATTGTAGATGCAGTGGCCTTTAATGCTATTATGAAGTCTAGGCATCCCTTGCAAGAATTTGAAGAAGTCAAGGCAACACTTCAAGATTCTACTTTCAGTGAAGAGTATGAAACATTGGCAATTTGGGCATTGGCCCCACAAGGGAGAAAGCCAAATATTATAGATATTAATCCAAATTTTAGAGGGGGATTAATAATAAAGAGAGCTTCAACGACCTCAACCACTAAGGCCACTAGTTTAACTGTGAATGTGGCAAAATTGGCCCAAAAGACTGCTGAAAGGGAGGAGGTTGAAAAGAAAAGCCTAATGGAGAAGTATAACCTTTTGATTGAAGAATACAACAAGATGCAACAAAGGAATGTTGAGTTACAAACTGAGGTGGAAAGGTTCAAGTATAGATAGATTGGGGAGACATCAAGTACTCCAGGGACCAATACACCTTCCACAATAGGGTCAGTGCCTCTTGCTTCTCTAATTATTTCCACACCAAGGTCTCCCAATCAAAATCCTACCTTCACCCCTTCTATAGAGGAAATTGATGAAGAAACAGAGTGCTTTGTTGATCCTACAAAGAATCAACTCTTGCAAAGAATTGATGAGTTACAGGAATCTTTGAGGGTAAGTGAGGAGGTATCTCTTTCAAAGCAAAAAGAGATTGTTACTACTGTTTTAAGGCATTTGAATGAAATGGTTGATAATAAATAGCTATCTATACATTCTTTATATTCTTTGCTATTAGATGCAATAAAAAATATTGATAGGGATCAAGAGGTAGTGATACCAATGATTGAAAATTGGATCCCCAGGGCCAGTGATCTGGATGTCATGTATAAGGCCTCAAGGTTTGATACAAACAATAGGCCCCAATCATTAAAGCCTACTCATGTGTTAGTAAAATCATTGCAAGTTTTTCAGACCTTACCAGATGACTTGAGTAGGAAGATTAGGGAGTTGGTGAAGAATTTCAATGATTGGGGTAACACATTATTACTTGATATAATTGATGAGTAGGGGAAAAACAAGTCACTCCAGTAGTGGCAGGGTCAGACAGGTGAGGTCATCAATGATCAAATTAAATTAATTTGTGATGACTCAGATTATGACTTGTTGGTGAGCTGTATGGATAAAATCATTAGTACCAGCTCATTTTTGGAATCTTTTGAAAGAGATGCAAATCAAGTAGCAGTAAAATACACACCTTATAATTCCAAGGTGAATGAGGTAATTAATTTTAACTGGCCGACTGATGAAGAATATAAGAGGTGGGTAAAAAAATATTTGACTGAGAAGGAATAAAAGAATGAATTACTAATGGGTGGTAAATCAGATGTTACGGTTACAATGGCCTCCGGTTTTGCTTTGATGGCGGTCTCGACGTGGGTTTCTTGTGGTTTTTTGTTGTTGCCTCAATTTTCCTCAGCTGACATGATGAACGAGAATATTCTCTAGGGTGATGGTTATTGTAAAAATTTTTGGAATATCACCAGATGCTTCATTTGACTGGTGACATGTGTACTTTCTAGCCCGATGATTGTTTTCTCCTCCATTTTCTATAAGAAGGATTTCAAGGAAAAATTACAGGTTAGCAAGTTAGATAATTTTTGGTTGACTCTAGGTGAAGTTACAGAGCAAATTGTAAAATCCGATGGTTTTAGAGAGAAATACAGTTTAGGTTCTGAGTTATTCTGTAATCGGTTTTGAATTCATGGGGATTTAATGTTGTATAACAATACTAGCATTTGAGTTGAAATAATAAATTCAAACTCATGTCTCTGCACTGTACATGCATATCCAAATTTTGAATAAGATGACTAAGGGTTGTTTCATTCATCTCACTGTTGTGGTGTGTATAATCCTTATTTTAGCTTTAACTCAAGGAATTAATTAAAATGCTTGAATAGGATTATAGTTGGATATGTTTTGTATAAGGATTTGATAAGTAGTATTAGGTGAGAATGCATACTGATGAAATTGTAATGTAATATTGTCAGGGATCTTATAAGTTATATGTTATGTATTAAATATGTCATAAACCTTTAGATGCTTATGAATTTGACTCCTGCAATGGATATATGGCACTGATCTAAGTTGTACTTATTTGTGTAGTTCAATAATTGTTTGTCTTTTCCTAGAACTTGCTAAAAATTACAAATTAATGACTATATTTTACTATGAATTGTGTTGTAGTTATCTCATGCTCCACATAGTTGATATTATCGGTGAACAACCAATTTTATTCGATATTATCCTATTGTGTTGAGCTATTCAATGGGATTATCTGTTATATGTTAATGTTGTTTATGATATTGGTGTAGAGGTTGTAAACACATTAAGGGATCGCCCTCCTGGGTCTTGCAGAGCCCAAAGTGTAGGAAGATTTTTAAAGTCCTCGTCAATTGGTCCAAATCCTTGAGCTGCCCTTGATTGGAATTAAAAATCCCATAGGTAGATTAGAAGACCAACCAGTTACAATGTAAAAACAAACCAACACCCTCTACCTTTAACCCTTAAATCCTCTACCCTCTATCTCTCTCCCCTCTAAACTCTAAAACCTTTCCTTGTATTCTTTTATAATTTTCATTATTCTTATTTATTTTACACTTACATTTACAAATACACATACATATGCATTTACTTTTTCATTTATTTCTCATGTAGTTTAATAGTTTGATCGACATATTATATGTGTTGAAAACTTTAGAATTTCAATTACATTAATTTATGGATATGTTGTATCTATAACACTACAAAACCATATGTTCTTTGCATTTACACTTGCATTTAGAAATACACATTTATATACATAGATATAGATTTATTTAATGATATGTTGCATTTATTGTTCTAGGAGAGCATCCAGTAATTGCATTTACATTTACATTTAAAAATACATATACATTCATACATACATACATACATACATACATACATATATGTGTGTGTGTGTGTGTGCGTGTGTATGTATATCATTTATATTCAGTGTTCAGAAACAACCCATTAGGTCTACACATGGATAAAAAATCATAAAATCAGATCTTCCATACATGTTTTGTTGAAACCTAGGCTTGAACCTCTCATTTCATATGCTTTTCTTCACAAAACTCTTGAGGACAACAGCTATACCTTCTTTATTTCTCATCTTACACCCTATTCATGCATCCTAAAATTACAACAGTATCCATGGGGCCTCTTACACAAGCTCCAGTAATCACAAAAAGTGTAAGAGCCCCTTTATATCATGTTTGGACTACAAAACCCTCAAAAACAAGGTAACTAGGTTGTATGCAAAGAAATGAATCTTTCTAACTCAAATCAAAGCTAACACATATATTCACAACCTGGAATTGATTTCACATCAAAATATGGCTGCATGTGACCATACAGTGCTGCATAACAGGAAAAATACAAAATTTTTGAAGAAAAATACATATTTTCAAATGTTAGAGCTTGTATTTTAAATCCTCAACCATCAACAACCATTACAATGATCACTTTATGCCTTTTAAAGGACTTTACATGTCAACCACTGAACAACCACCTCTACAACTGACTTTTTAATCTCTTATGATCACATGAAACATAAAACACACTAATTTCAATGTTGTTAACATCACTATTGAAATGTTTTAATTTTTGACCTTTCAAACATTAAAAAGTACATGATTAAATTAATTATGTAATGGCATAAAAATTAAAAACATCATGAATTAATTATGTAACCACATAAGTCAAATATAATTCTATCAAGAAATTAATATCAAATAGCTAATATGATCCCATAACTCATACATTTCAATGTCATTGATCTTCTTCTTCATCCAACTCTTTGTTTGTATCATCCAATCCATATTCGACATTGTAAGGATTGGTCATATCATCATCATCGTCATCGATATCAGTTTTGATAATTTCATCATCCACATGGATATCATCTTCATGAACATTAACTCCTACATTATCATGATCTAGTTCCTCCTCTTCGACATATTCGTCAGGGACATCATCAACTAACTATTGATCCTGATCATCATCTACATCATCTTCTAGTTCTTCGGTATCTTCTTCTTCCACCACATTATACTTTACCGGCCTTCCTCTTGGATCATGTATAACAACAAATGACCAACCCGGACTACCTGGAACCTCTAAGTAAAATACCTGCTCACATTGGCTTGGAAGAACATAGGGATCATTTCTAGCTTGCTCAATCAAACTTGTATTAACCATGGTAAATCCATTATCATGTTCAATAATAGTTCTCTCAAGATCATTTTCATTCAATCGTAGCCTGTACCATAGGATGACTAACAAAATTAATCTGAAGGACTTAAAATCACACTCAAGTATATCATCCAAAATCCCATAGTATCAATTTTCTGAGACTTCTAGATGTATGCCACTTCTAGATGAAATATTAGTCACCTGAAAGACTGCAATTATACCAGAATCACAAGTTTTCTTCATGTCATCCAACATTTTGATTTGAAATTTATGACAATTGCACCACATAGCCTTGTGGTGTTTCACTTGCAATATGTCAAACATGTAAAAATTATTGCAATATCATCAGTTGCTAAACATATTTATTCTTGGCCGAATGTATGCAAAGAAAACAATCACAACATATATATACATCAATATAATTGAAAATAATTAAATAATATGGGTGATTAATATATTTATACATACCTATTTATTTCTTAAACCATATGCTAAATCAATTTCCCTTTGTGTAACATTGGAATCTCCAGTACGATGAGCTTCTTTAACCAATGAAGCCACACCTTCCCATGTTAATGAGCGACCAAATTGTTGACATCATTCAATCCATACCGTCATCCAATCAAGATTGTTGGCGACGTACAAATGTAGTGCATCCCACTCTCGACCAACTATATAAAAAAATTGAAATTCACAAATGAGGTATAATTGGTTAAATACCACAGTATACAACCTTAATTTATAATTGATGTATATTGAAGATTAAAAATTAAATAAGTACAATATACATAAAAACCATATGTAAAATGCATTCCAATTAATATCCATGACCATCTTATAATTACCTCTCACTTTCCTCAATCTACCTTTCCCCATCAGGTACTCCCCTTCGAATTTGTTAATGGAGTTGGGATCCCAAATGTGATCTACGTGATCTTTGCTACAAACTTAGGAAGATATTCACTAATGTATACCATGGTCCGGAATACTATATATCCCTCCACCATAGAACCCTCAGGATGTGCTCTTTGTCTAACCAAAGCCTTCAAAAATTTCAAGTGCCTCTCAACCATCCACATTGACCTTGTGTGTACAAGTCCACACAATTCAATCTCCTCAACTTGGTGTATGAGGTAGTGTTCTTGTGCATTGAAAAATGTCGAAGGTAGACACTTTTGCATTTCACACATTAGACGAGGAATTTTTCTCTTCCAATAATTTATATCTTCTTTATGGATTTTTTTAAATGACAACCATCTACAAATGATTCAAGGCACAAATATATTAACGAGATTTAACAAAAATATATAGTATATTAAATAACAAGTAAAACAAATGGCAACTATAAGATGTATACAACGAATTGAACAAATATCGCTACTTACCTCATGTATTTTCCAAGATCATATATAATTTGCTTGACATTGTTGTCAAAGTTGTCTAGGAGAGATAGAGGTATAACATATTGCAACAATTATAAAATGATCTTTTCATTATTTTTCCAAAAGTAGTAAACACAATACACTAAAAATTACATGCATTATACAAGTGTATTGTGTTTAAACTTGTCGATAATCCATATCATAATCCATTATTATTATAATTTGATTTTCCCTAGGGCGCCCCACCTTTATAATAATGATAGACACAAATAAACCATGATCATGATCAAGTGATTATATATATATATAATGTTAAAACGATATAAACATTTACAAATTCAATCAATATAAACACATATAATGAACAAGTTACCAATGGAAAATGCTACCTATAATGTTTCTCAGCTGTTGTGATTAAAATTTGTCTTGTCTTTAAGCCCTTGCAATTATTGCAAGGACAATAACATTTCCCATCACCCTTTCTTTTCAATCTAGCCCACAATCTATCAAGTGTCTCTTCATTTTGTTTTGGACTAATATTATCTGGCATGATTTTTCTTTACCAATCTTGACTATTTAGATCTTCAAAAAATATCAAACTCAAACTCCAATAATTTTTATTCATAGACAGGTAACAAAATCTAATAATTTTGATATTTTACAACAAAAAAATTTGGCATGCAACCACCCCTACAAAAGAGAAGATAGTCTGAAGTTAATGACCCCAAACAACACTTTAAAATGCTAATTCTAAAACTTATTAAATTCTTATTTTACTATGATTTCCAACCATTAAGACTCTTAAAATCAAAATATTGAACTTGATCGCAAACTTCCTACAATGATGGAGGTAGCGAGCTAGTAAGAGCAAGTGACCCATTCCTAAGGAGCAACAAGTCAGAATCATCATTGCTAATGTCAATAATGATTTATCCTTTTAGTTAAAGATGCAATGTGTCACTTCTTATGATGAGCTTATCCCTAGGGCCCTCAATATTGAGAGAGCCCTAATCGCACAAGGAAACACACACTAGTAGAATTTGGAAAATAAATGACTAGGTGACTAAAATTTTTAGTCACAACAACTAAAAATGACTAAATTCTGCTCATTTTTTGTAACTCAACTATAAATAGGTAAATAAATTACTAGTTTGGTCATTGATTAAAAATTATTTAGTCACACAAATAAAAATGACTAAATAGTTAGTCATTTATTTAGTCACAATCCATTTGAATAAATCATTTAAGGAATCAAGAATATAGCCCGCCAAAATACTCTAAAACTTTAATAAACATACCTTAACACTTTTTTCAAAATCTTATTTTTAGGCGTAGCCCACCAGAATGGAGTTTTCATTTTAATAAAAATACTCTAAAACCTTCGTCAAAACATTATTTTCAAGCATAGACCGCCAAAATGAAGAAGTGTTTCCATAAAGAATGACAGAGAACGGTGAGGAGATGTGCATGAAAGGAGGCATAGGATTCATTGTTGCTTATCTCATTCCTGCTCTGCTCAACAAATCTTACATTGTTCCCACTACTATTTGTAATCTAGGTATTTAGTTGACATATATTTGCATAATCTCAAATTCCTTCAGAGGATTTTTTAGTATCAATGTATCCTATATAGGGTTTAGAACGATTTATTTTAATTAAATAAATAAATAAATGATGTATTTCACTGTAATTAGATAATGTGGAGATCTCCTAAATCTGCCCCAGCACACTATCCTCTTTGGTACTGTATTTATTACTCTAGCTACTAGGGTTTTGCATGTGACATCTTTAATATATTCATGATTGTGGCTTTTAAATAGATCTTAGTCTTTGCTTTAATCCTTTTCATGGTAACCCTTGAGTTCCATAATCCACCTTCAATCTCTTCTAAGAACAGTGTCTTAAGTAGACTGCATAGTATGCATATAAAGCAAGTCCTTCATACCTGCCATTGTTCCAAACCACCACTCACTTCCTTGCTTAAAATGTTGCCTCCATAAGCACAATAGCATGTTTTAAAATCATGGTTTCCAATGATTAACCATTAAGGTCACCACTTTTATCATGAAGATACAATGAGATTTTTGTCTTCAAACTCAAGGCATTATGCAATATAACATTGTCAATTTTTTGTTGTGTACGATTTGATTTTCTTGCACATTTATTGCTTTGCTAACTTCCTTTAAGACTGGGTATTGCACCCTCAGCTGCAAGATCAAACAACTCACTCACTATCACTTGAAGAATCCTTTTATGAGAATCCTTCTATAAAATCAAACTATTCCCTATAGACTTCCTACTTACTACAGGGGACTCATTATTTCATGGTGTTGTAGTTCTTAAGATCCTTCAACCTTATTGACACTACTTCACAGTCCACAAGGTATTATTCACTATTCTCCCATCTTTGATGAGTCTCAAAACACTACTCAAACATGTAATCCACTACCTTCATTATACATTAATGGCTAAGAACAAACATTGAACCTATGATTACCACTGTTACTTCATTTGGACACTCATTCCCTGGTTGCATTTGACTTGTCTAACACTACCAAAAGCATTTGAAAAACCCTTAAGGTCAGCAAAGGGGTAAGGAAACTCACTGTTAAAATCTCCACTTTACTATGCAAGGTTTGAGCTTTATTATCTTGTCACTGCTCAGCCTCTTTTTGATTGTCACATCTCAAGTGACTATCATTCTTCTTACCGTAGATTGCATTTACAAATGTCACTAAGCTACATAGTATGCTTGTTATTGGCTACAATCTTTAGATTGCAAGATTTTGTTATTACCTACAATGTCTCAATCTTTCTGGTATTGCAACCTCACTAATCCACTATAGTTATTGTTTATGTTTCTACGAGGCCTAGGGTTTGTACCCTAATCATGCTCTTACCAATGCTTTGTTGGTATTAAAAAACAAGCTTAAATCTTGGGTCAGAAAATTGGTTGTCTTGACAAAGTTGTGGTATGATCTTGGATTGTATCCTAGAGTGTGTGGGAAGCTTGTGTTTGATCATTAAGGTATGTAAACCTAATCAGGGAAATGTATCCTATATATCATGGGTCTTGCTTTAATACTTTCCAAATGGTTATTAGCATATCACATTATTATAGTTTGTGGTAACCCAAGATTGCATTCAAGTATGTAACAAACTTGGTTTGTAGTTTAAGATATACACTTTTAAGTAACATTCATAAGGTTTAGAAAATATTGATCACTCTCTAGAATAGCCCATTAAACATGGGTTGTGCTTGAATGCACTACATAATTGATATAACACAACCACTCTGCATATCAACCAGAGTTATAGGCTCTTTATTGCAGCAAGAGGTAATCACTCTTCGATCATGCTATAATTACATCCTAACCTGTTAAACTTGAGACAACCTGAATGCACCCAATGATGATTGACACCTACATTATACAACCTGAATTAACTACATTATATGAGTGCCTCCATTTCTATCACAACATAGCCACATTAAACTTGGGTCACACATGAATGCATCCTGTATTTGTTATAGCACAACTATGCCACATGAACAATAGAGTTATGGATCAAATAATTATAGTCACAAGAATATGTTCCTTGGTTGTGATCTTATGGTGATTCCACACAACAAAATCTAGATATGAAATTCTCAAAACCCTAAACCTCTAAAAATTAAATCTGATGAGATGTTTCTTTAAAATATGATTTTCAAACCTGGAACTACAAATCTGACTTCACAACTGAATTCTACAAAAAGAAAATGACTACCCTCAACCTAGCGATATCTTCTTGAATTTTCTTTATTTTTCCCAAGAAAATCTTCCTTAGTTCTCCACAAACTGTCTCAAGTAGAGCAAAATACTGTCGCAATAAATTAGACACAAACTCACTTTTCTTTATGTCAGCCACAATTTGATTTTTTTCTATTTTTCATGTTTGTCAAAATTTCAACGAAACTGATAGTCGACATTTTGACGAAACCCAGGTTCGTCAAAATTTCAACGAACATTGGGGATAAACTTACAAAAAATTGAAAATTACACATCAAATTTTACAAGCACCCGATGATACATCAAATTATACATATTTCATCGAAAATTTTCATTGGATTTTGTAGTCAAATGAGTTAGTGCAATGATATATTCTTATCATATTATACACACACATACACATATACAGTCATGTCGTGTAGGGTTTCATCATATAAAGCAGGATAGGGTGTTGGGGTGTATAGGGTTTTATTAGATTACATATACATATACATGTACATATACATATATATATATACATATATATATATATACATATATATATATATACATATACATATATATACACATATACATATATATTTACACATACATATGTATACATATATATATCATATTAAATATATAAACAAAATGTAGAAATACATGTACATCAGATTATATATATTTCCAATTTATATAACCCTAACACTTCCATACCATCAAATAATTTCACCTTTCTCTATGAATGTCCTCTCATTAGGCTACTGTCCAAGTCACTAGCATGTTTGATTGGCTTTCTTAAGGACTCATAGATCTGAAAATATGTCCTTTGTATTGCACTTCCATGTAAGGTGCTCTGATATGCAATATAGATTGTATCTTTCAGCTTCATACTGCCATGACTCTTCAAAACCGAAAGAGATAATTATTTAGGGGCTAAAAATTGCCTGGTGACTCATGTTGAAGTAAATGTATACGTGGCATGTAGTTCACATAATCATCATGTGAAAAATCTGAGGAAGACGTATCAAAGCACTTTTCCCCTATAGAGTATGTAGTCAAAAGTGTTATAAAATTCATGGAATTTTCCATGAATTTATAACACTTCACTACATTCTGCTAGGCAAAAAAGCTCCTTCGTTTCTTCATCCTAGAAACATTAGATGCAATACGTGTTAATTTTTTTTTTCCCTTGGCATTTTGTATGTTCAATAATGGGTTTCAATTGGCATTGAGGGTCATTAGATGCATTTTGCTGTGTTTTACAATCATTTCTCTATATGGAATTGAGGGTTTCACTGTATTGATTTTCTTTAAGGTATACTATGAAATCATTACAGAGAATGTGAATGAAACAGAACATTGTTAGATTTATTTTAGAATACATAGATTGTGAATGAAATAGATATATATGTGTGTGTGTGTATACAAACAAAAACACATATATACATATACATATGTATACTTATAAATACATATACACATGCATACATACATATATAGTTTTTTATGTACATGCACATATATATGTTACATACACATATATAGATTTTAAAGCATGGACCATGCACTATTTGATTTAAACAATTAAAACTCAGGACTACATAAATTTGTTTGTAGATATACATACATAGCCTGAACATAAGGGTGTAGTCTTAAAGCCTTCTATGACCATGCTTGTTTACTTTTTGGATTTTCAGACTCATATTTATGCTTCAATAACAAGTTATGCTATATTTACTGTCTGTGTAGGTTAAGTGGAAAATCATGGCACTGACTAGAAGAGAAAAAAGGGTTGTAGGAAGAGGAGCACAATTGATTAGAGTCACCTATGGGGTGCACTTCATTGAACTAGAGTTTGTTGAGGAAGTGCATGCAATTCCCAACCAAGAAGATGTTCTTGACTCTGCAAATGAAACCACCAACACATTTGAAGTCGAACCAGATTTTCAGCCATATGTTCAACCTATTGTGCACCTACCCTCACCTGTACCCATTAGACAGTGGACATATGTTGATATGGAAGGAGCAGTTTCCAGTGTCAAAGAACAAAACATGCCAATTAGGGATGCAACAATCAAGTGGGGTATCCCACCTAGCAGTTTGAGGGTGTGGCTGTTAGGAGTTACCACCACAAAGAGGATGGGTCCATGTACCATTTTATCTGAGGAGAAGGAGGATGAAGTTGTCCAATGGTCTAAGGACATGGAAAAATTGGGCCATGGACTACAAGTAAATCAGCTGCAAACTACAGTTTCCCAAATAATTGGAAGTCAGCTCAATCCATTCATAAGTGGGGTCCCCGTGAGGTAATGGTGAGCAAGATTTTGAAGAAGGAACCATAATTTGACAATCAGAATAGATGAAGGAGTGGAAAATGACATAGTGATTATGGTTCGTCCTTCTGTCGTGCAAGCATTCTACGACAACCTTGAGAATATGATCAACCTTAACCACTATGGATCAAGCTGAATTTGGAATTGTGATGAGACTGGCATTCAGGCTGGTAGGAACTATGGCATGAGAGTTATTTCCAAATTGGATGCAAAATGTGTACCACATTTGGTATCAAAAAGTAGAGAGTGGATCATAGTGTTGGCTTGTGTAAGTGCGTCTGGGTTAAATATTCTTGGGTTCTATTTGTTTAAATCAAAGTGGCACTTGCAAAACTATATCATAAATTGTGAGATAGGAGCATTGATGGTAGTCCAAGAACATGCATGGATGATGTAAAGGAACTATTTTTCAAATTGTTAGACCATTTTGCAAGTAATATGCCTGGTGGGTTTCACCAAAAAATAGTGCCCTTCTCATTTTTAACGGTCATGGTAACCACATGGCTTTCAAGACCATAGAAGAAGCAAGAAAATTAGGAATAAACTTGCTAACACTGCTTGCTCATACTAGTCACAAGCTGCAACCATTGGATGTCATCATTTTTTCTCCATTCAAGGCTTATTTTAGAGAGCAAAGAACCATATGGCAAGAAAACAACCCACGTATTGATATCAGATGTAAAGAGTTGGCAAATCTTGCAATTCAAGCTTTCAAAAAAGTGTTGAAACCAAGCAACATTGTTAGTGGGTTCCGTAGAACAAGAATTTGGCCACTTAATTGGTTAGCCCTTGACAAGAATATGGGGCCAAGTGAGGGCTATGTCGTTGAAGAGGATGTAGCAAGTCCTAGAATAGAAGATGATGCTGTCATGATGGAAGATGATCAATAGTTTATTACAATAGAGGTTGCTTGTGACTATTTGGTTACAATGAGGATTAAATAGATGGTTTTGTGTGAGGAAAAGATGCAAGGAATGTTCCAACTGATATTGTAGTAGAACGCAATGAGGGTGTTGAAACTACAACACACAGTCATAGTTTTCCAACACAAATCCAACCAAAAATCCAACTAGTTCTTGCAGTATGCAATGAACTTAGAGAAACTACATCACAAGGCCTAAGTTTTCCAACTCAAGTAAGCCAACTAGAATGGATGAATGAATCAACCACAAACCTTGGAGTGCAATTAAATTCGATAGAGGAAGAAGTCAACCTTTCTATGCCATCCCCACCACACATCATTGATCTAGTTGAAGTAATCCATTACTTCACTACTACAAGAAATTGGGAAGAGTGTACTAGTGCTGAAAGTGAGGATGATAATGTAATTAGTGAGGAAGACACTAAGTTTGTGTCACACACCCCACATTATGCACAACAAATGACAAGAACAAACAACGAATTCTTGAGACTTCCAATGCAAAGGGTGCAAGGAACATCATGGGGAGGTCATTCAAGAGTGCTCCTCCTTAGTAGGCAGTCCCAAGTACTAACATATGATGCCTTCATTGAAATGTACAACAAACAAGAGGCACAAAATAAAAGGCATGAGGAGTTGTAGCAACATAAGAAGGAGCAAATGATGTAGAGAAAGGTAGAACATGAAGCATAAGCAATTGAAAGGGAAGCAATGAGGTTTGAGAAGCAAGCAAGGAAACTAATGGAAGATGAGGAGAATATGATTAGAATGTGGGAGAAATCAATTAGATAGGAGTAGGTGAAGGATGAATCACTACAAAAGGTAGCTAAAAAGAAATCTAAACAAGCAAAGACGAAAAAACCAAGTCTACAGTGGGGAATCATATATCCCCCCAACACTCTAACCTGCTTGATATGATAAACATATTTTCACCAGCCTTTACAACTATCAATAATATGCAAGGTGGGAGTGCCTCCCAACAATTGGGACTGACTATAGATGCAAGCCAAGCATTGCTTGCTCAAAAATCAACTTGCCTTCAAGCCTCTATTAACCATGTATCACCTCCTACAAGTGGACCAGGCTCAGCTATTGGCAGATATCTAACTCCACCTCCTTTTCTTAGCAATATGGAGAACTAATAATGTTCATATTGATTTTTTTTTTTGATTGATGTAGCAATATATTTTGATGATCTGCTTTGCATAGAAGATCTATTTATCTACTTCAAGTTATAACTGTGATATGATTATAAGATGTGGTAATGTTGTTGTTGTTATGTTTGGAACCTCACATTTGTTTAAGGTGACAAAAAGTTGAATACAAGGTTTCAGTAATATGTTGATATGTTGCAAGTATGTTTTAGGCATGTTTTTTCTGTGGTACCACCCAATCAATGATTGCAGTTTGATTAAAAATATAACTATGATATGATTATAAAATGTCCTAATTTTGTTTTTGTTATTTATTGGAACCTCAAATTTGTATCTCATATGTGTTTGATGAGGGTTTCAACCATGTATTTTCCATGGTATCACTAATTACACTATGTTTCAGTGTTTGTCAATAAAAAATAAAAAAATAACTTTGATTGTAAAATTTAAAAACACACACACACACAGACATATATATATCACTATAAAAAATTTAACAATACTATAGATTAATTATATATATATATATATACACATACACATACACATAGATATATAGCTATATATGTTGTACATATATGCATAACAATATATATGTATGTACATATATACCTATATATATATGTATATACATACATATATATAATTAATCTAATACTAATTAATCTCATAATTAATGTATAGTATTACTCAATTCATCTATTTTTTAGTCATATATATAAAAACACATATTTTTCAGTATTTCTAGGTCATTTCCAAAGAAAATTCAAAGACTTTACTTGTGATTAACATTTGATGTCTTTTGTTTATTGTGGAGAATTCCTCGCATGCCTACCATTAAGAGTCCAATGTACTTACATATATTCATCCAATCAAATAAGAATTTGTAAGAACAAAATATTTATGAACATAATATAACATAAATAATAAACGTATCATAAAGCATTCAGAGCAAATGTCCCTATACAGTTTAGTGTGTTAACAAACACAACTTTGTTGATATGATGATAATCCACATACTTGGTTCACCTCTCGACGCTCTCGCTTTCCTGCAAAATATTTGTAATAAATGGGGGTAGTAACATTCTCACATCAAATCATCCTTACAATATTGCATGCACAACAATAAGAGTTTTTATTGGATCATTATAATCCAAAATATTTTGATCCTTAGTATGAACCTGAAAGATACAATCTATATTGCATATCATGGCACCCTACATGGCAGTGAAATAGAAAGGAAATATATATGTACATATACATATGTATATACATATACATATACATATTTCAATAAATATATGTAAATGTATATAAATATACATGTATACATATACACTCGTACACATATGTATATACATATACATATACATGTATATGTATATACATATATGTAATCTGATGAGAATATATCGTTGTCTTTCCAATTGTAATTACTGAAACAAATAAAACCTCAACCCAAATAAGTGGAAGAAAACAGATTTAAAACCCATATCATTATGTGTGAAATGTAAGGGAAAGGATGGGTAGAGGTTTCCTAAAACTAGGAGACTTTGCATGATGTGATATTATATTTGATATATGCAGTTCGAAAGATTTACTAAGGATAATGTTGTTATTATCTTTGATGTTTGATGTATGCAGGTGATAAAAATGTAACTATGATATGATTAAATAATGGATAATGCTATTTTGAACAACTGACTGAAAACAAAATAATTTGTATGCCTCAAAATAATCTAAACACTAAGTCCATAAATATAAAATAGTTTATTGATAAATGAAAAAATGAATTTAGTTATTGTGGGTTTACCAACTTGAATTTTGTAGAGAATATTTAGTGAAAGCATAGGATAATTCGTAATGAAAATGACACTAGAAATTCCCTTATAAAATCATTTGAATGTGTAAATTGAATGCATTGAATTGTGGTGATTGATTTTCAAATTTGAATTTTCCTGGGAAATAATCAGTTATTTCATATTATAGTTGCCATTTATGTCTAATTTCAATGGTGCCTTGAATGGAAAATAGCCTATTTCTAATTATCAATACATCTATTTCAGCTTGCATTTGTATTTGGGCCCACTCATATTTGCATGTGGGTCCACTAAGAGGTGGGCACAATTTATTTACCAGACCACATTAATATGTTCACTACATGCCACATATACATGTACTTAACCACGCGTATAGGTTAAGTTAACCACGAGTTGCTGGGAAAATTTTAGCCCTAAAGTAATTATCTCCTGTAGTTTTCTTCCTCATTTTCTCCTTGCACATCCTTCATCCCGCATAATATATATAGGGTCATATATATTGCAAATATATATAATTTGATATACATTTATATCTATAGAAGATTATATGGATTATATATATATATTAGATTAAATATATAAATATGTATATGTGTATATATATATATATGTATATACATAACTTGTTATTGAAGCATAAATATGAGTCAAAATCTGAAACATAAAAAAGCATGATTATAGAAGGCTTAAGATTGCACCCTTACATTCAAGATGTGTATGAATATCTACAAACAAATTCATGTAATCTTGGGTTTTACTTGTTTAAATCAAATAGTGCATGGTCTGTGATGTAAGTTATGTATATACATGTATGTTTATATATGCATGTACATATACATCTTTCCAAATAGCAAACAATTATTAAAATGATAAGTAACACAAAAAGGATAAGTAGCAAGGCATTGATGACCTTTTGACATAATGTGTGAAGGACTAAAATGATGCCTTGACGATTCATAGAGACATCAAACTGTGTGAGAAGTAGATGAGGATAGTGAAATATGACAACAGATGCCACATAGGCCAATGTATAAATAAGGATATTTTTCATATGTTGTTTGACAATGCATAAGGGGAATACCCCTTTAAAGGAAAATTCACAATAAGAAAATGGTAGTATCAAGGAAAAAGATAGTCTATATTGTATATCAGGGAACACTACATGGAAGTGCAATATAAAGGACATATTTTAAGATCTATGAGTTCTCAAGAAAGCTAGTCAAACATGCTAGCAACTTGGACAATAGCCTAATGCAAGGACAGTCATAGAACAAGGTGAAAATATTTGATGATATGGAAGTGTAAGTGTTATATAAATTGGAAATATATATAATCTGATATACATATATTTCTATATTTTGTTTATATATTTAATCTGATATATACATATATATAATTTGATATAGATATATATCTATATAAGATTATACATATATAATCTGATATATATATGTGTGTGTGTGTATCTATATATATACATTGCTCTAAATATATGAGTATCTTTGTACTGCATATTGTTTTTTATTAGAGGTAAAAAATGGGTTTTGAAGGGGCCCAAAACCCTTTACAAAAAAGAACTGAAACTAAAGATAACTACATAAAGCATGTATTATTTTTGTATTGCATATTGTTTTCCAAGGTTAGTATTTTATATATTCTGCAGTTCTCCCTCTATGATTTTTTTTCGTATTGCAATTGTGATGTAGATTGCTTGTGATGGTCTGAAGCACCATGTGTTTGAGATTTCTCTAGCTAATCTTCAAAATGATAAGGATTAGGCTTACAAAAAGATTAAGCTTCATGCACAAGATGTTCATGGTAGGAATGTTCTTACAAATTTATGGGTAAGCATTATATGTTTAGTCACTCTTAAGGTTTTTGTATTTTCATGCTTTATCCATGGGTGTTTGAAGTTTCTATTGTTTGATTGTGTAGGGTATGATTTCACCACAGAAAAGCTTAGGTATTTGGTACACAAATGGTAGACATTGATAGAGGCTGATGTTGATGTCAAGACAACTGATAACTACACGTTGAGCATGTTTTTCATTGCATTTCCAAAGAGAATTCCTAAGATGGTCAAGCAATCATGCTATGCCCGATCAAGTCAAATAAGACAGGTAAAAATGACACATGTAATTGATTGCTTGGTAGATAAATGCTTGTTTCCAGATTCGTAAAAAGATGATAGAAAATATGGTTCACAAAGCTTCATGTGATGAAACCCTACACAACATGATTGTATATATGATTTGATAAGAATATGTCATTATCTGCAAATTATAATTACTGACAAAAGAAAACCTCTACCCAAATAAGTGGAAGAAAATAGATTAACCCATATCATTGTGTGCAAAATATAAGGGGAAGGAATGGGTAGAGGTTTCCTAAAACTGCTCAAGAAATTGGGACAAAAAATATATACCCATTAAATTTCATGATTATAATGTAGGGATTCAAAGAAAATCCGACAATGTTCTATTTAATTTACATTGTATGTAATGATTTCATAATAATATATCGTTGTGTGCAAATTGTAATTACTGAAAAAATAAAATGTCTACCCAAATAAGTCAAAGACAACTAATTAACTCATATCCTAAAACCCCTCAATAAATTGGGGAAAAAATTGTATTCTAATTAAATTTCATGATTATAATGAAGGGATTTAGAAAAAATTCTAACAATGTTCTGTTTAATCCACATTCTATGTAATTATTTCATAGTATACCATCAAAAATAATCATAGCACTGAAACCCTCGATGCCATACACATAATCATTCACGAGGGATTCTATTTCATTCACATTGTATGGAATGATTTCATAGTATATCGTAAAGAAAATCATTATAGTCAAACCCTCAATGCCGTACAAAAAAATGATTGTAAAACACAGCAAAATGCACAATGACTTTCAACACCAACTGAAACCCATTATTGAACAAACAAAATTGCATGGGAAAAGACATCAAGATTGTTACTTGAGAGCATATGGGAGCCAACGAAAGTGAGAAAGTTTGCAGGAGGTCGCAACAATGACTGGAGAAGGAGAAGCGAGGTGAAAATGAGGAAGAAAACTGTGGGAGATAATTACTTTAGGGCTAAAAAATTCCCAACAACCTGTGGTTAACTAAACCTAAATGCATGTCTATGTACACATATATGTGGCATGTGGTGAACATGTTAATGTGGTTAGGTAAATAAATTGCACCCACCTCCTAGTGGACCCACATGTAAAAATGAGCGGGCCCACATACAAACGCAAGTTAATAGATGTATTGATAATTAGAAATAGGCTATTTAAAAAAAAAAATGGCTTTGTAATAAATGGGTAGTGGCGAAGTGGTAGTGATGTAGCAGAAAGAGATTTTAATATCACGTTTTTTTACCACCTTTTTCTTTACAGGTTCAAGCAAACACATTTTAACTACCCACACGCCAATTTTTTTCTTTTTAAGCTAATAACTCGCTTACGAACGTAGGTCCAAAAAAATGAAGAAATTTGATGTATTCTTCACTCTCTATGGATGCATGAAGTTAGCCCTGGCGACTACTGGTATGTTTCCCCTAGTGATGAAGCTAGTCTAGCTCATGAAATTGAGTAAAAAATAAATGAAGATTTGTTGGTATGGGATGATTTATCCCAATTTTTAAAAAAATAAAAGTTGCATCTACAAAGTGATAGAAATGAAGACAACCACTACAATACAAAAATCTAATATAACCTACAAATCTTAAATATAAGCTTGTATAAATTAATGGAGAAATGATTTAAACTCCAAAGAAATCACACAACTCAAAACCCATACACATAATATATGGATTTACATGGAAAAAACTCTTTTGGGTAAAAAAACTCCACCAAGAACAGAGGGAAAATTTGTATTATTCTTCAAAAAGATTACAATACATACAACTTCCTCAATCTTGCATCCAATTCATCAACATTTGTGTACCTATAAAATATTACATAATGTCTCCATTTTAACCCCTCAATATAGATCCATGGGGGCTCAAGTTACCACAATAAAATATTACCATGGGTCAAAGAAGGGTTCCAAAATACCATGGTAAAAATCCATATGACCCTTACATGTTAAATACGGTCTAGGTATGTCAAGGATTCAAAACAAAATGAAAGCACAAAGCTGCTGCCTTGTTTTCCAACTAAACTGGAAATACCCAAATCAAAATACGGAAGAACAAGGAGACATGCAACCTTGTTTTCTATTAATTAAGCTGGAAATGGAAATACATTGAAGATTAAACATAAACTACTAAAAGAAAACTCTAAGCTACAGCTTAAAAATTTTGGGAGCTTCATGAGCTACTCAACCAGACACAACAAAACAACTTCAGGAGCTACTAAGAACTCACTGGCAGGAGCTACAAAGAGCTCTTCAGGAGCAATCACTACTCACTTACAAAACAAACATGCAACAACTACTGCTCAGAAACTTCTCTGAATCACACAGAGAACAAACAAAAACATTCCCTTCACAGTCTGCTGCTACTCAGGAATTCAAATTCTCCAACTCTTCCAACTGAGCCTTCTCAACTAAGAGAATAATCTTCCTTCATTCTTTTTTTCTTTCAAAACATTCCCTCTCAAATTCGAAATTACCTACCAGCATTGAATTGAATTCAAAAATTTCTAACACATTAACTTTAGGGGGTGTTAGGAGCTGCAAGGATGAAGATCAAAAAAATGTCGTTGAAATTGGGGGCTCCTGACGGGTAGGTGAAGCAGGGGATCTGACATGAGAGCAGGAGGCTCAGGAGCATTTACTTTTCCAACACTCCCCCTTGGTTCTGAGCCGACAAAATAGGATAAATCCTGATCCAAATCAACAACGCCCAATCTGCTTCTTAGGTGCTCGAAACTGTCCTTGCTCAAATGCTTGGTGAATATGTTGGCTAGCTACTGCTCAGACCTACAAAATGCCATTTTAATTTCACCATTCTCAACCAATTCTTTGATAAAATGATACCTGATTTCAATGTGCTTGCTTCTTCCATGAAACACATGATTTTTCATCAAGGCTATCGATGAAACAATGTCACAAAAGATTGTTGTTCCATCATCTTGTTCTTCTCTCAAATCTGCCAAGATTCTTCTTAGCCAAATAACTTGACATGTTGTTATATTCGTTGCTATATACTCAGCCTCTGCTGTTGATAAGAAAACTATGGGTTGTTTCTTGGAAACCCATGAAATGACTCCCAAACCCAAATGAAACACATAGCCCGATGTGCTCTTCCTATCATCCAAACTGCTTGCCCAATCACTATCTGTGTATCCATCGAACCCACACTTATTTGCTACTATGTACAAAATGCCATATCCTTTGGTGCCATTCACATACCTCATGATTCTTTTACCCACTTTCCAATGGGTGTCCCTTGGAGTCTCCATAAATCTAGAAATAAGACTCACACTATGCATTATATCAGGCCTAGTTGTTGTTAAATACATTAACCTTCCAACCAAAATCTTAAACATGGTCTGATCCACATTACTATTGCAATCTTCCTTGCTCAACTTTAGACCTATGGTTGTTGGTGTGGGGGAAAGCTTACTTTCAAGCATTCTAAATCTCTTCAAAATCTCATTTGCATGTTTTTCTTGAGAGATAAATATACCATCATGCATTTGTTTTACTTCTATCCCTAGAAAATATCTCAAGAGACCTAAATCTGTCATTTCAAACTCACTTTTCATGGCCTCTTTAAAATCAGCAATGAGGAAATCATCATCCCCAGTAAAAACTAGATCATCAACACACAAGACAACAATCAAAATATTACCATTTGCTGCCTTGATGTAAAGAGTGGGCTCACCATCGCTTTTGCTAAAGCCATTGCTCATCAAATATGAGTCAATCTTGTTGTACCATGCCCGTGGAGCTTGCTTCAACCCATAAAGAGAATTGTTTAGCCTATACACCTTGTGTTCTTGACCTGGAACTTCATATCTGAATGGCTGCTCCACATATATCTCTTCTTTCAACACTCCATTAAAGAAGGCAAACTTCACATCCATTTGAAAAACCTTCCATTTGTGTTGGACTGCAATTGCTATGACTGCCTGCATGGTTTCCATCCTTGCAATAGGGGAAAATGTCTCATTATAATCTCTCCCAAACTATTGTTTATACCCCTTGACCAGCAAACATGATTTGTGCCGCTCTATCCTTCCTTTAGCATTGCATTTGGTCTTGTAGACCCATTTCACCCCAATAACTTGCTTGATGGGAGGAAAATTAGTTAACTCCCATGTGTTGTTCCTCTCTATTGCATCTATCTCCTCATCCATGGACTCACACCATTTCTCCTCTTTCACAACATCCTCAAAATAAATCAGATCACTATGAGAAAATAATACAAAATTCACACTCTCATCAAATTCTTCATCATACCTTTCATTCTGGTAGATATCCCTTAGACTCTTGGTCTTATTTTGCATTAGGGAGGTGAGAGTGGGGTTTTAACTTTCAGTACTGTTGCTGCTCTACTAAACAGGCAGGTTCAGGAGCTGTCGGGAGCTCTCAGAAGCTCTCCAGAGCTCTTCAGGAGCTTGTCCAAAACTTTTAGGAGCCAATCTTCTAGTTGTCTATGGCTGCTTTCCTTTCTGTCTGCTCACTTCAAGAGATTTTAGGAGCTTGATCAGTACCTTTAGGAGCCAAGCCTCTAGCTGACTGTAACTGTCTTGCTAACTATCTTCTGACTTCAGGAGTCGTCAAGAGCTTTCAGGAGCTCTTCCGGAGCTTTTAGGAGCAACTGTAGAATCTTCTTGTTGAACTTCCTATTCTATTTCTTCTTCTTCAGGAGCTATTAGGGTTGGTTCAGAGGTGTCAGAAACTACCACTCCATCCCATGAATCATCTTCAAGGAACTCCACATCCCTACTAATGAGTATCTTCTTGGTGACTAGATTATATAGCCTGTTGACTTTGGACTCTTCACTATAGCCCATGAAAATACATTTTTCACCCTTGCCATCCATTTTTTTTCTCTTTTCCTTAGGCACATGGGCATATGCCACACAACCGAACACTCTCAAGTGCTCAACCATCCACTTGTGTTTTGTCCATGCCTCTTGAGGAATCTTGTCACATACCACCTTTGTTGGACTTTTATTAATCAAATAAACAGTTGTTGCTACAACCTCTCCCCAATATTTAGTTGGAGTCCCTTTGCTTTCATCATGCTCCTTATCATCTCAACGATGGTCCTATTCTTTGTCTTAGCTACTCCATTTTCTTGTGGAATATAATTGGTTGTTAGTTCCTTCTTGATGTCATTTTGTTTGCAAAAAATTATAAGCTAATTTGAGGTATACTCTCCTCCTCGATCCAACCTTAGTACCTTACACATGTATCCACTCTCCTTTTCAACATGGGCCTTAAACAACAAAAACTTGTCCAAAGCTTTAGATTTATGTTGCAAAAAATAGACCCATGTCTTACGGCTATAATCATCAATGAAGGTCATAAAAAATCTACTCTTACCAATAGGGCCTACCAAATCCATGTGCACCAAATCCAATGGTGCTCTTTCCCTTGTAGAGTTGCCCAATTGAAAGGGCTGCCTATGTTGCTTGCCCAAAATGCAAGCCTGACATCTAACAATACGCTCTACTATTCTTGGAAAACCATCAATTATTTTATTCTTGGAAAAAAGACTTAAACCAACATAGCCTAAATGTCCATACCTTAGATGCAATAGCTTGGAGGGGTCTTGAATGGTTCTCTTGAGAGATACTTGATGTACTGTTGTACATTTTCCATTTTTGAGAGGTGCAACAATGGACTGAGATGAGAAACGCATCTCAATCTTCAATGGAAACATCTGGTTCTTTGTCATTTGAACTGCTGCAAACACCTTTTTCCTCTCATTCTTGTCATAAATAATGCATTGAACCTTCTCCATTAGCACTTTGTATCCATTTTGGATCAGCTGTGCAACACTCATGAGATTACGCTTTAACCCAGGAGCAAGAAATACATTTTGTATCTCCTTCTTCTCACCTTGCTTGGTGCGGATCATAATAGATCATTTTCCAACAACATGAACTACTCCATTGTTCCCCATTCTAATTTCAGACTTTACATTTTTATTAATGAAAGAAAAAATACTTTTATTACCACTCATGTGGTTGCTACAACCGCTATACAAATACCAGACTTCTGGGCTGCCTTCTTTATGTTGCACATGATGAAAGTTGTGGACTTGTTTCCTTCAACCACATTTGAATCAGCCACATTTGCATTTTGTTTTGACTGATCACGTTGCTTTTTCCAAAATTCACTCGTATAATGGCCAAACTTATGATAGTAGTAGCATTCAACATTGCTCTTGTCACTCTTCTTATATGAACTACTATTCTTCTTGCCTCTTCGGGAGTTGGTCTAAGAGTTGCTCACTCCCTCTTGGTTGTTTTCTCGCGCCAAGATTTCTTCTCCAGCATTACCATGTCCAGATCTCCCTCTACCACATCTGGAGTTGTTTCTACCTCTCCCCATGCCTCTTGCATTTGACTAAGCTTTAAAAGCTTGCTCTTAGGAAGAAGTAGCAGACCTATTTAGGCGCTGCTCATGGGTTTGCAGAGAACCCATTAGCTCATCAAAAGACAACGTTGTGAGATCATTTGCCTCTTCAATGGAAATCACCACTACAACAAACTTTGTGGGTAAGCTCCTCAGGATTTTCTTCACAATCCTTTGATCATCAATGATCTCAACATTCACTCTCAACCGGTTTATTAAATTTGAGAGTCTTGTATGAAAAACATAAATGGACTCATTGTCCTTCATTTCAAGAGTCTCAAACTCTCTTTGAAGCATCTAGAGCTTTACCAATCTGACCTTGTCAGTCCCTTTGTAGTTTGTTTGGAGGATTTCCAAAGCTTCCTTTGCATAGTTAGTTGCTGCTATTCTAGGAAAAATGGTCTTTGTCAAGGCTGCTTCTATTAGACTCTTGATGCCTTAGCATCTTTCCTCCTCAACTCCTTCAACTGGTTCTTCTGGTTGTTTGTGAGCACAACATATGCTTCTGGGCTAGTCACATCGTTGAACCCATTAACCACAAACTCCCACAAATCATTGGCGACCATTATGGTCTTCATATTCTTTGCTCAAACACCATAGTTTTGTCCATTAAAGGGTAGTGGCTATTGCTAGCTCTTTCCTTCATCTATATTCATGTCTCCTACATAGAAAAAACTTAATACCCCCCCAAAAAAATGCCCTAACTCACAAGGAAATGGGGCCTATGGCTCTGATACCCGTTCAATGATTCAAAACAAAATGAAAGCACAGAGTTGTTGCTCTGTTTTCCAACTAAACTAGAAATACCCAAATCAAAATGCGGAAGCACAAGGAGACATGCAAGCTTGTTTTCTATTCATTAAGCTAGAAATAGAAATAAATTGAAGATTAAACATAAAGTACTAAAAGAAAACTATAAGCTATGACTTCAAACTTCTAGGAGCTTCATGAGCTGCTCAACTAGACGAAACAAAACAACTTTAGGAGTTACTAAGAGCTCACTAGCAGGAGCTACACAGAGCTCTTCGGGAGTAATCACTGCTCACTTACAAAACAAACATGCAACTACTGCTGCTCAGAAACTTCTTTGAATCACACAGAGAATAAACAAAAATATTCCCTTCACAGTTTGTTGTTGCTCAGGAATTCAACTTCTCCAACTCTTCCAACTGAGTCTTCTCAACTAACAGAATAATCTACCTTCATTTTTTTTGTCTTTCAAAACATTCCCTTTCAAATTTGAAATTACCTACCAGCATTGAATTGGAATTCAAAAATTCCTAACACATTAACTTCAGGGGCTGTCAGGAGTTGTAGGGATGAAGATCCCAAAAACTGTCATTGAAATTGGGGGCTCCTGATGGGTAGGTGAAGCAGGTGATCTAACATGAGAGCAGGAGACTCATGAGCATTTAATTTTCCAACAAGGTAAAAGTATAAACCTGTGTCACACTTTGAGCCAATTGTACGAATTCTATCTCTATCGAACTGGTTTTGATTGAATCGGTCTTGCTGGAGGTAATTTTTCCCATGATGTGGATCCCAACCTATATTCAATCGAATGGGTTTTTCTCAAAACCTATTCGACCGAATAAATTTTGACCGAAATAAGAAAATATAAAATAAATAAAAACAATGATGTGTAGTTGTTTCTTGGTTTTTCAAGCAAAAAATCTCAGGGTGAACTTCATTCGACCGAGGAATGTCAAATTTACCTCCTACAAAAGCAAATTAGCATCTCTCATTTTCATTCATCAGGTTTGTGGATCTTCATCTCTTTTGTTGTGCATTCGTAGTGTTGTTTAGGGTTAGGAATAGGAAAATGCTAGGTTTTTTAGTTGTTACCAAATTTCAATGTATTTGTTTGTTTTTATGTTCTAGATTTAGTTTAATTTAATTGTATTTAGGAGATTTAGTTATATTTCTTTACCAATTTTAGTTGTATTTCTTTACCAATTCTAGTCATCTGTGTGCACCATTTTCCCCCCAAATCTAGGGGTTTTAATATTAATAACAGAATAAGAGGTTAAATGAATAACTAAGTTAAAAATTATGGGCAAACACTAAAGTAAGTCGTACAAAGCATAGTATTAGATAACCTTAATAAGACTGTTGTGAAAACAAAGAGAAACAGTAATATCGAATCATAAGCTTTAAATTGTAGTAGATGTTACTTTAGGTGTTCATATCTTTGCAGATTAATAGTGTTTGATTTGTAAGATCTTGTTTTGTGCGTGATAAATCTTCAAATCATCATGCGTTAGAGTTCTAAAATTTAACTAGAAAATGTGTGCACGTGTGGTGATAGGTTGGTATATTTGTATTTTTCAAATATAAGTTCCCTCACTTTGTGTGCATGTACTGTAAAGCCTTGCAGGCACAATACTGATAGGTAGTTTTAGAAGCATACTGTGTAGGTTGTTTTATGAGGTTGCTAATGTTAACAAAAATTTCCTTCAGTTGACACTATTTATTTGTTTAAATATGTATCTAAAAATAAATGAAACTGACATGAATACTTTGATGAAACACATGAAACTTACTGTTAATGTTGATAAATTTAGATGAATAGAGATATATGTACATTTTATTATAAAGAAAAAGCTTTCTACATATTTTTTAATTTAAAAAATAAAATTTTAAGAAATGATATGAAAATATAATTTGTTATAAACCAAAGCTAATCAAAATGCAAACACAAGCCTAGGTGTTTTTTCTGCATGCATAAGCACAAAAATATTACCAATGAAATTCTTCTCTAGATTTGCCTATTTTGAGGATTTTTCCTATCCAAATTATGGTTGGGCTTTGCAGTCCCTAAAGAATCTTCCACCATTGTGGCTTGGAAATTTTTTGAACAGCTTGATTGAAATTGAAGTTAAGTTGAAATGACCATGGAGGTGTTTTTGCCACTTGGTCGTATGCCAATTTGGTCCATCAAGTTTAATCCTCTTATCAGGGTGTCTGTAAATTGTATGTTCTTATTGCTAGTTTCTAATCTATTTAAGAGAAATATATTCTATTAAAAGAGAAATTGGTTTTATCATTGAGCAGTAATTTCTTCTCATATGATGTAACAAATAGGACTTGATGCAGAAATTGTATATTTGATCTCAATAACATATGGAACCTAAAAAATAATCATAAGATTTAGAGTCTTGGAGCTCCATAGGTTTTGTATCTTAAATTTTCAAACAAAGGGAAAAGTGATTCGAAGGATCCTTCTATAAAAATTGTAAAATAACTTGAAAAATCTGTTGGATCCTCTTAACATCTTTTGGAAGTATCCATCAATGTATTGCACTACTAAAGTGAACTAGAGTTTATTTTTGCTAATCTCTACGTGCTCATTATCTACTCCATCAAAGAAAACTTGAGTTCTCAAACATGATTTTTAACTCTATCATAATAGTTCTTACCTCAACTCTTAAGTGAAAATCTTGTACCCTCTATGCTTAATCTGTGCCTCAAGCAATGTCACAATCATATTCCATATCTCTGACAGCATATTGATATCTTTCCACTGTTAATTCATTATTTTTCTTTTACCAAGGATGTTTTATTTTCCTAAAATAAATAGAGATAAAATGAAATTACAATAATGTATTATTGTCAAAGAGATAGTAGAGAAAAAGAGTTCAACATCTAGATGACAAAAAACTTGAAGTGTTAATTTTAGAAAGAGAACTAGCAAGCATATAAATACTAGAAGATATGGAATAATAACAAACAAGGTTGTAAATAAAAAATGATTTGGAGTCTTCTATTTTTTAAAGATGATTTGAAAACATCTAGAATTGTCAAGATATGATAGTTGAAGTCTCCTCACATATAAATACATCTATAGACATATCTTCAAAACAACAAATGAGTACCAAGGCTCAATATATGAGTTTCCAAGCATAGTTTTTCCACGATCACAACCTACTCTTGTCTCACATACTCCAACTTCAAATAATCCTTGGAGAAGCGCATTAATAAAAAATTCCAATGTCTCCAAATATTGGATGTAAGGAAAACCTTTCTTTCACTTGCTCTTTGCATGGCTTTTTAGCTTCTTATAATTCAGTATGACCAATTTGGTATTATATGTATATACTTCATAACTTTTTAAATCATTGTTTGAATTATATTTTAGTCCCTTTTCATCACGTCTGGGCATTTGGATATATAGCCTTTCTTTCTCACACAAATTCTGATTTACAACCCCAAACATACTTATTAAATAAGGCTCTAGAGATTTTATCTTTCAATTGGCTAGAGGTAGAAGAACTAGGACCAAAATATATAGCACATGAATACGGATCCACTGCATAATAACACTTCTATAAATTTTTGTTTAGGTTTCTAATATAAGAACAAGAATTTTTAATCCTACTTAGGGATTCCCACCTTTAAGAATTTATATAAATATATTGTATTTTTTGGTTTGTCTTTGTCCACATACCACATAATAAAAACTATAAAAAGTGGAGAGGCTTCATAAACAACATAGTAAACAAAGGGAGATGGAACTCTTACGAACTTTGTTCTAGGTCACCATTCTACTATTGAATCCTTAAGGAATCTAATATATTGTTATTAGAATTGAAAAATCCATAACTACCAATCCAACTATCTTCCTCCCCCACCTCTCGATATGACTTACTTATTACCAATCACACCATTGAAATAGTTTGGTTTGCAAAGATCAACTTCTCATACATTTAGTGTTAAAATTCTCTTCTCTTTGTCATAAAAAGTTGTAAATAATAATTATATGATTTATGTATGCATTTATTTTATTTAATAATTATGTGAAAGATAGTTGCCCTTTTCCTAGCTTTGTCATGAATGCTCACACAAATATTGAAAACCATTAATATCAATACAATTGTAAATGATGAACACATAATTTGTCACAAACCATACCTAGCACACAATATACTCATATTTAGGTTGTCACTATGTACCTGTATGCTAGTTTCATCACACAAGGTCTTCTACATTTATATTTTAGAAAAATGTTACTTTGTGAAGCATCTAAGGAAATGTATTGAATAACACCTATTTTTTCTTTCACATATATACATGGAAGATGGAAATAGCATAACAAAAAATAGAAGATTTTTAAATTATATCATTTAGGGTGTGTGGGGAGATGAAAGTTTGAGCTTAAGTTAGGTATATGGGTTCCTATATTAAGCTAGGAAAAAAAGTCATAAATTCATAGAAAAATATGTAATGATTGAAACAATTTTGTGATACCTTAGGAAATATATCACCAAAGACTATATATTTCCAACCTTATACATAAGCTAGGATCTAGACATACATATAAAGAGATTTATAAAAATTGAAAAAAAATAAGAGTATAATCTATTAATCCATTAATAGACATGTACACTTATTTATTATCTTGAAAAGATACCTTACAAAATATTTGCAAGAATTTTGTAGTCTTTTGGTTGGCTAAAGAATCAACAAAATATTTTGGGGGGATTTAGGAATTGAGTATGGAGGGAATGAAGATAAGCTTGTTGAGGAATTTAGGAACCTTGGGATAGGGAAAATAGGACTCTAGGGTTTGGGGTTTCATGGGAACACATGACAAATGAGAATGAAGATAAGGTTGAAGAATTTAGGAACCTTGGGATAGGGAAAAAAAGTACTCTAGGGTTTGGAGTTTTATGGGAACACATGACAAATGGGAATGAAGATAAGGTTGTTGAGGAATTTAGGAACCTTGGGATAACGAAAAAAAGACTTTAGGGTTTGGAGTTTTATGGGAACACAAGACAAATGAAATTTTTTAAATATACTTGAAACCTTTGAAATATTGAAAGGCATAATTTCACCTAGGAAAAGGCCACATCATTTGATATTGACCCTATAATTAATTCCACTAAGGAATTTAAATAGAAAATTCTTAATGAATATCCTTAGGCAATACTTAATATAGAGGACCTAACTAGAGATTTCTCATGTTAGCTAGATCTATGATGGGTTAACAGTATAAATGCATGAATGGGAGAAATGGATAGAAAAATAAGACACATTAAAATAAGGTTCCAACAAGCCATAAGATTCATCTAGTTAAAATTTTATTTTTAGTATGTGATGATGGATATCTATTCTTTCCTCCAAAACTTCCCATCAAAACTTATCTTATCCCAATTAATGTTTTTTAAATGCAATCCCATACCACACACTAACTCATTTGACTGCAAAATCTGACGAAATATGTATAATTTGATGTATTGTTGGGTGCTTGTAAAATTTGATGTATAATTTTTAATTTTTTAAAAGTTTATCCCCGACGTTCGTCAAAATTTTGACGAACCTAGGTTTCGTCAAAATTTTGACTAGCAGTTTCGTCAAAATTTTGACAAAGATAAAAAAATAAGAAAAAATCAAATTGTGGCCGACATAAAGAAAACTGAGTTCGTTGATTTATTGTGATAGTGTTTTTCCATACTTGCGAATTTTCTCTACTTGAGACTATTTGTGGAGAACTAAGGATGATTTTCTTGGGAAAAATTAGAAAAAATTCAAGAAGATATCACCAGGTTGAGGGTAGTCATTGTCTTTTTGTAGAATTCAGTTGTGAAGTCATATTTGTAGTTCTAGGTTTGAAAATCATATTTTAAAGCAACATGTCATCAAATTTCATTTTTAGAGGTTTAGGGTTTTCAAAATTTTATGTCCAATTTTTTTTGTGTGGAATCACCATAAGATCACAACCAAGGAACAAATTCTTGTGACTATAATTATATGATGCATAACTCTATTGGTCATGTGGCACAGTTGTGCTATAACAAATACAAGATGCATTCATGTGTGACCCAAGTTTAATATGGCTATGTTGTGATAGAAATGGAGGCACTCATATAATGTAGTTAATTCAGGTTGTATAATGTAGGTGTCAATCCTCATTGGGTGCATTTAGGTTGTCTCAAGTTTAACAGGTTACGATTTAATTATAGAATGATCAAAGAGTGATTACCTCTTGCTACAATAAAGAGCCTATAACTCTGGTTGATATGCAGAGTGGTTGTGTTATATCAATTATGTAGTGCATTCAAGCACAACCCATGTTTAATGGGCCATTCTAGAGAGTGATAAATATTTTCTAAACCTTATGAATGTTACTTAAAAGTGTATAGCTTAAACAACAAACCAAGTTTGTTACATACTTGAATGCAATCTTGGGTTACCACAAACTATAATAATGTGATCTACTAATAACCATTATGGAAAGTATTAAAGCAAGACCCATGCTATATAGGATACATTTCCCTGATCAGGTTTACATACCTTAATGATCAAACAAAAGCTTCCCACACACTCTAGGATACAATCCAAGATCATACCACAACCCTGTCAAGACAACTAATTTTATGACCCAATATTTAAGGTTGTTTTTTAATACCAACAGAAGCATTGGCAAGAGCATGATTAGGGTACAAACCCTAGGCCTTCGTAGAAACATAAACAATAACTCTAGCGGATTAGTGAGGTTGCAATACCAGAAAGATTGAGACATTGTAGATAATAACAAAATATTGCAATCTAAAGGTTGTAGTCAATAACAAACACACTATGTAGCTTAGTGACATTTGTAAATGCAATCTATGGTAAGAAGAATGATAGTCACTTGAGATGTGACAGTCAAAAAGAGGCTGAGCAGTGACAAGATAATAAAGCTCAAACCTTGCATAGTAAAGTGGAGATTTTAGTAGTGATTTTCCTTACCCCCTTGCCGAACTTAAGGGTTTTTCAAATTCTTTTGGTAGTGTTAGACAAGGAAAATGAAATCAAGGAATGACTATCCAAATGAAATAATAGTGGTAATCATAGGTTCAATGTTTCTTCTTAGCCATTGTATAATGGAGGTAGTGGATTGCATCTTTGAGAAATGTTTTGAGACTCATAAAAATGGGAGAATAGTGAATAATACCTTGTGGACTGTGAAGTAGTGTCAATAAGGTTGAAGGATCTTGAGATCTACAATACCATGAAACAATGAGTCCTTTATAGTAAGTAGGCAGTCTATAGGGAATAGTTTGATTTTATAGAAGGATGCTCATGAAAGGAATCTTCAAGTGATAGTGAGTGAGTTGTTTGAGATTGCAGCTGAGGGTGCAATACCCGGTCTTAAAGGAAGTTAGCAAAGTAATAAATGTGCAAGAAAATAAAATTATACACAACAAACAATTCACAATGTTATCTTGCATAATGCCTTGAGTTTGAAGACAAAAATCTCATTGTATCTTGATGAAAGTGGTGACCTTAATGGTCAATCACTGGCAACCATGATTTTAAAACACGCTATTGGGCTTATGGAGGCAACATTTTAAACAAGGGAGTGAGCGGTGGTTTGGAACAATGGCAGGTATGAAGGACTTGCTTTATATGCATATTATGCAGTCTAGCTTAAGACAACGTTCTTAGAAGAGATTGAAGGTGGATTATGGAACTCAAGGGTTACCATGAAAAGGATTAAAGCAAAGATTGAGATCTATTTAAAATCCACGGTCATGAATATATTAAAGATTTCACATGCAAAACCCTAGTAGCTGGAGTAATGAATACAGTGCCAAAGAGGATAGTGTGCTGGGGAAGATTTAGGAGATCTCTACATTATCTAATTATAGGGAAATACATCATTTATTTATTTATTTAATTAAAATAAATCATTCTAAACCCTATATAGGATACATTGATACTTCAAAATCCCCTGAAGGAATTTGGGATTATGCAAATATATGTCAAGTAAATACCTAGATTACAAATAGTAGAGGGAACAATTTAAGATTTGTTGAGCAGAGCGAGAATGAGATAAGCAACAATGAATCCTATGCCTCCTTTCACACACATCTCCTCACCGTTCTCTGTCATTCTTTATTGAAACACTTCTCCATTTTGGCGGTCTATGCTTGAAAATAATGTTTTGATGAAGGTTTTAGAGTATGTTTATTAAAATGAAAACTCCATTCTGGTGGGCTATGCCTGAAAATAATATTTTGACAAAAATTTTAGGGTATGTTTATTAAAGTTTTAGAGTATTTTGGTGGGCTATATTCTTGATTCCTTAAATGATTTATTCAAATGGATTGTGACTAAATAAATGACTAACTATTTAGTCATTTTTATTTGTGTGACTAAATATTTTTTAATCAATGACCAAACTAGTAGTTTATTTACTCATTTATAGGTGAGTTGCAAAAAATAAGCAGAATTTAGTCATTTTTAGTTGTTGTGACTAAAATTTTTAGTCACCTAGTCATTTATTTTCCAAATTCTACAAGTGTGTGCTTCCTTGTGTGATTAGGGCTCTCTCAATGTTGAGGGCCCTAGGGATAAACTCATCATAAGAAGTGACACATTGCATCTTTAACTAAAAGGATAAATCCTTATTGACATTAGCAATGATTATTCCAACTTGTTGCTCCTTAAGAATGGGTCACTTGCTCTTACTAGCTCACTACCTCCATCGTTGTAGGAAGTTTGCGATCAAGTTCAATATTCTGATTTTAGGAGTCTAATGGTTGGAAGTCATAGTAAAATCAGAATTTAATAAGTTTTAGAATTAACATTTTAAAGTGTTTTTTGGGGTCATTAACTTTAGACTATCTTCTCTTTTGCAGGGATGGTTGCATGCCAAATTTTTTTGATGTAAAATATCAAAATTAGTAGATTTTGTTACTTGTCTATGAAAAAAAATTATTGGAGTGTGAGTTTGATATTTTTTGAAGATCTAAATAGTCAATCTTGGTAAAGAAAAATCATGTCAGATAATATTAGTCCAAAACAAAATGAAGAGACAATTGATAGATTGTGGGCTAGATTGAAAAGAAAGGGTGATGGGAAATGTTATTGTCCTTGCAATAATTGCAAGGGCTTAAAGACGAGACGATTTTTAATCACAACAGTTGAGAAACATTGTAGGCAGCATGGTCATGTTCAAGGAGGGCATGATTATCGTCTATTGGTAAGTTGTTCATTATATGTGTTTATATTGATTGAATTTGTAAATGTTTATATCATTTTAACATTATATATATATAATTACTTGATCATGATCATGGTTTATTTGTATCTATCATTATTATAAAGGTGGGGCGCCCTAGGGCACATGATATGAATTATCACGGCCCAGAGAATGTGGTTTTGTAAGTTGATGAAAATGGAGCTGTGAATATCAAAGATGAAGTTAATGATCCTATGGAAGAAGATGATCATGTGCCAAAAAACATAGTTGAAGATGATGGTACAGATACATTGATCCATAACACATTTAGTGGCAGAGCTAATCATAATGATTGAGATGACTTTGATGATGTTCATGATTTACCTGTACTTGAGAAGGCATATGAGCCCCATTATGAAGGCTCCCAAACAAATCTTCTCTCTACCGTATTGTTGTTGTTGAACTTGAAGGTTATGAATGGTTTATCAAATATAACAATCTCACAGATGTTAAGGTATGTCATATATGTCATCTTTTTTCATCTATTTTAATTATTGTTAGTTCATCACTAGTAAATAAATGATGAAATATGTACCATTAATATTCTTTATATTAACAAATTATTTTTTGTTGTAGATTGATTGGCAAATTTTTTTTACCACTATCAAATATTTTACCTCGCTCATACTGATATTTATTTGACATTATGAAAGATATCGGAATAGAGTATCAAGCAATAGATGCATGTCCCGATGATCATATTATATATATCATAAACAACATGAATTTGCAATAGAATGCCCAGAATGTCATATCGGTAGATATCAAATAGATCAACTAACAAAAAAAGGCATCTCACAAGGTTCTTTGTTATATTCCTATTATTCCAAATATGCAACGATTATTTAGGTGTGAAAGCTTAGAGAAATTTATGGATTACCATGCATGAAATAGAAGTGGAGATGACATTCTTTGAATGCCTGTGAATGGTTTTGCATTTAGGGACATGGAGGAAAAATGGCCACACTTTAAAGAAGACCTCATAATCTCAGGCTTTCATTAGGAGTAGACGGTGTCAATCCATTTAGAGAACTAAGATCTATTTACTCAATGTGGCCTATTTTTATTATCAACAATAACATTCCTCCATAGATGTCAATAAAGAGGGAGCACATAATGTTGTCAATGACTGTTCCAGGTATTTTCTTACATCAACTTTCTTTAACGTAGTAGCATCTCATTTGTCTTATTTGTTGCATAATGACTTATTTTTTTTCATTCAATAATCATGTACATTAATTTATATATATTGCAGTAAAATGGCTATAATAATTATGTAATGTTTATGTTCATTCAATTAGGTAAGTACCAAGTTAAAGATATGAATGTATATATCGAGCCTCTTATCGACGAGTTACTAAAGTTATGGAATGGTGTAACTATGTATGACATTTCTAGACCAATAGGACGAAGAAAATTTCAATTCCATGCAATGCTTGTATGGAAAATTCATGATGCCCCAGGGCTAACACATTTTTGTGGTATGTTATAATGTTCAACTGCACTTTAACAATATTTAATTTTATGAAGTAGATATCATGCATGTTTTCAAAATAATCTATTCATTATATATAAGTATAAAAATTAACATATTTAATCCTATATATGATCTTGCAAGTCTTCAAACAAAGAGAAAATTTCCATGTCCAATTTGTGGTCTAAAGATGAAATCTCAACGTTCAACAAGTTTAGGAAAATAGGTGTTTGATGAGTATAGATACTTCCTCCATAGAAATCATGAGTATCGAACTACTGAAAAATATCTTTTCAATGGGAAAGAATGAACTACATCAAAACCACGAAGAATGACACCTCACCTATGGAAGTTGGAATATAATAGAATTAATCGTCAAAGTTATACATTGGATCAAATTGTTTATCTATCATATATGATATGTTTTGAATTTATATTTTTATATTGTGTTGTGTTTACTCATGCTGTAATTGACAATGATTGTCATTGTTAATTTTTTTAACTTATATGCTTCATGAAGGTCGTCAAGGCATTAATGGTCGGCTTCCACAGGGATTGAAAAGTTATCCCAGACAATTTAGTAGGTTGCCCTACTATGAGTAGCTAAAAATTGTGCATTTGTTTGATACAATGCATATCAGAAAGAATATAACATAAACATTATGGAAAATATTGGATGGAAGGCATGACAAAGAAAAAATTGTCAAAATTTGTAGTGACATTCAGGAAGCCAATCATACAATGAAAAATGTCATTCAATTAAATAGCGATGGAGACCAAATTATATAAGTGTCCTTCCTTGGTTATTAACAGAGCAACAAAGAAATGCTATAAAAGAAGTCATACGAAAAATTCAATTTCCCACAGGATTTGCTGCTAACATAAACAATATAATAACAAAGAAAGGTGAATTTGGGTCAGGGATGAAAACGCATGATTGACATACCTTCATTAAGGTAATTATTCAGGTATATTATATACACTTGTATAGTGCATGTACTTTTTAGTATATTATGTTTACTACTTTTGGAAAAATAATGAAAATATCATTTTATAATTGTTGCAGTACGTTCTACCTCTATCTCTCCTAGACAACTTTGACAACAATGTCAAACAAGTTATATATGATCTTGGAAGATACATGAGGTAAGTAGCGATATTTGTTCAATTCATTGTATATATCTTATAATTTCCATTTTTTTTACTTGTTATGTAATATACTATATATTTTTGTTAAATCTTGTTAATATATTTGCGCCTTGAATCACTTGTAGATGGTTGTCATCTAAAGAAATCCATAAAGAAGATATAAATTATTGGAAGAAAAAAATTCTTCGTCTAATGTGTGAAATGAAAAAGTGTCTACCTTTGAAATTTTCAATGCACAAGAACACTACTTCATACACCAAGTTGAGGAGACTGAATTGTGTGGACCTCTACACACAAGGTTAATGTGGATGGTTGAGAGGCACTTCAAATTTTTGAAGGCTTTGGTTAGACAAAGAGCACATCCTGAGGGTTCTATAGTGGAGGGATATATGGTATACTAGACCACAGTGTACATTAGTGAATATCTTCCTAAGTTTACAACAAAGATCCATGTAGATCTCATTTGGGATCCCAACTCCATTAACAAATTCAAAGGGGTGTACTTGATGGAGAAAGGTAGATTGAGGAAAGTGAGAGGTAATTATAAGATGGTCATGGAGATTAATTGGAATACATTTTACATATGGTTTTTATGTATATTGTACTTATTTAATTTTTAATCTTCAATATACATCAAATATAAATTAAGGTCGTATACTGTGGTATTTAACTAATTATATGTCGTTTGTGAATTTCAATTTTTTTGATACAGTTGGTCGAGAGTGGGATGCACTACATTTGTACATCGCAAAAAATCTTGATTGGATGATAGTATGGATTGAACGATGTCAAAAATTTGGTCGAGCATTAACATCAGAAGGTGTGACTTCATTGGTTAAAGAAGCTCATCGTAATGGAGATTCCAATATTACACAAAGGGAAATTGATTTAGCATATGGTTTAAGAGATAAATAGGTATGCATAAATATATTAATCACCCATATTATTTAATTTTTTTCAATTATATTGATGTATATATATGTTGAGATTGTTTTCTTTGCATACATTTGACCAAGAATAAATATGTTTATCAACTGACGATATTGCAATAATTTTTACATGTTTGACATATTGCAAGTGAAACACCACAAGGCTATTTGGTGCAATGGTCATAAATTTTGAATCAAAATGTTGGATGATATGAAGAAAACTTGTTATTTTGGTATAAATGCAGTCTTTCAAGTCACTAATATTTCATCTAGAAGCGACATACATCCAGAAGTCTCATAAAATTGATACTATGGGATTTTGGATGATATACTTGAATGTGACTTTAAGTCCTTCAGATTAATTATGTTCTCTGTCCTATGGTACAGGCTACGATTGAATGAAAATGATCCTGAGAGAACTGTTATTGAATATGATAATGGATTTACCATGGTTAATACAAGGTCGATCGAGCGAGCTAGAAATGAGCCCTATGTTCTTCCAAGCCAATGTGAGCAGGTATTTTACTCAGAGATTCCAGGTAAATCGGGTTGGTCATTTGTTGTTAAACATGATCTAAGAGGAAGGTTGGTAAAGTATAATGTGGTGGAAGAAGAAGATACCAAATAACTAGAAGATGATGTAGATGATGATCAGGATCAACAGTTAGTTGATGATGTCCCTAACGAAGATGTCGAAGAGGAGGAACTAGATCATGATAATGTAGGGTTAATGTTCATGAAGATGATATCTGTGTGATGACATTATAGAAACTGATATCGATGATCATGATGATATGACCAATCCTTACAATGTCAAATCTAGATCGGATGATACAAACAAAGAGTTGGATGAAGAAGAAGAAGATCAATGACATTGAAATGTATGAGTTATGTGATTATATTATCTATTTGATATTAATTTCTTGATAGAATTATATTTGACTTATGTGGTTACATAATTAATTCATGATGTTTTTAATTTTTATGTCATTACATAATTAATTTAATGATGTACTTTTTAATCTTTGAAAGGTCAAAAAATTATAACATTTCAATAGTGATGTTAAAAACCTTGAAATTAGTGTGTTTTATGTTTCATGTGATCATAAAAGATTAAAAAGTCAGTTGTAAAGGTGGTTGTTCAGTGGTTGATGTGTAAAGGCCTTTAAAAAGAATAAAGTGATCATTGTAATGGTTATTGATGGTTGAGGATTTAAAATACAAGCTCTTGACATTCAAAAATCTATGTTTTTCTTCAAAAATTTTGTATTTTTCCTGTTATGGAGCACTGTACAGTCACATGCAGCCATATTTTGATTGAAATCAATTCCAGGTCGTGAAGATGGGTGTTATCTTTTATTTGAATCTGATTTGAGGGCTTAAGGCATTGATTTGAGTTAGAAAGTTTCATTTCTTTGCATACAGCTCGATTACCCTATTTTTGAGGATTTTGTAGTCCAAACATGATATAAATGGGCTCTTACACTTTTTGTGATTACTGTAGCTTGTGTAAGAGGCCCCATGGATACTGTTGTAATTTTAGGATGCATGAATAGGGCGTAGGATGAGAAATATAGAAGGTATAGTTGTTGTCCTAAAGAGTTTTATGAAGAAAAGCATGTGAAATGAGAGGTTCAAGCCTAGGTTTCAACAAAATATGTATGAGAGATCTGATTTTATGAATTTTTATCCATGCGCAGAACTAATGGGTTGTTTCTGAACACTAAATATAAATGATACACACACACACACACATATATATGTATGTATGTATGTATGTATATGTATTTTAAAATTTAAATGTAAATGCAATTATTGGATGCTCTCCTAGAACAATAAATGTAACATATCATTAAAGAAATCTATATCTATGTATATAAATGTGTATTTATAAATGCAAGTGTAAATGCAAAGAGCATATGGTTTTGTAGTGTTATAGATACAACATATCCAAAAATTAATGTAATTGAAATTCTAAAGTCTTCAACACATATAATATGAAATCAATCAAACTATTAAACTACATGAGAAATAAATGAAAACAGTAAATGCATATGTATGTGTATTTGTAAATGTAAGTGTAAAATAAATAAGAATAATGGAAATTATAAAAGAATACAAGGGGAGACCAGTGCCTTATTGGGTATATGGAGTCTAATGAATATTTGCAAATGTGGATTTCAATAATGACAATAATTCAAACTGTCAGGCATAGAAATTGTTTACAACTTGTGTAAACGTGCAAGTGAATAATTGAAAAACTCTTCTTGAGATAGAATGGAAATTCTATTTATGTGATTCTTCTTATTAATCCAAGTAACACTTCCCAATTGTTGTGATTGATTAAAATATTTTAATCCATACTTTAGAGAACTGAATAACCAGATCACACATATATAGCAAATGTACAATGATAAACTGAGTATAAACTTGTTGTATCAATTTAAAAAATAGAGAAGCATCAAAATGGAGACAATCAAATAACTGCATAAATTTAACAAACAACTAATACCAAAATCTTAATTTGCAACTTCAATATCTTCATTTACTCCATCAAAATACATGCATTTGAGTCTCTGTATATCAAAATTCATTGTCTACTACAAATGACCTATATGCCATCTATCTGGTGTTTGTATCTTGGCTCTCTTCAACACTTAGTTCTCTAGGAGGGAAACTGTAATTGTGAGTTTTTAGTTCTCTAGGAGGGCTAAACATAAATATGAAATTATAGAATAGAACCTTGTAATTGCATTTGATGTAGATTCAAATACTAGTCGTTGATCCTTCACTTTGGTCAGATGATTGAATGAATACCTTCAAAACAAACTAACACAATCTCCATCATGGAAATAAGGGCCCACCATACTATGCATTGCCAAGGAAATCCATGTGGCACTCACCCGCAATATCGCGATTGATAAAGACCTTGCAACTTCTGATCACACAATGGCAGGCAACCATGGATCTAACCATCGGTAATCCTGTTCATTCAGTTGCTAGCTTTTTCATTAACCATCAAGCGCCTTTCCTACCGAGATTATAACATCTTCATTGATTTGAAACATGTGTATCTCATAAATGCTTTAGTAACCCGCTACATAATGTATGAAAACCAGATAAATGTATCAAAGTATTTCTATCATATCTTCAGTTTCATTAAATGAGACACGTGGCGCTCACCCATGATATAGTGATCAACTAGAATAGTGTGGTGGAGTCATCACGAGATGGCGGGGAATGGTTGAGATCAAATGATAATTGATCTATGGTCACACAAAATTTTCCCTCTGCAAAATATAAAACATTTTTTAAAAGAACTAGGGGACATCACTAAGCCGATGATAAACAATGACATAAGTTTTTTTTTAATCAAGGGAGCACGGGACCATCCAAGACTTAGGAAATAATAAAGTTAGGTGAAGGAAATAAAACGATAAATCAAAAGGGGCCCAGCCCAGATGAAGCAATGGGGCTTAAGTTGTTTTAAAACCCTCCCCAAAAAGTAACGGCCCAAAAGATCCCACCCAAGGCGTAAGATAAACACTAGGGTTTTACATGAAGACAAAGGTAAAACCCCAACCTTAGGCTTTTCCCAAACACCATAGATGACCAGAGACATAAGGCAAGATAAAAATGGAACACAAAGAGAAAATTTTTGAAGTTCCATCACAAGGAAAGGTCTCCTCCCTTCTTGGTAGTGATAACCTCCTTCACACACAGCCCTTAAAAATTATGAATAGAGGAATATAATATTGAAGAACTCAAAGTTTGATTCTCTCCTACCTAATGCTTTTAGTCATTTTATCCTTAAAAACATTTATAGTGATTACTACAGGCAAATAGACCAATTCTTCATAATAGAAGACTTTGATCATACTTTTCCAATGATGGCATTATGAGAAAACCTTAGGTTAAATGAATAATTCCTAGCTAAGTTCTTTAAATCATGTCCAACTGTATAAGAGAAGACTGCTGCTATGTGTACTTGGATACCATGGAGAAAGGATCTTTGGGCTCTTTCATCAATCATCCTACCTTAAAACATACCAAAAGTCTCCTAGCAATTAAACATATGAAGATTTAAGATGACTTAAAAAAAATTATTGCCAAAGCATAAACTTATGATGAATTAACCAAGCCTAGTGCACACTCCCTCCCCATTTACCACTTAGACATATGGAAATTAAATATAAATTTTCTACTATTTTTAGTCATGTAGGTGTCCAATAAACCACTTGGTGGTGTTTCCCTTCAAGTTTATTTACTTGAATGAAGAGAAAAAGTCCTTTGATTACAATTAGAGAATACATTTTAGGCCTTGGTTGTGTAACTGGTGGACTATAGTCATATTTAACACTTGTTACAAAGTTTGGGAGTTAAAATGTTAAGTAGATTTGATTTGTGATGGACACATTTGGACGGTAGTAACAATAACTTGCAATCTATCAAGACTTGATTACCTTATAACCTGTGAAATTTTAGCGATGAAATGATAGATTAATCACAATGCCACCTTGGGATCACATCACCATGAAAGAACTTCATCCAACATCCTTATGAGTGTAGGTATTCATCAGATCTGTCTTCCTCGAGCGAGGGAAATTTAGAAAGAGAAGAGGAAAGTGAGACATGTAGTATGTCTAAAAGAGGGAGATCAACTAGAGGTCAAAAGATTAGAAGAAAATTCTATAAACGCGTGGAATTTTTTCTTACTAAAGGGGGGTCATGTTCTTATGATGATGAGAGCATAGGCGACGTCGAGGTGCCCTTGAGGTACAAACATCTACAAAAACAATGGGTACCCAAGGAACTTCCTCCAATAAACACTGATTTTTGTGTCAATGAGAGGATATATCACATAGCACCATCGTCATTACATGGTTTGGGCCTCTTTTGCATGGATGGCATAAAGGTCTATTATGATAAAGTTACTAAATTGATGGAGTATGTTGGACCCTTTTACAGTTACAAAGATTGGATGCAACTGGTTTGATATACACGAAGTATGTGTAGGTATGCACTGTCAGCAAATTATATACAGCTAAGAAATAAGGATCAAAATAAAGGAGTGGCTATGTAAATTGACAGAAGGCCAAAAGCATCAGGGAATATTGTAGGCTTTATAAATAGTACACAACCTGGGTCAACAAATAAGCAACCCAATTGCATATTTGAGGCACGCGAGGGAAACCATGTATTCGTATGTGTGATAAAATCAATAATTGTAGGGGAAGTGTTGCTAATCGATTACAATTTGAATCGCTTAGTTACAAACATAGTTACTATGGGGGTGGTACCTACTATGTACCATTTTACCCAACTTCCAATTAATGACTCCAATATACCATTTTATTTTTATGTTTTTTTTTGTAAGTCTATTGGTTTCACTTCGATAATGTTTTTTATATTTAATTTTTTTCATAGCGAGACATTGATCGTATGGGGAAGGCTTTGGCCCAAAGCATAGATCACGATATATCTTTAGGCGCTTCTACCTGACAAGTTTACCTCATTGCAATTGTACAAATTAGATACGAGCAAAATGTTTTATTATTATGTATTTTTCATAAGTTTATTGGGTTAATTTTGATAATCTTTTTAATATTCTTGTTGTAGTTGATTGATCAAGGAAAGGCACCAGTAGTAGATGAGAGCATCCATGGGGAGGTGTAGTCAATATTATGTGATGATGACATCACTTATTCAACAAACCCTCTCAATATGATAAGGAAGACCCAAAAAAAATGCAATGAAGAAGTCCTTAAGTTGTTACTCATAGTGCCCCAAACAAATGAGATAAGAGAAAGGGTTAAAATATTGACTGAGAGATCACAAAAATTACAAGTTGTCATGAGGTCTTTAATTATAACATAAGTTCATTCATGGTTTTATATTTTGTACTCTTTTATGTCATGAACTAAAATATGTGTTGTTTTTACAGGATATTTTGCCTCCTCATGATGCTCCTGGCCATCATCAGGGTACTACAAGTGTTACCTGAGGAGTAGGGGTTGGTACAAGTGTCCATCCTGATCTTCTTGTGTATACATCACATCATCTGACCCCATCATCCATGTGTATATTGTCGTCTAAAATGCCAGCAACACATACCATGCAGTCATCCGTTAGTGCACCTTCTGGCAGTGAACACATGCCAAAACATGCGTCAGGACATGTACCTAGGGATGCAGAGGCCACTAGTACTGGTGATATTTTAGCAGCATTTCCTAGATCTTCCCATATTACTAGTACGGGAACATTTCCAGTCACATTTGTGGTGACCGAGGATTTAGTTCCCATAAAGATAGAGAAGGTCCTAGGTACTTTAAAATGTTTTAATTATTATTATATATAATCCAATTGAAATTTACTTATTGATCGCTCTTCTTAGACTATTGATCCCATGATCATTTTGCAGGAAATGATATTTTTTATAAACATCTAAGTGATATTACATTGGAGCTCTTCGGGCCCACCATATGTACACTTTGGAATGCCCAAAATCAAGATTTAAAAAATGAGCTCATTAACTGTTTAGTTGTGCTCTTCGATGATAAAACATTCAATTGAACCAAGGTCCTTAAGAAAGTTGGTAACTATCTAAAGTATGTGAGGGACCAATATAGGTCACATTTAGAGAAGAACAAAAAGTATGAGTGTTCCCCCATGATTCTGGAGAGGGAGTGGAAGGACCTAGTGTCAGATAGAAAGGAGAAGGCTGAAAAGAAAAAAGGAAAGACACCACCGGGCCAAGGAAGGTATGTGATACTATCAACAATGTAATTATATACTGATTACTCTTTTTTTTTACATAATCTAGGTATTTCAAACTTTTCATAGGTTGCTCGACACATCAAAGGAAAAAAAGGTAAGACTATAAAAACATGGGCAACACAAACTTGGCTCTAGTGGTTATATGAAATTAGCCGCATGAATTGTAAGTATCAATAAAAGAAATATTGTATCCAAATAATAAATTGAAAACAATTTTGGTTTTATCACACCATAGAAGCAAAATTCATGATCTTATGCAAAAATGTAGGGCTATGAATTCAATAGATTTCCCACAGAAGAGGACCTGAAGATTGCCTTCCAGCAAGGCTATGGAGCCGTGGCTGAACACCTAAGAGTCTTAACTGGGAAAACACAATCTTCCACTGCATCCGACACATAGGTAAATAAACTCAATAAAGTTTATTTAAAATTGAATACTTGTGCAATCTATTCAATATCAATTTCCACCATAAAGTAATTACATGCCTATTTGTTTTAAACATTCAAGCAATGATAATACTACACATGACATTGGAATGCAGCCTGGTGAGGGTGGAGCACAACTTGCAGATGAAGGTCATGGTGTGCATCCCGATACTTTAGAACATGTAGAGTGTGATCAACATGTTGAGCATGCTTAGGCTAGAGAATATCAGGAACATGATGTGGCCCCATCAGGTAAAGAGGACCACTCTAAAGTTCTTTTAAACATATTTAATTGCAATTGGTGTATTAATTAATGTAACCTTTCATGTTTCAACTTTAGAGCATGTAGAGCATGTGATCAACATGTTGAGCATGATCAGGCTAGAGAAGATCAGGAACATGATGTGGCCCCATCAAGTAAAGAGGACCACTCTAATGTTCTTTTAAACATATTTAATTTTCATTGGTGTATTAATTAATGTAACCTTTCGCGTTTCAACTACATATTAGGATTTAGAGGGTGTTCAACATCTTGAGCATGAGTCTATAACATAAGTTTAGGAACATGATGTGGACCCATCAGGTAAAGAGAACCACTCTAATGTTCTTTTAATTAATGAAATACTTGTAAAAATAATAATAAAACATATCAATTTAACATTTCTTTGTTATTGCAGCAGATCCCCCTTGCAGTAGTGTCTACATCGTGAGTAGACAACTAGGCATACATTGAGATCACGAGTAGAGGGAAAAACAACTAAAGGGGGGATAGATGATTTAGAAAATGAGACTCCACTTCAGATTTTTTTTAGCTTTAAAAAAGAAACCAAAAAAAAAGTGATTGTAATTATATCATGACAACCATATTTTTGATAATATGTAAAAACTGAAAGAATGAATATTATATGTTAATTAATGAATGTTATATGTTAATAAATGAATGTTATATGTTATTAATGGATGAATGAATGAATATTATATTTTATAAATGGATGAATGAATGATTAATGTTATATGATTGGGTATGAGGAATTGAGAGTGATGTGAGTGGGGGGGAGGGGCTAAATGAGCTTCCACCGTCACATGGTTGGCCCTATTAAGTAGAGAATATTAAACTATTCTCCAAACAAAGAGAAGCTCAATAAGGTAATGCACTTTTCAATATAAGAAATGCATCATTTGAATCATCAAACCAATATGCAAAGATGAAAGGAAGTGATAAATTTTCACTATGGTGGCAAAAAAATGATTCTTTATACCCTGAATCCATGCTCTGCATCATAATTTGAAGTTGTTTCCATTCCAATGTTCTGAGTTTAGTTTTTTTGTATAGCTTTGTATGAATACCATATTGTGTTGTGTGTGGATTTAGTTTCAAAGCTCTGTTTCTTCTATTTTTAGTGGCGACATAACTCTAAAATTTGACTTTTGTGCATAATCGGTTAGTGGAAAAATTGATAGCTCTAGAGGGTTTAGAGGCTCGATTGAGATAGATACATGGATATTTGGATCTTTTTGTTAATGGGAGGCTTCCACTTAACCATGAAATTTTGTACCATCTGCAGGTATGCAAAAGTTTCTCTACTTGCATTCATTCTTGACCAGTATTGTATTTGCATGAATCATGAATTAAACATAAAACATTAACAGATGTGAAACTTAACACTTTCACATGTATCAAAGCTCACTTTAAATTAAAACCTTCTATGCATGAAATTTTGACATAAACATTGGCATATATGAAAGAATGATGATTAACAATCATTCAATGCAATTGATGACACATTAAAATCAGACAGATAAGAAAAATCACACACATAAAACCATCACATAATACATTATATGTCCTGAGTGGAAAACCCTCTTGGGGAATAAAAACCACTCAAAAAAAATTCTCTTTATTTACATAGAGTTCCAACTCTTCACAATTCAGGAGCATGAACTCCTCTACCTTTCAAGAGCACCAACTCCACAACTTTTCAGGAGCACTAACTCCACAATTTTTCAAGAGCACCAACTCCACAATTTTTCAGGAGCACCAACTCCATAATTTTTCAGGAGCACCAACTCCACAAAAATACAACGTTTAAACAATTACAATGTACTATTAAAACCCTAGAAGTGCAAATGCAATCCTAGAATCTCAACAGTAGACCATGAATATTTTCAATGAGCACATTGAAGAATGTTGTATGAAAATGACATCTTCCTTAAATACAATAATCTGAGTATCAATATAAATATTTTCAATGCAATACAACTTCTATATAGTATATGTGAAACATCATATTCCTCTTTCAGGTTACCTAGAAAAATGCCTGAAAGTCATCTTTTAAAGACACTGAGAATAATAATCTCTAAAAGAAGTTTGTGTAACTATAAACCAACTCAGGTTAGGGTTTAAATGGAAAAACCTAAATAATCCTCCTTCAAATGAAACCCTTTCAAAAAATATCACCACATTGAAGTTATTCAATTACAATCAAGTATTGTCATCCATAAACCCTAACGGGTTTAAAAATAATCAACAAATTTTTTTAACAATAACACTTTCCAAATTAATTTTATTCACTAAAAACTTGCTTAATCAAATCCCATAAGTAATAAAAAATGATTTACCTATTTATGGTGAAAAACCAACTTGAAAGAATACCTCAAAAACCTGTTAAACAGTTTCATAACCGTCCAACTAATAGTTGCCAGCTGTTCACTGCCGTTTCCTTGACCAACATCCATAGTCCCTTAAACTCATGACATTCCATACGCCTAATAATTCTCATCCTAGCTCATACAGCGAGCTAAAGTTACATATCCACAACATACTGGCTGAAAATCTAAAAGGAATTGTAGACACCAGAATAACCATGGTGGCTTGGGCTTCAACATTGAAACAACTATACTGTGCATTTACCCTAATTTGAGCTTCAATAATTTTAGAAGACTTTGCAAAAAAGCATAATCATTTGAGATCCAGACTGCTGCCAAAGACTTTATCAAAACCAATGAACATCATAATAGCCAATGAACATCATAATAGCCAATGAGCTGTCAATGCCACATGTGCATGCACTGTCCATGGTGGTTTCTGGTGTCATTCACAAGTATCTATCAAACCAAAAGTGACTAATTATAAATGTGACTATTGATAATCAATAAACCCGATACCATAGCAAACAAAATAATGTTGTCTCCACCATGTGACTCTAAGAAAAGTTAATACCCTATTTTATTATGATCAACATGCCAAAAAAAATGTCAATACCTCATGTGGTTATTTTTAAAAAACTTGAAACCATATTAAAATGAGGCCAAACAAAAAAAAATCATCTTGATCAAGATATCCTTCACCTTGTTCAAAATAAATTTTTATAATAAAACCTTTCTTGAATAACTTTCTCAAGTGACTTATATAATGTCAATTTCTTTGACAATATAGATTGCAATGAGATTAGATAAACCACTTTACTCAAATGCCTCATAAAGAATTGCTATGGATAAAAGCATAGCATTGAAACCAATGAAACACTCCTTTTATTTTTTCCATAAAAAACCACATTAGTACCAATATGTCACCTCGAATCCTTGCACACATATTTGACACAATGCCAATTGTAACAAGATGTCAACAAAGAAAAAAATATAAAACATTATATCTTGGAAAAAATCTATTTGATCATTGTACCAGAGTGTCACAACAACTGAAAACAAGGATCTATATGCCAAGAATATATCTGAAACAATCAATGCGATATGATTATTAATGTACCTTTTCATACCATGCCTGTCCATACTACCAAGATCAACTTACAATGCCACAAAACTGAGAGTTTGTGTATTTGTAATCAAGGACAACAACTGAGAGGGAAACAAACTCCTCCTTTGTCCTTGAGGGAAAAACACAACTCTCTCTCCCCCCTTTTGCATCAAAGACAAAGGGAGGAAGAATTGTGAAAGTGCATACCAATCACTGGCCAATGCAACAAAAAGTATCCCAAATGCCAAGGACAACAACTGAATATGTCAGTTACTTTGTCACAAATGTATTACTTCTGCACAACCACTACAATTAATTAAAATAATAATGTATCACTGATATGATTGTCAAGACATGTAGGTACCAAGACAATCAAGTTATTTTCCCTCTTTTACAGTAATGAAAAAGTACACTAGATTGCAAATCAACATGAATAGCAAGAAATAAAGATCACAACACAGAATATAGTCTACTATCATTGTTAAAAAGAGAGAAGCCAATAGCCATATCAAAAGAAACAAAGAACACACAACTTCCCCTGTATACTGTTGTTCATATAATATATTATCACCATGTATTGTGCAACCATAATACTATGTTTGTTATCATACCAACTGTCACTGTTTTCTGAATGTCATCTGGAGAATCTTTTGCTAACTTTCTTTGTGTACACTATTCCTTTATTTGAAGCCTATTGAAATCTTCAAAGATATTAATAAGAACACAAGAAATAATAATAATGTCAAGAATCATCAGCCTTGGGAACAAAGACCTTAAATGACAGGGATACCATTTTCAATAGTGGCATACTAAAACAAAAAAACTCATTATGTAATTGTTACCAAGGAAAATTTGTAACACATAGCCACTTTCAACATGTAGTTTGTAGTGATCAAGTCACAATACCCACAAATAGTTGTTACCTTACACCAAGGAAACATCATCATGTAAATATCATAAAATCAAGTATTGTGAGACCAAAAATATCAATGTATGCATCAATTTCACAACCTGCAAATAGCAACTCACTGTCAAAAGCACAACGAAATATCATTGTCGAGCACCCCAAGAATGAACTGAGAATATAATAGATACCACCGCCATACATCAATGACAAGCTAAGAATGTACAGATCACCAAATTGTATTACAACCACTCACCAAAATTATTTTGTACCATGTGAATGAAACATGCAAGTAACCTCTCCCTATGATATAGCACTGTTCAATCACTACTCACAATTATCACTGCTTATTTCTGACATGTGTCCAAGCAACAAATGTTGCTTTCACTAATGCTGTCCTATCTTAAGTAACTATCTCATGAAACCTAAAACAATTTGAATTACCAATCTGAATCATTAAACAACTATTATACCGGTTAGTATGCAATCCAAACCATGATGCAATACTAAAATGCATGTAATACCATCCAGTGGAATATCAAATAGAATATCACTAATCATAAATTCATAGAAGCATACACAAGGATAGTTGAACTAGAGGTGTAGAATAAATATGAAGTCTCCCCCTAAGACCATGCATATAGACAAGAATATTTCGAGAAGCCTTGAAACCTTGCAAATCCAAAATTGTTATAACTTTAATTTTCATTTCAATAATGAGATTCTCCTCAAAATAACATTCACTACACTGTAATTTTGTATTTCACATTGCTTCATGAAGTAGAAAAATTGCATGACTTGAAAGAAAAATATAGTCTTTCTTCTCCATCTCTTGAGATATAGAGTTCTAAAAGTTCTCTTCTCATATCATAGATCCTTCCTCTTTGTGAAGATAAAACAATTGAGTGGTGACTTGAGATTACCAATTCTTTGTTCATTCTCAAGAAAACTTTCTATATCTCTATTGACATAATCAAGACAATATAAAAGTGGCACACTAACACACAATCCTTCATGTAATATAAAAATTGCAAACTAATCAAAAAAAAAAAACCAACTAAACTGCAAAGATTTGATTGTAGTTTATACTTTTAGGGATATAAGATAAAACTTTAAAGCACACCCTACAATCACAAATATTGATTAGTGAAAATAAATAGGAAGAAGATCATAGAGACCCCTCCTCAATTGATTAAGAACTTTTACACTAGTCACTTCATAGATATTTCCTTATGTCTGTGAACCAGCAACAACTATTTCTCCTTATTTCTTTTTAATCTGACACCCACAAGCATAAAAAAAATACAAAAATCCTGATCATATATTTGTGTCACACTTAACAGATTGTGTTTTAAACCCGTTGCATAATAAACATCTGGCAAGAAAATGTTATTACCAAAAACCACTATGCCTTTTGCCATAAGTTGTATGTAATCATCATTACCAAACCATACTAAACCAAAATCATGAAATTCAAGTTTAGTAAAAATAATTCTATCCCCTGTCATATGATGAGAACAACCACTATCTAAGATCCATGTATTTTCAACTTTAACATGTAATTCAATTTGATTAAAAATACCTTTTGGTTCTACATTGCTCTTTTTAGGCATCCAAACCAACTTAACTTTCTTTTACTTAGTTGTCTTAGAAAGTCTGTTCTCTTTCTTCTTGTAGGAAGCATGTCTAGATCTGCCACACTTAGCTTTTCCTCTTTGTGTGTTTGAGCTCATTTTAGATCTTACTAAAGACTTCAAAAAATCTTCATCTTTCACATTTACATCTAGAAAATTACTTGAATCATCCATATAACCAAGATCTGGCTTGTCTTCATAGGAACTTTGTTTATTCAAAATATCTATAGATGTATCAAATTCCTTTCTTAGATTTCTGATTTTAGTTTCTAAGATACAACAATTTTCTTCCTTGAATTCCAATTTCATCCTTGTGATCTTAAGGATTTCAACTTGAAGTTTTAAGTCAGTAATTTCCTTTTCAGTGATTATAATCTTACTTACTAGATTCTCAATATCTTGCTCAATCTGAATTTTCTGATATACTAAGTCCTTTTTCAAATGTTGAACCTCACTTAGAGAAATTTTTCAGTTCATTATCAAAACCTCTCAATTCTTTATTAGAAGGAGAAGTCTTTGCAAGTCTATTTTCTTGTAGTTCCATTTTATTCATTGTGGCCATAAATACAGTCTCACCTTCTAGATCTATTTTACCATCTTCTAAATCAGACTTACTGTTTATATCCTCTTGATGTTTAACTTCACCCATAAATAGAGTCTCTTCTTCTTCATCTAAAGAGTCTTTTGTCTCACTGTCTGATTCATCTTTGATGAACAAACTCTTTTTCTTCTTGAAATTGAATTTCATTTTAGGTTTATAGATATTCTTCTTAAATCGCTTGTTAGGTTTTTCATCATCACTATTTTTTTCAACATAGGGGCATTTAGCTACAGGATGTCCAATTTTTCCATAGTTGAAACATTTAAAGGGAAGTTTTCCTTTGTAGTTGCCTAATCCCTTTTTAAGTTTTGTAACAAAGTGAACCTCTATTGAATCAGTGTATTCTGAATCACTTTCTTTTGCATTTTCCTTTTTCTCAATTTTAAAAGTAGTTTCTTTTCTTGTTGGATTGCTTTTGCTTGTTCTCATTTCAAAAGCAGTAAGAATTCCTTGTAAATTATCTAAGGTAAGTTGGTCAAAATGTTTCTTTTCTTCAAGGGCTGATATCTCAGTTTCATATGTAGTATGCAAGGTTCTAATGACCTTCTTGACTACATCAAGCTCTTCTACTTGCTCTCCTAATCCTCTCATTGCATTAACAACTTCATCTATTCTCAAAAAGTATTTAGCTACTTTTTCATCATCCTTCATTCTCATTTCTTCAAACCGAGTCATTTCCTTGATAAATAATTTCAAGTTTTTCCCAAATTTCCTTAGCTGATTTGGAATGCATGACTTTAACAAATACATCTTTGGTTAAACTACACAAAAGAGCATGTTTAGCTCTAGCATTAGTTTCATACTTCTTCTTTTCAATAGAATTTGAGTGTATTGTGGGTGGAACAATATACCCATCTAGAACTATGCTCCATACATCAAGATCAATTGAAACAAGATGTGTTTCCATTTTTATTTTCCAGAACACATAGTATGTACCATCAAACAGTGGATCTCTAGTCACAAAAGTACCTTCTTGAACTTGTGACATGTTTGATAGACTTCCAAAACCAGAATCAATCCTAGGTGGATTAGACCTATGAAAGGACCCTACGCTCTGATACCAATTGTTCGAAGATTGAAATCACTAAGAGGGGGGGTGAATTAGTGATTTATAAAAGTCACAAAAAATTTCAAAACCAAGAATTTATTTTTTCTTTTGAACCAATAGGAAAAATGACAGTATGTGAAGAAAACTAGTCTTTTAAATCAAAACACCAAATGACAGTTCAAAGAACAAATTTAATTGTGCATGACTAGTATTGTATTTGCATGAACCATGAATTAAACATAAAACATTAATAGAGGCGAAACTTAACACTTTCACATGTATTAGAGCTCACTTTAAATCAGAACCTTTTATGCATGAAATTTTGACATAAACATTGGTAGATATGAAAGACTGATGATTAACAATCATTCAATGCATTTGATGACACATTAAAATCAGATAGATAAGAAAAATCACACACATAAAACCATCACATAACACATTATATTTCCTGAGTGGAAAACCCTCTTGGGGAATAAAAACCACTTGAAAAATCTTTCTCTTTATTTACTTAGAGCACCAACTCTTCACAATTCAGGAGCACCAACTCCACAACTTTTCAAGAGCACTAACTCCACAATTTTTCAGGAGCACCAACTCCACAATTTTTCAAGAGCACCAACTCCATAATTTTTTAGGAGCACCAACTCCACAAAAATACAATGTTTAAACAATCACAATGTACTATTAAAACCCTAGAAGTGCAAATGCAATCCTAGAATCTCAATAGTAGACCATGAAGATTTTCAACTAGCACATTGAAGAATGTTGTATGAAAATGACAAATTCTTCCTTAAATACAATAATCTAAGTATTAATATAAATATTTTCAATGCAATACAACTTCTATACAGTATATGTGAAACATCATATTCCTCTTTTAGGTTACCCAGAAAAATGCCTAAAAGTCATCTTTTAAAGACACTGAGAATAATAATCTCTAAAAGCAGTTTGTGTAACTGTAAACCAACTTGGTTTAGGGTTTAAATGGAAAACCCTAAATAATCCTCCTTCAAATTAAACCCTTTCAAAAAATATCACCACATTGAAGCTATTTAGTTACAATCAAGTATTGTCATCAAGAAACCCTAACGGGTTTAAACATAATCAACAAAAAATCTTAACAATAACACTTTCCAAATTAATTTTATTCACTAAAAACCTTCTTAATCAAAGCCTGTAAGTAATAGAAAATAATTTACCTGTTTACAGTGAAAAACCAACTTGAAAGAATACCTCAAAAACCTATCAAACATTTTCATAACCGTCTAGCTGATAGTTGCAAACCATTCACTGTCATTTCCTTGACCAACATCCACAGTCCCTTAAACTCATGTCATTCCATACGTCTGATAATTCTCATCCTAGCTCGTACAGTGAGCTAAAGTTACATATCCACAACACACTGGCCAAAAATCTAAAAGGAATTGTAGACACCAGAATAACCATGGTGGCTAGGGCTTCGACATTGAAACAACTATAATGCATTTACCCTAATTCAAGATTCAATAATTTTAGAATACTTTACAAAACAACATAATCATTTGATATTCAGACCATTGCCAAAGACTTTATCAAAACCATCGACATCATAATAGCCAATGAGTTGTCAATGCCACATGTGCATGCATTGTCCATGATGGTAGGCAGTGTCATTCACAAGTATGTATCAAACCAAAAGTGATTGATTATAAATGTGACTATTGATAATCAATAAACCCGATACCATATTAAACAAAATAATGTTGTCTCCACCATGTGACTCTAAGAAAAGTCAATACCCTATTTTATTGTGATCAACATGCAAAAAAAAATGTTGATACCTCATGTGGCTATTTTTAAAAAACTTGAAACCATATTAAAATGATGCCAAAAAAAAACAAATCATCCTGATCAAGATATCCTTCTCCTTGTTCAAAATAACTTTTAATAATAAAACCTTTCTTGAATAACTTTCTCAAGTGACTTGTATAATGTCAATTTCTTTGACAATATAGATTGTAATGAGATCATATAAACCACCTTACTCAAATGCCTCATAAAGAATTGATATGGCTAAAAGCCTAGCATTGAAAACCAATAAAACACTCCTTTTATTTTTTTCCATAAAAACCACATTAGAACCAATATGTCACCATGAAACCTTGCACACATATTTGACATAATGCCCATTGTTACAAGATGGCAACAGAGAAAACATTATAAAACATTATATCTTTCCAGAAATCTATTTGATCATTGTACCAGAGTGTCACAACAACTAAAAACAAGGATCTATATGCCAAGAATATGTCTGAAACAATCAATGCCAGATGATTATCAATGTAGTTGTTCATACCATACCTGTCCATACTACCAAGATCAACTTACAATGCCACAAACCTAAGAGTTTGTGTATTTGTCATCAAGGACAACAATTGAGAGGGCAACAATCCCTTCAACCCATAAGCCATAAATTTATTTTTGTCCCTTATGTCCCCTCTTTTTAAGGTGCTCATGCATCATAAATCTACCTCCAATGAAGTTTTTTTTTTTGAATTTCTTTAATTTCCTACTCTTGAGATATATGACACATTGAAAGAAATATCTCTCTTCTCATGACAAATTACCTTCCTCACATCATATCCATAATTTTGTAATTAATTTTTGACTTCATTGCATTTTAAATACCACACCCAAACTTTTTTATTGCATTGCATTTTAATTATTTTTAAATATATAGTTTCATGTTTACAAGATGTTAAATGCTTTAAGTAAAAAAGGGTAATATTTGCATCTTACTAAAAAAATAGTTATCGCATGTTTACTTTTAGTGAAATAAAATAAGTACATAGTTGTAATTTAAATTTTTTGTTTTAATTAAATGCATATTTGTGTATTTATATACATATGGTTGATGATCAGGTTCACATCACTCCACTAAGTCTGAGGAGGATGCGCAAACTATGTCTAATTTTTATAATGATAGCATCAGGAGATTAGAGAATTTTTTTAGATGTTTGAACCAAACAATACATAACTCGCCAAATCTATCTAATAGAGACACATTATTTAGTATTCAACATGAGATTACACGTATGATTGACACAATTTGATCATACAATCCTTATGATGACATAAGCATTAAGAAGTTCTATAGGTCCCTTGGTAGGAGTGTTACTGGCACTGAGAAAATTGCATCTATTTCTAGGAGAGTTTCATTAGATAATGTGCATAGCATGTTCCCTCATTATATGGTATGAGATAAAATTAGAGGATATATAGTTACTAGGTGTATAGATGAGCTTGTTGCTCCATTTATATATCCTTGATGGTTGGCATGCCATCATAGATGACCTCATAATGATGAGTTTTCACTTTATTTTTGTAAAAAATTATATGTCGAGTTCCATTTATAGTTAGATGTGGATTACACATCTATTCCTACACATGTTGGACGGGGAAGAGGGAGGTTTGTCGACAAACCTCAATATAGATGTGTAGATTTTCCACTAGCCATCAACAAGAGGGCGTTAGTTGGTCCAACCTTTTGGTTCTTCTAAAATGTTTGGAACTAGCAGTAGTAGCAAATGCAATAGTAGCCTCTACTAGATCTGAGATTTTTTACAATATTACCACCATTGCTACTCGGGCCGATCAAATGCCATATGATCGTGTTGGTAGATACTTATTACATTTTTGGATTAGCCTTCCTCCCACTAAGGCTACATTGACTAGTTATGATCCATACATTGGTGCAAAGCTACTAACACCATCAGATGTGAGATAGATGAGTGATGCCACTGTGTGTACAACTTCCATCACTGATTTACTATTAGCATACCACTTTATTAGTGAGGAGCATGGGATCCCTATCAATGTTGTATCGGTTCATATTAGACAACATTATGGTAGATAGTCGAGTTGGGGTGAGGCAGTTTCACAGGTCAATACAACTTAGGGGTATCATCATATTCCAAACCAACCTACAACCCCCACACAACATGTTCCAAATTAGGTTGAGGTTACTACACCTGATGTTCAAGCACATACAACACACTTCTCTTTGACATTGGTCTTATACCGTGTACAAGCGTCCCCGATGTGACCATACATTCTTATGACATTAGTGGGATTGGTAGAGTGCTCTAGGATGCAACGCGAGTACTTGAATAATTTATATATTTTGCATTCTAAAAATTTAGATGTTTATTAAATAAAATTGATTTTGAAGTAGTTCTCACTCTTCATTGAAATCATGTATTTGAAAATTTCTAGCAATATAGGGATTTTCCAAGATTTGGAGATTTGGAGCATTGTGATGATCCTCTACATGGTACATTTATAATATTTAAATTACTTGATACATACAGTATTTGAAAGTGCACATTAAGATGACTTTACATATACACATGTACATTAAATTAAATTGTGCACTTTCTTGTGCAAGGAGGCAGATCGAGATAGGGATCAAGACGGGGATCCAGACAGGGATCGAGAGAGAGATCTATCTGTAGTCATATTAGACATCCTTCTCTTTGACTTGTTTTACATGCATGCACATGAATTGTTATAAATTATATATTGCGGTTTATCACATTATGGTTCTTATCATGATCTTCACATTATATACATTTTACATTATTATTTCATAATATGATTCTTATTATGTTTTACATTATATATATTTTACATTATGGTTTCACATTATGGTTTGAATATGATTTCTTTAATGATCTCTCTAATTATAATGAATTGTAAATTATATATATAAATTTAAGAGTACATGCATGTTAGATAAATTTAAGGTCACATAACTCTAATCTATGTTAAGGTTTTGTTACTAATATTCCTTATCAAACCTATGTAGTATAATGTTTTTAAATATACATCTCTTATCATTTTTTTTTCCATTATGTGTTATCGAGGTTTGACATAAAGGGAAATACTTAATTATAAAATTGGTATTGTTGCATAAAAATATGAGTGTACACTCTAGTTTCTTATTTTCTAAAAAAGTGACTTGATATATGATGACAACATTACTAATTTTAGAAAGAAATAATTTAGATTTGAATTGCCTTTTCCTGCAACTCTTATTTTTTTAAAATACTAAAGGCTATTTTAAGAAAAGAAAATGGAAGTGGTTTTGACCTTGTTTTCTTATTTTCTCATTTCAAAAAGAAAGGTTTAATTATTGTTATTGCATTACTGCTTTGGAAAGGTAAAGAAGAATTGATCACTACTTATTATTTTTGTAAAAGGTTGTTGATTTTCAACTAAATTCAAATAATTGTTAGTTGCATTTATCTCATAAAAAAATAATAAATATTTTTTTTACATATTGGTCTTTGTATTCATTAATTGATTTTAATTGATTAGTTTTTCTATTCAAGTTGAATTAGTAATATTTTGACTAAGCTTATTAATTAATAAATTATTATTGCTTAATTAAATGTATTATCTTAGCTCAATAAAAATATATAAATTATTAAAAATCATTGAGATTATTTATTGCATTCAAAAATTATGAAAAACACTCAAAGAAAATAGTTACAAAAATATTCAATTAGTGATGTGCCACTAGGTCATAAAGGTTGGTAAAGTGATTAATGAACACCCAATAAATAAAAACAATCTTGAGCATATAAGTTGATGTGTACAACCATGATTGAATCATATATAAGGCATGGAAAATAATAGTTACCTATGACAAATGTAGTTCAGAGATTGATTTCCCACATAAAAACTTCACTCAACCTATCAAAAAATTTAAATAATGCATAAGGAAATTTAAAGCTTCAACTTAAACATCACTCAAATTAAACATTAAATTAGTATTAGTAAACATGTTCATTGTGAATAAAATGTACAAAAATTTAAATAGTATCATAATAATTTTATCTCTAGTTAAATCCATACTTGATATGATCTTAGGTAGATCCTAAGTAGAGATTCTTATATCTGTAAAATTTGTGACATTTTTATTAACCGTTGTGAGATTTTATAGAGGTGGGAAATTATTGGGATGAATTTTGTTTACTAATAACATAGGCTTGAGATGTAAAAATAAAAGATATAATTTCACTCCCAAATTTTAGAGATTTATTTCTTCAATTGATTCCAAATTTGGTGGGATCCAATAAAATTTGATGAAATAATTTAAGTTCATGAATTCTTCATTAAATGTAAATTTACTACTATTGTACCTAGTTTAGCTAGTGCTAAACAAACTTACTTCTATTAAAATTAAAACTTACAAATTTTCTTGGATTAATAACATTTGATGAAATAATTTAAACATGACTTCTTCATTAAACAAAATTGCTACAAGGGAATAAGATACACCTTAAGAAAGCTTTATAGGCAACTAAGATCACAAAAAAGAAGCAAATAGAATATACGCCTTAAGAAAGCTTTATAGCCAAATAAGATCACAAAAGAGAAAGTTTCATGGACTACTAATTCATTCAATGTCTATCTAATTATATACAGAAGAATATGACATATCAACCTATCTAAATTTGATGAAGCCTAAAAATAAACATCTAATCCAACAAAAAATCTAAATTTAGATCACCACATTGAATGAAATTATTTGAATTCAACATAAAATAAAAAAGATTTTCAAATTTAGGTCAACATGTTACATGTATATATTGTCATAGAAAATATATATGTACAAAAATAACTTAAACTTCTTGGTGTTGTGCAGTTTTCGCACACAGGCCCCGCTGAAGGCAAGGACCCTCTTTCGCTTTGGTTTTTGGTGTCTTGGCCCTTTCATTTTGAGGTTTTGTCTTATTTTGGAATGTGCTTAAATATTTATTTTGATTGCCTAAGTGATTTCCCTAAGTCATTCATTGAAAATCTTAAGTTCTGGGTGAATTTCGGGTTTTTACCCTGGTTCGGGACTTTGCACCCCGGTCGGATTTTCCTAGATCCTACTCGGACTCCGGCTGAGCATGGTGGATTTAGAGATTTTCGGTCTTCATGGAATTCCACATGGTCCAGATTTTTTCAGATTTTGTCCTGTCATAGGGTTCCTGGGTTTTTCTGACTGTCTTGTCGATTGCATTTAATGTCATATGTACCATTGGAAAATGATGTATTTAACCAATCTTTGAGGTCTTTTGTGCCATTATGCTTTGTTGTTTGCCATCGACTGATCCGCAGAGTGCATTCTTGCAAGTGTTTGATTGGATTTGAGGTGTTGAGTTTCAATTGTTCGATTTAAGTGGCGATTTCTAGTGTGTTCCTACTGTTGTTTTTTGTGGACGCCATTAAATTCGCATTTGTTGTTTTTGAGATCGATTTCCACTTCACAATGGTATGTATTCAATTGCCTTGCTTTTAATTGGTGATTTTGGATAACGTTTTGATGTTATAGAGTTTATTGGGGTTCAAATTCTTGAATGTTTGAACATTTTCGTGGCTAGGGTTGCATGACATGGTTTAATTTCTAGTTTCCCAAGTAGTTTCTATGATTGTTCGTTTGCTTGCATTATGAGGAAACTTGCTTGAGAACTGTGATTTCCCCCTAGTAAATAATTAGCAATTGAAATGCTTGAATCCTGAGCTTGCCTATGCGTTAATGGCGGATTTGTAGAGTTGGATTTAGGGCATCACCATTTAACCCTAGTATGCTTCCCAATTGGCCTAGAATTCTAAGAAAATCTATGGAAGGCCCATACCAAACTTGTCTCGGGCCTAGGTTCTTGAAAGTTTATAATTGATCCATTAATCTAGGCGAAATCGTGATTTGGTGTCACAGTTTGGGTTTCGTCCTTATTCTGAGATTTTTTGTCTCCGGCAGATTTTCCGGTTCTAGCGGATTTTCTCGATTTCCTTCGATTTCCCGGAATCCGCATACTTTCAGAGTTTTACCTTATCTGTGGATTTCCGTGTGGATCAGATTTTCCCGAAGTCCTTGGCTCCCTATTTTTTCTGAATTCACAAAGTGTCTCTGCCTTCGCGGAAATCCGTCTCTGGCAAATTTTCGTAGAATTTGAAGAAATATGAAGGAATATGGAATAGCATGATGTGTTAATGGATGACTATGCATTTTATGATTTATTTATGCTATATTTAGATCTCACATGTTGTTTATTGATTAATAATGATCGGATTGAATTACTAATAGGTGTTTTCATGATTATTCTGCTAGAATCCATTTGGCTCAGAATTCTCTGAAATTCTCCCTGGCTTGGATTCCGTGGATGGTCCTGAAACCCAAAGTTTAACATGATCATTCTATATGAGGTTTAATATGATTTAATGATGATTTTGATTGGTTAACCTTTGTTGGTATGATCTTTATTATTTTTTCTTTGTCAAGTGCAGGCTGAATCAAGCAAGGCAACAACTAGAAAGACTAAGGGTGACATGGAGGGATCTTCCATATCCGAAGCAAAAAGAATAAAGATGGACATCAAGAGAAAGATTCCAGTGAGTAAAATCACTTATGTCTAGTCAGAGGTAACTAATACCAATGTTGGACTGTGGGACTATGAGGAGTTCAAGACCAGGATGGCAGTGCATGATCTTCCTCCAGTGGCCAAGAGAATGTTGGAATCAGGATTGGCACATGTGGCTGGCTTTCCTTCCACGGTGCAGTGTTATGAGTTATTCCTTGAGTGTGCTAGGAACTACGACAACGATACACAAAGAATTATTGGTCCTCAAGGGAGGATTGTGGTGAATTTGAACCCTGTTTCCATTGCTCAGACTTTTGATAAGTTGGATAGATCTCATGTGTTGGCATTCAACATGAAGACAACTTAGGAGTACTATGATGAACAGAATATTAAATCTCAACAGCTTATCAATTTTTGGCTGGAGAAGCCCAAGTCTCATTATTCCAAGCTACCTAAATAGTTATTCAGGGAAAAATTCAAGGAGTATTATGATGCCATCACTCTTCTTAGCAGGGTGGTCGGATTGAAGAATGCTGGCATGTTTGAGAATTGGATGTGCCATGTGATTATGAGGAAGCGCCTAAGGGTCAATAGGAGGAGGAGAAACAAAGCAAAGTGCAATTGGAATCCATTGTGCCTGATTGGCTGGACAAAGAAATAAAGAGAAAATAGGTTGTTGTGGAAGATACTCCACCTAACGGGGATGAGTTGCTAGCCAATATTGGAAAGGATAAAGGTAAAAAGAAGGCTAGGGTGATTTCAATTATTGAGAGGGATGAAGTTCATAACAGAGTTGTCCACATTGCAACTCATGCTCTAGATAATGATAGGGAAGGGGTAACTGCAAAGGATTACAATGTGCAGAATTTTAATTTAGGGCCCACGTCCGTTGAGCAGGACATTGAAGATTATCAGGGTTCTAGTGCAGTCATCTTGGGCAGATTGAGGAAGGAAATAAAGACTAAGCAAGAGCTAAAAAAGGAAAATGAGAATCTCAAGAAATTCTTGGAGGATCTGATGAAACCCTTGCAATCTATTAACCCCTCTGCCTCTGATGCAAAACCTTTACCTCAAGAGACTATCACCGAGCTAGAAAAGATGAAGGCTTACAATATTGCTACTACAAATTGGCTACAAGGAGTGCAAACAAAAGGGAATGAGGCTATTAAGGATATTCTATCCATGGGGAAAGATGCTATGAGGGTGGTTGATTGGTCGAAGGAGGTATTAGCTCAAGAAAAAGAAGATACAGATCTCCTACTGCAGAAAACCAAAATTATCATGGAGTACACCAAGGATAAGTTAGTAAATGATAAAATTATCTCTTCATCTAAAGCTATTGAACCTTGGGAATGGTTTGAAGCATTGCAAATCAGGCAGAAGGTTCTGAAAAAGATTTACAAATAGATGAGGCAGATTGATGATACCCTAATTGGTGTGTATAATGGATCCATTGCTTTCTTTGAAATTATGACAGGGAGAAGGAAGATTGCCCCTAAGTATTTGAGTTTAGAACAGTTGAGAAAGTGGTGGCATGATGTTTATGCTCCAATTAATGATGATTCCATTTCTGAGCACCAGTTGGATGATGTGGCCACCTACATTGTTGTTATTGATAAATACCTAACCTATAGGGTTGAGTGGGATAATTCGGTGAAACAATCAAGGGAAGAAATTGTATCAATTGAAAGGCGAATTAGGGTTTTTCCTTTGCCACTTGTGGCCGACTTGGATGGGGTGCTTTTGAAAGTTCATGAAATGCTAGATCAGAATAAAGACAAAGGGGAAGGTAGTTAATGATGGGCTACATCGAGATTTGTGCTTCCCTATTATTTTTCCATGCATTGGTCCGAGCTACATTGGAGATCCTAGGCCGACCTGGATGAAGTTCATGCATTTAATGCATATTTTATCTCATTTTTAATTTCTCTTGGCCGACTTGTTGTGTCTAATTATTATTGTAAAATCCTATCTAGGCTGACATGTTTTGGGGGTTCTATAAATATGGCATTTTGCCTCATTTGTAAGGGTTAAGAAATTTTAGACATAGATAAATAGAGAGATAGTTAGAGCGAATTAAGTAGAGCAAGAGTTAGCAAGTAGTTGTTCTCAAGAAAATATTGTAACATAAATTTGGAATTGTTGCTACAATGGATAATTTAATGCAAGTAATGACATTGTGATTTGGTGCCATACTTGTGTTCTTCTTATCTTGCATGGTTCTTGTTATTCTATCTTTAGAATTGCTTTGAAGAAGATAATATTTAGATTAGATTGGATTCAATGATGTTTATGGTTTGATATTTGAAGTGTTGCAGCAATCCTTGGTCCATAGTTCTCGCAACCAACTGATTTTTAATTGCTTTGCAAAGTTAGCCTGGACTTTATATTCATTGTGCTTAGTTCAATTGTGAGGGTTTATTCATTTCAATTGCAATAGGGTTGTTTGAATGAATGTTCATGATCTGAAAATCATAACACCTTAGAAGATTGCACTGTTTCTATAAGATTGCAGATCCATTTGGGTCAAGTAGAAATTATTTTGAGGGGTTGGTCCATTTCAAGTGTTTTTTCATTTGCATTGTTAATATTAGGTTTAATATTAAGTTTAGAAATCTCTTTGGAACCCTTATCTTTTGTTATTTCTTTGATTATTGGATTAAATTTAGGATTGAAGTATCATCATATTGTTAGATCTAATAAATTGAAATTTAGTATTTTGCTTGTAGTAAGGTCCCATTGTGATTACCAACATTTTCACATTTATCACTGAGTTGTTTATGCATTGTCAAGACCTGATATTAGAGACCTTGGGGTTATCTCTTGAGGCTTGCTGATAGAGATTTACCTTTCAAGAGAGATAGGATATTGTATTCTATCTGAGTTGTTGTTGTGTAGAAAACATCATCAACACTTGGTACATATAATCTAGATCCTCTCTATCTTTTATTATTTCTAAAATCTTTTCATGATCTTCAATAGGAAACCTCCACTTTTGTTTGCCACATCCTCTTTTTGATAAAGTTTTAAAATTTATTCTTGTTGCTACAACTAAGTGACTATAATGTAGAACCTTTTGACCTGACATATAATCAATAAATATAATACCATTTGTATCTATCTATGTTTATTGATAATATGTTCCTTCAACAACCACTGAACCAGTAGGATACTCTTGTCCATCACCATCTATTATTGATTCTAACAATTTTCATTTTTGTTGTGTACATCTTAGTAGATAGTAATCTACACCTTTTGTATTGTTAGGATCTACAAGAACAACGAAAATATCTCATGTACACACCATGTAGTAAACTATGTAATGTCCCTTTTCTTGAATTTTCTAAAAATAGCAAATTACTATTTTTAGTAAGTCAGGTTACAAAAATAGCAAGTCAAGTCCTGCAGCAAAGCTAAGAAAATTGTTTTCTCAAGGTGAATTAATTAAGATAATTTTAGAGGTTAATTATCAAAGTTTTATGAAATATTTAATTGAGCCAAGTTGGGCATGGATTTTTTGGAAAAAAGAAAAATAGATTTTTATTGTCTTATGAAGTGGTGCAGGAAAGAGAAATATTTCATTATTTCCCTCAGGTGCATTTGATTTTTTCTTTTACAATTGGCAGTGGGAGTTACACACTTTGCATGCAAGCATCTTTTCCTAGGACGTTGGGATTTGGGCAACCAAGTTGGTGGTTACAAAATTTTGGTGTATTTATTGTTGTATGTTGCTTTTTGGATCCATTCTTGCATATTTTCCTTCACGGGTTTTTGTATTTTTCTTAGGATGGGAAACCAAAGAAGAAAGAATCTATGAGGTTGGTGAACCAAATGGCTTCAAGGAAGTGGTTTTGATAGTTTCTAGGAGTAGTTTCACATAGGAATTTCCAATGTGTTGAAGAGTTGAAGTTTATTTCAATATTTTGTATTTTGTTTGTAGGTGGAAGTGTGATTTTTTGGGTTTGAGTGATTTATTTGTTGTAAATGTTAATGACAATTTTTTGGACGTGGGTTTGTTGATATTTCATGGTATTTTATAATATTTTATCATAATAAACCTTGGTGTGGAGTTTAAAGAGTTTCCTTGCAATTTGGGTTTGGTTTAGTATGTGTTTGAGCTTCATATTTACTCTTTGTTTTGAGCATAGTTGTAACAAATGTATATTATTGTTAGCAACTATATGAGACAACAATAATAATGTATTCCCATATTAAAAATTAGTAGAATACATTATATTTTGGTTGCATCAAGTTTATGGTTATTTAATGGTGTTTTTGAAGCAATTATTTGAATACCCTCGATTTCTTGGTTTGATCATATTTGTAATCCTGATATAGTTAATTGGAGAAGTATTAAATCTGATTTAAATTTTAGCAAGGGACATTACACCATGCTCAACTTAGGTAGAATATAAATCAATTTTAAGTTAAAATTCAATTTAAAAATTAAAAATTAACCTGTGACAACTAAATTTGATACACATTCCTAATCAACTGAATATAGAGGATCATAGACATCTACAATGTCATTATCTTCAAAATGAGGAATTGACACTAATTTTTTTATTTCCCATTGTGAAACATACCCATCTATAATATTCTCACATTGTCTAGAGTATTTAAGCACAAAAATATTATTTTTCTCTCACTTCAATTATAAGAGGCTTGCTATGTCATTTTGTCATGATTTGATGCAAACTTCTAATACCACTAATTGTTTGACAATTATAAAGAGTTGATCGATAAATATCTGTGAATTTCAAACATCCAATTAAAAAGTGTGTAAAATTGAAAATTCAATTCATGTACACTTTGAAATTCAAATAACAAATTCATTTATGTACCTTTAACTTCCCAAAAATAGTGTGTGTTGTTTATTGAATTACAAATGGTAAAATGAATTTTGCACCATTCAATGATTTCATTTGCATTTCATATGACATTACCTACAAGTTCATGTTAATGAAATATCAGGTTAAGAGGTTTTGAAAGGAAAACACATGCAATATATTGAGACACCTTCTTTTTCCTAACAGGTTTAAGAATTTAAGAATTTAAGAATTTAAATTTCTAGTCCATATGGTGTTACCTACAAGTTCATATTGGAAAAGTGCATGCTTCACACATGCTCCTACTCCATCGTGATCTCCTTTTCCATGTCCACTCTCATAAAAGTTCCAAAAAAAATTTATGTCACGTCTAGCATGTTGGCTTAACCAATTAAAATCTTTTATAGTCTTAAATTATCATGTGAAGTTACAAGCAATTTCATTTAAAACCAAATTAGAAAAAATAAACTATATGTGTACAACATATAAGTAACTAAACAATTCAAGTCTTCAAGTTAAGTAAACAAATAAATATATAATATTTTTTTTAAAATAAATCAATATTTACCAGCACATCCATCAGACCATATCCAGTGTTGTAAAGCATCTATTTGACATTGTCTCGGGTCTTCAAAAAATATTCCAAAACAATGGGCTATATAGCTTCTATCATGACCTGTATAATCACTAATATAAAAGTGAACCTCTTTGATGATAATTCATTCTTTGCTACTTTATACACCATCCACATTTAACTCAGCATGCCTATAGAAAACTTGTACAAATATCACAACTTGCTCTAAATGATAATATTGACTTTGAATCTCAGTTTGAGGACTGAATGTATAGTTCTCAGAGAAATCAACAATATAGAGAATATAACCTGGTGGAAAGCAATTCTTTGAGTCACGAAATTTCTTAGCTTGCCATCTAGCACCATGACAATGTTGAATATGTGGATATATGATATTGTAAAATTTATTCATAAACTCATTGTAAGAAAATTCACTCTCTTTGAGAATAATTTTTCTGGCCTCAACTCCTGACTTTGTTGAGTATTTCTCATATTCAAATCTCTTCCACATAATTTGATTGAATGATCAATATTGTCAACTTGTAAAAGATTCTTCAAATTTCCACAATCATTACATATTTTTTATACACCGCACTTTGAATTCATCTAAATCTTCTAATTTTTTGCATACTTGCGAGACTTCACAAGTTATGTTGTACTTCCAGGGATGGAGCTATATTTGGATTAATTACTGTCATATATTTTTTATATGACTGTAGGTTTAGATGAAATTTAATGTGATTTTGACAACTACAAATTCCACGTACTTTATTTATACATACAAAACTTGGTCGTAGTCTCTCAAGCATCTTTTGACAAATCTTCACATCTAAAACTTCTTGCTTGAATGCTTCAAAAATTTCACTTTGTGTTGTATCTATAAAAAGTTTTGAATGTGAATTTTTTTGTACTATCTTTACCTTTTATTTGAATAGTGTCCATTCTATTGAAAGAAACACGAGAGTGGTTGGTCCAATATTCAATCACCTATTCCTTTACATCTTCTGAGATTCTATCTTTTTGAGGAACCCTACAAATATTTACCCAATTATTCTTAATATTTCCATCCAATCTATTTCTCTTTGCAATATATCTTTGAAAAATTCTCCTAGAAACATTGAGTAATTGGGAAATTGTTTGAACTTTTCTTCTATGTGATAATTTCTTACTAGAAATTGCAATCATCAATGCTCTATGTGCAACATTTAAATCAACAACTCGACTCTTGCTTTCAATATAATTCAATGTTTCTTGCAAGTTTTCAACTATTGTTTGTGTTAATGAATCTGATGACTTTTTCTTATTATCAACCCCTAACAACTCCTAAATAGGGGTCATTTATTTCCTCCTAAATAACTTTGATCTTCCAATTATAGAATTTCTTCCAAAAATTCTTCCCATATTCTTTTAGAGTGTAATTTTACTGTGCTTTCAAATAACATATCTTCAGATGAAATATTCTTGAAAAGAGAATCCTCATCCATCTCCATCATATTTTCCATACCATAGAAAAAAATTCTACTTGCACCTTCAATTTTTTCTTATACTTGTAAATTACCTTGGTCATCAACAATTTCCATGGGTTGTTCTTGAGTAGATGTTCCTTCATCCATATTTGTAGTATCTCTTTTTCGATCATACAACCTTGATCTTCTCTTTATATTCCCCATCACAAATTGCTCAAATTTGAGTTCACCTACATACAAAAATAACACATACAAATACTTTAACCTATATTTTTGATATATAGAGATCTACCTACATTCAAAATATCATTAATTTAATCAATTACACACTTCATATCATGGTACCTGAGAATATAACTCTGCCCCTATCAAAATTAGTGTTTTTCCCTAAATTTTCATAATTTAATAATTAAAAAAAGCCAAAAAAAGTTTTAAAAAAAAAAAAATTTGGTCAAAAGAGTTTTTGATCATGTTACCTGAGAATATAACTTTTCCCTTGTTGAAATTAGTGTTTTTTCTCCAAATTTCTATAATTTAATAATTAAAAAAGCCAAAAAAACAAAAAAAGTAGGTTTTTGGTTGAAATGGTTTCAGTTGAAACCCTTTTGGTCAAATTGGTTCCAACTAGAACCCTTTCGGTCAAATTGGTTCCAATCGGAACCCTTTCAGTCAAATGGATTCTAACAAGAACCCTTTCAGTCCAAAATGTCCAAGTGGCATCCCACTTGGCAACCAACTCACCATTTTTTGGAATTTTCTAAAACTTCCAAAGTCAAATAAATATTTCTTCAGTTATAATTATTTTTAAAAATAAAAATAAAATGTCATTTTGTAGAGCTCACAATGTTGAATCCAAATATAGGGTATGTGCAGGATTATCATGGAAAAAACAGGCCCTTAAGTGGCAATGAAAATTCAGAAAAATTAGAGTTAGGCAACTTGACAAAATTTTGAATAAGTTATCTATATTATTTCAAAAATATGTAAGAATAGAATCTATGGAAAATTCAATTTAGTTTCTAAACTACTAAGTTTATTTTATTTTTTTAAAAGTCTATTTGGTGAAAATTTGAAATTTCAATGCAGTAGTACTTAAATTTCAGGGGAAAAATAAGAAGTAGGTGTATGTCTGACCACCCTAACCACAATAAAATGATAATATTTTTTTATAAGATTTTAAATATAAGTAGAGGACTCATCTCCGGATGTGATGCATATTT
>VDFB02256132.1:207968718-208006051 GCA_007258455.2 Sequoia sempervirens
CCAAATAGACTTTTAAAAAATAAAATAAACTTAGTAGTTTAGAAACTAAATTGAATTTTCCATAGATTCTATTCTTACATATTTTTGAAATAATATAGATAACTTATTCAAATTTTTATGTCAAGTTGCCTAACTCTAATTTTTCTGAATTTTCATTGCCACTTCAGGGCCTGTTTTTTCCATGATAATGCTGCACATACCCTATATTTGGATTCAACATTGTGAGCTCTACAAAATGAAATTTTTATTTTTATTTTTAAAAATAATCATAACTGAAGAAATATTTATTTGACTTTGGAAGTTTTAGAAAATTCCAAAAAATGGTGAGTTGGCTGCCAAGTGGGATGCCACTTGGACAGTTTTGACTGAAAGGGTTCTTGTTAGAATCCATTTGACTGAAAGGGTTCCGATTGGAACCAATTTGACTGAAAGGGTTCTAGTTGGAACCAATTTGATTGAAAGGGTTTCAATTGAAACCCTTTCAACCAAAAACCTACTTTTTTTGTTTTTTTGGCTTTTTTAATTATTAAATTATAGAAATTTGGAGAAAAAACACTAATTTTGACAAGGGAAAAGTTATATTCTCAGGTAACATGATCCAAAACTCTTTTGACCATTTTTTTTTTAAACTTTTTTCTGGCTTTTTTTAATTATTAAATTATGAAAATTTAGGGAAAAACACTAATTTTGATAGGAGCAAAGTTATATTCTCAGGTACCATGATATGAAGTGTGTAATTGATTAAATCAATGATTTTTTGAATGTAGGTAGATCTCTATATATCAAAAATATAGGTTAAAGTATTTGTATGTGTTATTTTTGTATGCAGGTGAACTCAAATTTGAGCAATTTGTGATGGGGAATATAAAGAGAAGATCAAGGTTGTATGATCGAAAAAGAGATACTACAAATATGGATGAAGGAACATCTACTCAAGAACAACCCATGGAAATTGTTGATGACCAAGGTAATTTACAAGTATAAGAACAAATTGAAGGTGGAGGTAGAATTTTTTTCTATGGTATGGAAAATATGATGGAGATGGATGAGGATTCTCTTTTCAAGAATATTTCATCTGAAGATATGTTATTTGAAAGCACAGTAAAATTACACTCTAAAAGAATATGGGAAGAATTTTTGGAAGAAATTCTATAATTGGAAGATCAAAGTTATTTAGGAGGAAATAAATGACCCCTATTTTGGAGTTGTTAGGGGTTGATAATAAGAAAAAGTCATCAGATTCATTAACACAAACAATAGTTGAAAACTTGCAAGAAACATTGAATTCTATTGAAAGCAAGAGTCGAGCTGTTGATTTAAGTGTTGCACATAGAGCATTGATGACTGTAATTTCTAGTAAGAAATTATCACATAGAAGAAAAGTTCAAACAATTTCCTAGTTACTCAATGTTTCTAGGAGAATTTTTCAAAGATATATTGCAAAGAGAAATAGATTGGATGAAAATATTGAGAATAATTGGGTAAATATTTGTAGGGTTCCTCAAAAAGATAAAATCTCAGAAGATGTAAAGGAATAGGTGATTGAATATTGGACCAACCACTCTCGTGTTTCTTTCAATAGAATGGACACTATTCAAATAAAAGGTAAAGATGGTACAAAAAAATTCACATTCAAAACATTTTATAGATACAACACAAAGTGAACTTTTTGAAGCATTCAAGCAAGAAGTTTTAGATGTGAAGATTTGTCAAAAGATGCTTGAGAGACTACAACCAAGTTTTGTATGTATAAATAAAGTACGTGGATTTTGTAGTTTTCAAAATCACGTTAAATTTCATCTAAACCTACAGTCATATAAAAAATATATGACAATAATTAATCCAAATATAGCTCCATCCCTAGAAGTACAACATAACTTGTGAAGTCTCGCAAGTATGCAAAAAATTAGAAGATTTAGATGAATTCAAAGTGCGGTGTATAAAAAATATGTAATGATTGTGGAAATTTGAAGAATCTTTTACAAGTTGACAATATTGATCATTCAATCAAATTATGTGGAAGAGATTTGAATATGAGAAATACTCAACAAAGTCAGGAGTTGAGGCCAGAAAAATTATTCTCAAAGAGAGTGAATTTTCTTACAATGAGTTTATGAATAAATTTTACAATATCATATATCCACATATTCAACATTGTCATGGTGCTAGATGGCAAGCTAAGAAATTTCGTGACTCAAAGAATTGCTTTCCACCAGGTTATATTCTCTATATTGTTGATTTCTCTGAGAACTATACATTTAGTCCTCAAACTGAGATTCAAAGTCAATATTATCATTTAGAGCAAGTTGCGATATTTGTACAATTTTTCTATAGGCATGCTGAGTTAAATGTGGATGGTGTATAAAGTAGAAAAGAATGAATTATCATCAAAGAGGTTCACTTTTATATTAGTGATTATACAGGTCATGATAGAAGCTATATAGCCCATTGTTTTGGAATATTTTTTGAAGACCCGAGACGATGTCAAATAGATGCTTTACAACACTAGATATGGTCTGATGGATGTGCTGGTAAGTATTGATTTATTTTTTTAAAAATATTATATATTTATTTGTTTACTTAACTTGAAGACTTGAATTGTTTAGTTACTTATATGTTGTACACATATAGTTTATTTTTTCTAATTTGGTTTTAAATGAAATTGCTTGTAACTTCACAGGATAATTTAAGTCTGTAAAAGATTTTAATTGGTTAAGCCAACATGCTAGGCGTGACATAAATTTTTTTTGGAACTTTTATGAGAGTGGACATGGAAAAGGAGATCACGATGGAGCAAGAGCATGTGTGAAGCATGCACTTTTCCAATATGAACTTGTAGGTAACACCATATGGACTAGAAATTTAAATTCTTAAATTCTTAAATTCTTAAACCTGTTAGGAAAAAGAAGGTGTCTCAATATATTGCATGTGTTTTCCTTTCAAAACCTCTTAACCTGATATTTCATTAACATGAACTTGTAGGTAATGTCATACGAAATGCAAATGAAATCATTGAATGGTGCAAAATTCATTTTACCGTTCGTAATTCAATATACAACACACACTATTTTTGGGAAGTTAAAGGTACATAAATGAATTTGTTATTTGAATTTCAAAGTGTACATGAATTGAATTTTCAATTTTACACATTTTTTAATTGGATGTTTGAAATTCACAGATATTTATCGATCAACTCTTTATAATTGTCAAACAATTAGTGGTATTAGAAGTTTGTATCATATCATGACAAAATGACATAGCAAGCCTCTTATAATTCAAGTGAGAGAAAAATCATATTTTTGTGCTCAAATACTCTACAATGTGAGAATATTATAGATGGGTATGTTTCACAATGGGAAATCAAACAATTAGTGTCAACTCCTCATTTTGAAGATAATGACATTGTAGATGTCTATGATCCTCTATATTCAGTTGATTACGAATGTGTATCAGATTTAGTTGTCACAAATAAATTTTTAATTTTTAAATTGAATTTTAACTTAAAATTGATTTATATTCTACCTAAGTTGAGCATGGTGTAATGTCCCTTGCTAAAAATTAAATCAGATTTAATACTTCTCCAATTAACTATGTCAGGATTACAAATATGATCAAACCAAGAAATCGAGGGTATTCAAATAATTGCTTCAAAAACACCATTAAATAACCATAAACTTGATGCAACCAAAATATAATGTATTCTACTAATTTTTAATATGGGAATACATTATTATTGTTGTCTCATATAGTTGCTAACAATAATATACATTTGTTACGACTATGCTCAAAACAAAGAGTAAATATGAAGCTCAAACACATACTAAACCAAACCCAAATTGCAAGGAAACTCTTTAAACTCCACACCAAGGTTTATTATCATAAAATATTATAAAATAGCATGAAATATCAACAAACCCACGTCCACAAAACTGTCATTAACATTTACAACAAATAAATCACTCAAACCCAAAAAATCACACTTCCACCTACAAACAAAATACAAAATATTGAAATAAACTTCAACTCTTCAACACATTGGAAATTCCTATGTAAAACTACTCCTAGAAACTATCAAAACCACTTCCTTCAAGCCATTTGGTTCACCAACCTCATAGATTCTTTCTTCTTTGGTTTCCCATCCTAACAAAAATACAAAAACCTGTGAAGGAAAATATGCAAGAATGGATCCAAAAAGCAACATACAACAATAAATACACCAAAAATTTGTAACCACCAACTTGGGTGCCCAAATCCCAACGTCCTAGGAAAAGATGCTTGCATGCAAAGTGTGTAACTTCCACTGCCAATTGTAAAAGAAAAAATCAAATGCACCTGAGGGAAATAATGAAATATTTCTCTTTCCTGTACCACTTCATAAGACAATAAAAATCTATTTTTCTTTTTTCCAAAAATCCATGCCCAACTTGGCTCAATTAAATATTTCATAAAACTTTGATAATTAACCTCTAAAATTATCTTAATTAATTCACCTTGAGAAAACAATTTTCTTAGCTTTGCTGCAGGACTTGACTTGCTATTTTTGTAACCTGACTTACTAAAAATAGTAATTTGCTATTTTTAGAAAATTCAAGAAAAGGGACATTACATAGTTTCCTACATGGTGTGTACATTAGATATTTTCGTTGTTCTTGTAGATCATTACAATACAAAAGGTGTAGATTACTATCTAATAAGATGTACACAACCAAAATGAAAATTGTTAGAATCAATAATAGATGGTGATAGACAAGAGTATCCTGCTGGATCAGTGGTTGTTGAAGGAACATATTATCAATAAACACAGATAGATACAAATGGTATTATATTTATTGATTATATGTCAGGTCAAAAGGTTCTACATTATAGTCACTTAGTTGTAGCAACAAGAATAAATTTTAAAACTTTATCAAAAAGAGGATGTGGCAAACAAAGGTGGAGGTTTCCTATTGAAGATCATGAAAAGATTTTAGAAATAATAAAAGATAGAGAGGATCTAGATTATATGTACCAAGTGTTGATGATGTTTTCTGCACAACAACAACTCAGACAGAATACAATATCCTATCTCTCTTGAAAGGTAAATCTCTATCAACAAGCCTCAAGAGATAACCCCAAGGTCTCTAATATCAGGTCTTGACAATGCATAAACAACTCAGTGATAAATGTGAAAATGTTGGTAATCACAATGGGACCTTACTACAAGCAAAATACTGAATCTCAATTTATTAGATCTAACAATATGATGATACTTCAATCCTAAATTTAATCCAATAATCAAAGAAATAACAAAAGATACTTGGGTTCCAAAGAGATTTCTAAACTTAATACTAAACCTAATATTAACAATGCAAATGAAAAAACACTTGAAATTGACCAATCCCTCAAAAATAATTTCTACTTGACCCAAATGGATCTGCAATCTTATAGAAGCAGTGCAATCTTCTAAGGTGTTAAGATTTTTAGATCATGAAAATTCATTCAAACAACCCTATTGCAATTGAAATGAATAAACCCTCACAATTGAACTAAGCACAATGAATATAAAGTTTAGGCTAACTTTGCAAAGCAAATAACAATCAGTTGGTTGCGAGAAGTATGGACCAGGGATTGTTGCAACACTTCAAATATCAAACCATAAACATCATTGAATCCAATCTAATCTAAATATTATCTTCCTCAAAGCAATTCTAAAGATAGAATAACAAAAACCATGCAAGATAAGAACACAAGTATGGCACCAAATCACAATGTCATTACTTGCATTAAATTATCCACTGTAGCAACAATTCCAACTTTATGTTGCAATATTTGCTTGAGAACAACTACTTGCTAACTCTTGCTCTACTTAATTCACTCTAACTATCTCTCTATTTGTCTATGTCTAAAATTTATTAACCCTTACAAATGAGGAAAAATTCCATATTTATAGAACCCCCAAAACATGTCGGCCTAGATAGGATTTTACAATAATAATTAGGCACAACAAGTCGGCCAAGATAAATTCAAAATGAGATAAAATATGCATTAAATGCATGAACTTCATCCAGGTCGGCCTAGGATCTCCAATGTAGCTCGGACCAATGCATGGAAAAATAATAGGGAAGCACAAATCTCGATGTAGCCCATCATTAACTACCTTCCCCTTTGTCTTTATTCTGATCTAGCATTTCATGAACTTTCAAAAGCACCCCATCCAAGTCAGCCATAGGTGGCAAAGGAAAAACCCTAATTCGCCTTTCAATTAATGCAATTTCTTCCCTTGATTGTTTCACCGAATTATCCCACTCAACCCTATAGGTTAGGTATTTATCAATAACAACAATGTAGGTGGCCGCATCATCCAACTGGTGCTCAGAAATGGAATCATCATTAATTGGAGCATAAACATCATGCCACCACTTTCTCAACTATTCTAAACTCAAATACTTAGGGGCAATCTTCCTTCTCCTTGTCATAATTTCAAAGAAAGCAATGGATCCATTATACACACCAATTAGGGTATCATCAATCTGCCTCATTTGTTTGTAAATCTTTTTCAGAACCTTCTGCCTAATTTGCAATGCTTCAAACCATTCCCAAGGTTCAACAACTTTAGATGAAGAGAGAATTTTATCATTTACTAACTTATCCTTGGTGTACTTCATGATAATTTTGGTTTTCTGCAGCAGGAGATCTGTATCTTCTTTGTCCTGAGCTAATATCTCCTTCGACCAATCAACCACCCTCATAGCATCTTTCCCTGTGGATAGAATATCCTTAATAGCCTCATTCCCTTTTGTTTGCACTCCTTGTAGCCAATTTGCAGTAGCAAGATTGTAAGCCTTCATCTTTTCCAGCTCGGTGATAGTCTCTTGGGGTAAAGGTTTTGCATCAGAGGCAGAGGGGTTAATAGATTGCAAGGGTTTCATTAGATCCTCCAAGCATTTCTTGAGATTCTCATTTTCCTTTTTTAGCTCCTGCTTAGTCTTTATTTCCTTCCTCAATCTGCCCAAGATGACTGCACTAGAACCCTGATAATCTTCAATGTCCTGCTCAATGGAAGTGGGCCCTAAATTAAAATTTTGCACATTGTAATCCTTTGTAGTTACCCCTTCCCTATCATTATCTGGAGCAGGAGTTGCAATGTGGACAACTCTGTTATGAACTTCATCCCTCTCAATCTTTGAAATCACCCTATCCTTCTCTTTACCTTTATCCTTTCCAATATTGGCTAGCAGCTCATCCCAGCTAGGTGGAGTATCTTCCACAACAACCTATTTTCTCTTTATTTCTTTGTCCAGCCAATCAAGCACAGTGGATTCCAATTGCACTTTGCTTTGTTTCTCCTCCTCCTGTTGACCCTTAGGCACTTCCTCATAATCACATGGCACATCCAATTCTCAAACATGCCAACATTCTTCAATCCAACCACCCTGCTAAGAAGAGTGATGGCATCATAATACTCCTTGAATTTTTCCCTAAATAACTGTTTACGTAGCTTGGAATAATGAGACTTGGGCTTCTCCAGCCAAAAATTGATAAGTTGTTGAGATTTAACAGTCTGTTCATCATAGTACTCCTGAGTTGTCTTCATGTTCAATTCCACCACATGAGATCTATCCAGCATATCAAAAGTTTGAGCAATGGAAACAGGGTTCAAATTCACCACAATCCTCCCTTGAGGACCAATAATTCTTTGTGTTTCACTGTCATAGTTCCTGGCACACTCAAGGACTAACTCATAACACTGCACCATGGAAGGAAAGCCAACCACATGTGCCAATCCTGATTCCAACATTCTCTTGACCACTAGAGGAAGATCATGCGCTGCCATCCTGGTCTTGAACTCCTCATAGTCCCACAGTCCAACATTGGTATCAGTTACCCCTAACCAGACAAAAGTGATTTTACTCACTGGAATCTTGCTCTTGATGTCCATCTTTATTCTTTCTGCTTCAGATATGGAAGATCCCTCCATGTCACCCTTAGTCTTTCAAGTTGTTGCCTTGCTTGATTCATCCTACACTTGACAAAGAAAACATAATAAATATCATACCAACAAAGGTTAACCAATCAAAATCATCATTAAATCATATTAAACCTCATATAGAATGATCATGTTAAACTTCAGGTTTTAGGACCATCCGTGGAATCCAAGCCAGGGAGAATTTCAGAGAATTTTGAGCCAGATGGATTCTAGTAGAATAATCACGAAAACACCTATTAGTAATTCAATCTGATCATTATTAATCAATAAACAACATGTGAGATCTAAATATAGCATAAATAAATCATAAAATGCATAGTCATCCATTAACACATCATGTTATTCCATATTCCTTCATATTTCATCAAATTCTGGGAAAATCCGCCAGAGACGGATTTCTGCGAAGGCAGAGAAACTTTGTGAATTCATAAAAAATAGGGAGCCAAGGACTTCGGGAAAATCCGATCCACACAGAAATCTGCAGATAAGGTAAAACTCCGTAAGTATGTGGATTCCGGGAAATTGAAGGAAATTGGGAAAATCCGCTAGAACCGGAAAATCTGTCGGAGACAAAAAATCCTGGACTAAGGATGAAACCCAAACTACGACACCAAATCACGATTTTGCCTAGATTAATGGATCGACTATAAAATTTCAAGAACCTAGGCCCGAGACAAGTTTGGTATGGGCCTTCCATAGATTTTCTTAGAATTCTAGGCCAATTGGGAAGCATACTAGGGTTAAATGGTGATGCCCTAAATCCAATTCTACAAATCCGCCATTAACGCATAGGCAAGCTCAGGATTCAAGCATTTCAATTGCTAATTATTTACTAGGGGGAAATCATGGTTCTCAAGCAAGTTTCCTCATAATGCAAGCAAACGAACAATCACAGAAACTACTTGGGAAACTAGAAATTAAATCACGTTATGCAACCCTAGCCACGAAAATGTTCAAACATTCAAGAATTTGAACCCCAATAAACTCTATAACATCAAAACGTTATCCACAATCACCAATTAAAAGTAGGGAAATTGAATACATACCATTGTGAAGCGGAAATCGATCTCAAAAACAACAAATGCGAATTTAATGGTGTCCACAAAAAATAGCGGTAGGAACACACTAGAAATCGCCACTTAAATCGTACAATTGAAACTCAATGCCTCAAATCCAATCAAACACTTGCAAGAATGCACTCTGCGGATCAGTCGATGGCAAACAACAAAGCATAATGGCACAAAAGACCTCAAAGATTGGTTAAATACAATCGACAAGATAGTCAGAAAAACCCAGGAACCCTACAACAGGATGAAATCCGAAAAAATCTGGACCATGCGGAATTCCGAAAAGACTAAAAATCTCTAAATCCATCGTGCTCAGTCGAAGTCCGAGCAGGATCTGGGAAAATCCGACTGGGGTGGAAAGTCTCGAACCAGGGTAAAAACCTGAAATTCACCCAGAACTTAAGATTTTCAATGAATGACTTAGGGAAATCACTTAGGCAATCAAAATAAATATTTAAGCACATGCCAAAATAAGACAAAACCTCAAAATGAAAGGGCCAAGACACCAAAAACCAAAGCAAAAGAGGGTCCTTGCCTTCAGCGGGGCCTGTGTGCAAAAATTGCACAACACCAAGAAGTTTAAGTTATTTTTGTACATATATATTTTCTATGACAATATATACATGTAACATGTTGACCTAAATTTGAAAATCTTTTTTATTTTATGTTGAATTCAAATAATTTCATTCAATGTGGTGATCTAAATTTAGATTTTTTGTTGGATTAGATGTTTATTTTTAGGCTTCGTCAAATTTAGATAGGTTGATATGTCATATTCTTCTATATATAATTAGATAGACATTGAATGAATTAGTAGTCCATGAAACTTTCTCTTTTGTGATCTTATTTGGCTATAAAGCTTTCTTAAGGCGTATATTCTATTTGCTTCTTTTTTGTGATCTTAGTTGCCTATAAAGCTTTCTTAAGGTGTATCTTATTCCCTTGTAGCAATTTGGTTTAATGAAGTCATCATGTTTAAATTATTTCATCAAATGTTATTAATCCAAGAAAATTTGTAAGTTTTAATTTTAATAGAAGTAAGTTTGTTTAGCACTAGCTAAACTAGGTACAATAGTAGTAAATTTACATTTAATGAAGAATTCATGAACTTAAATTATTTCATCAAAATTTATTGGATCCCACCAAATTTGGAATCAATTGAAGAAATAAATCTCTAAAATTTGGGAGTGAAATTATATCTTTTATTTTTACATCTCAAGCCTATGTTATTAGTAAACAAAATTCATCCCAATAATTTCCCACCTCTATAAAATCTCACAACGTTTAATAAAAATGTCACAAATTTTACAGATATAAGAATCTCTACTTAGAATCTACCTAAGATCATATCAAGTATGGATTTAACTAGAGATAAAATTATTATGATACTATTTAAATTTTTGAACATTTTATTCACAATGAACATGTTTACTAATACTAATTTAATGTTTAATTTGAGTGATGTTTAAGTTGAAGCTTTAAATTTCCTTATGCATTATTTAAAATTTTTGATAGGTTGAGTGAAGTTTTTATGTGGGAAATCCATCTCTGAACTACATTTGTCATAGGTAACTATTATTTTCCATGCCTTATATATGATTCAATCATGGTTGTACACATCAACTTATATGCTCAAGATTGTTTTTATTTATTGGGTGTTCATTAATCACTTTACCAACCTTTATGACCTAGTGGCACATCACTAATTGAATATTTTTGTAACTATTTTCTTTGAGTGTTTTTCATAATTTTTGAATGCAATAAATGAATCTCAATGATTTTTTATAATTTATATATTTTTATTGAGCTAAGATAATACATTTAATTAACCAATAATAATTTATTAATTATTAAGCTTAGTCAAAATATTACTAATTCAACTTGAATAGAAAAACTAATCAATTAAAATCAATTAATGAATACAAAGACCAATATGTAAAAAAAATATTTATTATTTTTTTATGAGATAAATGCAACTAACAATTATTTGAATTTAGTTGAAAATCAACAACCTTTTACAAAAATAATAAGTAGTGATCAATTCTTCTTTACCTTTCCAAAGTAATAATGTAATAACAATAATTAAACCTTTCTTTTTGAAATGAGAAAATAAGAAAACAAGGTCAAAACCACTTCCATTTTCTTTTCCTAAAATAGCCTTTAGTATTTTAAAAAAATAAGAGTTGCAGGAAAAGGCAATTCAAATCTAAATTATTTCTTTCTAAAATTAGTAATGTTGTCATCATATATCAAGTCACTTTTTTAGAAAATAAGAAACTAGAGTGTACACTCATATTTTTATGCAACAATACCAATTTTATAATTAAGTATTTCCCTTTATGTCAAACCTCGATAACACATAATGAACAAAAAAATGATAAGAGATGTATATTTAAAAACATTATACTACATAGGTTTGATAAGGAATATTAGTAACAAAACCTTAACATAGATTAGAGTTATGTGACCTTAAATTTATCTAACATGCATGTACTCTTAAATTTATATATATAATTTACAATTCATTATAATTAGAGAGATCATTAAAGAAATCATATTCAAACCATACTGTGAAACCGTAATGTAAAATATATATAATGTTAAACATAATAAGAACCATATTATGAAATAATAATGTAAAATGTATATAATGTGAAGATCATGATAAGAACCATAATGTGATAAACCGTAATATATAATTTATAACAATTCATGTGCATGCATGTAAAACAAGTCAAAGAGAAGGATGTCTAATATGACTACAAATAGATCTCTCTCTCGATCCCTGTCTGGATCCCCGTCTTGATCCCTATCTCGATCTGCCTCATTGCACAAGAAAGTGCACAATTTAATTTAATGTACATGTGTATATGTAAAGTCATCTTAATGTGTACTTTCAAATACTGTATGTATCAAGTAATTTAAATATTATAAATGTACCATGTAGAGGATCATCACAATGCTCCAAATCTCCAAATCTTGGAAAATCCCTATATTGCTAGAAATTTTCAAATACATGATTTCAATGAAGAGTGAGAACTACTTCAAAATCAAGTTTATTTAATATACATCTGAATTTTTAGAATGCAAAATATATAAATTATTCAAGTACTCGCGTTGCATCCTAGAGCACTCTACCAATCCCACTAATTTCATAAGAATGTATGGTCACATCGGGGACACTTGTACACGGTATAAGACCAATGTCAAAGAGAAGTGTGTTGTATGTGCTTGAACATCAAGTGTAGTAACCTCAACCTAATTTGGAACATGTTGTGTGGGGCTTGTAGGTTGGTTTGGAATATGATGATACCCATTTTGGTGATCCCACAAAGTTGGTTTACAATTTCTGGGAGGAACTGATTTTTGTTGAAATCACATATTTTTAGAAAATGTAATGATTTAAGCCTTAAAATGTTCCATTTAAAGAATTCCAATTGAAGAGGGTTTGATAAAACTACCTTAAATCAAACCCCCTTGGATAGAACCCTGCTAGTTTTAAACCATACCTATAACAGAGTCTCCTTTACACCTATCAAAATGTTGATAAAAAACCACTTTTTATTTACCTTTTGGGGGATCAAATGAATTCATTTAAAATTTATTTTTTGTAATTATGTAGTCCTTATTATAAGCTTCCCAAAAATTATAATTTTAAATAAATTTAATTTTATTATTATATTTATTTTTTATTTCTCATGAATGTAGGTTTTTCACCGAAAATCAAGCTCTTGTTCTGCACATGTGGAAAAATAGCATATTATTAAAAAAAAAATTTAAAATATTAGTGCACTAGATATTGAATTCCTTGATCCAACAAAGAAAACAAAATTGAATTTGATACATACAAAAAAAGTTACGTGTTATACAGTTGCGCTATGTTTGAATTATAATTGGTTTGAATTTGAAACTTGATTAAAGAAAAAATATTCAATTAAAAACTATCTAACCAAGTGGAAGCACTAGATATCAGAGTTACAAATCTAAATTCAAAAGAATTAGAATTTTATCCTTCATGGAAAAAAAATTATGCGTTATATGGTGAGCATCACTTTTTAAAAATGCTATTTTCTGAAAAAAAACTAGTTTTTGAGGGAGATGGAAAAAGAAGTGCAATTTGATTCCAAAAATTTTGAAAAAAATATATTTATAATCTATAGAAAAAATGTCACAAAACTCTAGTTTGCATCATCTTCAAATTCCTCATGGTTTAGCCGCTATAGGTGCCCGAAAGTGAAGATTTAGTTAAAAAAATTATTTCAGTGTCTAGTTTGGCCAAAAATTGTAAACCACTATTGTGGGATCACCCCTTTGTATTGACCTGTGAAACTGCCTCACCCCAACTCGACTATCTACCATAATTTTGTCTAATATGAACCGATACAACATTGATAGGGATCCCATGCTCCTCACTAATAAAGTGGTATGCTAATAGTAAATCAGTGATGGAAGCTGCACACACAGTGGCATCACTCATTTATGTCACATCTGATGGTGTTAGTAGCTTTGCACCAATGTATGGATCATAACTAGTCAATGTAGCCTTAGTGGGAGGAAGGCTAATCCAAAAATGTAATAAGTATCTACCAACACGATCATATGGCATTTGATTGGCCCGAGTAGAAATGGTGGTAATATTGTAAAAAATCTCAGATCTAGTAGAGGCTACTATTGCATTTGCTACTACTGCTAGTTCCAAAAATTTTAGAAGAACCAAAAGGTTGGACCAACTAACACCCTCTTGTTGATGGGTGGTGGAAAATCTACACATCTATATTGAGGTTTGTCGACAAACCTCCCTCTTCCCCGTCCAACATGTGGAGGAATAGATGTGTAATCCACATCTAACTATAAATGGAACTCAACATATAATTGTTTACAAAAATAAAGTAAAAACTCATCATTATGAGGTCATCTATGATGGCATGCCAACCATCTAGGATATATAAATGGAGCAACAAGCTCATCTATATACCTAGTAACTGTATATCCTCTAATTTTATCTCGTACCATATAATGAGGGAACATGCTATGCACATTATCTAATGAAACTCTCCTAGAAATAGATGTAATTTTCTCAGTGCCAGTAACACTCCTAGCAAGGGACCTATAGAACTCCTCAATGCTTATGTCATCATATGGATTGTATGATCAAATTTTGTCAATCATACGTGTAATCTCATGTTGAATACTAAATAATGTGTCTCTATTAGATAGATTTGGTGAGTTATGTATTGTTTGGTTCAAACATCTAAAAGAATTCTCTAATCTCCTAATGCTATCATTATAAAAATTAGACGTAGTTTGAGCATCCTCCTCAGACTGAGTGGAGTTATGTGAACCTGATCATCAACCATATGTATATAAATACACAAATATGCATTTAATTAAAACAAAAAATTTAAATTACAAATATGTACTTATTTTATTTCACTAAAAGTAAACATGTGATAACTATTTTTTTAGTAAGATGCAAATATTACCCTTTTTTACTTAAAGCATTTAACATCTTGTAAACATGAAAATATATATTTAAAAATAATTAAAATGCAATGCAAGAAAAAAGTTTGGGTGTGGTATTTAAAATGCAATGAAGTCAAAAATTAATTACAAAATTATGGATATGACGTGAGGAAGGTAATTTGTCATGAGAAGAGAGATATTTCTTTCAATGTGTCATATATCTCAAGAGTAGGAAATTAAAGAAATTCAAAAAAAAAACTTCATTGGAGGTAGATTTATGATGCATGAGCACCTAAAAAAGAGGGGACATAAGGGACAAAAATAAATTTATGGCTCATGGGTTGAAGGGATTGTTTCCCTCTCAATTGTTGTCCTTGATGACAAATACACAAACTCTTAGGTTTGTGGCATTGTAAGTTGATCTTGGTAGTATGGACAGGTATGGTATGAACAACTACATTGATAATCATATGGCATTGATTGTTTCAGACATATTCTTGGCATATAGATCCTTGTTTTTAGTTGTTGTGACACTCAGGTACAATGATCAAATAGATTTATAGAAAGACATAATGTTTTATAATGTTTTCTCTGTTGCCATCTTGTAACAATGGGCATTATGTCAAATATGTGTGCAAGGTTTCATGGTGACATATTGGTTCTAATGTGGTTTTTATGGAAAAAATAAAAGGATTGTTTTATTGGTTTTCAATGCTAGGCTTTTAGCCATATCAATTCTTTATGAGGCATTTGAGTAAGGTGGTTTATATGATCTCATTACAATCTATATTGTCAAATAAATTTACATTATACAAGTCACTTGAGAAAGTTATTCAAGAAAGGTTTTATTATTAAAAGTTATTTTGAACAAGGAGAAGGATATCTTGATCAAGATGATTTGTTTTTTTTTTGCCTCATTTTAATATGGTTTCAAGTTTTTTTAAAATAGCCACATGAGGTATCAACATTTTTTTTTGCATGTTGATCACAATAAAATAGGGTATTGACTTTCTTAGAGTCACATGGTGGAGACAACATTATTTTGTTTAATATGGTATCGGGTTTATTGATTATCAACAGTCACATTTATAATCAATCACTTTTGGTTTGATACATACTTGTGAATGACACTAACTACCATCATGGACAATGCATGCACATGTGGCATTGACAACTCATAGGCTATTATGATGTCGATGGTTTTGATAAAGTCTTTGGCAATGGTCTGAATCTCAAATGATTATGTTGTTTTGTAAAGTCTTCTAAAATTATTGAATCTTGAATTAGGGTAAATGCATTATAGTTGTTTCAATGTTGAAGCCCTAGCCACCATGGTTATTCTGGTGTCTACAATTCCTTTTAGATTTTTGGCCAGTGTGTTGTGGATATGTAACTTTAGCTCACTGTATGAGCTAGGATGAGAATTATCAGACGTATGGAATGACATGAGTTTAAGGGACTGTGGATGTTGGTCAAGGAAATGACAGTGAATGGTTGGTAACTATCAGCTAGACGGTTATGAAAATGTTTGATAGGTTTTTGAGGTATTCTTTCAAGTTGGTTTTTCACTGTAAATAGGTAAATCATTTTCTATTACTTACGGGCTTTGATTAAGAAGGTTTTTAGTGAATAAAATTAATTTGGAAAATGTTATTGTTAAGATTTTTTGTTGATTATGTTTAAACCCGTTAGGGTTTCTTGATGACAATACTTGATTATAACTAAACAGCTTCAATGTGGTGATATTTTTTGAAAGCGTTTAATTTGAAGGAGGATTATTTAGGGTTTTCCATTTAAACCCTGACCCAAGTTGGTTTACAGTTACACAAACTACTTTTAGAGATTATTATTCTCAGTGTCTTTAAAAGATGACTTTCAGGCATTTTTCTGGGTAACCTGAAAGAGGAATATGATGTTTCACATATATTGTATAGAAGTTGTATTGCATTGAAAATATTTATATTAATACTTAGATTATTGTATTTAAGGAAGATTTTATCATTTTCATACAACATTTTTCAATGTGCTAGTTGAAAATCTTCATGGTCTACTGTTGAGATTCTAGGATTGCATTTGCACTTCTAGGGTTTTAATAGTACACTGTGATTGTTTAAACATTGTATTTTTGTGGAGTTGGTGCTCCTAAAAAATTATGGAGTTGGTGCTCTTGAAAATTGTGGAGTTGGTGCTCCTGGAAAATTGTGGAGTTGGTGCTCCTAAAAAGTTGTGGAGTTGGTGCTCCTGAATTGTGAAGAGTTGGTGCTCTAAGTAAATAAAGAGAAAGATTTTTCAAGTGGTTTTTATTCCCCAAGAGGGTTTTCCACTTAGGAAATATAATGTGTTATGTGATGGTTTTATGTGTGTGATTTTTCTTATCTATCTGATTTTAATGTATCAAATGCATTGAATGATTGTTAATCGTCAGTCTTTCATATCTACCAATGTTTATGTCAAAATTTCATGCATAAAAGGTTCTGATTTAAAGTGAGCTTTGATACATGTGAAAGTGTTAAGTTTCACCTCTATTAATGTTTTATGTTTAATTCATGGTTCATGCAAATACAATACTGGTCATGCACAAGTAAATTTGTTCTTTGAACTGTCATTTGGTGTTTTGATTTAAAAGACTAGTTTTCTTCACATACTGTCATTTTTCCTATTGGTTCAAAAGCAAAAATAAATTCTTGGTTTTGAAAAATTTTGTGACTTTTATAAATCACTGATTCACCCCCCGTCTTAGTGATTTCAGTCTTCAAACAATTGGTATCAGAGCGTAGGGTCCTTTCATAGGTCTAATCCACCTAGGATTGATTCTAGTTTTGGAAGTATGTCAAACATGTCACAAGTTCAAGAAGGTACTTTTGTGACTAGAGATCCACTATTTGATGGTACATACTATGTGTTCTGGAAAATCAAAATGGAAACACATCTTGTTTCAATTGATCTTGATGTGTGGAGCATAGTTCTAGATGGGTATATTGTTCCACCCACAATACCCTCAAATTCTATTGAAAAGAAGAAGTATGAAACTAATGCTATAGCTAAACATGCTCTTTTGTGTAGTTTAACCAAAGATGTATTTGTTAAAGTCATGCATTGCAAATTAGCTAAGGAAATTTGGGAAAAACTTGAAATTATTTATCAAGGAAATGACTCGGTTTGAAGAAATGAGAATGAAGGATGATGAAAAAGTAGCTAAATACTTTTTGAGAATAGATGAAGTTGTTAATGCAATGAGAGGATTAGGAGAGCAAGTAGAAGAGTTTGATGTAGTCAAGAAGGTCATTAGAACCTTGCATACTAAATATGAAACAAAGATATCAGCCCTTGAAGAAAAGAAACATTTTGACCAGCTTACCTTAGATATTTTACAAGGAATTCTTACTGCTTTTGAAATGAGAACAAGCAAAAGCAATCCAACAAGAAAAGAAACTGCTTTTAAAACTGAGAAAAAGGAAAATGCAAAAGAAAGTGATTCAGAATACGCTAATTCAATAGAGGCTCACTTTGTTACAAAGCTTAAAAAGGGATTAGGCAACTACAAAGGAAAACTTCCCTTTAAATGTTTCAACTATGGAAAAATTGGACATCCTGTAGCTAAATGCCCCTATGTTGAAAAAAATAGTGATGATGAAAAACCTAACAAGCGATTTAAGAAGAATATCTATAAACCTAAAATGAAATTCAATTTCAAGAAGAAAAAGAGTTTGTTCATCAAAGATGAATCAGACAGTGAGACAAAAGACTCTTCAGATGAAGAAGAAGAGACTCTATTTATGGGTGAAGTTAAACATCAAGAGGATATAAACAGTAAGTCTAATTTAGAAGATGGTAAAATAGATCTAGAAGGTGAGACTGTATTTATGGCCACAATGAATAAAATGGAACTACAAGAAAATAGACTTGCAGAGACTTATCCTTCTAATAAAGAATTGAGAGGTTTTGATAATGAACTAAAAATTTCTCTAAGTGAGGTTCAACATTTGAAAAAGGACTTAGTATATCAGAAAATTCAGATTGAGCAAGATATTGAGAATCTATTAAGTAAGATTATAATCACTGAAAAGGAAATTACTAACTTCAAACTTCAAGTTGAAATCCTTAAGATCACAAGGATGAAATTGGAATTCAAGGAAGAAAATTGGTGTATCTTAGAAACTAAAATCAGAAATCTAAGAAAGGAATTTGATACATTTATAGATATTTTGAATAAACAAAGTTCTTATGAAGACAAGCCAGATCTTGGTTATATAGACGATTCAAGTAATTTTCTAGATGTAAATGTGAAAGATGAAGATTTTTTGAAGTCTTTAGTAAGATCCAAAATGAGCTCAAACACACAAAGAGGAAAAGCTAAGTGTGGCAGATCTAGACATGCTTCCTACAAGAAGAAAGAGAACAAACTTTCTAAGACAACTAAGCAAAAAAAATTTAAGTTGGTTTGGATGCCTAAAAAGAGCAATGTAGAACCAAAAGGTATTTTTAATCAAACTGAATTACATGTTAAAGTTGAAAATACATGGATCTTAGATAGTGGTTGTTCTCATCATACGACATGGGATAGAATTATTTTTACTAAACTTGAATTTCATGATTTTGGTTTAGTATGGTTTGGTAATGATGATTACATACAACTTATGGCAAAAGGCAAAGTGGTTTTTGGTAATAACATTTTCTTGCCAGATGTTTATTATGCAGCGGGTTTAAAACACAATCTGTTAAGTGTGACACAAATATATGATCAGTATTTTTGTATTCTTTTTATGCTTGTGGGTGTCAGATTAAAAAGAAATCAGGAGAAATAGTTGTTGCTGGTTCATAGACATAAGGAAATATCTATGAAGTGACTAGTGTAAAAGTTCTTAATCAGTTGAGGAGGGGTCTCTATGATCTTCTTCCTATTTATTTTCACTAATCAATATTTGTGATTGCAGGGTGTGCTTTAAAGTTTTATCTTATATCCTTAAAAGTATAAACTGCAATCAAATCTTTGCAGTTTAGTTGGTTTTTTTTTTTTGAATAGTTTGCAATTTTTATATTACATGAAGGATTGTGTGTTAGTGTGCCACTTTTATATTGTCTTGATTATGTCAACAGAGATATATAAAGTTTTCTTGAGAATGAACAAAGAATTGGTAACCTCAAGTCACCACTCAATTGTTTTATCTTCACAAAGAGGAAGGATCTATGATAAGAGAAGAGAAATTTTAGAGCTCTATATCTCAGGAGATGGAGAAGAAAGATTATATTTTTTCTTTCAAGTCATGCAATTTTTCTACTTCATGAAGCAATGTGAAATACAAAATTACAGTGTAGTGAATGTTATTTTGAGGAGAATCTCATTATTGAAATGAAAATTAAAGTTATAACAATTTTGGATTTGCAAGGTTTCAAGGCTTCTTGAAATATTCTTGTCTATATGCATGGTCTTAGGGGGAGACTTCATATTTATTCTACACCTCTAGTTCAACTATCCTTGTGTATGCTTCTATGAATTTATGATTAGTGATATTCTATTTGATATTCCACTGGATGGTATTACATGCATTTTGGTATTGCATCATGGTTTGGATTGCATACTAACCGGTATAATAGTTGTTTAATGATTCAGATTGGTAATTCAAATTGTTTCAGGTTTCATGAGATAGTTACTTAAGATAGGACAACATTAGTGAAAGCAACATTTGTTGCTTGGACACATGTCAGTAATAAGCAGTGATAATTGTGAGTAGTGATTGAACAGTGCTATATCATAGGGAGAGGTTTCATTCACATGGTACAAAATAATTTTGGTGAGTGGTTGTAATACAATTTGGTGATCTGTACATTCTTAGCTTGTCATTGTTGTATGGCGGTGGTATCTATTATATTCTCAGTTCATTCTTGGGGTGCTTGACAATGATATTTCGTTGTGCTTTTGACAGTGAGTTGCTACTTGCAGGTTGTAAAATTGATGCATACATTGATATTTTTGGTCTCACAATACTTGATTTTATGATATTTACATGATGATGTTTCCTTGGTGTAAGGTAACAACTATTTGTGGGTATTGTGACTTGATCACTACCAACTACATGTTGAAAGTGGCTGTGTTACAGATTTTCCTTGGTAACAATTACATAATGAGTTTTTTTTGTTTTAGTATGCCACTATTGAAAATGGTATCCCTGTCATTTAAGGTCTTTGTTCCCAAGGCTGATGATTCTTGACATTATTATTATTTCTTGTGTTCTTATTAATATATTTTAAGATTTCAATAGGCTCCAAATAAAGGAACAATGCACACAAAGAAAGTTAGCAAAAGATTCTCCAGACGACATTCAGAAAACAGTGACAGTTGGTATGATAACAAACATAGTATTATGGTTGCACAATACATGGTGATAATATATTATATGAACAACAGTCTATAGGGGAAGTTGTGTGTTCTTTGTTTCTTTTGATATGGCTATTGGTTTCTCTCTTTTTAACAATGATAGTAGACTATATTCTGTGTTGTGATCTTTATTTCTTGCTATTCATGTTGATTTGCAATCTAGTGTACTTTTTCATTACTGTAAAAGAGGGAAAATAACTTGATTGTCTTGGTACCTACATGTCTTGACAATCATATCAGTGATACATTATTATTTTAATTAATTGTAGTGGTTGTGCAGAAGCAATACATTTGTGACAGAGTAACTGACATATTCAGTTGGTGTCCTTGGCATTTGGGATACTTTGTGTTGCATTGGCCAGTGATTGGTATGTGCTTTCACAATTCTTCCTCCCTTTGTCTTTGATGCAAAAAGGGGGAGAGAGAGTTGTGTTTTTCCCTCAAGGACAAAAGAGGAGTTTGTTTCCCTCTCAGTTGTTGTCCTTGATTACAAATACACAAACTCTCAGTTTTGTGGCATTGTAAGTTGATCTTGGTAGTATGGACAGGCATGGTATGAAAAGGTACATTAATAATCATATCGCATTGATTGTTTCATATATATTCTTGGCATATAGATCCTTGTTTTTAGTTGTTGTGACACTCTAGTACAATGATCAAATAGATTTTTGGCAAGATATAATGTTTTATAATTTTTTCTTTGTTGACATCTTGTTACAATTGGCATGGTGTCAAATATGTGTGCAAGGATTCGAGGTGACATATTGGTACTAATGTGGTTTTTTATGAAAAAAATAAAAGGAGTGTTTCATTGGTTTCAATGCTAGGCTTTTATCCATAACAATTATTTATGAGGCATTTGAGTAAAGTGGTTTATCTAATCTCATTGCAATCTATATTGTCAAAGAAATTGACATTATATAAGTCACTTGAGAAAGTTATTCAAGAAAGGTTTTATTATAAAAAGTTATTTTGAACAAGGTGAAGGATATCTTGATCAAGATGATTTTTTTTTGTTTGGCTTCATTTTAATATGGTTTCAAGTTTTTTAAAAACAACCACATGAGGTATCGACATTTTTTTTGGCATGTTGATCATAATAAAATAGGGTATTGACTTTTCTTAGAGTCACATGGTGGAGACAACATTATTTTGTTTGATATGGTATCAGGTTTATTGATTATCAACAGTCACATTTATAATTAGTCACTTTTGGTTCGATAGATACTTGTGAATGACACCAGAAACCACCATGGACAGTGCATGCACATGTGGCATTGACAGCTCATTGGCTATTATGATGTTCATTGGTTTTGATAAAGTCTTTGGCAGCAGTCTGGATCTCAAATGATTATGCTTTTTTGCAAAGTCTTCTAAAATTATTGAAGCTCAAATTAGGGTAAATGCATTATAGTTGTTTCAATGTTGAAGCCCAAGCCACCATGGTTATTCTGGTGTCTGCAATTCCTTTTAGATTTTCAGCCAGTATGTTGTGGATATGTAACTTTAGCTCACTGTATGAGCTAGGATGAGAATTATTAGGCATATGGAATGACATGAGTTTAAGGGACTGTGGATGTTGGTCAAGGAAACGACAGTGAATGGCTGGCAACTATCAGTTGGACGATTATGAAATTGTTTGACATGTTTTTGAGGTATTCTTTCAAGTTGGTTTTTCACCATAAATAGGTAAATCATTTTCTATTACTTATGGGATTTGATTAAGAAGGTTTTTAGTGAATAAAATTAATTTGGAAAGTATTATTGTTAAAAAAATTTGTTGATTATGTTTAAACCTGTTAGGGTTTCTGGATGACAATACTTGATTGTAATTGAATAGCTTCAATGTGGTGATATTTTTTGAAAGGGTTTAATTTGAAGGAGGATTATTTAGGTTTTTCCATTTAAACCCTAACCTGAGTTGGTTTATAGTTACACAAACTTCTTTTAGAGATTATTATTTTTAAAAGATGACTTTCAGGCATTTTTCTGGGTAACCTGAAAGAGGAATATGATGTTTCACATATACTATATAGAAGTTGTATTGCATTGAAAATCTTTATATTGATACTCAGATTATTGTATTTAAGGAAGATGTTGTCATTTTCATACAACATTCTTCAATGTGCTCATTGAAAATCTTCATGGTCTACTGTTGAGATTCTAGGACTGCATTTGCACTTCTAGGGTTTTAATAGTACATTGTAATTGTTTAAACATTGTATTTTTGTGGAGCTGGTGCTCCTAAAAAATTATGGAGTTGGTGCTCCTGAAAAATTGTGGAGTTGGTGCTCTTGAAAAATTGTGGAGTTAGTGCTCCTGAAAAGTTGTGGAGTTGGTGCTCCTGAAAGGTAGAGGAGTTGGTGCTCCTAAATTGTGAAGAGTTGGCGCTCTAAGTAAATAAAGAGAATTTTTTTTGAGTGGTTTTTATTCCCCAAGAGGGTTTTCCACTCAGGACATATAATGTATTATGTGATGGTTTTATGTGTGTGATTTTTCTATTTTGTCTGATTTTAATGTGTCATCAAATGCATTGAATGATTGTTAATCATCATTCTTTCATATATGCCTATGTTTATGTCAAAATTTCATGCATAGAAGGTTTTAATTTAAAGTGAGCTATGATACATGTGAAAGTGTTAAGTTTCACCTCTGTTAATGTTTTATGTTTAATTCGCGATTCATGCAAATACAATACTAGTCAAGAATGAATGTAAGTAGAGAAACTTTTGCATACCTACAGATGGTACAAAATTTCATGGTTAAGTGGAAGCCTCCCATCAACAACAAGATCTAAATATCCATGTATCTATCTCAATCGAGCCTCTAAACCCTACAGAGCTATCAATTTTTCCACTAACCTATTATGCACAAAAGTCAAATTTTAGAGTTATGTCGCCACTAAAAACAGAAGAAACAGAGCTTTGAAACCAAATCCACACACAACACAATGTGGTATTCATACAAAGCTATACAAAAAAACTAAACTTAGAACATTGGAATGGAAACAACTTCAAATTATGATGTAGAGCATGGATTCAGGGTATAAAGAATCATTTTTCTGCCACCATAGTGAAAATTTATCACTTCCTTTTATCTTTGCATATTGGTTTGATGTTTCAAATGATGCATTTCTTATATTTAAAAGTGAATTACCTTATTGAGCTTCTCTTTGTTTGGAGAATAGTTTAATTTTCTCTACTTAACAAGGCCAACCACGTGATGGTGGAAGCTCATTTGGCCCCTCCCCCCCCACTCACATCACTCTCAATTCCCCATACCCAATCATATAACATTAATCATTCATTCATCCATTTATAAAATATAACATTCATTCATTCATCCATTAATAACATATAACATTCATTCATTAACATATAACATTCATTAATTAACATATAATATTCATTCTTTCAGTTTTTACATATTATCAAAAATATGGTTGTCATGATATAATTACAATCACTTTTTTTTTGGTTTCTTTTTTAAAGCTAAAAAAATCTGAAGTGGAGTATCGTTTTCTAAATCATCTATCCCCCCTTTAGTTGTTTTTCCCTCTACTCGTGATCTCAATGTATGCTTAGTTGTCTACTCATGACGTGGACGTTGCTGCAAGGGGGGTCTGCTGCAATAACAAAGAAATGTTAAATTGATATGTTTTATTATTATTTTTACAAGTATTTCATTAATTAAAAGAACATTAGAGTGGTTCTCTTTACCCAATGGGTCCACATCATGTTCCTAAACTTCTATTATAGACTCATGCTCAACATGTTGAACACCCTCTAAATCCTAATATGTAGTTGAAACACGAAAGGTTACATTAATTAATACACCAATGGAAATTAAATATGTTTAAAAGAACATTAGAGTGGTCCTCTTTACTTGATGGGGCCACATCATGTTCCTAATCTTCTCTAGCCTGATCATGCTCAACATGTTGATCACATGCTCTACATGCTCTAAAGTTGAAACACGAAAGGTTACATTAATTAATACACCAATTGCAATTAAATATGTTTAAAAGAACTTTAGAGTGGTCTTCTTTACCTGATGGGGCCAAATCATGTTCCTGATATTCTCTAGCCTGATCATGCTCAACATGTTGATCACACTTTACATGCTCTAAAGTACCGGGATGCACACCATGACCTTCATCTGCAAGTTGTGCTCCACCCTCACCAGGCTGCATTCCAATGTCATGTGCAGTATTATCATTGCTTGAATGTTTAAAACAAATAGGCATGTAATTACTTTATGGTGGAAATTAATATTGAATATATTGCACAAGTATTCAATTTTAAATAAACTTTATTGAGTTTATTTACCTATGTCGGATGTGGAAGATTGTGTTTTCCAGTCAAGACTCTTAGGCATTCAGCCACGACTCCATAGCCTTGCTGGAAGGAAATCTTCAGGTCCTCTTCTGTGGGAACTCTATTGAATTCATAGCCCTACATTTTTGCATAAGATCATGAATTTTGCTTCTATGGTGTGATAAAACCAAAATTGTTTTCAATTTATTATTTGGATACAATATTTCATTTATTGATACTTACAATTCATGCGGCTAATTTCATATAACCACCAGAGCCAAGTTTGTGTTGCCCATGTTTTTATAGTCTTACCTTTTTTTCCATCGATGTGTCGAGCAACCTATGAAAAGTTTGAAATACCTAGATTATGTAAAAAGAAAGAGTAATCAGTATATAATTACATTGTTGATAGTATCACATACCTTCCTTGGCCCGGTGGTGTCTTTCCTTTTTTCTTTTCAGCCTTCTCCTTTCTATTTGACACCAGGTCCTTCCACTCCCTCTCCGAAGTCATGGGGGGACGCTCATACTTTTTGTTCTTCTCTAAATGTGACCTATATTGGTCCCTCACATACTTTAGATAGTTACCAACTTTCTTAAGGACCTTGGTTCAATTGAATGTTTTATCACCGAAGAGCACAACTAAACAGTTAATGAGCTCATCTTTTAAATCTTGATTTTGGGCATTCCACCGTGTACGTATGGTGGGCTCGAAGAGCTCCAATGTAATATCACTTAGATGTTTATAAAAAACATCATTTCCTGCAAAATGATCATGGGATCAATAGTCTAAAAAGAGCGATCAATAAGTAAATTTCAATTGGATTATATATAATAATAATTAAAACATTTTAAAGTACCTAGGACCTTCTCTATCTTTATGGGAACTAAATCCTCGTTCACCACAAATGTGACTGGAAATGTTCTTGTACTAGTAATATGGGAAGATCTAGGAAATGCTGCTAAAATATCACCAGTACTAGTGGCCTTTGCATCCCTAGGTACATGTCCTGATGCATGTTTTGGCATGTGTTCACTGCCAGAAGGTGCACTAACGGATGCCTGCATGGTATGTGTTGCCGACATTTCAGACGACAATATACGCATGGATGATGGGGTCAGATGATGTGATGTATACACAAGAAGATCAGGATGGACACTTGTACCAACCCCTACTCCTCAGGCAACACTTGTAGTACCCTGATCATGGCCAGGAGCATCATGAGGAGGTAAAATATCTTGTAAAAACAACACATATTTTAGTTCATGACATAAAAGAGTACAAAATATAAAACCATGAATGAAATTATGTTATAATTAAAGACCTCATGACAACTTGTAATTTTTGTGATCTCTCAGTCAATATTTTAACCCTTTCTCTTATCTCATTTGTTTGGGGCACTATGAATAACAACTTAAGGACTTCTTCATTGCAATTTTTTTGGGTCTTCCTTATCATATTGAGAGGGTTTGTTGAATAAGTGATGTCATCATCACATAATATTGACTACACCTCCCCATGGATGCTCTCATCTACTACTGGTGCCTTTCCTCAGTCATTCGACTACAACAAGAATATTAAAAAGATTATCGAAATTAACCCAATAAACTTATGAAAAATACATAATAATAAAACATTTTTCTTGTATCTAATTTGTACAATTACAATGAGGTAAACTTGTCAGGTAGAAGCGCCTAAAGATATATCGTGATCTGTGCTTTGGGCCGAAGCCTTCCCCATACGATCAATGTCTCGCTGTGAAAAAAATTAAATATAAAAAACATTATCGAAGTGAAACCAATAGACTTACGAAAAAAACATAAGAATAAAATGGTATATTGGAGTCATTAATTGGAAGTTGGGTAAAATGGTACATAGTATGTACCACCCCCATAGTAACTATGTTTGTAACTAAGCGATTCAAATTGTAATCGATTAGCAACTCTTCCCCTATAGTTATTGATTTTATCACACATATGAATACATGGTTTCCCTCGCACACCTCGAATATGCAATTGGGTTGCTTATTTGTTGACCCAGGTCGTGTACTATTTATAAACCCTACAATATTCCCTGATGCTTTTGTCCTTCTGTCAATTTACATAGCCACTCCTTTATTTTGATTCTTATCTCTTAGCTATATATAATTTGTTGACAGTGCATACCTACACATACTTCGTGTATATCGAACCAGTTGCATCTAATCTTTGTAATTGTAAAAGGATCCGACATACTCCATCAATTCAGTAACTTTATTGTAATAGACCTTTATGCCAGCCATGCAAAATAGGCCCAAACCATGTAATGACGATGGTGTTATGCGATATATCCTCTCGTTGACACAAAAATCAGTGTTTATTGTAGGAAGTTCCTTGGGTACCCATTGTTTCTGTAGATGTTTGTACCTCAAGGGCACCTCAACGTCGCCTATGCTCTCATCATCATAACAACATGACCCCCCTTCAGTAAGAAAAAATTCCATGCGTTTATAGAATTTTCTTCTAATCTTTTGACCTCTAGTTGATCTCCCTCTTTTAGACATACTACATGTCTCGCTTTCCTCTTCTCTTTCTGAATTTCCCTCGCTCAAGGAAGATAGATCTGATGAATACCTGCACTCATAAGGATGTTGGATGAAGTTCTTTCATGGTGATCTGATCCCAAGGTGGCATTGTGATTAATCTATCATTTCATCGCTAAAATTTCATAGGTTATAAGGTAATCAAGTCTTGATAGATTGCAATTTATTGTTACTACCGTCCAAATGTGTCCATCACAAATCAAATCTACTTAACATTTTAACTCCCAAACTTTGTAACAAGTGTTAAATATGACTATAGTCCACCAGTTACACAACCAAGGCCTCAAATGTATTCTCTAATTGTAATCAAGGGACTTTTTCTCTTCATTCAAGTAAATAAACTTGGGAAACACCACCAAGTGGTTTATTGGACACCTACATGACTAAAAATAGCAGAAAATTTACATTTAATTTCCATATGTCTAAGTGGTAAACGGGGAGGGAGTGTGCACTAGGCTTGGTTAATTCATCATAAGTTTATGCTTTGGCAATAATTTTTTTTAAGTCATCTTAAATCTTCATATGTCTAATTGCTAGGAGACTTTTGGTATGTTTGAAGGTAGGATGATTGATGAAAGAGCCCAAAGATCCTTTCTCCATGGTATCCAGGTACACATAGTAGTGGTCTTCTCTTATACGGTTGGACATGATTTAAAGAACTTAGCTAGGAATTATTCATTTAACCTAAGGTTTTCTCATAATGCCATCATTGGAAAAGTATGATCAAATTCTTCTATTATGAAGAATTGGTCTATGTGCCTCTAGTAATCACTATAAATGTTTGTAAGGATAAAATGACTAATTGCATCAGGTAGGAGAGAATCAACTTTGAGTTCTTCAAAGATTATATTCCTCTATTCATAATTTTTAAGGGTTGTGTGTGGAGGAGGTTATCACTTCCAAGAAGGGAGGAGACCTTTCCTTATGATGGAACTTCAAAAAATTTCTCTTTGTGTTCCATTTTTATCTTGCCTTATGTCTCTGGTCATCTATGGTATTTTGGAAAAGCCTAAGGTTGGGGTTTTACCTTTGTCTTCATGTAAAACCCTAGTGTTTATCTTATGCCTTGGGTGGGATTTTTTGGGTCGTTACTTTTTGGGGAGGGTTTTAAAACAACTTAAGCCCCATCGCTTCATCTAGGCTGGGCCCCTTTTGATTTATCGATTTATTTCCTTTGCCTGACTTTATTATTTCTTAAGTCTTGGATGGCCCCATGCTCCCCCATTTAAAAAACAACTTATGTCATTGTTTATCATTGGCCTAGTGATGTCCCCTCGTTCTTTTAATAAATGTTTTATATTTTGCAGAGGGAGAATTTTGCTTGACCATAGATCAATTATCATTTGATCTCAGTCGTTCCCCACCACACTGTTTTGGTTGATCGCGATATCACAGGCGAGCGTCACGTGTCTCATTTAATGAAGTCGAAGAGATGATAGAAATACTTTGATACATCTATCTGGTTTTAATACATTATGTAGCAGGTTACTAAAGCATTTATGAGATGCACATGTTTCAAATCAATGGAGATGTTATAATCTCAGTAGGAAAGGTGCTTGATGGTTAATGAAAAAGCTGGCAACTATGTTGAACGAACAAGATTACCGATGGTTGAGATCCATGGTTGCCTGCCATAGCGTGATCAGAAGTTGTGAGGTCTTTATCAATCGTGATATTGCAGAAGAGGGCCATGTGGATTTCCATGGAAATGCATAGTATGGTGGGCCCTTATTGCCATGATGGAGATCGTGTCAGTTTGTTTGAAGGAAGCCATTCGATCACCTAACCAAAGTGAAGGATCGACGGCTAGTATTTGAATCTGCATCCAATGTGATTGGAGCCATCGTGTAGTGCGTGAGTAAGATTTAATGGCGGATGATACATCTACTGGCATGATTTGATCGAAATAAAGTGACTATTCTCCTACTTTTATTGTGTCACAAAGCATTCAAACGTCTTTGCAGAGCAATCTCAAGGACAAGGATGAAGCTACGAGTTGTTACAACAAAGATTTGGGTTTCTGCAAACACAAAGCCATGAGTTGATTTATGTATCTCCTAGTTAATTTGAATTTCAATTTGGGGGAAATTTGTTGTGTGCTTGTCCGAGGGCTTGTTGATAATTTTTTTAGGGCTATAGGTTAATTGAATTGTGGGAAATTGCAAGGTTATATTCTGTAATTTCATATTTTTGTTTAGCCCTAATTCTTTTGAAGTTTGAAATAGCAAGGAAGCCCTAGTTTACCCAAGATGGCACCGTCAAAGCAACATTTTTTCCAAATTGATTATTTAAATAGAAACCTATATGATGATTTTTTGGATCAATTGTCCTTGTCAATGAATGATAGGAACAAGGGGTTGTTATTGATGCGAGGAAAAACCCTAGGGGAGGGATTGGTATATAAGTGTTCCAACATAGCCAATGCTAGGTTTCCTCTTATAGGTTTAGAGATGTTTAGATTGTGGTTTGGACAGAGGAATTTTCCCCACCCCTTTTCGAATGGTTGGATGTATGATATGGGGAAGTTGGTGGTATCGAATGTGTTTCCTAATATAAATTTTCTTAGGGTAGCGGCTGTACGATATGACCCTATCGCACGGGTGATTAGAGATAATGATGGAAGGGCTCTATTAAGCATTAACATAGAGGAATTCTAAAAGGTTTTTGATCTGAGTGAGCCTAGTATGTTCTTGGTTCCTATTGATCTTGAAGAGATGAAATGGGAATATGGGAAGTTGAAATCACTTTTCAGAGTTAAGTTGCTCCCACCTCATTTGGCTAGGGCAGGAGGCTCAAGATTCCATATTATCCCTAATGACCAAGAACCTTTCAAACTGAACTGCTTTTCAAATCATTTTTTGGCCACCTTTTACTCATTGTGCCAGATTTTGGGTTTTAACCCCAACACAGTGATTCCTATTGCTTACATGTTCATGGGGGTGCAAATACAACACCCTAATTTCTCAGTGATATATGATTTCGCTTCCTTTTGGCCAAAAAGATACATGGACTGTTGAAGTTGCAGCAAAATGATGTAGGCACTCCATTCTTCTGGTACTCCATGTTAATGTATATGTTCTTATCTAAGAATGCTGAATTCTTCTCTGAGAAGATGTAGTTAAGGTAGTTGGTTAATTGAGAAAGATTGCCAGTGCAGGTGTGGACTGTAGATTTATCATGTAATAGGGAGAATGCTAGTTATGTGCACTTTGACAATTGTTTTGCTTCCAGATTGAGAGCCAGGCTGATAGTAAATGTACCCAGGATTCCTGAGGAGATGCATGATTTCCTTAGACCAAAGGGGAGGAAGCCAAAGTTGAAGGTTTGCCACAACTGGGGTGACATTATTCCATACCCAATTAGCACTGTCTTGAGGGTGTATGGTTTTAAAGGGACTCCTCATATATTTCCATACAATGTGCCACTAAGACTAGGATTTGCAGAGGTTATGTGGCAGATTGGTTGTATCCATGAAGACAACCTTACTGGGAAAGGTAAATGAACTTTTTTCCCTGACTATACTATGGTGTCATATTTTGTTTTTTCAAAAGGAGGTTGGGTACACTTTGAGAAATTTTTTGAAGAATACCAATTAAGGTGTGGTCCCAAGTAGCAGCATGATCCCGAGGGCTTCTTTTCTCTTTTCAGACAAAGGATAAAAGGTGGTAAGTTTGTGCATGAGTTCAACCTCCCTGAGGACTTGATTAGAAATGAGTTTGACCTAAGTAGGAAAGAGTTGAACAAGGAGAAATGGATAGCTTATGACAAGCTATTGGCCATTGTGCACAAAATGGATCCAAAGTATGATCCATTGATGGAGTTCAGTCCACATCATAAGAAAATTGACTTTTTGATGGACAACTTCAAAGAAATCATGGGTACCTTGATGACCAAGAAGGTAAACCTAGAGTCAGATGTGGGAATACAAAAGAAAGATACCAAGCCAATTGAAATGAGGCCAACCTACCAACCTATAGGGAAAAGGCCTATTTACAGGAGGAAAAGAAATGATAGCAGTGATGAAGAAGAAGAGGATAGAAAAGGAAAAAAAATAATGAAATTGATTGCACAACTAGGTCTAAAGCTCAAAACACCTGGGGCAATTAAGATTATTGATTTAGAATCATCACCTGGGAGTAGTCCCTCACCACCACCATCAGATCCAAGCCCTAAGAGGCAAAAGATTGAACAATCACAAGAAGATTTGGTGAGTGAAATTGTTGTCACTAACTAGGACATGTAAATGGGTATGCCTTCCCCTCCCAGGCCGGCTGAATTGACTCTCCCTAATTTGGATATGAAAAGAAAATGTGTGCAAGATGCAATAATGGAAGCATGTATGGAATTTCTTGATGATAATGAATTTTTAAAAGCTTTGGTCTTCTTGCAACTAGCATGGAGAATGAAATTGGAATAATATTAGGATAAATGCAAGAGGAGAAGAGAACTGAGACTTGACAAGTTAGACCAAGAGAATGATGATGAAGTGAGAGCTTAATTAATGGAAGAATTCAAGAGCATCACTCCTAAGGAGGGGAAAAAATTGGTAAATCAAGCTGGTGTCTTGATTTTTCCTAAGTGGGACATTGCAGATGCTGTAGCTTTTAACGCTATTTTGAAGTCCAAATATCCCTTGCAAGATTCTGAAGAAGAGGTCAAGGAAACATTGCAAGATTCTACCTTTAGTGAAGAATATGAGACCTTGGAAATTTGGGCTTTGGACCCTCAAGGGAGAAAGTCAAATGTTACTAATATTAACCCAAATTTAAGAGGAGGGTTGATAATAAAGAGAGCTTCAGAGACCTCAACCATAGAGGCCACTAATTTGACTATAAATGTGGCCAAATTGGCCCAAAAGACTACTGAAAGAGAGGAGGCTGAAAAGAAAAGCCTAATGGAGAAGTATAATTTCATAATTGGGGAATATAGCAAGATGCAACAAAGAAATGTTGAGCTACAGACTGAGGTGGACAGATTAAATTACAAGCAGATTGGGGAGACATCAAGTGCTCTAGGGATCATAACATCTCCTTCCACATCAGGGTCAGCACCTCCTGCATCTCCCATTGTTTCTACACCAATGTCCCCTAGCCAAAATACTTCCCTTAGCCCTAGTTTGGAGCTAATTGAGGAAGAAATAGAATGCTCTGATGATCCTACAAAGAACTATCTTATGCACAAAATTGCAGTGTTACAGGGATCCTTGAAGGTAAGTGAGGAGGGAGTACTTTTAAAGTAAAGGGAGGTTGTTAATACTGTATTGAGGCATTTAAATGAGAAAGTTGATGATAGATTGTCATATGTGTATTCTTTATATTCTTTATTATTAGATGCTATAAAGAATATTGATAGGGATCAGGAAGTAGTAGTACTAGAAAATTGGATCCCTAGGGCCAATGATTTAGACATAATGTATAAAGCCTCAAGGTTTGATATAAATAATAAGCCCAAGTCATTAAATCCTACTCAAGTGTTAGTTAAGTCATTGCAAGGTTTTCAAACCTTACCAGATGACTTGAGTAGGAAGATCAGAGAGTTGGTGAAGAACTTTCATGATTGGAGCAACACATTGTTACCTAACATAATTGATGAGCAGGGAAATATCAGGTCACTCCAACAGTGGCAGGATCAGGCAAATGAGGTCATCGATGATCAAATTAGATTAATTTGTGATGACTCATATTATGATTTTTTGGTGAGTTGTATGGAAAAAAGCATTAGCACCAGCTCATTCTTGGAGTCTTTTGAAAGAGAAGCGAATCAGGTGGAAGTTAAGTACAAACCTTATAGTGTCAAGGTGAATGAGGTGATCAATTTTGATTGGCCAACTGATGAAGAATACCAGAAATGGGTAAATGTATATTTAACTCAGGAAGAGTGAAAAGGAGTAGGCTGCTAACGGTTGGCAAATTAGCTGTTGCAGTTACAACAGATTCTAATTTTTTTTTTTGGTGAAAGTCTAGGCGCGGAATTCGTGAAATTTTTTGTTGCTGCATCAACCATTATCAGCGGGCACGATGAACAAGAAGATTCTCTAGGGAGATTGTTGTTGTAACAAATTTTTGGAATATCACAAGGTAGTCCAATTGGCTGGTGACACTTGTGCTTTCTAGCCTGATGCTTGTCTACTCCTTTTTCTATAAGAAGGATTTCAAGGCCAGAAGTACAAGTTAGCAAGTTATATATTTTTAGTCGAGTCTAGATAAAGTTGTAGAGAAAATTGTAAAGTCTGATGGTTTTAGGGAAAATTCAATTTAGGTTTTGAGTCATTTTGTAGTAGGTTTTGAATTCATGGGGATTTGATGTTTTATGACAGTACTGGCAGTTGAAATGATATGATTAATTCAAACTCATGTCTCTCCATTGTACAAGCATATCTGAATTTTGAATAAAATGATCAAGGGTTGTTTCGTTCATCTCACTGTTGTGGTATGTATGATTCTTGTTTTAGCTTTAATTCAAGGAATTAATTAAAATGCTTGAATGGGATTGTAGGTGGATATGTTATGTATAAGGATTTGATAAGTAGTATTGGGTTAGAATACATATTGATGAGATTGTAAAGCAATGTTATCAAGGATCTTATATGTTATGTGTTAAATCTATCATAAACCCTTAGATGCTTATAAATTTAACTCCTCCAATGGATATATGGAACTAATCTAAGTTGTACTTATTTGTATGGTTCAGTATTTGTTTGCCTTTACCTAGAGCTTGCTACAAATTGCAAATCAATGACTATCTTATACTGTGAAATGTTTTTGTAGTTATCTCATGCTCCAAATAGTTGATATTATTTATAAACAACCAATTCTATTCAATATTATCCGATTATGTTGAGCTATTAAATGATATTATCTGTTGTTATTAATGTTGTTTATGATGATGGTGTAGAGGTTGTAAACGCATTAAGGGATCACCCTCCTGGGTCTTGCAGAGCCCAAAGTGTAGGTCTTTAAAATCCTCATCAGTTGGTCCAAGTCCTTCGAGTTGCCCTTTATTGGAATTGGCAATTCCACAAGTAGATTAGAAGATCAACCTGCTTACCGTAAAAACAACCAACACCTTGCATATGTTTGTGGTGGATGTATTAAAGAAGAATTGTATGCCTCTATTTCCATTCATTAGATCTACCTTAGCCTAGAATATACTTGGGCTAAGTCTACAATTGCTTCAAACTCATGCGATGAAGGCTATGTGTGATGAAATCCTAGACCTCAACCAAGACGTGAGTAGATTATGGGAGTTTTTCCAAGACCTGAGGTTGGTCATTAAAAATGTGAAATACTAAGCTATTTTATTTTTTCTATCTTATCTTATACCATTTTATGAGAATGGGGGCGCCAATGTACGAGAAAATCTTTGGAAACTAGGCATGAAAATTGCAGGTTAAAGAGAATAGGGGTGCCAAACTTACAGTACTCATTTCCCCTTGGTCGTCAATTTTCCCTGAGTGCCCTCAATCTCATCCTCGACGTTGGTATTGAACTTGTTTTCACTCCAAACTCTTCCTTGGTGCTGATATTGACCTTGTTTTCACTCCTCCAAACTCTTCGTCAGCGCTGGTATTAACCTTGTTTCCTTGGTGTTCGCATTGGCCTTGTTTTCGCTACTCCAAACTCTTCCTCGGCACTGGTATTGACCTTTCACTTCTCCAATTTGATGAGCTACAACCTGGTTTCGTTAGGTTTTACAGTATATTAATTAAATTGAAAATTTTGGTGCCATTTAGCTAGGTTTTAATATTCTACAATATAGTTAAGTATGTATTAGCTATATTTTACATAATAAATAATATAATTATTCAACTTATTATAATTATATATTATATTCTTTAACAAAATTATTAAAATTAATAATTAATAATAAGTATATTTTTATATAATAAAAAATATAATTAATATAATATGTATTTAATATAATATATATTTAATGTAATAGTAATATATATTAATATGAGAGAGAGAAACTAAATTTTGATTGGTTGTTTCATTTCAACAATCCAAGGATGTCATGTGTCCTTGGGGAGTTGTGCTCAAGTTAGCATGCCATTTGATTAAAGATATGATAATTCTCCTTTAAGACCTCTTCAATGTACCCATTGCACACTTAAGGAGACAAAGATAAATATAGGGAAGAAAATATAGAGAGAGAGGGAGATAATGAAAAACATACAAATAGAAAGGGAGACAAAGAGATAGAGAGAGGTAGAGATAAAGAGATAAGGATGAATAGATAGAGATATAGGGAGGGTGATTGATATATCTCTCCTATCGCTCTCTATATCTCTATATCTCCCACTATCTATGTCACTCCCTCTTCCCCCCTCTATCTATTGAGATGTCTCCCTCTCCCCCCTTTCTCTCTCATTCCTCCATCTCTCCCTCAATCTCTATCTCTTTCTCTTTTTATCTCCCTCTCACTCCTCTCTCTATCTCTTTCATCTATATCCCTTTCTCTCCCTCCCCTCTCTATCTCTCACCATCTCTCCCTCCCTATCCCTATCCATGACTCTCTATCTCCACCTCTCTTCCTTTCTCTTCCCATATATCTCCATGTCTTTCTCTTCCCATATATCTCTATCTCTCTCTCTTTCTCTCCCCATATGTATTAACTAAGAAGTCATGCAAGCATACAATAGTATATGTTGGTAAAACTATAATAGTGTTTTATTAAACTATAAGTAACACTTATCTTTCTAATGTCAAGCCTTCTTATAAAAATAGTGTTTTATTAAACTATAAGTAGATTATTGTCACCACTCTTCATTCAACATGAAATGCCAAATGTAGCAATTGTTTTGTTGCTTTTGTCAAGTTTCATTAACCAAGCTATTTACTGGGTTGAATAAAGTTGTGTTATGACCCTTCATCTCTTTAAAATAATTAGACAACATTAGTGAGATCAGGAAGGGGAGAAAACTAAACTCCTTCAAAATAGGGGTAGTTGTGGGTTTGTTGGTTTTCTTTGTATACTATATACTTAGTTCCTCTAGGATAAATAAGTCACTTTAGATCATTTTCTTAATTGTGTATCCTAACTAATATAGAGTAAGCTTTTTCATTTTAATTGACTACTACATAATAGTTTATGTGTTGAAAGAATTGTTTCCATTTTTTGTAGTTTTTACATTGGAATACAAATCATATTTAATTTCATGCCAATATACTTATTTCATAAAGATATTTGTTTAAAATAAGTGCTTCATAACCAATCTAGTCAAATCATAATTAACTTATCAAAAAGGAAATAGGAATTTTCTAAAGAAAAGAACACTTGACCCAATCATAAGTGTATAGCCTTCTTAGAAAGAAGTGATCCACCTTAGCAATAAAAACAACCTAATTTAGACCTGGGTATGTACAGGATCATGATGGGCCAAAACATGGCAACATGAAAAAAGTAGCATTTTGAACTCGCCAAAAAATGTGAAAATCCCGAGTTGACTTTTTTTTTGGGTTGGGTGTCAGTACATTGCTCCATAGCAATGCCCAAGCCAAAGTACTACAAATCGGATATCTAATTCAAATAGGATATCTGATTCAAATCAGATATCCGATTTG
>VDFB02256132.1:208006151-208061698 GCA_007258455.2 Sequoia sempervirens
GTGGGAGAGAGATAGAGGGTTAAGGGATAAGGGTAGATGGTTAAAAGGGTAGAGGGGAGAGAGATGTGAGTGAGAGAGACATAGAGACCTGAGAGAGGGAGAGGGGGTAGGAGGGTGAGACTTGAGAGAGAGAGGGAGGGAAGGAGGGAGTGGGATATAGATAGAGGGTAGAGGGTTTAAGGGTTAAGGGTGTATGGTTTATGGTTAAGGTTAGAGGGGAGAGAGATAGAGGGAGTGAGTGAGTGAGAGAGACTTGAGAGAGGGAGAGAGGGAGAGAGGTAAGGAGGGAGAGTCTTGAGAGAGAGAGGGAGGGAGTGGAAGAGAGATAGAGGATAGAGGTTTTAATGGTTTGAGAATTTAAGGGTTAAGGGTAGAGGGCTAAGGGTAGAGTGGAGAGACATAGGAGTGAGAGAGAGAGAGAGACTTCAGAGAGGTAGAGGGGGTACGAGGGAGAGACTTTAGAGAGAGAGGGAGAGAATTAGGAGGGGGAAGGGAGAGGGGAAGAGGGGAAGAAGGGGAGAGAGAGGAGAGAGAATTAGGAGGGGAAAGGGAGAGGGAAAGAGAGAGAGAGAGAGGGAAAGGGAGAGGGAGAGAGGGAAAGGGAGAGGAAGTTTCTTGGGTACCCATTGTTTCTGTAGATTTTTGTACCTCAAGGGCACCTCGACATCACCTATGCTCTCATCATCATAAGAACACCACCCCCCTTCAGTAAGAAAAAATTCCATGCGTTTACAAAATTTTCTTCTAATCTTTTGACATCTAGTTGATCTCCCTCTTTTAGACATACTACATGTCTCGCTTTCCTCTTCTCTTCCTGAATTTCCCTCGCTCAAGGAAGACAGATCTGAAAAATACCTAATTGGTAGTACTTGCACTCATAAGGATGTTGGATGAAGTTCTTTCATGGTGATGTGATCCCAAGGTGGCATTGTGATTAATCTATCATTTCATCGCTAAAATTTCATAGGTTATAAGGTAATCAAGTCTTGATAGATTGGAAGTTATTGTTACTACCGTCCAAATGTGTCCATCACAAATCAAATCTACTTAACATTTTAACTCCCAAACTTTGTAACAAGTGTTAAATATGACTATAGTCCACCAGTTACACAACCAAGGCCTCAAATGTATTCTCTAATTGTAATCAAAGGACTTTTTCTCTTCATTCAAGTAAATAAACTTGAAGGGAAACACCACCAAGTGGTTTATTGGACACCTACATGACTAAAAATAGCAGAAAATTTATATTTAATTTCCATATGTCTAAGTGGTAAATGGGGAGGGAGTGTGCACTAGGCTTGGTTAATTCATCATAAGTTTATGCTTTGGCAATAATTTTTTTTAAGTCATCTTAAATCTTCATATGTCTAATTGCTAGGAGACTTTTGGTATGTTTTAAGGTAGGATGATTGATGAAAGAGCCCAAAGATCCTTTCTCCATGGTATCCAAGTACACGTAGCAGCGGTCTTCTCTTATACGGTTGGACATGATTTAAAGAACTTAGCTAGGAATTATTCATTTAACCTAAGGTTTTCTCATAATGCCATCATTGGAAAAGTATGATCAAAGTCTTCTATTATGAAGAATTGGTCTATTTACCTATAGTAATCACTATAAATGTTTTTTAAGGATAAAATGACTAAAAGCATCAGGTAGGAGAGAATCAAATTTGACTTCTTCATAGATTATATTCCTCTATTCATAATTTTTAAGGGTTGTGTGTGGAGGAGGTTATCACTACCAAGAAGGGAGGAGACCTTTCCTTGTGATGGAACTTCAAAAAATTTCTCTTTGTGTTCCATTTTTATCTTGCCTTATGTCTCTAGTCATCTATGGTGTTTGGGAAAAGCCTAAGGTTGGGGTTTTACCTTTGTCTTCATGTAAAACCCTAGTGTTTATCTTACGCCTTGGGTGGGATCTTTTGGGCCGTTACTTTTTGGGGAGGGTTTTAAAACAACTTAAGCCCCATCGCTTCATCTAGGCTGGGCCCCTTTTGATTTATCATTTTATTTCCTTCACCTAACTTTATTATTTCCTAAGTCTTGGATGGTCCCATGCTCCCTTGATTACAAAAAAACTTATGTCATTGTTTATCATCGACCTAGTGATGTCCCCTCGTTCTTTTAAAAAATGTTTTATATTTTGCATAGGGAAAAGTTTGTGTGACTGTAGATCAATTATCATTTGAACTCAACCATTCCCTGCCATCTCATGATGACTCCACCACACTGTTTTGGTATATCATGATATCATAGGCGAGTGCCATCTGTCTCATTTAATGAAGCCAAAGACATGATAGAAATACTTTGATACATTTATCTTGTTTTCATTAATTATGTAGCGGGTTACTAAAGCATTTATGATATACACGTGTTTCAAATCAATGAAGATGTTATAATCTCGGTAGGAAAGGTGCTTGATGGTTAATGAAAAAGCTAGCAACTGTGTTGAATGAACATGATTACCGATGGTTGAGATCCACGGTTGCTTACCATCACGTGATCAAAAGTTGCTAGGTCTTTATCAATCGTGATATTGCGGACGAGTGCCATGTGGATTTCCTTGGAAATGCATAGTATGGTGGGCCCTTATTGCCATGATGGAGATCGTGTCAGTTTGTTTTGAAGGTATCTGTTCAATCATCTGACCAAAGTGAAGGATCGACGGCTAGTATTTGAATCTACATCAAATGCAATTACAAGGTTCTATTCTATAATTTCATATTTATGTTTAGCCCTCCTAGAGAACTAAAAACTAACAATTACAGTTTCCCTCCTAGAGAACTAAGTGTTGAAGAGAGCCAAGATATAGACACAAGATAGATGGCATATAGGTCATTTGTAGTAGACAATGAATTTTGATATACAGAGACTCAGATGCATGTATTTTGATGGAGTAAATGAAGATATCTAAGTTGCGGATTAAGATTTTGGTATTAGTTGTTTGTTAAATTTATGCAGTTATTTGATTGTCTCCATTTTGATGCTTCTCTATTGTTTAAATTGATACAACAAGTTTATACTCAGTTTATCATTGTACATTTGCTATATATGTGTGATCTAGTTATTCAGTTCTCTAAAGTAGGGATTAAAATATTTTAATCAATCACAACAATTGGGAAGTGTTACTTGGATTAATAAGAAGAATCACATAAATAGAATTTCCATTCTATCTCAAGAAGAGTTTTTCAATTATTCACTTGCATGTTTACACAAGTTGTAAACAATTTCTATGCCTGACAGTTTGAATTATTGCCATTATTGAAATCCACATTTGCAGATATTCATTAGACTCCATATACCCAATAAGGCACTGGTCTCCCCTTGTATTCTTTTATAATTTTCATTATTCTTATTTATTTTACACTTACATTTACAAATACACACATACACATATGCATTCTTGTTTTCATTTATTTCTCCTTCTTAGTTTAATAGTTTGATTGATTTCATATTATATGTATTGAAGACTTTAGAATTCAATTACATTAATTTTTGGATATGTTGTATCTATGTACTACAAAACCATATGCTCTTTGCATTTACACATTTATAAATACACATTTATACATAGATATAGATTTCTTTAATGATAACTACATTTATTGTTCTGGAAACATCAATAATTTTATTTATATTTACATTTAAAATACATGCTTCATACATACATACATACATACATATATGTGTGTGTGGTAGTAGCCTCATTTTATATTCGATGTTCGGAAACAACCCGGTAGGTCTCATGGATAAAAAATCAACAAAATCAGATCTCTGTACATATTTTGTTGAAACCTAGGCTTGAACCTCTCACTTCACGTACTTTTCTTCACAAAACTCTTAGGACAGCAGCTATACCTTCTATATTTCTCGTACGCCCTATTGTGCATCCTAAAATTCTTGATGTCCATGGGGCCTCTTACACAAGCTACACTAATCACAAAAAGTGTAAGAGACCCTTTATATCATGTTTGGACTACAAAACCCTCAAAAATAGGGTAACCGGGCTGTATGCAATGAAATGAAGCTTTCTAACTCAAATCTACGCCTTAAGCCCTCAAATCAAATTCAAATAAAATATAACACCTATCTTCACAACTTTGGAATTGATTTCATCAAAATATAGCAGCTACATGTGGCCTGATACTCCATAACAGGAAAAATATAAAAATTTGAGAAAACATAGATTTCCAGATATGAGCTGTATTTTTAAATCCTCAACCATCAACAACCATTACAATGATCACTTTATGCCTTTTAGAGGCCTTTACATATCAACCACTGAACAACCACCTTTACAACTGAATTTTTAATCTTTTATGATCACATAAAACATAAAACACACTAATTTCAAGGTTGTTAACATCACTATTGAAATGTTTTAATTTTTTGATCTTTCAAACATTTAAAAGTACATCATTAAATTAATCATGTAATGGCATAAAAATTAAAAACATCATGGATTAATTATGTAACCACATAAGTCAAATATAATTCTATCAAGAAATTAATATCAAATAGATAATATAATCACATAACTCATACATTTCAATGTCATTGATCTTCTTCTTCTTCATCCAACTCTTTGTCTGTATCATCCGATCTAGATTCAACATTGTAAGGATTGGTCATATCATCATTATCATCAATATCAGTTTCTATAATGTCATCATCCACACAGATATCATCTTCATGAATATTAACTCCTACATTATCATGATCTAGTTCCTCCTCTTCGACATCTTCATTAGGGACATCATCAACTAACTGTTGATCCTGATCATCATCTACATCATCTTCTAGTTCTTCGGTATCTTCTTCTTCCACCACATTATACTTTACCAGCCTTCCTCTTAGATCATGTCTAACAACAAATGACCAACCCGATTTACCTGGAACCTCTGGGTATAATACCTACTCACATTGGCTTGGAAGAACATAGGGCTCATTTCTAGCTCGCTCGATCGACTTGTATTAACCATGGTAAATCCATTATCATGTTCAATAAAAGTTCTCTCAAGATCATTTTCATTCAATCGTAGCTTGTACCATAGGATAGAGAACATAATTAATCTGAAGGACTTAAAGTCACACTCAAGTATATCATCCAAAATCCCATAGTATCAATTTTATGAGACTTCTGGATGTATGTCACTTCTAGATGAAATATTAGTCACTTGAAAGACTACATTTATACCAAAATCACAAGTTTTCTTCATGTCATCCGACATTTTGATTCAAAATTTACGACCATTGCACCAAATAGCCTTGTGGTGTTTCACTTGCAATATGTCAAACATGTAAAAATTATTGCAATATCGTCAGTTGATAAACATATTTATTCTTGGTCAAATATATGCAAAGAAAACAATCTCAACATATATATACATCAATATAATTGAAAACAATTAAATAATATGGGTGATTAATATATTTATATGTACCTGTTTATCTCTTAAACCATATGCTAAATCAATTTCCCTTTGTGTAACATTGGAATCTTCATTACGATGAGCTTCTTTAACCAATGATCTCTGCAACCGATGTTAATCGCGTGGAAACTTTGACATCGTTCAAAGTCTACTGTCATCAATCAAGATTTTTGGCGTACAAATGTAGTGCATCCCACTCTCGACCAACTGTATCAAAAAAATTTAAAATTCACAAACAACATATAATTAGTTAAATACCACAATATATGACCTTAATTTATAATTGATGTATATTGAAGATTAAAAATTAAATAAGTATAATATACATAAAAACCATATGTAAAATGTATTCCAATTAATCTCCATGACCATCTTATAATTACCTCTCACTTTCCTCAATCTACCTTTCCCCAACGGGTACTCCCCTTTGAATTTGTTAATGGAGTTGGAATCCCAAATGTGATCTAAATGGATCTTTGCTGCAAACTTAGGAAGATATTCACTAATGTACACCATGGTCTGGTATACCATATATCCCTCCACCATAGAACCCTCAGGATGTGCTCTTTGTCTAACCAAAGCCTTCAAAAATTTCAAGTGCCTCTCAACCATCCACATTGACCTTGTGTGTACAGGTCCACACAATTCAATCTCCTCAACTTGGTGTATGAGGTAGTGTTCTTGTGCATTGAAAAATGTCGAAGGTAGACACTTTTGCATTTCACACATTAGACGAGGAATTTTTCTCTTCCAATAATTTATATCTTCTTTATGGATTTCTTTAGATGACAACCATCTACAAGTGATTCAAGGCACAAATATATTAACGAGATTTAACAAAAATATATAGTATATTACATAACAAGTAAAACAAATGGAAATTATAAGATATATACAACGAATTGAAAAAATATCGCTACTTACCTCATGTATTTTTCAAGATCATATATAACTTGTTTGACATTGTTGTCGAAGTTGTCTAGGAGAGATAAAGGTAGAACATACTACAACAATTATAAAATGATCTTTTCATTATTTTTCCAAAAGTAGTAAACATAATACACTAAAAAGTACATGCACTATACAAGTGTATATAATATACCTAAATAATTACCTTAATGAAGGTATGTCAATCATTCATTTTCATCCCTGACCCAAATTCACCTTTCTTTGTTATTATATTGTTTATGTTCGCAGCAAATCCTGTGGGAAATTGAATTTTTCGTATGACTTCATTTATAGCATTGCTTTGTTGCTCCGTTAATAACCAAGGAAGGACACTTATATTAATTTGGTCTCCATCGCTATTTAATTGAATGACATTTTTCATTGCATGATTGGCTTCCTGAATGTCACTACAAATTTTGATAATTTTTTCTTTGTCATGCCTTCCATCCAATATTTTCCATAAATTTTCTGTTATATTCTTTCTGATATGCATTGTATCAAACAAATGCACAATTTGTAGCTACTCATAGTAGGCAACCTACTAAATTTCTGGGATAACTTTTCAGTCCCTGTGGAAGCCAACCATTAATGCCTTGACGACCTTCATGAAGCATATAAGTTAAACAAATTAACAATGACAATCATTGTCAATTACAACATGAGTAAACACAACACAATATAAAAATATAAATTCAAAACATATCATATATGATAGATAAACAATTTGATCAATGTATAACCTTGACAATTAATTCTATTATATTCCAACTTCCATAGGTGGTGTCATTCTTAAGTGGTTTTGATGTAGTTCATTCTTTCCCATTGAAAAGATGTTTTCAGTAGTTCGATACTTATGATTTCTATGGAGGAAGTGTCTATACTCATCAAACACCTATTTTCCTAAACTTGTTGAATGATGAGATTTCATCTTTGGACCACAAATTGGACATGGAAATTTTCCCTTTGTTTGAAGACTTGCAAGATCATATATAGGATTAAATATGTCAATTTTTATAATTATATATAATGAATAGATTATTTTAAAAACATGCATGATATCTACTTCATAAAATTAAATATTGTTAAAGTGCAGTCGAACATTATAACATACCACAAAAATGTGTTAGCCCTGGGGCATCATGAATTGTCCATACAAGCATTGCATGGAATTAAAATTTTCTTTGTCCTATTGGTCTAGAGATGTCATACATAGTTACACCATTCCATAACTTTAGTAACTCGTCGATAAGAGGCTCGATATATACATTCATATCTTTAACTTGGTACTTACCTAGTTGAATGAACATAAACATTACATAATTATTATAGCCATTTTACTGCAATATATATAAATTAACGTACATGACTATTGAATGAAAAAAATAAGTCATTATGCAACAAATAAGACAAATTTGATGCTACTACGTTAAAGAAAATTGATGTAAAAAAATACCTGGAACAATCATTGACAACATTATGTGCTCCCTCTTTATTGACATCCATGGAGGAATGTTATTGTTGATAATAAAAATAGGCCACACTGAGTAAATAGATCTTAGTTCTCCAAATGGATTGACACCGTCTGCTCCCAATGAAAGCCTGAGATTACAAGGTTCTTCTTTAAAGTGTGGCCATTTTTCCTCCATGTCCCTAAATGCAAAACCATTTGTAGGCATTCGAAGAATGTCATCTCCACTTCTATTTCATGCATGGTAATCCATAAATTGCGCTAAGCTTTCACACCTAAATAATCGTTGCATAAGTGGAATAATGGGAATATAACAAAGAACCTTGCGAGATGCCTTTTTTGTTAGTTGATCTATTCGATATCTATTGATATGAAATTCTGGGCATTCTATTGCAAATTCATGTTGTTTATGATATATATAATATGATCATTGGGACATGCATCTATTGCTTGATACTCTATTCCGATATCTTTCATAATGCCAGATAAATATCAATATGATGGAGGTAAAATATTTGATGGTGGTAACAAAAATTCACCAATCAATCTACAACAAAAAATAATTTGTTAATATAAAGAATATTAATGGTACATATTTTATCCTTTATTTACTAGTGATGAACTAACAACAATTAAAATAGATGAAAAAAGATGACATATATGACATACCTTAACATCTGTGAGATTGTTATGTTTGATAAACCATTCATAACCTTCAAGTTCAACAACAACAATACGGTAGAGAGAAGAGTTGTTTGGGAGCCTTCATAAAGGGGCTCGTATGCCTTCTCAAGTACAGGTAAATCATGAACATCATCAAAGTCATCTCGATCATCATGATTAGCTCTGCCACTAAATGTGTCATGGATCAATGTATCTGTACCATCATCTTCAACTGTGTTTTTTGGCACATGATCATCTTCTTCCATAGGATCATTAACTTCATCTTCGATATTCACAGCTCCATTTTCATCAACTTGCAAAACCACATTCTCTGGGCCATGATAATCCATATCATGTGCCCAAGGGCACCCCACCTTTATAATAATGATAGATACAAATAAACCATGATCATGATCAAGAAATTATATATATATATATATATATATATAATGTTAAAATGATATAAACATTTACAAATTCAATCAATATAAACACATATAATGAACAACTTACCAATGGACGATGCTACCTACAATGTTTCTCAATTGTTGTGATTAAAATTTGTCTCGTCTTTAAGCCCTTGCAATTATTGCAAGGACAATAACATTTCCCATCACCCTTTCTTTTCAATCTAGCCCACAATCTATCATGTGTCTCTTCATTTTGTTCTGGACTAATATTATTTGACATGATTTTTCTTTACCAAAATTGACTATTTAGATCTTCAAAAAATATCAAACTCACACTCCAATAATTTTTATTCATAGACAAGTAACAAAATCTACTAATTCTGATATTTTACACCAAAAAAATTTGGCATGCAACCATCCCTGCAAAAGAGAAGATAGTCTGAAGTTAATGACCCCAAAAAACACTTTAAAATGCTAATTCCAAAACTTATTAAATTCTGATTTTACTATGACTTCCAACCATTAAACTACTAAAATCATAATATTGAACTTGATCGCAAACTTCCTACAATGATGGAGGTAGTGAGATAGTAAGAGCAAGTGACCCATTCCTAAGGAGCAACAAGCTGGAATAATCATTGCTAATGTCAATAAGGATTTATCCTTTTAGTTAAAGATGCAATGTGTCACTTCTTATGACGAGCTTATCCCTAGGGCCCTCAACATTGAGAGAGCCCTAATCACACAAGGAAGCACACACTAGTAGAATTTGGAAAATAAATGACTAGGTGACTAAAATTTTAGTCACAACAACTAAAAAAACTAAACTCTGCTTTTTTTGCAACTCACCTATAAATGAGTAAATAAATTACTAGTTTGGTCATTGATTAAAAATTATTTAGTCACACAAATAAAAATGACTAAATAGTTAGTCATTTATTTAGTCACAATCCATTTGAATAAATCATTTAAGGAATCAAGAATATAGCCCACCAAAATACTCTAAAACTTTAATAAACATACCCTAAAACTTTTGTCAAAATATTATTTTCAAGCATAGCCCACCAAAATAGAGTTTTCATTTTAATAAACATACTCTAAAACCTTCATCAAAACATTATTTTCAAGCATAGACTGCCAAAATGGAGAAGTGTTTCAATAAAGAATGACAGAGAATGGTGAGGAGATGTGTGTGAAAGGAGGAATAGGATTCATTGTTTCTTATCTCATTCTTGCTCTGCTCAACAAATCTTACATTGTTCCCACTACTATTTGTAATCTAGGTATTTACTTGACATATATTTTCATAATCTCAAATTCTTTCAGAGGATTTTGAAGTATCAATGTATCCTATATAGGGTTTAGAATGATTTATTTTAATTAAATAAATAAATAAATGATGTATTTCCCTATAATTAGATAATGTAGAGATCTCCTAAATCTTCCCGAGCACACTATCCTCTTTGGCACTGTATTCATTACTCCAACTACTAGGGTTTTGCATGTGAAATCTTTAATATATTCATGACCGTGGCTTTTAAATAGATCTCAATATTTGCTTTAATCCTTTTCATGGTAACCCTTGAGTTCCATAATCCACCTTCAATCTATTCTAAGAACAGAGTCTTAAGCTAGACTGCATAGTATGCATATAAAGCAAGTCATTTATACCTGCCATTGTTCCAAACCACCACTCACTACCTTGCTTAAAATGTTGCCTCCATAAGCCCAATAGCGTGTTTTAAAATCATGGTTGCCAGTGATTGACCATTAAGGTCACCACTTTCATCAAGAAACAATGAGATTTTTGTCTTCAAACTCAAGGCATTATGCAAGATAACATTGTGAATTGTTTATTGCGTATGATTTTATTTTCTTGCACATTTATTACTTTGCTAATTTTCTTTAAGACTGGGTATTGCACCCCCAGCTGCAATCTCAAACGACTCACTCACTATCACTTGAAGATTCCTTTCATGAGCATCCTTCTATAAAATCAAACTATTCCCTATAGACTGCCTACTTACTATAGGCGACTCATTGTTTCATGGTATTGTAGATCTCAAGATCCTTCAACCTTATTGACACTACTTCACAGTCCACAAGGTATTATTCACTATTCTCCCATTTTTTATGAGTCTCAAAACATTTCTCAAAGATGCAATCCACTACCTCCATTATACAATGGCTAAGAAGAAACATTGAACCTATGATTACCACTATTATTTCATTTGGACAATCATTCCCTGATTGCATTTTCCTTGTCTAACACTACCAAAAGAATTTGAAAAACCCTTAAGTTCGGCAAGGGGTTAAGGAAAATCACTATTAAAATCTCCACTTTACTATACAAGGTTTGAGCTTTATTATTTTGTCACTGCTCGGCCTCTTTTTGACTGTCACATCTCAAGTGACTATCATTCTTCTTACCGTAGATTGCATTTACAAATGTCACTAAGCTACATAGTGTGTTTGTTATTGACTACAACCTTTAGATTGCAAGATTTTGTTATTAGCTACAATGTCTCAATCTTTTTGGTATTGCAACCTCACTAATCCGCTAGAGTTATTGTTTATGTTTCTACGAAGGCCTAGGGTTTTTACCCTAATCATGCTCTTGCCAATGCTTCTGTTGGTATTAAAAAACAACCTTAAATCTTGGGTCATAAAATTAGTTGTCTTGATAGGGTTGTGGTATGATCTTGGATTGTATCCTAGAGTGTGTGGGAAGCTTTTGTTTGATCATTAAGGTATGTAAACCTGATCAGGGAAATGTATCCTATATAGCATGGGTCTTGCTTTAATACTTTCCATAATGGTTATTAGCATATCACATTATTATAGTTTGTGGTAACCCAAGATTGCATTCAAGTATGTAACAAACTTGGTTTGTTGTTTAAGCTATACACTTTTAAGTAACATTCATAAGGTTTAGAAAATCTTGATCACTCTCTAGAATGGCCCATTAAACATGGGTTGTGCTTGAATGCACTACATAATTGATATAACACAACCACTCTGCATATCAACCAGAGTTATAGGCTCTTTATTGTAGCAAGAGGTAATCACTCTTTGATCATGTTATAATTAAATTGTAACCTGTTAAACTTGAGACAACCTGAATGCACCCAATGAGGATTGACACCTACATTATACAACCTGAGTTAACTACATTATATGAGTGCCTCCATTTCTATCACAAGATAACCACATTAAACTTGGGTCACACATGAATGCATGCTGTATTTGTTATAGCACAATTGTGCCACATGACCAATAGAGTTATACATCATATAATTATAGTCATAGGAATTTGTTCCTTGGTTGTGATCTTATGGTGATTCCACACAAAAAAATTTGGAGATGAAATTCTGAAAACCCTAAACCTCTAAAAATGAAATTTGATGACATGTTGCTTTAAAATATGATTTTCAAACCTAGAACTACAAATATGACTTCACAGCTGAATTCTACAAAAAGACAATGACTACCCTCAACCTGGTGATATCTTCTTGAATTTTTTCTGATTTTTCCCAAGAAAATCATCCTTAGTTCTCCACAAATAGTCTCAAGTAGAGAAAATTCGCAAGTATGGAAAAACACTATCACAATAAATCAACGAACTCAGTTTTCTTTATATCGGCCACAATTTTATTTTTTTCTTATTTTTTATGTTTGTCAAAATTTCGACGAAACTGCTAGTCGAAATTTTGACGAAACCTAGGTTCATCAAAATTTTGACGAACGTCAGGGATAAACTTTTAAAAAATTGAAAATTACACATCAAATTTTACAAGCACCCGACAATACATCAAATTATACATATTTCGTCAGAAATTTTCGTCAGATTTTGTAGTCAAATGAGTTAGTGTGTGGTATGGGATTGCATTTAAAAAACATTAATTGGGATAAGATAAGTTTCGATGGGAAGTTTTGGAGGAAAGAATAGATATCCATCATCACATACTAAAAATAAAATTTTAACTAGATGAATCTTATGTCTTGTTGGAACCTTATTTTAATGTGTCTCATTTTTTTATCCATTTCTCCCATTCATGCATTTATACTGTTAACCCATCATAGATCTAGCTAACATGAGAAATCTCTAGTTAAGTCCTCTATATTAAGTATTGCCTAAGGATATTCATTAAGAATTTTCTATTTAAATTCCTTAGTGGAATTAATTATAGGGTCAATATCAAATGATGTGGCCTTTTCGTAGGTGAAATTATGCCTTTCAATATTTCAAAGGTTTCAAGTATATTTAAAAAATTTCATTTGTCTTGTGTTCCCATAAAACTCCAAACCCTAAAGTCCTTTTTTCGCTATCCCAAGGTTTCTAAATTCCTCAACAACCTTATCTTCATTCCCATTTGTCATGTGTTCCCATAAAACTCCAAACCCTAGAGTCCTTTTTTTCCCTATTCCAAGGTTCCTAAATTCTTCAACAACCTTATCTTCATTCTCATTTGTCATGTGTTCCCATAAAACCCCAAACCCTAGAGTCCTATTTTCCCTATCCCAAGGTTCCTAAATTCCTCAACAAGCTTATCTTCATTCCCTCCATACTCAATTCCTCAATCCCCCCAAAATATTTTGTTGATTCTTTAGCCAACCAAAAGACTACAAAATCCTTGCAAATATTTTGTAAGGTATCTTTTCAAGATAATAAATAAGTGTACATGTCTATTAATGGATTAATAAATTATACTCTTATTTTTTTACAATTTTTATAAATCTCTTTATATGTATGTCTAGATCCTAGCTTATGTATAAGGTTGGAAATATATAGTCTTTGGTGATATATTTCCTAAGGTATCACAAAATTATTTCAATCATTACATATTTTTCTATGAATTTATGACTTTTTTTCCTAGCTTAATATAGGAACCCATATACCTAACTTAAGCTCAAGCTTTCATCTCCCCACACACCCTAAATGATATAATTTAAAAATCTTCTATTTTTTGTTATGCTATTTCCATCTTCTGTGTATATATGTGAAAGAAAAAATAGGTGTTATTCAATACATTTCCTTAGATGCTTCACAAAGTAACATTTTTCTAAAATATAAATGTAGAAGGCCTTGTGTGATGAAACTAGCATGCAGGTACATAGTGACAACCTAAATATGAGTATATTGTGTGCTAGGTATGGTTTGTGACAAATTATGTGTTCATCATTTACAATTGTATTGATATTAATGGTTTTGAATATTTGTGTGAGCATTCATGACAAAGCTAGGAAAAGGGCAACTATCTTTCACATAATTATTAAATAAAATAAATGCATACATAAATCATATAATTATTATTTAAAACTTTTTATGACAAAGAGAAGAGAATTTTAACACTAAATGTATGAGAAGTTGATCTTTGCAAACCAAACTATTTCAATGGTGTGATTGGTAATAAGTAAGTCATATCGAGAGGTGGGGGAGGAAGATAGTTGGATTGGTAGTTATGGATTTTTCAATTCTGATAACAATATATTAGATTCCTTAAGGATTCAATAGTAGAATGGTGACCTAGAACAAAGTTCGTAAGAGTTCCATCTCCCTTTGTTTACTATGTTGTTTATGAAGCCTCTCCATTTTTTATTGTTTTTATTATGTGGTATGTGGACAAAGACAAACCAAAAAATAAAATATATTTATATAAATTCTTAAAGGTGGGAATCCCTAAGTAGGATTAAAAATTCTTGTTCTTATATTAGAAACCTAAGCAAAAATGTATAGAAGTGTTATTATGCATTGGATCCGTATTCATGTGCTATATTTTTTGGTCCTAGTTCTTCTACCTCTAACCAATTGAAAGATAAAATCTCTAGAGTCTTATTTAATAAGTATGTTTGGGGTTGTAAATCAGAATTTGTGTGAGAAAGAAAGGCTATGTATCCAAATGCCCAGAGGTGATGAAAAGGGACTAAAATATAATTCAAACAATGATTTAAAAAGTTATGAAGTAGATACATATAATACCAAATTGGTCATACTGCTTGTTGAAGAATTATAAGAAGCTAAAAAGCCATGCAAAGAGCAAGTGAAAGAAAGGTTTTCCTTACATCCAATATTTGAAGACATTGGAATTTTTTATTAATGTGCTTCTCCAAGGATTATTTGAAGTTGGAGTATGTGAGACAAGAGTAGGTTGTGATGGTGGAAAAACTATGCTTGGAAACTCATATATTGAGCCTTGGTACTCATTTGTTGTCTTGAAGACATGTCTATAGATGTCTTTATATGTGAGGAGACTTCAACTATCATATCTTGACAACTCTAGATGTTTTCAAATCATCTTTAAAAAATAGAAGACTCCAAATCATTTTTTATTTACAACCTTGTTTGATATTATTCCATATCTTATAGTATTTATATGCTTGCTAGTTCTCTTTCTAAAATTAACACTTCAAGTTTTTTGTCATCTAGATGTTGAACTCTTTTTCTCTACTATCTCTTTGACAATAATACATTATTGTAATCTCATTTTATCTCTATTTATTTTAGGAAAATAAAACATCCTTGGTAAAAGAAAAATAATGAATTAAAAGTGGAAAGATATCGATATGCAGTCAGAGATATGGAATATGATTGTAACATTGCTTGAGGCACAAATTTAGCACAGAGGGTACAAGATTTTCACTTAAGAGTTGAGGTAAGAACTATTATGGTAGAGTTAAAAATAATGTTTGAGAACTCAAGTTTTCTTTGATGGAGTAGATATGAGCACACAGAGATTAGCAAAAATAAACTCTAGTTCACTTTAGTAGTGCAATACATTGATGGATACTTCCAAAAGATGTTAAGAGGATCCAACAGATTTTTCAAGTTATTTTACAATTTTTATAGAAGGATCCTTCGAATCACTTTTCCCTTTGTTTGAAAATTTAAGATACAAAACCTATGGAGATCTAAGACTCTAAATTTTATGATTATTTTCAGGTTCCATATGTTGTTGAGATCAAATATACAATTTCTGCATCAAGTCCTATTTGTTACATCATATCAAAAGAAATTGCTGCTCAATGATAAAACCAATTTCTCTTTTAATAGAATATATTTCTCTTAAATAGATTAGAAACTAGCAATAAGAACATACAATTTACAGACACCCTGATAAGAGGATTAAACTTGATGGACCAAATTGGCATACAACCAAATGGGAAAAACACCTCTATGGTCATTTCAACTTAACTTCAATTTCAATCAAGCTGTTCAAAAAAGTTCCAAGCCACAATGGTGGAAGATTCTTTAGGGACTGCAAAGCCCAACCATAATTTGGATAGGAAAAATCCTCAAAATAGGCAACTCTAGAGAATAATTTCATTGGTAATATTTTTGTGCTTATACATGCAGAAAAAACACCTAGGCTTGTGTTTGCATTTTGATTAGCTTTGGTTTATAACAAATTATATTTTCATATCATTTCTTAAAATTTTATTTTTTAAATTAAAAAATATGTAGAAAGCTTTTTCTTTATAATAAAATGTACATATATCTCTATTCATCTAAATTTATCAACATTAACAGTAAGTTTCATGTGTTTCATCAAAGTATTCATGTTAGTTTCATTTATTTTTAGATACATATTTAAACAAATAAATAGTGTCAACTAAAGGAAATTTTTGTTAACATTAGCAACCTCATAAAACAACCTACACAATATGCTTCTAAAACTACCTATCAGTATTGTGCCTGCAAGGCTTTACAGTACATGCACACAAAGTGAGGGAACTTATATTTGAAAAATACAAATATACCAACCTATCACCACACGCGCACACATTTTCTAGTTAAATTTTAGAACTATAATGCGTAATGATTTGAAGATTTATCACGCACAAAACAAGATCTTACAAATCAAAAACTATTAATCTGCAAAGATATGAACACCTGAAGTAACATCTACTACAATTTAAAGCTTATGACTCGATATTACTGTTTCTCTTTGTTTTCACAACAGTCTTATTAAGGTTATCTAATACTATGCTTTGTACGACTTACTTTAGTGTTTTCCCATAATTCTTAACTTAGTTATTCATTTAACCTCTTATTCTGTTATTAATATTAAAACCCCTAGATTTGGGGGGAAAATGGTGCACACAGACAACTAGAATTGGTAAAGAAATACAACTAAAATTGGTAAAGAAATATAACTAAATCTCCTAAATACAATTAAATTAAACTAAATCTGGAACATAAAAACAAACAAATACATTGAAATTTGGTAAAAACTAAAAAACTTAGCATTTTCCTATTCCTAACCCTAAACAACACTACAAATGCACAACAAAAGAGATGAAGATCCGCAAACCTGATGAATGAAAATGAGAGGTGCTAATTTGCTTTTGTAGGAGGTAAATTTGACATTCCTCGGTAGAATGAAGTTCACCCTAAGATTTTTTGCCTGAAAAACTAGGAAACAACTACACATCATTGTTTTTATTTATTTTATATTTTCTTATTTTGGTCAAAATTTATTCAGTCGAATAGGTTTTGAGAAAAACCCATTCGATTGAATATAGGTTGGGATCCACATCACGGGAAAAATTACCTCCAGCAAGACTGATTCAATCAAAACTAGTTCGATAGAGATAGAATTCGTACAATTAGCTCAAAGTGCGACATAGGTTTATACTTTTACCTTTTTGGAAAATTAAATGCTCATGAGTCTCCTGCTCTCACGTCAGCACCTGCTTCACCTACCCATTAGGAGCCCCCAATTTCAATGACAGTTTTTGGGATCTTCATCCCTGCAACTCCTGACAGCCCCTGAAGTTAATGTGTTAGGAATTTTTGAATTCCAATTCAATGCTAGTAGGTACTTTCAAATTTGAAAGGGAATGTTTTGAAAGACAAAAAAAATGAAGGCAAATTATTCTGTTAGTTGAGAAGACTCAGTTGGAAGAGTTGGAGAAGTTGAATTCCTGAGCAGCAGTAGACTGTGAAGGGAATATTTTTATTTATTCTCTGTGTGATTCAAAGAAGTTTCTGAGCAACAGTAGTTGCATGTTTGTTTTGTAAGTGAGCAGTGATTACTCCCGAAGAGCTCTGTGTAGCTCCTACTAGTGAGCTCTTAGTAACTCCTGAAGTTGTTTTGTTTTGTCTAGTTGAGCAGCTCATGAAGCTCCTAGAAGTTTGAAGTCATAGCTTAGAGTTTTCTTTTAGTAGTTTATGTTTAATCTTCAATGTATTTCCATTTCCAGCTTAATGAATAGAAATCAAGCTTGCATGTCTCCTTGTGCTTCCGCATTTTGATTTGGGTATTTCTAGTTTAGTTGGAAAACAGAGCAACAACTTTGTGCTTTCATTTTGTTTTGAATCCTTAAACGGGTATCAGAGCCATAGGCCCCATTTCCTTGTGAGTTAGGGAATTTTTTTTTTTTTGGGTATTAAGTTTTTTCTATGTAGGAGACATGATTGGAGATGAAGGAAAGAGCTAGCAGCAACCACCATCCTTTAATGGACAAAACTATGATGTTTTAGAAAAGAAGATGAAGACCATAATGGTCGCTAATGATTTGTGGGAGTTTGTGGTTAATGGGTTCAACGATGTGACTGGCCCAGAAGCATATGTTGTGCTCACAATTAACTAGAAGAACCAGTTGAAGGAGTTGAGGAGGAAAGATGCTAAGGCATCAAGAGTCTAATAGAAGTAGCCTTGACATAGACCATTTTTCCTAGAATAGCAACAACTAACTATGCAAAGGAAGCTTGGGAAATCCTCCAAACAAACTACAAAGGGACTGACAAGGTCAAATTGGTAAAGCTCTAGATGCTTCAAAGAGAGTTTGAGACTCTTGAAATGAAGAACAATGAGTCCATTTTTGTTTTTCATACAAGACTCTCAATTTTAATAAACCGGTTGAGAGTGAATGTTGAGATCATTGATGATCAGAGGATTGTGAAGAAAATCCTTAGGAGCTTACCCACAAAGTTTGTTGTAGTGGTGATTTCCATTGAAGAGGAAAATGATCTCACAACATTGTCTTTTGATGAGCTAATGGGTTCTCTGCAAACCCATGAGTAGCACCTAAATAGGTCTGCTACTTCTTCCTAAGAGAAAGCTTTTAAAGCTTAGTCAAATGCAAGAGGCATGGGGAGAGGTAGAAACAACTCCAGACGTGGTAGAGGGAGATCTGGACATGGTAATGTTGGAGAAGAAATCTTGGCGCGAGAAAATAGCCAAGAGGGAGTGAGCAACTCTCAGACCAACTCCCGAAGAGGAAAGAAGAATAGTAGTTCATATTAGAAGAGTGACAAGAGCAATGTTGAATGCTACTACTGTCATAAGTTTGGCCATTATGCGAGTGAATGTTGGAAAAAGCAACGTGATCAGTCAAAAAAAAAATGCAAATGTGGTTGAAGGAAACAAGTCCACAACTTTCATCATGTGCAACATAAAGAAGGTAGCCCAGAAGTCTGGTATTTGTATAGCGGTTGTAGCAACCACATGAGTGGTAATAAAATTAGTTTTTCTTTCATTGATAAAAATGTAAAGTCTGAAATTAGAATGGGGAACAATGGAGTAGTTCATGTTGTTGGAAAAGGATCTATTATGATCCGCACCAAGCAAGGTGAGAAGAAGGAGATACAAAATGTATTTCTTGCTCATGGGTTAAAGCGTAATCTCATGAGTGTTGGATAGTTGATCCAAAATGGATACAAAGTGCTGATGGAGAAGGGTCAATGCATTATTTATGACAAGAATGAGAGGAAAAAGGTGTTTGCAGCAGTTCAAATGACAAAGAACTAGATGTTTCCATTGAAGATTGAGATGTGTTTCTCATCTCAGTCCATTGTTGCACCTCTCAAAAATGGAAAATGTACAACAGTACATCAAGTAGCTCTCAAGAGCACCATTCAAGACCCCTCCAAGCTATGGCATCTAAGGTATAGACATTTAGGCTATGTTGGTTTAAGTCTTTTGTCCAAGAATAAAATGATTGATGGTTTTCCAAGAATAGTAGAGCGTATTGTTAGATGTGAGGCTTGCATTTTGGGCAAGCAACATAGGCAGCCCTTTCAATCGGGCAACTCTACAAGGGCAAGAGCACCATTGGATTTGGTGCACATAGATTTGGTAGGCCCTATTGGTAAGAGTAGATTTTTTATGACCTTCATTGATAATTACAGCCGTAAGACATGGGTCTATTTTTTGCAACATAAATCTAAAGCTTTGGACAAGTTTTTGTTGTTTAAGGCCCATGTTGAAAAGGAGAGTGGAAACATGCTTAAGGTACTAAGGTTGGATCGAGGAGGAGAGTATACCTCAAATTAGTTTGTAAATTTTTGCAAACAAAATGACATCAAGAAGGAACTAACAACCAGTTATATTCTACAAAAAAATGGAGTAGCTGAGACAAAGAATAGGACCATCGTTGAGATGATAAGGAGCATGATGAAAGAAAAGGGACTCCAACTGAATATTGGGGAGAGGTTGTAGCAACAACTATTTATTTGATTAATAAAAGTCCAACAAAGGTGGTATGTGACAAGATTCCTCAAGAGGCATGGACAAAACGCAAGTGGACAGTTGAGCACTTGAGAGTGTTCGGTTGTGTGGAATATGCCCATGTGCCTAAGGAAAAGAGGAAAAAAATGGATGGCAAGGGTAAAAAATGTATTTTCATAGGCTATAGTGAAGAGTCCAAAGCCAACAGGCTATACAATCCAGTCACCAAGAAGATAGTCATTAGTAGGGACGTGGAGTTCCTTGAAGATGAGTCATGGGATGGAGTGGTAGTTTCTGACACCTTTGAACCGACCCTGACAACTCCTGAAGAAGAAGAAATAGAATAGGAAGTTCAACAAGAAGATTCTACAGTTGCTCCTGAAAGCTCCGAAAGAGCTCTTGAAAGCTCTTGACGGCTCCTGAAGTCGGAAGATAGTCAACAAGACAGTTACAGTCAGCTAGAGGCTTAGCTCCTAAAGGTACCGATCGAGCTCCTGAAAGCTCCTGAAGTGAGAAGATAGAAAGGAAAGAAACCAGAGATAGCTAGAAGATTGGCTCCTAAAAGTTTTGGACAAGCTCCTGAAGAGCTCTGGAGAGCTCCTGAGAGCTCCCGACAGCTCCTGAACCTGCCTGTTTAGTAGAGCAGCAACAGTAGTGAAAGTTCAAACCCCACTCTCGCCTCCCTAATGCCAAAGAAGACCAAGAGTCTAAGGGAGATCTACCAGAATGAAAGGTATGATGAAGAATTTGATGAGAGTGTGAATTTTGTATTGTTTTCTCATAGTGATCTGATTTATTTTGAGGATGTTGTGAAAGAGGAGAAATGGTGTGAGTCCATGGATGAGGAGATAGATGCAATAGAGAGGAACAACACATGGGAGTTAACTAATTTTCCTCCTATCAAGCAAGTTATTGGGGTGAAATGGGTCTACAAGACCAAATGCAATGCTAAAGGAAGGATAGAGCGGCACAAATCACGTTTGCTGGTCAAGGGGTATAAACAATAGTTTGGGAGATATTATAATGAGAAATTTTCCCCTATTGCAAGGATGGAAACCATGCAGGCAGTCATAGCAATTGCAGTCCAACACAAATGGAAGGTTTTTCAAATGGATGTGAAGTTCGCCTTCTTTAATGGAGTGTTGAAAGAAGAGATATATGTGGAGCAACCATTCAGATATGAAGTTCCAGGTCAAGAACACAAGGTGTATGGGCTAAACAATTCTCTTTATGGGTTGAAGCAAGCTCCATGGGCATGGTACAACAGGATTCACTCATATTTGATGAGCAATGGCTTTAGAAAAAGCGATGGTGAGCCCACTCTTTACATCAAGGAACCAAATGGTAAGATTTTGATTGTTGTTTTGTATGTTGATGATCTAGTTTTTATTGGGGATGATGATTTCCTCATTGCTGATTTTAAAGAGGCCATGAAAAGTGAGTTTGAAATGACAGATTTAGGTCTCTTGAGATATTTTCTAGGGATAGAAGTAAAACAAATGCATGATGGTATATTTATCTCTCAAGAAAAACATGCAAATGAGATTTTGAAGAGATTTAGAATGCTTGAAAGTAAGCTTTCCCCCACACCAACAACCATAGGTCTAAAGTTGAGCAAGGAAGATTGCAATAGTAATGTGGATCCGACCATGTTTAAGATTTTGGTTGGAAGGTTAATGTATTTAACAACAACTAGGCCTGATATAATGCACAGTGTGAGTCTTATTTCTAGATTTATGGAGACTCCAAGGGACACCCATTGGCAAGTGGGTAAAAGAATCATGAGGTATGTGAATGGCACCAAAGGATATGGCATTTTGTACATAGTAGAAAATGAGTGTGGGTTCGATGGATACACGGATAGTGCTTGGGCAAGCAGTTTGGATGATAGGAAGAGAACATTGGGCTATGTGTTTCATTTGGGTTTGGGAGTCATTTCATGGGTTTCCAAGAAACAACCCATAGTTTTCTTATCTACAGCAGAGGCTGAGTATATAGCAATGAATGCAACAGTATGTCAAGTTATCTGGCTGAGAAGAATCTTGGCAGATTTGAGAGAAGAACAAAAGGATGGAACAATAATCTTTTGTCACATTGTTTCATCGATAGCCTTGACGAAAAATCATGTGTTTCATGGAAGAAGCAAGCACATTGAAATCAGGTATCATTTTATCAAAGAATTGGTTGAGAATGGTGAAATTAAAATGGCATTTTGTAGGTCTGAGCAGCAGCTAGCAGACATATTCACCAAGCATTTGAGCAAGGACAGTTTCGAGCACCTAAGAAGCAGATTGGGCATTGTTGATTTGGATCAAGATTGATCCTATTTTGTCGGCTCAGGACCAAGGGGGAGTGTTGGAAAAGTAAATGCTCCTGAGCCTCCTGCTCTCATGTCAGATCCCCTGCTTCACCTACCCGTCAGGAGCCCCCAATTTCAATGACATTTTTTTTATCTTCATCCTTGCAGCTCCTAACAACCCCTAAAGTTAATTTGTTAGGAATTTTTGAATTTAATTCAATGCTGGTAGGTAATTTTGAATTTGAGAGGGAATGTTTTGAAAGACAAAAAGAATGAAGGAAGATTATTCTGTCAGTTGAGAAGGCTCAGTTGGAAGAGTTGGAGAATTTGAATTCCTGAGCAGTAACAGACTATGAAGGGAATGTTTTTGTTTGTTCTCTGTGTGATTTAGAGAAGTTTCTGAGCAGCAGCAGTTGCATGTTTGTTTTGTAAGTGAGTAGTGATTGCTCCTGAAGAGCTCTATGTAGCTCCTGCCAGTGAGCTCTTAGTAGCTCCTGAAGTTGTTTTGTTGTGTCTGGTTGAGTAGCTCATGAAGCTCCCAAACTTTTTAAGTCGTAGCTTAGAGTTTTCTTTTAGTAGTTTATGTTTAATCTTCAATGTATTTCCATTTCCAGCTTAATGAATAGAAAACAAGGTTGCATGTCTCCTTCTGCTTCCATATTTTGATTTGGGTATTTCCAGTTTAGTTGGAAAACAAAGCAGCAGCTTTGTGCTTTCATTTTGTTTTGAATCCTTGACATACCTAGACCGCATTTAACATGTAAGGGTCATATGGATTTTTACCATGGTATTTTGGAACCCTTCTTTGACCCATGGTAATATTTTATTGTGGTAACTTGAGCCCCCATGGATCTATATTGAGGGGTTAAAATGGAGACATTATGTAATATTTTATAGGTACACAAATGTTGATGAATTGGATGAAGATTGAGGAAGTTGTATGTATTGTAATCTTTTTGAAGAATAATACAAATTTTCCCTCTGTTCTTGGTGGAGTTTTTTTACCCGAAAGAGTTTTTTCCATGTAAATCCATATGTTATGTGTATGGGTTTTGAGTTGTGTGATTTCTTTGGAGTTTAAATCATTTCTCCATTAATTTATACAAGTTTATATTTAAGATTTGCATGTTATATTAGATTTTTGTATTGTAGTGGTTGTCTTCATTTCTATCACTTTGTAGATGCAACTTTTATTTTTTTTAAAATTGGGATAAATCATCCCATACCAACAAATCTTCATTTATTCTTTACTCAATTTCATGAGCTAGACTAGCTTCATCACTAGGGGAAACATACCAGTAGTTGCCAGGGCTAACTTCGTGCATCCATAGAGAGTGAAGAATACATCAAATTTCTTTGATTTTTTTGGACCTGTTCGTAAGCGAGTTATTAGCTTAAAAAGAAAAAAATTGGCGTGTGGGTAGTTAAAACGTGTTTGCTTGAACCCGTAAAGAAAAAGGTGGTAAAAAAATGTGATATTAAAATCTCTGTCTGCTACATCACTACCACTTCGCCACTACCCATTTATTACAAAGCCAATTTTTTTTTTCAAATAGCCTATTTCTAATTATTAATACATCTATTAACTTGCATTTGTATGTGGGCCCGCTCATTTTTACATGTGGGTCCACTAGGAGGTGGGTGCAATTTATTTACCTAACCACATTAACATGTTCACCACATGCCACATATATGTGTACATAGCCATGCATTTAGGTTTAGTTAACCACAGGTTGTTGGGCATTTTTTAGCCCTAAAGTAATTATCTCCCACAATTTTCTTCCTCATTTTCACCTCGCTTATCCTTATCTGGTTGTTGTTGCGACCTCCTGCAAACTTTCTCACTTTCGTTGGCTCCCATATACTCCCAACTAACAATCTTGAAGTCTTTTCCCATGCAATTTTGTTTGTTCAATAATGGGTTTCAGTTGGTGTTGAAAGTCATTGTGCATTTTGCTGTGTTTTACAATCATTTTTTTGTATGGCATTGAGGGTTTGACTGTAATGATTTTCTTTACGATATACTATGAAATCATTCCATACAATGTGAATGAAATAGAATCCCTCGTGAATTATTGTGTATGGCATTGAGGGTTTCAGTGCTATGATTATTTTTGATGGTATACTATGAAATAATTACATACAATGTGAATTAAACAGAACATTGTTAGAATTTTTTCTAAATCCCTTCATTATAATCATGAAATTTAATCGGAATACAATTTTTTACCCAATTTATTGAGGAGTTTCAGGATACGAGTTAATTAGTTGTCTTCGACTTATTTGGGTAGACATTTTATTTTTTCAGCAATTACAATTTGCACACAACGATATATTATTATGAAATCATTGCATACAATGTCAATTAAATAGAAAATTGCCGGATTTTCTTTGAATCCCTACATTATAATCATGAAATTTAATGGGTATATATTTTTTATCCCAATTTCTTGAGCAGTTTTAGGAGTACACATCATGCAAACTCTCTTGGTTTTAGGAAACCTCTACCCATTCCTTCCCCTTATATTTTGCACACAATGATATGGGTTAATCTATTTTCTTCCACTTATTTGGGTAGAGGTTTTCTTTTGTCAATAATTATAATTTGCAGACAATGATATATTCTTATCAGATCATATATACAATCATGTTGTGTAGGGTTTCATCACATGAAGCTTTGTGAACCATATTTTCTATCATCTTTTTATGAATCTGGAAACAAGCATTTATCTACCAAGCAATCAATTACATGTGTCATTTTTACCTGTCTTATTTGACTTGATCAGGCATAGCATGATTGCTTGACCATATTAGGACTTCTCTTTGGAAATGCAATGAAAAACATGCTCAACGTGTAGTTATCGGTTGTCTTGACATCAACATCAGCCTCTATCAATGTCTACCATTTGTGTACCAAATACCTGAGCTTTTCTGTGGTGAAATCATACCCTACACAATCAAACAATAGAAACTTCAAACACCCATGGATAAAGCATAAAATTGAAAAAACCTTAAGAGTGACTAAACATATAATGCTTACCCATAAATTTGTAAGAAAATTCCTACCCTGAACATATTGTGCACAAAGCTTAATCTTTTTGTAAGCCTAATCCTTATCATTTTGAAGATTAGCTAGAGAAATCTCAAACACATGGTGCTTCAGACCATCACAAGCAATCTGCATCACAATTGCAATACAAAAAAAAATCATCGAGGGAGAACTGCAGAATATATAGAATACTAACCTTGGAAAACAATATGTAATACAAAAATAATACATGCTTTATGTAGTTATCTTTAGTTTCAGTTCTTTTTTGTAAAGGGTTTTGGGCCCCTTCAAAACCCATTTTTTACCTCTAATAAAAAACAATATGCAGTACAAAGATACTCATATATTTAGAGCAATGTATATATATAGATACACACACACACACATATATATATATATCAGATTATATATGTATAATCTCATATAGATATATATCTATATCAAATTATATATATGTATATATCAGATTAAATATATAAAAAAAATATAGAAATATAAGTATATCAGATTATATATATTTCCAATTTATATAACACTTACACTTCCATACCATCAAATATTTTCACCTTGTTCTATGACTGTCCTTGCATTAGGCTACTATCCAAGTCGCTAGCATGTTTGACTAGCTTTCTTGAGAACTCATAGATCTTAAAATATGTCCTTTATATTGCACTTCCATGTAGTGTTCCCTGATATACAATATAGACTATCTTTTTCCTTGATACTACCATTTTCTTATTGTGAATTTTCCTTTAAAGGGGTATTCCTCTTATGCACTGTCAAACAACATATGAAAAATATCCTTATTTATACACTGGCCTATGTGGCATCTGTTGTCATATTTCACTATCCTCATCTACTTCTCACACATAGTTTGATGTCTCTATGAACCATCAAGGCATCATTTTAGTCCTTCACACATTATGTCAAAAGGTCATCAATGCCTTGCTACTTATCCTTTTTGTGCTACTTATCATTTTAATAATTGTTTGCTATTTGGAAAGATGTATATGTACATGCATATATAAACCTACATGTATATACATAACTTACATCATGGACCATGCACTATTTGATTTAAACAAGTAAAACCCAAGATTACATGAATTTGTTTGTAGATATTCATACACATCTTGAATGTAAGGGTGCAATCTTAAGCCTTCTATAATCATGCTTGTTTATGTTTCAGATTTTTAGACTCATATTTATGCTTCAATAACAAGTTATTTATATACGTATATATATATATATACACATATACATATTTATATATTTAATCTAATATATATATATATATAAAATCCATATAATCTTCTATAGATATAAATGTATATCAATTTATATATATTTGCAATATATATGACCCTATATATATTATGCGGGATGAAGGATGTGCGAGGAGAAAATGAGGAAGAAAACTACGGGAGATAATTACTTTAGGGCTAAAATTTTCCCGGCAACTCGTGGTTAACTTAACCTATACGCGTGGTTAAGTACATGTATATGTGGCATGTAGTGAACATATTAATGTGGTCTGGTAAATAAATTGTGCCCACCTCTTAGCGGACCCACATGTAAATATGAGTGGGCCCAAATACAAATGCAAGTTGAAATAGATGTATTGATAATTAGAAATAGGCTATTTTTCATTCAAGGCACCATTGAAATTAGACATAAATGGCAACTACAATATGAAATAACTGATTATTTCCCAGGAAAATTCAAATTTGAAAATCAATCACCACAATTCAATGCATTCAATTTACACATTCAAATGATTTTATAAGGGAATTTCCAGTGTCATTTTCATTACGAATTATCCTATGCTTTCACTAAATATTCTCTACAAAATTCAAGTTGGTAAACCCACAATAACTAAATTCATGTTTTCATTTATCAATAGACTATTTTATATTTATGGACTTAGTGTTTACATTATTTTGAGGCATACAAATTATTTTGTTTTCAGTCAATTGTTCAAAATAGCATTATCCATTATTTAATCATATCATAGTTACATTTTTATCACCTGCATACATCAAACATCAAAGATAATAACAACATTATCCTTAGTAAAGCTTTCGAACTGCATATATCAAATATAATATCACATCATGCAAAGTCTCCTAGTTTTAGGAAACCTCTACCCATCCTTTCCCCTTACATTTCACACATAATGATATGGGTTTTAAATCTATTTTCTTCCACTTATTTGGGTTGAGGTTTTATTTGTTTCAGTAATTACAATTGGAAAGACAATGATATATTCTCATCAGATTACATATATGTATATACATATACATGTATATGTATATGTATATACATATGTGTATGAATGTATATGTATACATGTATATTTATATACATTTACATATATTTATTGAAATATGTATATGTATATGTATATACATATGTATATGTACATATATATGTATATGTACATATATATGTATATGTACATATATATGTATATGTACATATATATGTATATGTACATATATATGTCCTTTCTATTGCACTGCTATGTAGGGTGCCATGATACGCAATATAGATTGTATCTTTCAGCTTCATACTAAGGATCAAAATATTTTGGATTATAATGATCCAATAAAAACTCTTATTGTTGTGCATGCAATATTGTAAGGATGATTTGATGTGAGAATGTTACTACCCCCATTTATTACAAATATTTTGCAAGAAAGCGAGAGCGTCGAGAGGTGTACCAAGTATGTGGATTATCATCATATCAACAAAGTTGTGTTTGATAACACACTAAAATGTATAGGGACATTTTGCTCTGAATGCTTTATGATATGTTTATTATTTATGTTATATTATGTTCATAAATATTTTGTTCTTACAAATTCTTATTTGATTGGATGAATATATGTAAGTACATTGGACTCTTAATGGTAGGCATGCGAGGAATTCTCCACAATAAACAAAAGACATCAAACGTTAATCACAGGTAAAGTCTTTGAATTTACTTTGGAAATGACCTAGAAATACTGAAAAATATGTGTTTTTATATATATGACTAAAAAATAGATGAATTGAGTAATACTATACATTAATTATGAGATTAATTAGTATTAGATTAATTATATATATGTATGTATATACATATATATATAGGTATATATGTACATACATATATATTGTTATGCATATATGTACAACATATATAGCTATATATGTGTGTGTATGTGTATATATATATATATAATTAATCTATAGTATTGTTAAATTTTTTATAGTGATATATGTGTGTGTGTGTGTGTTTTTAAATTTTACAATCAAAGTTTTTTTTATTTTTTTATTGACAAACACCGAAACATAGTGTAATTAGTGATACCATGGAAAATACATGGTTGAAACCCTCATCAAACACATATGAGATACAAATTTGAGGTTCCAATAAATAACAACAACAAAATTAGGACATTTTATAATCATATCATAGTTATATTTTTAATCAAACTACAATCATTGATTGGGTGGTACCACAGAAAAAACATGGCTAAAACATACTTGCAACATATCAACATATTACTGAAACCTTGTATTCAACTTTTTGTCACCTTAAACAAATGTGAGGTTCCAAACATAACAACAACATTACCACATCTTATAATCATATCACATTTATAACTTGAAGTAGATAAGTAGATCTTCTATGAAAAGAAGATCATCAAAATATATTGCTACATCAATCAAAAAAAAAAAAATTCAATATGAACATTATTAGTTCTCCATATTGCTAGGAAAAGGAGGTGGAGTTAGATATCCGCTAATAGCTGAGCCTAGTCCACTTGTAGGAGGTGATACTTGGTTAATAGAGGTTTGAAGGCAAATTGATTTTTGAGCAAGCAATGCTTGGCTTGCATCTACAGTCAGTCCCAATTGTTGGGAGGCACTCCCACCTTGCATATTATTGATAGTTGTAAAGGCTGGTGAAAATATGTTTATCATATCAAGCAGGTTAGAGTGTTGGGGGGATATATGATTCCCCACTGTAGACTTGGTTTTTTCGTCTTTGCTTGTTTAGATTTCTTTTTAGCTTCCTTTTGTAGTGATTCATCCTTCACCTACTCTTATCTAATTGATTTCTCCCACATTCTAATCATATTCTCCTCATCTTCTATTAGTTTCCTTGCTTGCTTCTCAACCCTCATTGCTTCCCTTTCAATTGCTTATGCTTCACGTTCTACCTTTCTCTACATCATTTGCTCCTTCTTACGTTGCTACAACTCCTCATGCCTTTTATTTTGTGCCTCTTGTTTTTTGTACATTTCAATGAAGGCAGCATATGTTAGTACTTGGGGCTGCCTACTAAGGCGAAGCACTCTTGAATGACCTCCCCATGATGTTCCTTGCACCCTTTGCATTGGAAGTCTCAAGAATTCGTTGTTTGTTCTTGTCATTTGTTGTGCATAATGTGGGGTGCATGACACAAACTCAGTGTCTTCCTCACTAATTACATTGTCATCCTCACTTTCAGCACTAGTACGCTCTTCCCAATTTCTTGTAGTAGTGAAGTAATGGATTACTTCAGCTGGATCAACGTGTGGTGGGGATGGCATAGAAAGGTTGACTTCTTCCTCTATCGAATTTAATTGCACTCCAAGGTTTGTGGTTGATTCATTCATCCATTCTAGTTGGCTTACTTGAGTTGGAAAACTTAGGCCTGGTGATGTAGTTTCTCTAACTTCATTGCATACTGCAAGAACTGGTTGGATTTTTGGTTGGATTTGTGTTGGAAAACTATGACTGTGTGTTGTAGTTTCAACACCCTCATTGTATTCTACTACAATATCAGTTGGAACATTCCTTGCATCTTTTCCTCACACAAAACCATCTATTTAATCCTCATTGTAACCAAATAGTCACAAGCAGCCTCTATTGTAATAAACTATTGATCATCTTCCATCATGACAGCATCATCTTCTATTCCAGGACTTGCTACATCCTCTTCAACAAGATAGCCCTCACTTGGCCCCATATCCTTGTCAAGGGCTGACCAATTAAGTGGCCAAATTCCTGTTCTACGGAACCCACTAACAATGTTGCTTGGTTTCAACACTTTTTTGAAAGCTTGGATTGCAAGAGTTGCTAACTCTTTACATCTGATATCAGTATGTGGGTTGTTTTCTTGCCATATGGTTCTTTGCTCTCTGAAATAAGCCTTGAATGGAGCAAAAATGATGACATCCAATGGTTGCAGCTTGTGACTAGTATGAGCAAGCAGTGTTAGCAGGTTTATTCCTAATTTTCTTGCTTCTTCTATGGTCTTGAAAGCCATGTGGTTACCATGACCGTCAAAAATGAGAAGGGCACTATTTTTCGGTGAAACCCACTGGGCATATTACTTGCAAAATGGTCTAACCATTTGAAAAATAGTTCCTTTACATCATCCATGCATGTTCTTGGACTACTATCAATGCCCCTATCTCATAATTTATGATATAGTTTTGCAAGTGCCTCTTTGATTTAAACAAATAGAACCCAAGAATATTTAACCCAGACGCACTTACACAAGCCAACACTGTGATCCACTCTCTACTTTTTGACACCAAATGTGGTACACATTTTGCATCCAATTTGAAAATAACTCTAATTCCATAGTTCCTACTAGCCTAAATGCCAGTCTCATCACAATTCCAAATTCGGCTTGATCCATAGTGGTTAAGGTTGATCATATTCTCAAGGTTGTCGTAGAATGCTTGCACGACAGAAGGACGAACCATAATCACTATGTCATTTTCCACTCCATCTATTCTGATTGTCAAATTATGGTTCCTTCTTCAAAATCTTTCCCACCATTACCTCACGGGGACCCCACTTATGAATAGATTGAGTTGACTTCCAATTATTTGGGAAACTGTAGTTTGCAACTGATTTACCTGTAGTCCATGGCCCAATTTTTCCATGTCCTTGGACCATTGGACAACTTCATCCTCCTTCTCCTCAGATAAAATGGTACATGGACCCGTCCTCTTTGTGGTGGTAACTCCTAACAGCCACACCCTCAAACTGCTAGGTGGGATACCCCACTTGATTGTTGCATCCCTAGTTGGCATGTTTTGTTCTTTGACACTGGAAACTGCTCCTTCCATATCAACATATGTCCACTATCTAATGGGTACAGGTGAGGGCAGGTGCACAATAGGTTGAACATATGGCTGAACATCTGGTTCGACTTCAAATGTGTTGGTGGTTTCATTTGTAGAGTCAAGAACATCTTCTTGGTTGGGAATTGCATGCACTTCCTCAGCAAACTCTCGTTCAATGAAGTGCACCCCATAGGTGACTCTAATCAATCGTGCTCCTCTTCCTACAACCCTTTTTTCTCTTCTAGTCAGTGCCATGATTTTCCACTTAACCTACACAGACAGTAAATATAGCATAACTTGTTATTGAAGCATAAATATGAGTCTGAAAATCCAAAAAGTAAACAAGCATGGTCATAGAAGGCTTTAAGACTACACCCTTACGTTCAGGCTATGTATGTATATCTACAAAAAAATTCATGTAGTCCTAGGTTTTAATTGTTTAAATCAAATAGTGCATGGTCCATGCTTTAAAATCTATATATGTGTATGTAACTATATATGTATGTATGCATGTGTATATGTATTTATAATTATACATATGTATATTTATATATGTGTTTGTGTTTGTATACACACACACATATATATCTATTTCATTTACAATCTATGTATTCTAAAATAAATCTAACAATGTTATGTTTCATTCACATTCTATGTAATGATTTCGTAGTATACCTTAAAGAAAATCAATACAGTGAAACCCTCAATTCCATATAGAGAAATGATTGTAAAACATAGCAAAATGCATCTAATGACCATCAATGCCAATTGAAACCCATTATTGAACATACAAAATTCCAAGGGAAAAAAAAATAAATTTAACATGTATTGCATCTAATGTTTCTAGAATGAAGAAACGAAGGAGCTTTTTTGCCTAGCAGAATGTAGTGAAGTGTTATAAATTCATGGAAAATTCCATGAATTTTATAACATTTTTGACTACATACTCTACAGGGGAAAAGTGCTTTGATGCGTTTGCCTCAGATTTTTCACATGATGATTATGTGAACTACATCCCACGTATACGTTTACTTCAACATGAGTCACCAGGCAATTTTTAGCCCCTAAATAATTATCTCTTTCGGTTTTGAAGAGTCATGGCAGTATGAAGCTAAAAGATACAATCTATATTGCATATCAAAGCACCCTACATGGAAGTGCAATACAAAGGACATATTTTCAGATCTATGAGTCCTTAAGAAAGCCAATCAAACATGCTAGTGACTTGGACAGTAGCCTAATGAGAGGACAGTCATAGGGAAAGGTGAAATTATTTGATGGTATGGAAGTGTTAGGGTTATATAAATTGGAAATATATATAATCTGATGTACATGTATTTCTACATTTTTTTTATATATTTAATCTGATATATATATATACATATATATATATATGTATACATATGTATGTGTAAATATATATGTATATGTGTATATATATGTATATGTATATATATATATGTACATGTATATATATATGTACATGTATATATGTATGTACATGTATATGTATATGTAATCTAATAAAACCCTATACACCCCAACACCCTATCCTACTTGATATGATGAAACCCTACACGACATGACTGTATATGTGTATTTGTGTGTATAATATGATAAGAATATATCATTGAACTAACTCATTTGACTACAAAATCCAACGAAAATGTCCGATGAAATATGTATAATTTGATGTATCGTCGGGTGCTCGTAAAATTTGATGTGTAATTTTCAATTTTTTGTAAGTTTATCCCCAACGTTCGTTGAAATTTTGATGAACCTAGGTTTCATCGAAATGTCGACTATCAGTTTCGTTGAAATTTTGACAAACATGAAAAATAGAAAAAAATCAAATTGTGGCCGACATAAAGAAAAGTGAGTTTGTGTCTAATTTATTGTGACAGTATTTTGCTCTACTTGAGACAGTTTGTGGAGAACTAAGGAAGATTTTCTTGGGAAAAATAAAGAAAATTCAAGAAGATATCGCTAGGTTGAGGGTAGTCATTTTCTTTTTGCAGAATTCAGTTGTGAAGTCAGATTTGTAGTTCCAGGTTTGAAAATCATATTTTAAAGCAACATCTCATCAGATTTCATTTTTAGAGGTTTAGGGTTTTGAGAATTTCATGTCTAGATTTTGTTGTGTGGAATCACCATAAGATCACAACCAAGGAACAGATTCTTGTGACTGTAATTATGTGATCCATAACTTTATTGGTCATGTGGCATAGTTGTGCTATAACAAATACAAGATGCATTCATGTGTGACCCAAGTTTAATGTGGCTATGTTGTGATAGAAATGGAGGCACTCATATAATGTAGTTAATTCAGGTTGTATAATGTAGGTGTCAATCATCATTGGGTGCATTCAGGTTGTCTCAAGTTTAACAGGTTAGGATGTAATTATAGCATGATTGAAGAGTGATTACCTCTTGTTGCAATAAAGAGCCTATAACTCTGGTTGATATGCAGAGTGGTTGTGTTATATCAATTATGTAGTGCATTCAAGCACAACCCATGTTTAATGGGCTATTCTAGAGAGTGATCAATATTTTCTAAACCTTATGAATGTTACTTAAAAGTGTATATCTTAAACTACAAACCAAGTTTGTTACATACTTGAATGCAATCTTGGATTACAGCAAACTATAATAATGTGATATGCTAATAACCAATTTGGAAACTATTAAAGCAAGACCCATGATTTATAGGATACATTTCCCTGATCAGATTTACATACCTTAATGATCAAACACAAGCTTCGCACACACTCTAGGATACAATCCAAGATCATACCACAACTTTGTCAAGACAACCAATTTTCTGACCCAAGATTTAAGGTTGTTTTTTAATACCAACAGAAGCATTGGTAAGAGCATGATTAGGGTACAAACCCTAGGCCTCTGTAGAAACATAAACAATAACTATAGTGGATTAGTGAGGTTGCAATACTAGAAAGATTGAGACATTGTAGGTAATAACAAAATCTTGCAATCTAAAGATTGTAGCCAATAACAAGCACACTATGTAGCTTAGTGACATTTGTAAATGCAATCTACAGTAAGAAGAATGACAGTCACTTGAGATGTGACAATCAAAAAGAAGTGACAAGATAATAAAGCTCAAACCTTCCATAGTAAAGTGGAGATTTTAACAGTGAGTTTCCTTACCCCCTTGTTGACCTTAAGGGTTTTTCAAATGCTTTTGGTAGTGTTAGACAAGTCAAATGCAATCAGGGAATGAGTGTCCAAATGAAGTAACAGTGGTAATCATAGGTTCAATGTTTCTTCTTAGCCATTAATGTATAATGGAGGTAGTGGATTACATGTTTGAGTAGTGTTTTGAGACTCATCAAAGATGGGAGAATAGTGAATAATACCTTGTGGACTGTGAAGTAGTGTCAATAAGGTTGAAGGATCTTAAGAACTACAATACCATGAAACAATGAGTCCCCTGTAGTAAGTAGGCAGTCTATAGGGCATAGTTTGATTTTATAGAAGGATTCTCATGAAAGGAATCTTCAAGTGATAGTGAGTGAGCTGTTTGATCTTGCAGCTGAGGGTGCAATACCCAGTCTTAAAGGAAGTTAGCAAAGCAATAAATGTACAAGAAAATAAAATCGTACACAACAAACAATTCACAATGTTATATTGCATAATGCCTTGAGTTTGAAGACAAAAATCTCATTGTATCTTCATGATGAAAGTGGTGACCTTAATGGTTAATCATTCGCAACCATGATTTTAAAACATGCTATTGTGCTTATGGAGGCAATATTTTAAGCAAGGCAGTGAGTGGTGGTTTGGAACAATGGCAGGTATGAAGGACTTACTTTATATGCATACTATGCAGTCTAGCTTAAGACTCTGTTCTTAGAAGAGATTGAAGGTGGATTATGGAACTCAAGGGTTACCATGAAAAGGATTAAAGCAAAGACTAAGATCTATTTAAAATCCACGATCATGAATATATTAAAGATGTCACATGCAAAACCCTAGTAGTTGGAGTAATGAATACAGTGCCAAAGAGGATAGTGTGTTGGGGCAGATTTAGGAGATCTCCACATTATCTAATTACAGTGAAATACATCATTTATTTAATTAATTAATTAAAATAAATCGTTCTTAACCCTATATAGGATACATTGATACTAAAAAATCCTCTGAAGGAATTTGAGATTATGCAAGTATATGTCAAGTAAATACCTAGATTACAAATAGTAGTGAGAACAATGTAAGATTTGTTGAGCAGAGTAGGAATGAGATAAGCAGCAATGAATCCTATGCCTCCTTTCATGCACATCTCCTCACCGTTCTCTGTCATTCTTTATGGAAACACTTCTTCATTTTGGCAGTCTATGCTTGAAAATAATGTTTTGACGAAGGTTTTAGAGTATGCTTATTAAAATGAAAACTCCATTCTGGTGGGCTACGCCTAAAAATAAGATTTTGAAAAAAGTGTTAGGGTATGTTTATTAAAGTTTTAGAGTATTTTGGTGGGCTATATTCTTGATTCCTTAAATGATTTATTCAAATGGATTGTGACTAAATAAATGACTAACTATTTAGTCATTTTTATTTGTGTGACTAAATAATTTTTAATCAACGACCAAACTAGTAATTTATTTACCTATTTATAGTCGAGTTGCAAAAAATGAGCAGAATTTAGTCATTTTTAGTTGTTGTGACTAAAATTTTTAGTCACCTAGTTTATTTTCCAAATTTTACTAGTGTGTGCTTCCTTGTGCAATTAGGGCTCTCTCAATATTAAGGGCCCTAGGGATAAGCTCATCATAAGAAGTGACACATTGCATCTTTAACTAAAAGGATAAATCCTTATTGACATTAGCAATGATGATTTTGACTTGTTGCTCCTTATGAATGGGTCACTTGCTCTTACTAGCTCGCTACCTCCATCATTGTAGGAAGTTTGCGATCAAGTTCAATATTTTGATTTTAGGAGTCTTAAAGGTTGGAAATCATAGTAAAATTAGAATTTAATAAGTTTTGGAATTAGCATTTTAAAGTGTTTTTTGGGGTCATTAACTTCAGACTATCTTCTCTTTTGCATGGGTGGTTGCATGCCAAATTTTTTTTTTGTAAAATATTGAAATTATTAGATTTTGTTACCTGTCTATGAATAAAAATTATTGGAGTATGAGCTTGATATTTTTTGAAGATCTAAATAGTCAAGTTTGGTAAAGAAAAATCATGTCAGATAATATTAGTCCAGAACAAAATGAAGAGACACTTGATAGATTGTGGGCTAGATTGAAAAGAAAGGGTGATGGGAAATGTTATTGTCCTTGCAATAATTAAAAGGGCTTAAAGACGAGACAAATTTTAATCACAATAGCTGAGAAATATTGTAGGTAGCATCGTCCATTGGTAAGTTGTTCATTATATGTGTTTATATTGATTGAATTTTTAAATGTTTATATCGTTTTAACATTATATATATATAATCACTTGATTATGATCATGGTTTATTTGTGTCTATCATTATTATAAAGGTGGGGCACCCTAAGAAAAATTGAATTATAATAATAATGGATTATGATATGGATTATCGACAAATTTAAACACAATACACTTGTATAATGCATGTACTTTTCAGTGTATTGTGTTTACTACTTTTGGAAAAATAATGAAAAGATCATTTTATAATTGTTGTAGTATGTTCTACCTCTATCTCTCCTAAACAACTTCGACAACAATGTCAAGCAAGTTATATATGATCTTGGAAAATACATGAGGTAAGTAGCGATATTTTTTCAATTCGTTGTATACATCTTATAATTGCCATTTGTTTTACTTGTTATTTAATATACTATATATTTTTGTTAAATCTTGTTAATATATTTGTGCCTTGAATCACTTGTAGATGGTTGTCATCTAAAGAAATCCATAAAGAAGATATAAATTATTGGAAGAGAAAAATTCCTCATCTAATGTGTGAAATGCAAAAGTGTCTACCTTGCATTTTCAATGCACAAAAACACTACCTCATACACCAAGTTGAGGAGATTGAATTGTGTGGACCTGTACACACAAGGTCAATGTGGATGGTTGAGAGGCACTTGAAATTTTTGAAGGCTTTAGTTAGACAAAGAGCACATCCTGAGGGTTCTATGGTGGAGGGATATATGGTATACCAGACCATGGTGTACATTAGTGAATATCTTCCTAAGTTTGCAGCAAAGATCCATGTAGATCGCATTTGGGATCCCAACTCCATTAACAAATTTGAAGGGGAGTACCTGATGGGGAAAGGTAGATTGAGGAAAGTGAGAGGTAATTATAAGATGGTCATGGAGATTAATTGAAATACATTTTACATATCATTTTATGTATATTGTACTTATTTAATTTTTAATCTTCAATATACATCAATTATAAATTAAGGTCGTATACTATGGTATTTAACTAATTATACGTCGTTTGTGAATTTCAATTTTTTTGATACAGTTGGTCAAGAGTGGGATGCACTACATTTGTACATCACAAACAATCTTGATTGGATGATGGTATGGATTGAACGATGTCAACAATCTGGTCGCACATTAACATGGGAAGGTGTGGCTTCATTGGTTAAAGAAAGCTCATCGTAATGGAGATTCCAATGTTACACAAAGGGAAATTGATTTAACATATGGTTTAAGAGATAAACAGGTACGTATAAATATATTAATCACCCATATTATTTAATTATTTTCAATTATATTGATGTATATATATGTTGAGATTGTTTTTGCATACATTGGGCCAATAATAGATATGTTTATCAACGATATTGCAATAATTTTTACATGTTTGACATATTGCAGGTGAAACACCACAAGGCTATGTGGTGCAATTGTCATAAATTTTGAATCAAAATGTTGGATGACATGAAGAAAACTTGTGATTCTGGTATAACTATAGTCTTTCAGGTGACTAATGTTTCATCTAGGCTTACATCCAGAAGTCTCAAAAAATTGATACTATGGGATTTTGGATGATATACTTGAGTGTGACTTTAAGTCCTTCAGATTAATTTTGTTCGTCATCCTATGGTACAAGCTACAATTGAATGAAAATGATCCTGAGAGAACTGTTATTGAACATGATAATGGATTTACCATGGTTAATACAAGTTTGATTTAGCGAGCTGGAAATGATCCATATGTTCTTCCAAGCCAATGTAAGCAGGTATTTTACTCAGAGGTTCCAGGTAAACTGGGTTGGTCATTTGTTGTTATACATGATCCAAGAGGAAGGCGGTAAAGTATAATGTGGTGGAAGAAGAAGATCGAAGAACTAGAAGATGATGTAGATGATGATCAGGATCAACAGTTAGTTGATGATGTCCCCGACGAAGATGTCGAAGAGGAGGAACTAGATCATGATGATGTAGGAGTTAATGTTCATGAAGATGATATCCATGTGGATGATGAAATTATCAAAACTGATATCGATGATGATGATGATGATATGACCAATCCTTACAATGTCGAATATGGATCAGATGATACAAACAAAGAGTTGGATGAAGAAGAAGATCAATGACATTGAAATGTATGAGTTATGGGATCGTATTATCTATTTGATATTAATTTCTTGATAGAATTATATTTGACTTACGTAGTTACATAATTAATTCATGATATTTTTAATTTTTATTCCATTACATAATTAATTTAATCATGTACTTTTTAATGTTTGAAAGGTCAAAAAATTAAAACATTTCAATAGTGATGTTAACAACATTGAAATTAGTGTGTTTTATGTTTCATGTGATCATAAGAGTTTAAAAACTCAGTTGTAGAGGTGGTTGTTTAGTGGCTGACGTGTAAAGTCCTTTAAAAGGAATAAAGTGATCATTGTAATGGTTGTTGATGATTGAGGATTTAAAATACAAGCTCTTGACATTCAAAAATATGTGTTTTTCTTCAAAAAATTTGTATTTTTCCTGTTATGCAGCACTGTACGGTCACATGCAGCCATATTTTGATGTGAAATCAATTCCAGGTCGTGAATATATGTGTTAGCTTTGATTTGAGTTAGAATGATTCATTTCTTTGCATACAACCCGGTTACCCTATTTTTGAGGGTTTTGTAGTCCAAACATGATATAAAGGGGCTCTTACACTTTTTTTGATTACCGTAGCTTCTGTAAGAGGCCCCATGGATACTATTGTAATTTTAGGATGCATGAATAGAATGTAGGATGAGAAATAAAGAAGGTATAGCTACTGTCCTCAAAATTTTTGTGAAGAAAAGCATGTGAAATGAGAGGTTCAAGCCTAGGTTTCAACAAAATATGTATGGGAGATCTGATTTTATAATTTTTTATCCATGTGCAGACCTAATGGGTTGTTTCTGAACACTGAATATAAATGATATACATACATACACACACACACACACACACACACACACACATATATATATGTGTGTATATGTATGTATGAATGTATATGTATTTTTAAATGTAAATGTAAATACAATTACTGGATGCTCTCCTCAAACAATAAATTCAACATATCATTAAATAAATCTATATCTATGTATATACATGTGTATTTCTAAATGTAAGTGTAAATGCAAAGAGCATATGGTTTTGTAGTGTTATAGATACAACATATCCATAAATTAATGTAATTGAAATTCTAAAGTTTTCAACACCTATAATATGTCGATCAAACTATTAAACTACATGAGAAATAAATGAAAAAAGTAAATGCATATGTATGTGTATTTGTAAATGTAAGTGTAAAATAAATAAGAATAATGAAAATTATAAAAGAATACAAGGAAAGGTTTAGAGTTTAGAGTGGGAGAGATAAAGGGTAGGATTTAGGGTTAAAGGTAGAGGGTGTTGGTTTGTTTTACATAAATAACGGGTTGGTCTTCTAATCTACCTATGGGATTTCCAATTCCAATCAAGGAAGCTCGAAGGACTTGGACCAACTAACAGGACTTTAAAATCCTCCTACACTTTGGGCTCTGCAAGACCGGGAGGGTGATCCCTTAATGTGTTTACAACCTCTACACCAATATCATAAACAACATTAACACATAATAGATAATCCCATTGAATAGCTCAACACAATTGGATAATATCAAATAAAATTGGTTGTTCACCGATAATATCAACTATGTGGAGCATGAGATAACTACAACACAATCCATAGTAAAATATAGTCATTAATTTGTAATTTGTAGCAAGCTCTAGGAAAAGACAAATAATTATTGAACTACACAAATAAGTACAACTTAGATCAGTGCCATATATCCATTGCAGGAGTCAAATTCATAAGCATCTAAAGGTTTATGATAGATTTAATACATAACATATAACTTATAAGATCCACGACAATATTGCATTACAATTTCATCAGTATGCATTCTCACCCAATACTACTTATCAAATCCTTATACAGAACATATCCACCTATAATCCTATTCAAGCATTTTAATTAATTCCTTGAGTTAAAGCTAAAATAAGGATTATACACACCACAACAGTGAGACGAATGAAACAACCCTTAGTCGTCTTATTCAAAATTCGGATATGCATGTACAGTGGAGAGACATGAGTTTGAATTTATTATTTCAACTCAAATGCTAGTATTTTTATACAACATTAAATCCCCATGAATTCAAAACTGATTACAGAATAACTCAGAACCTAAACTGTATTTCTCTCTAAAACCATCGGATTTTACAATTTGCTCTGTAACTTCACCTAGAGTCGACCAAAAATTATCTAACTTGCTAACCCATACTTTTTCCTTGAAATCCTTCTTATAGAAAATGAAGGAGTAAACAAGCATTGGGCTAGAAAGTACACATGTCACCAGTCAAATGAAGCATCCGGTGATATTCCAAAAATTGTTACAATAACCATCACCCTGGAGAATATTCTCATTCATCATGTCAGCTGAGGAAAATTGAGGCAACAACAAAAAACCACAAGAAACCCATGTCGAGACCACCATCAAAGCAAAACCGGAGGCCATTGTAACCATAACATCTGATTTACCACCCGTTAGTAATTCATTCTTTTATTCCTCCTCAATCAAATATTTACTTACCCACCTCTGATATTCTTCATCAGTCGGCCAGTCAAAATTAATTACCTCATTCACCTTGGAATTATAATGTGTGTATTTTACTGCTACCTAATTTGCATCTCTTTCAAAAGATTCCAAAAATGAGCTAGTACTAATGATTTTATCTATACAGCTCACCAACAAGTCATAATCTGAGTCATCACAAATTAATTTAATTTGATCATTGATGACCTCACCTGCCTGACCCTGTCACTACTGGAGTGACTTGATTTTCCCCTGCTCATCAATTATATCAGGTAATAATGTGTTACCCCAATCATTGAAATTCTTCACCAACTCCCTAATCTTCCTACTCAAGTCATCTGGTAAGGTCTGAAAACCTTGCAATGATTTTACTAACACATGAGTAGGCTTTAATGATTGGGGCCTATTGTTTTTATCAAACCTTGAGGCCTTATACATGACATCCAGATCACTGGCTCTAGGGATCCAATTTTCAATTATTGGTATCACTACCTCTTGATCCCTATCAATATTCTTTATTTCATCTAATAGAAAAGAATATAAAGAATGTATAGATAGCAATTTATTATCAACCTTTTCATTCAAATGCCTTAAACCAGTAGTAACAATCTCTTTTTGCTTTGAAAGAGATCCCTCCTCACTTACCCTCAAAGATTCCTGTAACTCATCAATTCTTTGCAAGAGTTGATTCTTTGTAGGATCAACAAAGCACTCTGTTTCTTCATCAGTTTCCTCTATAGAAGGGGTGAAGGTAGGATTTTGACTGGGAGACCCTAGTGTGGAAACAATTGGAGAAGCAAGATGCACTGACCCTATTGTGGAAGGTAATGTACTGGTCCCTAGAGTACTTGATGTCTCCCCAATATTTTTGTACCTGAACCTTTCCACCTCAGTTTGTAACTCAACATTCCTTTGTTGCATCTTGTTGTATTCTTCAATCAAAAGGTTATACTTCTCCATTAGGCTTTTCTTTTTAGCCTCCTCCCTTTCAGCAGTCTTTTGGGCCAATTTGGCCACATTCACAGTTAAACTAGTGGCCTCAATGGTTGAGGTCTCTGAAGCTCTCTTTATTATTAATCGCCCTCTAAAATTTGGATTAATATCTGTAATATTTGGCTTTCTCCCTTGTGGGGCCAATGCCCAAATTTCCAAGGTTTCATACTCTTCACTAAAAGTAGAATCTTGAAGTGTTGCCTTGACTTCTTCTTCAAATTCTTGCAAGGGATGCCTAGACTTCATAATAGCATTAAAGGCCATTGCTTTTGCAATGTCCCATTCAGGCAGAATCAATACACCAGCCTGACTCACCAATTTTTTGCCTTCCTTGGGAGTGATTTTCTTAAATTCTTCCATTAATTCATCTTTCACTTCCTCATCATTCTCCTAGTCTGACCTGTCAGGTCTTAGTTCTCTTATCTCCTTACATTTATTTTGATATTCTTTAAACTTTATCCTCCATACCAATTGCAAGAATACAGGAGTCTTTACAAATGCATTTTCGTCTAGAAAATTCTTACATGCTTCCATTCGTGCATCTTGTACACTTTTGTCTTTCATATCTAAATCAAATAAAACCAATTCAGTTGGCCTAGGAGGGAAAGGCATACCAACCTACATGTCCTGCTCAGTAACAATAATTTCATCTATCAAACTCTCATGTGGTTGATTAGTTCTTTGCCTTTTAGGGCTTGGCTCAGATGGTAGTGATGGAGGACTATCTTCTGGTGATGACTCTAAATCAATGATCTTAATTGCCCTAGGCACTTTGAATTTTGGACCTGGTTGTGAAGGAAACTTCATAATTTGCTTCCCCTTTCTGTCCACTTCTTCCTCATCACTGCTGCTATCCTTTTTTCTCCTGTAAATGAGCCACTTTTCTATAGGCTGGTATGTTGGCCTTGTTTCAAATGGTCTAGAACTTTGTTCTTGTACACCCAGACTCAGCTCTAAGTTTAGTTTTTTGGTTCTCAAAGTGCCCATAATCTCTTTGAAGTTCTCCATCAGAAAATCAATTTTCTTATAGTGGAGACTGAACTCCAACAGTGGATCATATTTCAGATCCATGTTGTGCACAATATCTAATAGCTTATCATAAGCTATCCATTTCTCCTTGTTCAACTCCTGCTTATTTAGGTCGAACTCATTTCTGATTAGGTCCTCAGGAAAGTTGAACTCTTGCATAAACTTTCCAGCCTTTATTCTTTGTCTAAAAAGGGTAAAGAAACCCTCGGGATCATGTTGCTACTTTGGACCACATCTCAAATGATAATCCTCAAATAATTTCTCAAAGTGCACCTAGCCTCCTTTTGAAAAGGAAAAATCAGATACCACTGTATAATCAGGAAAAATGTTCCCTTACCCCTCCCTATGAGGTTGTCCTCATGGATGCAACCTATTTTCCACATAACTTCTGCAAACCCCACTCTTGGTGGCACATTGTATGGTAGTATATGAGGGGCTCCTTGAAAACCATATACCCTCAAAATAGTGTTGACTGGGTATGGGATAATGTTACCCCAGTTATGGCTAACTTTTAATTCTAGCTTCCTCCCCTTTGGCCTGAGGAAATCATGTAATTCCTTAGGAATCTTAGGTACATTCACCATCAATCTAGCCCTCAATCTGGAAGCAAAACAATTATCAAATTGCACATAACTAGTGCTTTCCTTATTACAAGATAAATCTATAGCCCATATCTGTATTGGAAATCTTTCTCCATCATCTGATTACCTTAATTTCATCTTCTCAGAGAAGAAGTCAACATTCTTGAATAAAAACATATGCATCAACATAGAATACCAAAATAATTGAGTGTCGGTATCATTTTTTTGCAGCTTTGACAGCCCCTCATGTATCCTCTCAGCCAAGAACGAAGCAAAGTCATATGTGATAGAGAAGTTAGGGTGTTGTATTTGTACCCCCATGAACATGTATGTAATGGGCATCACCGCACCAGGAATGAAACCCAAAATATGACACAATGAATAAAAAATGGTGAGGAAATGATTTGCAAAACAATTTAATCTGAAAGGTTCCTGGTCACTGGGGTTGATATGAAATCTTGAACCTCCTGCCCTAGCCATATGAGGTGGAAGCAATTTAGATTTGAAAAGAGACTTCAACTTTGCATATTCTTGCTTCATTTCCTCAAGGTTGATAGGCACCAAGTCCTCACTCGGTTCACTCAAGTCAAAAATCTATTGAATATCATCTCTATTAATGCTTAACAAAACCTTTCTATCATTATCCCTAATTACCCGTGTGACAAGATCATATCTTGCAGCTACTGCCCTAAGCAGGTCTACATCAAGGAAAACATCTGGTACCACCAGCTTCCCCATATCATACATTCATCCATTTGAAAAAGGGTGAGGAAAATTCCTCTGTCCATACCACAATCTAAACATTCCAAATCCGTGAGAGGAACCCTAGCATCGGCTATGTTGGAACAATTGTATACTAACCCCTCCCCTAGGATTTTCCCTCGCATCAGAACCAATCCCTTCTTTCTATCATTCATTGACAAGGGAAATTGATCCAAGAAATCATCATACAAGTTTCTTTTTAAATAGTCAATATGGCCAGAATGTTGCTTGGGTGGTGCTATCTTGGAAAAACTAGGGCTTCTTATAACTTCACACTTCAAATAGCTAGGACTAACCAGAGATATGAAATTACTGAACAAAATATTGCAATTTCTCACAATTTAAATAAACTATAGCCCTAAAACGTTTATCAACTAGCCCTAAAATAAGTACAACAAATCTTTTCCTTAATTCAAGCACAGAGTGACTGGGAAACACATAAATTAACTCACGGCTCTTTTCACAGAAATCCCAAATTTTAGTTGTCAAGGTTCACAACCTTGCTCTTGGCTCTGAAACTGCTTCACAAAATACCTGAATGCTTTGTGACACACATAAAGTGGGAGAATTAATTTTTTTTCGATCAAATTGTGCCATTAAATGTCTCATCTGCCATTAAAGCTCACTCGCACGCTACAGGAACGAATCCAACCATATTTGATGCAGATTTAAATTTGAGTCATCGATCCTTCATTTTGAACAAATCATCGATGGCTACCTTCAAAATAGGCTGACACAATCGCCAACATGGCCATAAGGGGCCCACCATACCATACGCTACAAAGGAATTCCATGTGGCAGTTGCCCGCGATATCGCAATCAGTAAAAATCCTGCAACTTCGGATCACACAATGGTGGGCAACCATAGATCTTGAGCATCAATGATCTCATTCCTTCAACACCTTCATCGGCCTTATCATTAACCCTCGAGCAAATTTTCCATAAATATTATAGCACATCCGTTGATTTGAATCACGTGCATCTTAAGAGCACTTTAGTAACCCGCCTTTTAATGTATTTAAGGAAGGATTAATGTTCCACGGTATTTCCTTTATTATTTCGGCTTCATCAGATGAGACACGTGGCGACCGCCAGTGATATCATGATCAACCAAAGAACTATGGTGGGGCCATCACGGGATGGCAGGGAACGACTGAGATCAAAAGGTAGTTGATCAGCGGTTGCGCAATTTTATCCCCCAGAAGGACACATGGTGACTGCCCCCGATATTGCAATTGGTAAAAATCTTGCAGCTTTCGATCACATGATGGCGGGAAACCATTGATATCCGAAGGCAATTTGATCAATGGTAGCGCGAATTCGATCCCTTTTGCAAAATAAAACATTCATTAAAAAGGACAAGGGGACATCACTAGGCCAACGATAAACAACGACATAAGTTGTTTTTAAAAAGATGAAACATAGGGCCAACCGAGACTTAGGAAATAAAACCCTGCAGAGGAAATAAAGTATTAAAATCAAAGGGACTCAGCCTAGACAAACCGATATGGCATAATTTGTTTTCAAACCCCATCAAAAATAACAGTGAAATAGAACCCAACCAAAGTGTGAAATAAACATTAGGGTTTTACATGAAGACAAAGCTAAAACCCCAACCCTTAGAAAAATCAAACACCATGAAAGACTAGAGACATAAGGCAAGGCATGAGTGGAAAAAAAGGAGCAAAATACTGAAGTTCCATCAGTGGCTCCATTTGGGGATGTCCATTCCATTGGAATGAAGTGAGAATCTAGAATCTCAGGTAGAGCAAACCAAGATGCAGAGACAACTAAAAAGAGACTGTTCAAACAAAACAACCCCAACTATGTACAAAATATATACAAAATATACAAACCTAAACTACTGTTCATGGAAAAGAATACTTCAAGTGAAGTATAACTTCAAGAATTGTCCATGAACTGGCAGTTCCAGAAGATCTCCCGTCATATCTTGGAGGAAGTTCTCAAAGACTAATATGTTATGTGTTAAATCTGTCATAAACCCTTAGATGTTTATGAATTTGACTCCCTCAATGGATATATGGCACTAATGTAAGTTGTACTAATTTGTATGGTTCAGTATTTTATTTGTCATTACCTAGCGCTTGCTACAAATTGCAAATCAATGACTATTTTACACTGTGGAATGTGTTGTAGTTATCTCATGCTCCAAATAGTTGATATTACTAATGAACAACCAATTCTATTCAGTATTATGCTAATATGTTGAGCTATTAAATGAGATTATCTATTGTTGTTAATGTTGTTTACGATAATGTTGCAGAGGTTGTAAATGCATTAAGGGATCACCCTCTCGGGTCTTGGAGAGCCCAAAGTGTAGGAGGTCTTTAAAATCCTCGTCAATTGGTCTAGATCCTTCGAGCTGCCCTTGATTGGAATTGGAAATTCATAGGTAAATTAGAAGACCAACCTAGTTATAGTAAAAATAACCAACAGGTAGAGGGGAGAGAGATAGAGGGATTCAGTGAGAGAGAGACGGAGGGAGTGTGAGAGAGATAGAGGGTAGAGGGTTAAGGGTAGAGGGGAGGGAGATAAGATTCTGTGAGAGAGAGAGACATTTGAGAGAGGGAGAGGGGGTAGGAGGGTGAGACTTGAGAGAGAGAGGGAGGGAGGGAGGAAGGGAGTGAGATAGAGATAGAGGGTAGAGGGTTTAAGGGTTTAGAGTTTAAGGGTTAAAGGGTTTAGGGTTTAGGGTTAAAGTGAGGAAGAGACCTAAGAGAGGAGAGGGAGAGGGTCAGACCAGAAAGATGCTTGAGAGAGAGAGAGGGAGGGTGGGAGAGAGATAGAAGGAGGGAGGTTAAGGTAGAGGGTAGATGGTTTAAGGGTTTAAGGTTAAGGGTGGAGGGATAGAGATATAGGGGTGAGTGAGTGAGTGAGAGAAAGACCTAGAGAGGGAGAGACAGAGATACAGTGAGTGAGTGAGTGAGAGAGACCTCAAAAGGGAGTGGTAGAGAGAGGTAAAGAGAGAGAATTAGGAGGGGGAAGGGAGAGGGGAAGATGTTGAGGGTAGAGGATATAAGGTTTAAGGTTTAGGGTTTAAGGGTTTATGGTTAGGGTTTAGGGATGAGGGGTAGGAGGGAGAGACTTGAGAGAGAGAGAGAGGGAGGGAGTGGGAGAGAGATAAAGGAAGAGGGAAGGGAAGGGTAGAGGGGTTAAGGGTTAAGGTTTAGGGTTTAGGGGGAGATAGAGGGAGTGAGTGAGTGAGAGAGAGACCTAAGAGAGGGAGAGGGATAGAATGTTGAGATTGAGGAGAGAGGGAGAGTGGGAGATAGATAGAGGAGGGAGGGTTTGGAGTGCAGGGGTAGATGGTTTAAGGGTTTAGGGTTAAGGGTGGAGGGAGTGAGTGAGTGAGAGAAAAGAGAGAGAGAGAGAGAGAGAGAGAGAGAGAGAGAGAGAGAGACCTGAGAGAGGGAAAGGGGGTAGGAGGGAGAGACTCGAGAGAGAGAGAGAGGGTAGAGGGTTTAAGGGTTAAGGGTTAATGGTTTAGGGTTTAGTGTTATGGGTAGTGATGGAACTTCAAAGTTTTGTTCTATGTCTTCTATTTTATCCTACCTTGTGTCTCTGGTCATCTATGGTGTTTGGGAAAAGCCTAAGGTTGGTGTTTTACCTTCATCTTCATGTAAAAACCTAGTGTTCATCTTACACCTTGGATGGGATCTATTTGGCCGTTACTTTTTGGGAAGGATTTAAAATGACTTAAGCCCCATCGCTTTGTCTAGGTTGGGCCCCCTTTTGTTTTATTATTTTATTTCATTTTCCTGACTTTATTTTTCCTAAGTCTTTTGTTGGTCTCATGTTCCCTTGTTAAAACAACTTATGTCATTGTTTGTCCTTGACCTAGTGATGTCCCCTTATTCCTTTAGGAGAGAGGGCCCAGTAGTCGTGCAGGCTAACTTTCTCAGCATGTAGCAATTGACTGGAATATCATAGAACCTTTGTTTTTTTTTAAATGTAGATTGGTCTCTTATTTATCTATAACTAAGTTTTGGAGGCATGACTCATCATGCAACTCGCCACATCGGAAAATATTTTGAGAAGTGTCTAAAATTTTACTTTTTAAAGGTTCGACCAAAACTTAATTATGGAACCCCCAATAGTTGAACCAAAAAAATATCATTTGTTGCTTGTAGAATATGATATTTTTATTTAAATTAAAATTAATATATAAGCTAAGTGGACCAGATACTTATTGATAACCATAAATCTTTGATATCTCTACCTTTTATATTCAACACGTAAGGACTAATAGTTGAACACAAAAAATCTATTTGTTGTTATAAAAACAACACATAATGATTTAAAATACAACTTATATTGAACAAAAATGGACCAATAGTTGAACACTAAAACTTTTTGAAAATCCATCACATTTAATGGGAAAATACATGTTATTTATTGTGCTCACCTTTTATATTTGTGATAGGAAAAACTATTAATATAAAATTATCCAATGCTTGTACATTGCTACCCAAATTGTTGTACACATAAGAACAATATTTTTTCACTATGATAACAATACTTGTTTCAATGAGTGTCTTATTTTATTGAATGAGCATTTTATTTTTTAAATGATACACTTATAGTGGAGAGTTGTGATATTTTATTTGAAACAAAAAAAATACTTATTTCACTTCTTCATGAATGTATTTATGTTTTTTTCATATAACATTTAGAGGTTCTCATGTGTTGAAGTATGGGTCCATTTTTTATCAACATTTGGTTTTTTCTTTATTTACATTTGGACTGTTTATTTACATTATATAGTATAAATATGTGGTATTACTGGGTATTATCATCACGATTGAGTGCACCCTCTCCCCTAATAAATGTTTTTATTTTGCACCCTGCACGACTACTGGGCCCTCTCCCCTAATAAATGTTTTTATTTTGTAGAGGGACAAGTTCCATTGGCCGTAGATCAATCGTCGTGTGATCTCAGCCGTTCCTTGCCATCCCGCGATGACCCCACCAGTTGATCATGATATCACAGGTGAGTGCCACGTGTCTCATCCGCTGAAGCCAAAGGAATGATAAATACTTTGATGTGTATTTAATACATTATGTCGTGGGTTACTAAAGCAGTTATAAGATGCACGTGTTTTAAATCAACGAAGATTTTATAATCCCAGTAGAAAGGTGCTTGATGATTAACAACAAGGCTGGCGACTGTGTTGAATGAACAGGATTGCCGATGGTTGAGATCCATGGTTTCTCGTCATCGCGTGATCAAATGTTGCAAGGTCTTTATTGATTGTGATATCATGGGTGAGCGCCACGTGTCTCATCTGGTGAATCCGAAGGAATGATAAATACTTTGATGTGTCTTTAATACATTATGTCACGGGTTACTAAAGCATTTATAAGATGCACATGTTTTAAATCAACGGAGATGTTATAATCTCAATAGAAAGGTGCTCGATGGTTAATAACAAGGCTGGCGACTGTGTTGAATGAATAGGATTGCCGATGGTTGAGATCCACAGTTGCCTACCATCGCGTGATCAAAAGTTGCAAGTTCTTTATTGATTGCGATATCACGGGCAGGCACCATGTGGATCTCCTTGGCAACGAGTAGTATGGTAAAAAATTGATATATTTATTTTATTTTATTTATTAAATACTTACTAGCATATATATTATTTATTAATAATATATATAAAATATGTCGAGAGATATCCTTTTGATGTGTCTATTGTACTATTATAAAATAGGTGCCTCGACAAAGATATATGTTGGCGTAGTTTGTATATATTAATAAATAATATATATATGTGCTAGTAGCATTTGCAGCACAACATGAAAGACAAGATTAGAATTACTTTTAGTTATAGAATTAAGGTTAGGGTTAGATATGTATTTAGTTAGGTTGGGGTTAAAAATAGTGTCAATGTTAGTTTTACGATTAAGTTTAGGGTTAGAGTTAGAGTAAGAATTATTGTTGAGATTGAATCATAACCCTAATCTAACCTTAACCTTAAACCTAATTGAACCCTAACCCTATTTTTAATTGAATTTTAACTCTAACCCCAACCCTAACCCTATCATTGAACCCAAGCTTTATCCTAGAACCCCAACTCTAATTAAATGGTAAACCTAACCTAACCTTAACCCTAATGTTAATCCCAACCCTAAGTCTATCTATAATTATAATCCTAACCCTTCTAATTTTTAAAATCCATAAAATATTTATTATCTATTTAGTTTTACTAATTATCTAATACAATTAAATTAAATTAAATTAAATATTCATTTTAAATTAATTAAACAATTATTAATTAGAATTTTAGAATAGATTAAGAAATAAGATCTATATAAAATCAACTTTTTATTTTTTTCTTTGTGTCGAAATCATTTCATTTTCTAAAATTATACTAAATTCTAGATATCATAATTAAACACAAAAGCTGTATTCTATTCTAATCCTAACCCTAGTTAAACCCTAACCCTATTTGACTCTAACCCTTACCCTAATTGAACATTAAATGTAATTGTAATTGACCACTAAGCATAATTGAATTATACCCCTAACCCTAACCCTAACCCTAACTAAACCTAACTCTAATCAAACCCTAAACCTAACTAACCCAAACCCTAATTGAACTTTAAAAAACCTTAATTAAGTATTAACCCTAATTGAACTTTAAAATTAACCTTAATTAAGTATTAACCCTAATTGAACATTTATTGAACAGTAGTCCTAATTGTACCATAACCCTAACTTACAACTATAGTTGAACTCTAATCCTAACCCTAACACTAATTCTTATCCTAATTGAACCTTAACCCCAACCCTAACCTTAACCTTGACCCTATTTGAAATCTTATTGAATTCATAACCTTAATTAAACCCCAACCCCATCCTCAATCCTAACCCAAATTGAACATTAATTGAACCCTAAGTGAACACTAAGGGTAGGGGGAGGGAGATAAGAGTGAGTGAGAGAGAGAGAGACCTAAGAGGGAGAGGGGGTAGGAGGGTGAGACTTGAGAGAGAGAGGGAAAGAGGGAGGGAGTGGGAGAGAGATATGGGGTAGAGGGTTAAACGTAGAGGGTAGAGGTTTAAGGGTTTAGGAGTCAAGGGTTAAGGGTTTAAGGCTTCACGTTAAGGCTTCTATGGTTTAGGTTTAAGGGTAGAGGGGAGACACATAGAGGGAGGAGTGAGAGATAGATAAATACCTAAGAGAGGGAGAGGGGCAGGGAGGGAGAGACTCTTGAGAGAGAGAGAAAGGGCAGAGGGTAGAGGGTTTAAGGGTTTAAGGGTTAAGGGTTTAGGGTTATGGGCAGAGGTGAGAGAGACAGGGATTTTAGTGAGAGAGAGAGAGGGAAGTGGAGTGGGAGAGAGATAGAGAGTAGAGGGTTAAGGGTAGAGGGTAGAAGGTAGAGAGGAGGGATATAAGAGTGAGAGAGAGAGAGAGCTGAGAGAGGGAGAGGGGGTAGGAGGGTGATACTTGAGAGAGAGAGGGAAAGAGGTAGGGAGTGGGAGACAGATATGGGCCAATAGAGGGTTAAACGTAGAGGGTAGAGGGTTTAATGGTTTAGAGTTTAAGGGTTAAGGGTTTAAGGTTTATGGTTAAGGGTTTAGGGTTTAGGGTTGAAGGGTAGAGGGGAGACACAGAGGGAGTGAGTGAGAGATATATAAAGACCTAAGAGAGGGAGAGGGGGTAGGAGGGAGAGACTTGAGAGAGAGAGATAGAGAGAGGGTAGAGGGTAGAGGGTTTAAGGGTTTGGATTTTAAGGGTTTAAGGGTTTAGGGTTATGGGGAGAGGGGAGAGAGATAGAGGGATTTAGTGAGAGAGAGAGAGAGGGAGTGGGAGGGAGAGAGATAGAGTAGAGGGGTTAAGGGTAGAGGGTAGAAGGTAGAGGTTAAGGGTAGAGGGAGGGAGATAAGAGTGAGCAGAGTGGGAGAGAGAGAGACCCGAGAGGGAGAGGGGTAGGAGGGGTGAGACTTGAGAGAGAGGGAAAGAGGGGAGGGAGTGGGAGAGAGATAAAGAGGAGGGTAGATGGTTTAAGGGTTAAGGGTTTAGGGTTTTGGGAGTGGAAGAGAGATAAGGGGTAGAGGGTAGATGGTTTAAGGGTGGAGGGGAGAGAGATAGAGGGAGTGAGTGAGTGAGAAATACCTAAGAGAAGGAGAAAGGGGTAGGAGGGAGAGACTTGAGATTGAGTGAGTGAGTGAGTGAGAGACCTGAGAGAGGGAGTGGTGCTAGGAGGTAGAGACTTGAGAGAGAGAGAGAGAGAGAGGCCAAAGGAAGAGTGGCTAAGGGTTGAGAGAGACCTAAGAGAGGGAGAGGGGGCAGGATGGAGAGACTCTGAGAGAGAGAGGAGGAGGAAGAGAGATAGAGGGAGGGGTGTTAAGGGTAGAGGGTAGATGGTTTAAGGGTTTTGGGTTAAGGGTAGAGGGAAGTGTTGGTTTTGTTTTACAATGTAACTAGGTCGGTCTTCTAATCTACCTATGAAATTTCCAATCCCAATCAAGGGCAGCTCGAAGGACCTGGACCAATTGACGAGGACTTTAAAAAAGCCTCCTACACTTTGGGCTCTACAAGACCTAGGAGGGTGATCCCTTAATGTGTTTATAACCTCTGCACCAATATCATAAACAAAATTAACAATAACAGATAATCTCATTTAATAGCTCAACATAATAGGATCACCAAAAGTGTTGGACTTGTCAAATGAAGGTATATTATCTACACCTATCCCTTTGCTATTCACTTGTTAGGACTTAGTAATGACTATCCAAAGAGAAAATGAGATAGTGGCAACAACCATTTATACTATTTATCTCACTACAATCCATTTCATGGCTATAGTCATGTTGTCACCCAATGTAGATTTATTTTTTCAAATTCATAGATAACATGAAGACAAACCTATATCCTTTAAAGGTACTTCTCTTATTCATGACTATGCTCTGTTCCCTTGAAGCACCATGATTTATGATGGTTTTTATGCTGAATATCTTCATTAAAACACCCCTATGTAAGTATATTCCTTCACTATTATAGCCTATTGCTCGAATGGATGATCAATGGTATGAAAAGGTAAAAATACAACTATTCTTTGCTTCCTTCACTACTTGTTGTTGATTGTTGATTGTTGATCATATGCACTTGTACCATTGTAATGCTTGATGTCCTACATGAACCTGCATGGCTATCTTGTAGCATAACCTCATAGTTGTTGTTCATATACACTTGTACTATGGCCTTGGATTCCAAAATGAGACCTCTCCTGAATCATAACTGCTTAATTGTCATTTGTAACTTTTTGTTTCTTGTATGCAATCATGATCCATGTTGGATCAATCATGATGACCAAAACCCCTATATGAAAGGTTATGAGCATAGCAATTGTATCTCAATCACATGATATGAGGGTTCCATTGATGTCATAAACCTCTTGTAATGACATGTTTTCAATAGGCATATTATCTGTGTCAACTAGAGTTGATGTTTCTTGAATGTCTTTTCCTTTTATGCCTTTGCTTAAAACATCATGCATTGAATGTTATCTGGCAACTTGTTTGCCTAATGTTTGATTGTGAAGGCCTTGAATAGAGCCTTGTGCAACTTTATCTTCTTTTTTTTTGTTGTCCTTCATGAGACCATTGTAGCATGCATTGTTGGTTGTCCTTATCAATGACAATGACCTTTACCTATTGCATTCACTTTCACCAGTACACCCATGAATGAATAATATCAATCCCCTTTGCCTCTTTTAGCTAGCTCTTGCAAAGGTGTTGTCCTTGTACTTGTATCATGACCTTGATTCAACCATTGCTCTTCTTTTGTTATGTGTAATAAATACACAGTATCCTCATTTTATCTTTATTGGACAACCACCTATCGCATATGTGGGTGACCTAACAACTCACCTTCCTATGTGATGTGTGACTGTCCAATAGGGTTATGGTGAGAGGGGATTGACAACAACTTGAAATGCTTCTTCATTGTTTAAAAGATGCATAAATGAACTTGATGCATCTATGAAGTCACTTCCTTTATAAATAGATCATGGATCTTCTTAAGAAGATTGAAGGACATATCGACATAGTATGTTGCATCTTTTGAATTTGTCCTTTCCTGTCCTGTCTTATGTTCCTTTCATGTCTTGTCTTATGTTACTAGTCTTTTATCGTATTGGGAAAATCCTAAGGTTGGGGTTTTGTCTTCAACTGAATCCCTCTATCTCTCTCCCCTCTACCCATAACCCTAAACCCTAAACCCTTAACCCTTAAACTCCAAACC